>OX411246.1:0-674595 GCA_948150575.1 Tinea pellionella
AACGGAGCAGGCTTCGTAATGACTCCGTTGAGCTCACTCTTCAAACAGCTTTCCTGATGGAAGGCAAAACTATTTTATTCAGTTCCGCTCAGCCATTTCCCGCTTATTAATTTTTTTAGTTGAAGGTACAGGTCTGTTGTTATTATTAACTATGTAAATTCTGAATTAGACATAATCCTTATTTTATGTACTCGAATTATTATTAAATGGTTTAAAAGAAAAATGCCTATTTTTAGGCCCATTTGACATCTAATAGTTAACAAAATAATATTCTTAAATAATATCTTATTTTTTCATTAATTTATTTCAATTATATCAACACATCGTTTACTAATCAATAGACAGTGTTTAATTACATAAAAAACAGATATCATCAATTATTAAAGCATTACAATAATAGCCTCAAATATTGTGTCAGAAAAAGTCTAATTACTCAATAACCTGAGTGAAAATATTAAAACTAATTAGTAATAAAGAATGAAGATTTGTTTTCCAACAAAATGCACTAAAAATTATCGACAAATTATAGAAATAAATTGTGGGCCCATTTCTCTTAGCCGAATGGGCATTCTCCTTTACTCCATAACTAATGTAACGTTTACTTACTTTTCATTCACTTTCTAAGGGTGGTTTGCACCAGAGAAGGCCGGTTAAAGTAACTTTGACTGTTACTTTAACTTTGACAGTTACCTTTACTTTTACTCCACGCGCGTTGCACCATCGTGTAAATTAATTCGTTATAGTTAAAAGGGTTGCTGGTGTAATGAGGAGTTCTTTCCCGAAAAGTCATAGCAAAATATATTTTCTTGTGGCAACTATCGAGCCGACTTCGAGTAAATTTATTTTTAACGTGGTGTTTATAATGCCGTGAAAACTAAAAGAAAAAAGAATCGAAAAATTTGTATCATGTTTTAGTATTTACAAAATATTTGGAATTTATAAAAGATAGTCAAAGAAGCAGCTGAGTAATGGATAATCTCAAAATTCTTCTGGAAAATAAACTGTATGTTTGATGAAATATACAAGATACAAATAGATAACTAGATATAAGAACAAATTTAGATAAATAATACAAGATTTAAATGAATTCTCTCAATACAATCAAGAGCGGCTTTTCAAAGATTTGACGTTAACGACATTGATTTAACTATTACTTTGACCGGCCGAAATTCGCCAGATTTTTTTTGAAGCAAACCAATTTTAACTTTAACCATTACTTTAACGTGACAGTAATAGTTAAGTCATATGGTGCAAATGGACATAAGATACCAAGGGTTTTAAATTTTGTTTAAATATTTATTTTGTATTTCCTATTCTGTTGGCAGTGCCGCGCGATGTCACCTGAGTTAATAAAAAAAACCTAAAATATTATTTAACCCAAAAATATTTTTTCAAATCGAAGTGATAGTTTTAGCACGTGTATGGGATGCGGAATTTCAAGTTGCGTGAATTTTTTATGTATGTGAAGTTGGCCCCCCATTATGAAAATTTTGAAAATTTAAGCGGAGTTCTGGTAGCCCCTCCAATAGTTCTAGAGTTCCCTATTAATAAAAAAAATAGTTCCGCTGATTAAAGTGCTGAAAACACGAAATGAAGTTTACACAATTTCGAAATTTTAAACACCTGTAACTCTTTCATTTTAGCTCCGATCGATTCCATTTCTTCAACAAATCGATAGAACTCCGAGGGGGGCCAATAGAACTCCAAAGAAAATTAACGATTTCTGAGAAATAAAATTTTTTTTCATACAAAATATGCTAATTTTAAAAAACGAAATTTCCGAGCCCCGTAGCTCTTTCATTTTAGCTCCGATCGATTCCATTTCTTCAACAAATCGATAGAACTCCGAGGGGGGCCAATAGAACTCCAAAGAAAATTAACGATTTCTGTAAAATAAAATTTTTTTTCATACAAAATATGCTAATTTTAAAAATCGGAATTTCCGAACCCCGTAGCTCTTTCATTTCAGTTCCGATCGGTTTCATTTCTTCGACAAATCGATAGAACTCCGAGGGGGGCCAATAGAACTCCAAAGAAAATTAACGATTTCTGTAAAATAAAATTTTTTTTCATACAAAATATGCTAATTTTAAAAATCGGAATTTCCGAACCCCGTAGCTCTTTCATTTCAGTTCCGATCGGTTTCATTTCTTCGACAAATCGATAGAACTCCGAGGGGGGCCAATAGAACTCCAAAGAAAATTAACGATTTCTGTAAAATAAAATTTTTTTTCATACAAAATATGCTAATTTTAAAAAACGAAATTTCCGAGCCCCGTAGCTCTTTCATTTCAGTTCCGATCGGTTTCATTTCTTCGACAAATCGATAGAACTCCGAGGGGGGCCAATAGAACTCCAAAGAAAATTAACGATTTCTGAGAAATAAAATTTTTTTTCATACAAAATATGCTAATTTTAAAAATCGGAATTTCCGAGCCCCGTAGCTCTTTCATTTCAGTTCCGATCGGTTTCATTTCTTCGATAAATCGATAGAACTCCGAGGGGGGCCAATAGAACTTCAAAGAAAATTAACGATTTCTGAGAAATAAATTTTTTTTTCATACAAAATATGCTAATTTTAAAAATCGGAATTTCCGAGCCCCGTAGCTCTTTCATTTCAGTTCCGATCGGTTTCATTTCTTCGACAAATCGATAGAACTCCAAAGAAAATTAACGATTTCTGAGAAATAAAATTTTTTTTCATACAAAATATGCTAATTTTAAAAATCGGAATTTCCGAGCCCCGTAGCTCTTTCATTTCAGTTCCGATCGGTTTCATTTCTTCGACAAATCGATAGAACTCCGAGGGGGGCCAATAGAACTCCAAAGAAAATTAACGATTTCTGAGGAATAAAATTTTTTTTCGTACAAAATATGCTAATTTTAAAAATCGGAATTTCCGAGCCCCGTAGCTCTTTCATTTCAGTTCCGATCGGTTTCATTTCTTCGACAAATCGATAGAACTCCGAGGGGGGCCAATAGAACTCCAAAGAAAATTAACGATTTTTGAGGAATAAAATTTTTTTTCGTACAAAATATGCTAATTTTAAAAATCGGAATTTCCGAGCCCCGTAGCTCTTTCATTTCAGTTCCGATCGGTTTCATTTCTTCGACAAATCGATAGAACTCCGAGGGGGGGCCAATAGAACTCCAAAGAAAATTAACGATTTTTGAGGAATAAAATTTTTTTTCGTACAAAATATGCTAATTTTAAAAATCGGAATTTCCGAGCCCCGTAGCTCTTTCATTTCAGTTCCGATCGGTTTCATTTCTTCGACAAATCGATAGAACTCCGAGGGGGGCCAATAGAACTCCAAAGAAAATTAACGATTTCTGAAAAAAAAATTAAATTAGCATATTTTGTATGAAAAAAAAAATTATTTCTCAGAAATCGTTAATTTTCTTTGGAGTTCTATTGGCCCCCCTCGGAGTTCTATCGATTTGTCGAAGAAATGAAACCGATCGGAACTGAAATGAAAGAGCTACGGGGCTCGGAAATTTCGTTTTTTAAAATTAGCATATTTTGTATGAAAAAAAATTTTATTTCTCAGAAATCGTTAATTTTCTTTGGAGTTCTATTGGCCCCCTCGGAGTTCTATCGATTTGTCGAAGAAATGAAACCGATCGGAACTGAAATGAAAGAGCTACGGGGCTCGGAAATTTCGTTTTTTAAAATTAGCATATTTTGTATGAAAAAAAATTTTATTTCACAGAAATCGTTAATTTTCTTTGGAGTTCTATTGGCCCCCCTCGGAGTTCTATCGATTTGTTGAAGAAATGGAATCGATCGGAGCTAAAATGAAAGAGCTACGGTGCTCGGAAATTTCGTTTTTTAAAATTAGCATATTTTGTATGAAAAAAAAATTTATTTCTCAGAAATCGTTAATTTTCTTTGGAGTTCTATTGGCCCCCCTCGGAGTTCTATCGATTTGTTGAAGAAATGGAATCGATCGGAGCTAAAATGAAAGAGTTACAGGTGTTTAAAATTTCGAAATTGTGTAAACTTCATTTCGTGTTTTCAGCACTTTAATCAGCGGAACTATTTTTTTTATTAATAGGGAACTCTAGAACTATTGGAGGGGCTACCAGAACTCCGCTTAAATTTTCAAAATTTTCATAATGGGGGGCCAACTTCACATACATTTATATTTGATATCTAAGTGTATTTATTAACCGACTTCCAAAAAGGAGGAGGTTATATGTTCGTCGCGTATGTTTTTTTTTTTATGTATGTTCATCGATTTTTTCTAAACGGCTGAACCGATTTCAATGATTCAAATTGTACTGTGTTAAGCTGCATCCCATAGTGGTCCCATATATAAAAAAGTCAGTTTGTAAATTTTTTTTGCTCCGATTTACTTGAATTTTTAACCGACTTCCAAAAAGGAGGAGGTTATGTGTTCGTCGCGTATGTTTTTTTTTTTATGTATGTTCATCGATTTTTTCTAAACGGCTGAACCGATTTCAATAATTCAAATTGTACTGTGTTAAGCTGCATTCCATAGTGGTCCCATATATTTTTCTAAGATACACAGTGTGTAGTTTTTTATTAAAACGGGAAAAAAAGTCAGTTTGTAAAAATTTTTTGCTCCGATTTACTTGAATTTTGGCATACATACTTTACAAAATAAATAATGAAACACGTGTTACAGCATTTCTTGAAATTCAACCCCTAAAGGGGTGAAACGGGACAAAATGGGTTGAATTTTTTCTTACTCAAAATTACTTGAAATTTGACATTCATACCTTACAAAATAAATAATGAGACACGTGTTACAGCATTTCTTGAAATTCAACCCCTAAGGTGGTGTAACTGGGCAAAATGGGTTGAATTTTTTCTTAGTCAAAATTACTTGATATTTGGCATACATACTTAACAACATAAATAACGAAACACGTGTATCAGCATTTCTTAAAATTCAACCCCTAAGGGGGTGAAACGGGGTAAAATAGTATGAATATTTTTAAATCGGATTTACTTGAAACAGCAGAAACGCTTTACCACATTAACAATGAAACTTGTTCGGGGTTGAAACGAGATAAAAAAATCAATATTTTTAGTGACAAAATATATATAATGTGTTTGTTACAAACACAATCTTCGGGAAGTAATAAAAACTTTATTGTGTTGCTCTGAAAACGAGTGACTTTTATTTAGTTACAATACATACAAAACATATATAATACAAACATATATAAACAAACCTGAAAACGAGAAACGCAATTAAAAGCTATTATTTCACCCTCTATATTACAATTTAGAATATCAATATTGCAACCACCAAAAACAGACGCGTCACGCCCACAGACTATATAGTTTACATCCATGGCCAAAATGCCGGCGAAGCGCGGCAAATTCAAACACCAGGCACACTCGACGACACGCGACGTCGACATTCTTTTACATATATAATAAATTATGCTCTACAATAGAAACAATTATATATTAACGTGCGTTTCACCCCGAAGGGGGTGAAACGGGATAAAATGGGTTGAATTTTTGCCAGATTTAATTAATTCTTAGTATATTTGGTCTACACACAGCAAAAAAAAAACGAAACATGTATTTCAGCATTTCCCGAAATTCAGCTTGAAAGGGGGTGAAAGGGGTTGCACGAGTTTCTTTTTTGTTAAATTTATTTAATTTGAACTACGATTAGTAAATGTACGTTTATTATGGAGTTTTTACTGTTTTTGGTCCGCTACCCTAAAAATGGAAAAATAAAAAACCTTTTCAAAAAAAAAGTTAAACCGACTTCAATAAACACTAAAAGCACTCAAAAGTAAAAAATAATTTTTAACAAGAGTATCTACACACAAAGTAATAAACATAAACACTAATAGGTGTTTATTATGTACAAATTAACTGTCTACATGCCTACCACTTTTTTGGAGTAGGTGCCAGGATATACCAATTCAAAATTTCGGAAAAGGAATTACACTTGGATATCTTCCTAGATATCAAGTATATCTATAAACGTTTGTTTGGCACCTACTCCAAAAATATGGCAGGTATGTAGACAATTAATTTGTACATAATAAACACCTATTAGTGTTTATGTTTATTACTTTGTGTGTAGATACTCTTGTTAAAAATTATTTTTCACTTTTGAGTGCTTTTAGTGTTTATTGAAGTCGGTTTAACTTTTTTTAACCGACTTCCAAAAAGGAGGAGGTTATATGTTCGTCGCGTATGTTTTTTTTTTTATGTATGTTCATCGATTTTTTCTAAACGGCTGAACCGATTTCAATAATTCAAATTGTACTGTGTTAAGCTGCATCCCATAGTGGTCCCATATATTTTTCTAAGATGCACAGTGTGCAGTTTTTTAGCAAAACGGGAAAAAAAGTCAGTTTGTAAAATTTTTATGCTCCGATTTACTTGAAATTTGGCATACATACTTTACAAAATAAATAATGAAACACGTGTTTCAGCATTTCTTAAAATTTAACCCCTGAGGGGGTGAAACGGGGCAAAATGGGTTGATTTTTTTTTTTAGTCAGAATTACTTGAAATTTGGCATACATACTTAACAACATAAATAATGAAACACGTGTATCAACATTTCTTGAAATTCAACCCCTAAAGGGGTGAAACGGGGTAAAATTGTATGAATATTTTTAAATCGGATTTACTTGAAACAGCAGAAATGCTTTACCACATTAACAATGAAACTTGCGTTTCAACCCCGAAGGGGGTGAAACGAGGTGATGAAATCAATATTTTTAGTGACAAAATATATAATAAATTATGCTCTACAATATAAACAATTATATATTAACTTGCGTTTCACCCCGAAGGGGGTGAAACGGGATAAAATAGGTTGGATTTTTGCCAGATTTACTTAATTCTTAGTATATTTGCTCTACACACACCAAAAAAAACCAAAACAGTTTTTCTTTTTTGTTAGATTTATTTAATTTGAACTACTAAATACAAATTTTTTGTACGTTTAATAGGGAGTTTTTGTTGTTTTTGGTCCGCTACCCTAAAAATTGAAAAATAAAAAACCTTTTCAAAAAAAAAAGTTGAACCGACTTCAATAAACACTAAAAGCACTCAAAAGTGAAAAATAATTTTTCACAAGAGTATCTACACACAAAGTAATAAACATAAACACTAATAGGTGTTTATTATGTACAAATTAACTGTCTACATACCTGCCATATTTTTGGAGTAGGTGCCAAGCTATATCAATTCAAAATTTCAGGATAGGAACACTTGGATATCTTCCTAGATATCAAGTATATCTATAAACGTTTGCTTGGCACCTACTCCAAAAATATGGCAGGTATGTAGACAGTTAATTTGTACATAATAAACACCTATTAGTGTTTATGTTTATTACTTTGTGTGTAGATACTCTTGTGAAAAATTATTTTTCACTTTTGAGTGCTTTTAGTGTTTATTGAAGTCGGTTCAACTTTTTTTTTTGAAAAGGTTTTTTATTTTGAAAAGGTTTTTTTGGCATACATACTTTACAAAACATTTCTGAAAAAAATTGAACCGACTTCTAAATAAAACACAAGGCACTAAAAAGTAAAAAAATAATTTTAATTGAGAGTACATACACACAATTTAATAAGCATAAACATGAATAGATGCCTATTATTTATTTACAAATTAATTATCTGCATTTTATCTAGCATATATCTGAAGTCGGTGCAAGCATTTGAAACATGTTTTATGTATGGTAATGTACCTAGAATCAAGCAATGCGGAGTTTCATATTAGGTTGGCACCGACTTCAGATATATGCTAAATAAAATGCAGATAATTAATTTGTAAATAAATAATAGGCATCTATTCATGTTTATGCTTATTAAATTGTGTGTATGTACTCTCAATTAAAATTATTTTTTTACTTTTTAGTGCCTTGTGTTTTATTTAGAAGTCGGTTCAATTTTTTTCAGAAATGTTTTTATTTTGTAATTTTTAGTTGTAACTGTTGATTGATTGTATGGATAACATTCTAAACGCGCTGTTCAAATGAAATGTTATGAGTAGTGGGCTTATAGACAGACACTCTCGAGTTTTACCCGATAAAAAATGAATCATTAAAATCAATCGAAACATCCCCTAATTTTCCACCCTTAGAGATGGAATATTGTATTCCTTAAATGGGATCTATCCCGAAACGTACTTTATCAAACAAAAAATGAATCATCAAAATCGGTTCACTAATGGCGAAATATCCCCTAATTTTCCACCCTTAAAGGTGGAATATTTTATTCCTTAAATGGAATCAATCCCGAAACGTACTTTATCAAACAAAAAAAGAATCATAAAAATCGGTTCACTAATGGCGAAATATCCCCTAATTTTCCACCCTTAAAGGTGGAATATTTTATTCCTTAAATGGGACCAATCCCGAGACGTACTTTATCAAACAAAAAAAGAATCATCAAAATCGGTTTACTAATGGCAAAATATCCCTTAATTTTCCACCCTTAAAGATGGAATATTTTATTCCTTAGATGGGACCAATCCCGAGACGTACTTTATCAAACAAAAAAAGAATCATCAAAATCGGTTCACTAATGGTGAAATATCCCCTAATTTTCCACCCTTAAAGGTGGAATATTTTATTCCTTAAATAGGACCAATCCCGAGATGTACTTTATCAAACAAAAAAAAATTATCAAAATCGGTTTATAAACAGCGAAACATCCCCTAATTTTCCACCCTTAGAGATGGAATATTTTCTTCAAATTTAAAATTGACCAATCACGAGACACACTTTATCCAACAAAAGAAAAATCGTCGATAAATCATCGAAATCGGTTCACAAACGGCGAAACATCCCCTAATTTTCCACCCTTAGAGATGGAATATTATCTTCAAATTGAAACGGGACCAATGCGGACATATACTCTATCAAACAAAAAAAGAATCATCAAAATCGGTCCACAAACGGCGGAGATATGAGGGAACATCGCCACAAAAAAAAAAAAAAAAAAATAAAAAAAAAAATACACGACGAATAGATAACCTCCTCCTTTTGAAGTCGGTTAAAAATAAATAATGAAACACGTGTTACAGCATTTCTTAAAATTCAACCCCTAAGGGGGTGAAACGGGGCAAAATGGGTTGAATTTTTTTTTAGTCAGAATTACTTGAAATTTGGCATACATACTTAACAACATAAATAATGAAACACATGTATCAGCATTTCTTGAAATTCAACCCCTAAAGGGGTGAAACGGGGTAAAATTGTATGAATATTTTTAAATCGGATTTACTTGAAACAGCAGAAATGCTTTACCACATTAACAATGAAACTTGCGTTTCAACCCCGAAGGGGGTGAAACGAGGTGAAAAAATAAATATTTTTAGTGACAAAATACATAATAAATTATGCTCTACATTATAAACAATTATATATTAACCCCCTTAGGGGTGAAACGAGATAAAATGGGTTGGATTTTTGCCAGATTTATTTAATTCTTAGTATATTTGGTCTACACACAGCAAAAAAAAAAAGAAACATGTATTTCAGCATTTCAAGAAATTCAATCTGAAAGGGGGTGAAAGGGGTTGTACGAGTTTCTTTTTTATTAGATTTATTTAATTTGAATTACGATTAGTATTTGTACGTTTAATAGGGAGTTATTGCTGTTTTTGGTCCGCTACCCTAAAAATGGAAAAATAAAAAAAACCTTTTCAAAAAAAAAGTTAAACCGACTTCAATAAACACTAAAAGCACTCAAAAGTGAAAAATAATTTTTCACAAGAGTATCTACACACAAAGTAATAAACATAAACAATAATAGGTGTTTATTATGTACAAATTAAATGTCTACATACCTACCATATTTTTGGAGTAGGTGCCAAGCATTATTTTCGTCTTTTTTAAATGCTAGTGTTACCGGGGCTGCAAAAGAGCTGTAAGAATCTTCTATTAAATTTTTTTTTAATAATTTTGATATTTGCTCTTCTATTTCTTTTTTATCGTCTATTGTGCATCTGTATGGCCTTTTACAGCAGTATTTATCGACAAGTAAATCTATATGCGCTTCATACCCTTTAACCATCCCAATATCATATTTGTCCTTTGCAAAGACCGTTTTGTAATCTTCTATAATTTTTTCTATCTCGTATTTCTTTTGTTTATCTAAATGGTCTATTTTGATTTTAAATTCTTCTTCTTGTACATGTTCATTGAAATTTATGGAAAATATTTCCACCATTTTATTTTCATTTTCTGTTTCTCTTGTATCTTCAATTGTATTTGTATTATTTTTTATTTCTACATCTGTATTTTTTATTTGAATTATATTTAAATCTTCATTTTGGGTTAATTTAAATATTTTTATCATATCTAACCCAATTATAAAATCTTCAAAATCTTCGTTTTCTACAATATGAACATCAATTGTTTCTTCAATTTCCAAAATTTTAATTCTAATACTTATCAAACCGTCTGTTTTCTTTACACCATTAACCGTATTCATATATGTTTTATTTATATTATTGTTTTTCTCTTTTACTTTCACTAATCTGGAATTTATCAAAGATATCTGTGATCCCGAATCATAAATACCATTTACTTCAAGTTTACCTTCTAATAACAGTTTGATCTTAATTAATGGTGTAATTATTCGTTTTTTTGATCATTGTTCAAATCAACTTCTATTATAGAATTGTTATTTACATTTCTTATTTTCTCATGGTTATTATTTTTTGTTTTAAACCAGCATGCTTCCTCTGGGTGGTATCTAGTTCCTTTATTTAAATCTTCACAGGTTTTGCATGGCTTTTTCTCATTAGTCTTTCTTTTAAAATCCGCTTTGCTATCCTTGTTTTTAATAGTGTTTTTCTTATATATCATACCTTCGTATTTTCTAATCTCGTTGAACAGATCTATGCTCTCCATAAGTTCGTCTCTATTTATTTTATTTAGGATAAATTCTGGTAAACCTGTTGCAATGAGGTCGATCAATGTCTTGGGGTCTATTGATTTATTGATGTCTAACAGCATCCGTTCTTTTTTCATGGCATAGTCAATTAATAGTCCTTCTTTATATCTGAATGATAAAGCATATGTGATCATACCCCATCCTCTATTAGTGAAAGTTTCCACAAATTTTTTTCTCCACTCTTTCCAGTCAGAATTTACTGTTAATTTTGTTGTCATTGAACTGTGCCAATCTAAACAGGGTTTTTCTAAAAAAAACCTTAGTATTTCAATCTTTGTTTCGTCTTCCGTTATATCAAATCGCATACATTCCTTTTCAAAATTTTCTATCCATTGCACTGCGTTTGGATTCTTGCTTGTAAATTTCTCTAATATGAATTTCTCCGAAATATTTTTTATGTTTAGATGATTTTCTTTTTTGTTTGTGGCTTCTACTAATTTATCGAGGATTTGTTGAAGGTTGTCTTTTCTTTCTTTAGATTGTTCTGTAAATACTTCTTCTAAATATTGATCCAAAAATTGTAAGTTTCCATCATCATCCAAATATGTTTTTTTCAGTTTTTCATCTAAGGTTATCCATATTTTTCGGGTTTGGTGTCTTTTTTTTAAGCTGTTTTAATTTTTGCGTAATTACCCCAATTCATAATTTCTTTGTGGTTAGTTATTGCTTTTGTTTCATCTGGTAATGTAAAACATTTTCCCTCTTCTGTTATTATTGAGGTTATGGCCATTATATTGGATTTGCCATCACTCGATGCGATTACCGAAAATTCGAATTGCAGTTTATCCATCTTGTTTTATTGTTGTGAAAATTGTCGTTTTATAAGACGATATTATCTTAGTTTTGGGTATTTATTTTTGTGTAGCAAATAAAATAGAATTTGTTTCTAACATAAATTAGAAGAAACGACAATTAAACTTTATTCACGCACTTTTTTAGATTGTAAACAACAAAAATATAATTCTTCATGAACTGTCATAGACATCAACCGGGTTTTTATTTCCCTCGCCAGGCATCGACCATACGTTTTCAGCCAAGTACTATAGACAAACAAACAACGTGAAAGAAATATTATTTCTTTACATATATGAAAGAATTATTCCTCTTTAAATTATATAAAAAAATGTCCCCGACAGTATATGTCTATCTTTTAAGATTAACTCACAATAACCGTTTTTATGATAATCAAATTTGGTCGAAACATAATAATATTAATCTTTATCTAAATAAATGTGTTATTAATTAAGAGTATTTAACTGTGAACACAATCGTCTTTGACATCACCTAATTTCAATAAACATCTTATAAGATAATACAATTTTAAAGTAACTCTAAAACAAAATTCACACGCGGCGTATGATGACGAGGCGGGGGAGGCGGGCGGAGGGGGGTGTAGCTCTACAAGGTACTATGCCGCTTTAAAAAATATATTCTTTTTAAAACTACTTTAAAATATATTCTATTAATTATGTAACTAAATCGTCTAAAATAAAAAACCTTTTCAAAAAAAAAGTTGAACCGACTTCAATAAACACTAAAAGCACTCAAAAGTGAAAAATAATTTTTAACAAGAGTATCTACACACAAAGTAATAAACATAAACAGTAATAAGTGTTTATTAGGTACAAATTAATTGTCTACATACCTACCACATTTTTGGAGTAGGTGCCAAGCAAACGTTTATAGATATACTTGATATCTAGGAAGATATCCAAGTGTAATTCCTATTCTGAAATTTTTAATTGGTATATCTTGGCACCTACTCTAAAAATATGGCAGGTATGTAGACAATTAATTTGTACATAATAAACACCTATTAGTGTTTATGTTTATTACTTTGTGTGTAGATACTCTTGTTAAAAATTATTTTTCACTTTTGAGTGCTTTTAGTGTTTATTGAAGTCGGTTCAACTTTTTTTTTGAAAAGGTTTTTTATTTTTCCATTTTTAGGGTAGCGGACCAAAAACAGCAAAAACTCCCTAATAAACGTACATTTACTAATCGTAGTTCAAATTAAATAAATTTAAAAAAGAAACTCGTGCAACCCCTTTCACCCCCTTTCAAGCTGAATTCGGGAAATGCTAAAATACATGTTTCGTTTTTTTTTTTGCTGTGTGTACCAAATATACTAAGAATTAATTAAATCTGTCAAAAAATCAACCCATTTAATCCCGTTTCACCCCCTTCGGGGTGAAACGCATGTTAATTGTTTATATTATATTATAGAGCATTATTTATTATGTATTTTGTCACTAAAAATATTGATTTTTTACCTCGTTTCACCCCCTTCGGGGTTGAAACGCAAGTTTCATTGTTAATGTGGTAAAGCGTTTCTGCTGTTTCAAGTAAATCCAATTTAAAAATATTCATACTATTTTACCCCGTTTCACCCCCTTATGGGTTGAATTTCAAGAAATGCTGATACACGTGTCTCATTATTTATTTTGTAAAGTATGTATGTCAAATTTCAAGTAATTTTGACTAAGAAAAAATTCAACCCATTTTGCCCCGTTTCACCCCCTTAGGGGTTGAATTTCAAGAAATGCTGATACACGTGTCTCATTATTTATTTTGTAAAGTATGTATGTCAAATTTCAAGTAATTTTGACTAAGAAAAAATTCAACCCATTTTGCCCCGTTTCACCCCCTTAGGGATTGAATTTCAAGAAATGCTGATACACGTGTCTCATTATTTATTTTGTAAAGTATGTATGTCAAATTTCAAGTAATTTTGACTAAGAAAAAATTCAACCCATTTTGCCCCGTTTCACCCCCTTAGGGGTTGAATTTCAAGAAATGCTGTAACACGTGTCTCATTATTTATTTTGTAAAGTATGTATGTCAAATTTCAATTTCAATCGGAGCAAAAAAATTTTACAAACTGACTTTTTTTTCCGCTTTACTAAAAAACGGCAACACTGTGCATCTTAGAAAAATAAATGGGACCACTATGGGATGCAGCTTAACACAATACAATTTGAATCATTGAAATCGGTTCAGCCGTTTAGAAAAAATCGATGAACATACATAAAAAAAAAAACATACGCGACGAACATATAACCTCCTCCTTTTTGGAAGTCGGTTAATAAGTTGTGGGTAACAGCTATAGGTAATTTATAATAAAGCATTATCTTTATCTTATGTGTAACAATAACTGGAAAAAACCCGGGCAGCGCCGGGCACTGTCAGCTATGCTTTAATATAATGAAAACGTTATTAAACGACGTGTTAAAATATAGAGATTAGTGAGGCTTCTCTGTGAAAAAGTCGCAGTGATCGTGGCCTGATGAACCGTTGTCGAGAAACGCATCCGTGTCCGTCGCCATGTTCAGCTCCGTGGAGTCCGTGCGTGCCGATTTCATCAGCGCGGGGCTCCGATACTGCTCCTCGGGCGACAGGAACGGAAGCGACGGCGGCGGACCGAGACACGGCGTCAGCAAACGAGGATGATCGGCCAGAAAAGCCGCTATCTCCGAAGACGGCGGACGAGCCTCTCGCGCCCGGCGCCAGCAGGACCGCATCAACCCCTCGCTGCGACCGAACGCACGGTGACCGCGGGGCACGATCAGGGGACCGGGATCGAAATACACTCACAGCTGCGGCTTCAACCCGAGCGGCAGGGGCACCGTGCGACCCGCTTTCACCTGCTCGAGCACTTCGGAGTTGCTGAAGCCCTGGAAGGGGAGCGCGCCGAACGTCACCATCTCGTACAGCAACACTCCGAACGACCATACGTCCGAAGCGGGAGAAAACAACCCTAGGCACACGCTCTCGGGCGCCATCCAGCGGACCGGCAGCATCCCCTTGCGCCCGAAGCGATAGTAGTCTCCGTCGCCGCACGGACGAGCCATGCCGAAGTCGGCCAAGCGCAGGGTGCGTCCCGCCGACAAGAGGCAGTTGCGCGCGGCCACGTCCCGGTGCACGAGTCTCTGACGCCGCAAGTACGCCAGAGCGCGCGCCGCTTGGAGAGCCCAGCGCCCGAGTCGCCGCGCACCCACGCCGGCGCCGTGTCCGCGACGCGCGAGCAGAAAGCCCCGCAAGTCTCCCAGGGCGGCCAGCGCGAGCACCAGACACGCGGGCTCGGACGCGGTCACCACGCCCAACAGGCGCACCACGTTCTCGTGACGCAGTCGCTTCATGCTCTCCGCTTCCGACAAGAACTCCAGCTTCTGCTCGACGGTCGCTCCGGTCCGCAGCGTCTTTACAGCGACCGCGGTCCAAGTCCCGTCCAGCAGCGCGTGTCCGCCGTACACGGCCCCGAACGCGCCCGTGCCGAGCCGTCGGTTGATGACGACCCTCTCGCGCGGGAGCTCCCAACCGTCGGGAGCCGCGGGGTCTCTCCCGGCGGCCGCTGCCTCTCTCAGTCGCCGCGCGCAGAGTCGCTCGGCTCGACGCTTCGCCCGCACGTACATCGCGGCCAGCAACGCCGCGAGCGGCAGAAGGAGACCGGCGCCCGCCGCCGCCCCGCGACCGCACTCGCCCCGCAGCCACTCGCACCCCGAGCCGTCCGCGGGCACCTCTCCTCGCGGCCAACGCAATCGATCCCGCGGCAGCTCCAGGCGCCCGTCGTCGCGCCACGTGCCGACCGGCTCGTAACTACCGTTCCGCCATTGATAGATGTCCACGTCGACGCGTCGCACGAGATCGTCGCGGAACGGCGACGGACCGGTGACCCCGGAGCTGTTCGATCGCAACACGCACTCTCGGAACGTCGCGCGCGCCGCTCTAGTTCGCAATAGATCCACGGACGTCCGTCGCAGGACGCAGGCGAGCGCTCTCAACGTCATAGTCAGCGAGTCGTAGAGCAGAGCGGCCTTCGTCGAAGGGAGGCTCTCGCAGGGCGGGACGCACATCCTCGAAAGCCGCGCACTCCACGACGGCTCCGGCGCTGTCGACGAACGAATTATTACATTATTATTATTTTTAGCTAAATTACGGCATTTAATAAGGCTCATTACCGACGCGATCACGATCGCCGCGAAGCTTACGAAACGTATACAAAACTGAATTACTTAAATAAAATAAACGCTATAGTGAGCGAGATAAAAAAATATTAATTTAGACATAATTATTTCGGATTCGCATATCATCGTTCCATAGGAGCGACACACCACCGCACCGTCTGTCCGCGGCTGCGAGTCCGGCCTCTCCCAACCCGGCGACGCCATCAAGTCGCCTTCCTCCGCGGCGACATCCGCCGTTCCCGCCGTGAGCCACACCGCCTCCCAACCGGCCTCGCGCGCCGCTCTTCGCGCCGCGTTCCCCAACGCCGCGGTATCCGCGCACAACACCGCCAATCGCGCGTCCGCTCGCGCGCTCTCTATCGCCCATAGTCGCACCGCTTCGTAGTCGTCCGCCGAATAGGGCGTCGACAGATGAGCGGAGTGCACGAGTCGAGGCGTCATACCGACGGCGGCGCCGGCCGCTTCGCCCTCCGTCAGCACGGTCGCCCGCGTCCAGCCGAGGGCGCCCATGGTCGCCTGGAGCGCCGCGCCGAGCGCCGACCGCTCTCCGCCCGCACGCATCACCGTGGCCTCGGGGATCACGCCCGCGGCCATATCCGCCACGGTCACGATCAGGCCGTACGGAGCCGCCCTCGCCGCGGCCGCGCTCGACCCGCAGCCCGGCACGACGACCGCGGCGGCGTCGCCGGCGATAGCGTCGGACACGGTCTTCTCCAGTGCGTAAAGACCGCAGCCGACGTCGCGCGTCTCCACCTGCGAACGAAACGGTCATCGAGAGCCGCGAAGGACGAAAGATGCGGGAACGACACGCACCTTGAATGTGAAGCCGGCGACGTCGACGGCATCCCTCTCCGCGAGTCGCGCGGCGGCCGTCATGTGAGCTTCGTCAGAATGCGGCAGAGCGGCGACGACTCTCACTTGTCGGCCGACGGGCGCGGTCCACGAATCGAATGTTACGTCATGTCTCTCCAACCAGATCTCGACGGCTCTCTTATTTCCTGTACATTTATTCCAAAGCGACTTGTGATTTTATTTTAATCGTATTTTTAACCGACTTCAAAAGGAGGAGGTTATCAAGGATTCCCCTTTTATTGGAAGGAAATATTCCATCTCAAAGGGTGGAAAATTAGGGGATGTTTCGCCGTTTGTGAACCGACTTTGATGATTCTTTTTTTGTCGGAAAAGTATGTCTCGGGATTGGTCCCATTTAAAAATTTAAGAAAATATTCCATCTCTAAGGATGCTAAATTAGGAGTTGTTTTGTCATTTTGATGATTCTTTTTTTGTCGAATAGGCTATACCTCAGGAGTGGTCCTATTTAAAGAAAATATACCATCTTTGAGGGTGGAAAATTAGGGGTTGTGTCGATTGAAGATTAATTTTTATTGGATAGTACTCGAGAGTGTCCGTCTATAAGCCCGCTACTCATCACATTTCATTTGAACAGCGCGTTTAGAATGTTATCCATACAATCAATCTACAGTTACCAGTAAATATAAAAAAAACATTTCTGAAAAAAATTGAACAGACTTCAATAAACACAAAAAGCACTCAAAAGTGAAAAATAATTTTTCACAAGAGTATCCACGCACAAAGTAATAAACATAAACACTAATAGGTGTTTATTATGTACAAATTAAATGTCTACATACCTGCCATATTTTTGGAGTAGGTGCCAAGCAAACGTTTATAGATATACTTGATATCTAGGAAGATATCCAAGTGTTCCTATCCCGAAATTTTGAATTGGTATAGCTTGGCACCCACTCCAAAAATATGGCAGGTATGTAGACAATTAATTTGTACATAATAAACACTTATTAGTGTTTATGCTTATTACTTTGTGTGTAGATACTCTTGTTAAAAAATATTTTTCACTTTTAAGTGCTTTTTGTGTTTATTGAAGTCGGTTGAACTTTTTTTTAAAAGGTTTTTTATTTGTTAAAAGGTTTATAAGATTTTTAAAATGGAAAAGATAATCTGTGAAATATACTCAGTACCTTCAGTCCGGATGAGGTCGTTCAATTCGTCGTATTGAGGCGCCGTCAGTCTGAACCTGCTCATGACGGTGGACGCTCGACGATCGACAGTCGCGAGGGGCGCCGTGGCCAACTTGGTCAGGCGCCTCGACTCGAAGGGACAGAAATCATCCCCGACGCGACAAGGGGGGGCGACCAGAGTGAGACGATCCGCTCTCTTGTAGGACGACGGGCCCGCACACGACACACTCGCACCGAGCTGGAGCGTCGCCTGTGTAACATACAGACACGTCACCCGCACGTAGCCGGCGAGCGGGGGAATGCGCGTACTCACCTCGAGATCGGCGACCAGAGCGACGGATGCGCGCCATCTCTCTCGTAGCACTAGTTCGGCCATCAGCCTCGCCTCGGCCGTCTCCTCGGTCACTATGGTCGCGCATTTCCATTTCTCCTCGCACCATTCCGGCCAGAAGACGCCGTCCTTCACGAGCCTGTGCTCCCATATATATCTATATCGTGGATCAGTCTCCATTATGTTTTACTTTTTAACCGATTTCGCTTATTCGAGTACGGCCGCTTCGACCTTGCCGGCGTTTAACCCTAAACCGCCTACCGAAAGTCTCATAGACCCTGCCGAAATTAAAACACCGTATCCCCGCGTCCCACTGTCCTCCAGTGCCACTCTAGTGCTCGTCGAGGTCGAAGAATTTTTTAACCGACTTCCAAAAAGGAGTTTGTTTAAGTTTTTAACTATTTTATGTATATTCACCGATTTTTTTGAAAACGGCTGAACCGATTTCAATGATTTAAATTGTTCTGTGTTAAGCTGCATCCCATAGTGCTCCCATATATTTTTCTAAGATGCACAGTGTGTAGTTTTTTAGTAAAACGGAAAAAATGTTAGTTTGTAATTTTTTTTGCTCCGATTTACTTGAAATTTGGCAAACATACTTTACAAAATAAATAATGAAACACGTGTTTCAGCATTTCTTGAAATTCAATCCCTAAAGGGGTGAAACGGGGTAAAATAGGTTAAATTTTTTTAAATCGAATTTACTTGAAACAGCAGAAATGCTTTACCACATTAATAATGAAACTTGCGTTTCAACCCCGGACGGGGTGAAACTAGGTGAAAAAAATCAATATTTTTTTAGTGACAAAATACATAATAAATTATGCTCTACAATATAAACAATTAACATGCGTTTCAAATGGGTTGGATTTTTGCCAGATTTACTTAATCCTTAGTATATTTGCTCTACCAACAGCAAAAGAAAAAAAACGGAACATGTATTTCAGCATTTCCCTAAATTCATTCTGAAAGGGGTGAAAGGGGTTGTACGAGTTTCTTCTTTGTTAGATTTATTTCATCTGAACTGCGATTAGTATTTGTACGTTTAATAGGGAGATTTTGCTGTTTTCGGTTTACTGCCCGAAAAATAAAAAACCTTTTCAAAAAAAAGTTGAATCGACTTCAATAAACATTCACAACAAACACTCAAAAGTGAAAAATAACTTTTCACAAGAGTATCTACACACAAAGTAATAAACATAAACACTAATAGGTTTTTATTATGTACAAATTAACTGTCTACATACCTGCCACATTTTTGGAGGTATAAAAACCATTTAAAAAAAGTTGAACCGTCTCCAATAAACACTTAAAGTAAGCGTGAAACTGGATAGATTGGAAATCGGTTCAGACGTTTTAAAAAAATCGGTGAAGTGTGAACATACATAAAAAAAAACATAATTACAATTAAATAAAATAAAAACATTACAGGCTAAATTGTTAATGTCGAAAAAAAATCTGCTGTTCATTCTGGTGGTGGGTTGTTTTAAGTAATTTGGTAATTTTAAGCATGTTGGTACACGGTCTTTTGGAAGGGTACTGCCATGAATCGTAAAATTGTATAGTCCAAGTACTGCTTTTCTGTTTTGTGTACAAATAAAGTAAATGAATACGCGACGAGCACGGAGCCTCCTCCTTTTCGAAGTCGTTTGAAAGTCTATTTTAGCAGTTTTAGTATCACACTGTATATTGGGCCTAATGAGAACATATTAGTTTTTGCGTGTTCACGCGCCCTCGAGCTCGGAGCATCGGATTATGCTCAACCGCGTTCGAATGCAACCTTGGCGCGTTTCAGGATCAGTTCGGAAGCTGCCGGCACTGTCAATCTGGACGGTGCGCATTCGTCTCATTGAGGCGGTAGAGACGTATCCGCAGTAGCGGTCGTTTCCGTTCACGGACCGCACTCCACTTCGACATGTGTCGATTAAAATACTAACTTTCCATCTTTGGCGATCAGATGCGGTCTCAGCAGACGTGTCGGTAGATGATAGAGCGTCGCGACGGCCTCATCGGCGAGGTCCTCGAGCGCAGAGGCGGCGGCGGGCGTCGTCGTGGCGGCGTACGGCACGGAGCAACGTCTGCGGGCGGCGGGTGCCGCGTTTCCGAGGTAATGCACGCCGTCCGCCGCGAGGTCCGTGTCCGGCAATACCGGTTGCCCCACCAGCAGCTTCACTCTGAACCGATTCGTGTCGTCACCGAGGGCGGGATCGAGCCGCCGCCGCAGACAGTCCGGGTGGTCTTCCGGCGTTCTGCCGCAACGGTGTTCACGGAATTCTGCACGAACGCCCGCTCGGCGCAGCACGGCGGTCGCGAGCCGGCCCAGATCGCCGCCGGAGACATCGACGATCTGCGCACGCGCCGTATACACCAGCAGCAATAAGAACCACTTCATCGCCTAGAAGGCCACGAACCTTCTCCTATGTACGTCTACACTCAATTTTATTCGGAAGTGAATATTGACCATTTGAAATATTTGTTCGAATGAAATTGCGCTAGATTCTCGCGAATAGTGTGATAATGAGAGATCGTCCTTCGCGAGCGAGTACAGCGCGTACAGTGCGTCGGACACGTTTTCCCCATTGAGCGCGGCGGTGAAAGGTCAAGATATCTCTCGCTCTGGCATCGCCTCGTTTACTTGATATTCATAAATATATTGACGCAATGCGAGCGATGCATTCAGGAAGTATTGCGAATGATAGTAACGTTTTATGTGACACGGACATCGGCGGCGACCGTGCTCACCGCGCGCGCTTCCCACTGAAAATGTTCGTGTATTCAGGTGTGGCGCTCGCGGTCGGGCGGAGCGATGCGGCCTCCTCGATCAACATAACAATAACATAACAAATTATTAACACAATGGAGCGAGTGAGACGACATTCATAATATAGACAGGTTTAATGTTTAAAAACGCGAAGCGACGCCGCGGCCCCTCGAGTCGGCGTGCGCCCGGAGTCTGTCGCCGGTCTGAGCCACCACGTTGACGGCCGCCTCGCTCGCGGACTCCAGCGACGCTTCTCGGAACAGGGAGGCTCGAGCCGCCGCCGGCGCGGACTCTGCGGAGACGCTCGTTTTGAGGCGCGCGTCCTCGCGAGATCGGCCCGCAGGCTAGAGCGCGTCTCACCCTCCAGCAGGACGCGGTCGCAGCACGCGAGCAGTCTGTAGCTCTCGACGGCCGCTCGCAGCGAGGAACGCCGCAGTCTGGACGCCACCTGCAGCAACGCCGGCCACTCGCCGGCGGCCAACACGAACCTCCGGCCTGAGCGCCGTTCTCAATGCGCGCTCCATGGCGGATGTTCACCGATATGACGCGAGTACTCACCGCAGACGTCGTCTTCCACTAGCATGGCCGGCGTGAGCGCTTCCTCGGTCGCGCTCGGACTGCCGCTGTAACGCACCGTCGTGACCGTCATCAGGCGCGACACTCGCGCGTTCCGCATCGATCGCTTTACTCACATGACGAGCGACAGATAGACATCCTCGCTGTCTATGACCGCGACGCCGGTCCCGGTCCCTCTCGTGTCGCGTTTCCGAGTCTGCAGTACGCTCGCCACACTGCACATTCGTAATGTCGTCACCGAGCCTACCTGATCGCGCATCATCGCAGAGCCGTTACCGCGCAACGAAGCGGTCGTCCTCCTCCGCGGGCAACGCGTTGAGCGCACGCGCCGTCTCGTCCCCGGGCGCGTAAAGTCTCCAACCTCCGTCCACCGCGGCGCCCTCTATTCCGTGGAATCTGACAAACTCGTCACTGCGCCATAATTGTGACCACTCTGCAGAGACGTGATCTCTTATTATTTGGCTTATAGATAGCGGGTACGACGAACAGACCTCACTCGGCTTTACATAATTGAATTGCGAACATTTCTTTGCTTTACTATACATTATTAACGCATGTGAGGTGCATGTGAGGTGCATGCGGCCATAATTTGTGTTATACATCATACATATTTTTTGCTGTTTCAAGTATCGTTAGTTTGACAAATTAATTGTCTACATACCTGCCACATTTTTAGAGTAGGTGCCAAGCTATACCAATTCAAAAAGTTGTTTCAAAATTTGAAACTTATTACATGTTTTATGTCAGGAAATACACTTAGATATCAAGTATATCTATAATCGTTTGCTTGGCACCTACTCCAAAAATATGGCAGGTATGTAGACAGTTAATTTGTACATAATAAAGACCTATTAGTGTTCATGTTTATTACTTTGTGTGTAGATACTCTTGTGAAAAATTATTTTTCACTTTTGAGTGCTTTTAGTGTTTATTGAAGTCGGTTCAACTTTTTTTTGAAAAGGTTTTTAATTTTTCGGGCAGTAAACCGAAAACAGCAAAATCTCCCTAATAAACGTACAAATACTAATCGTAGTTCAATGAAATTAATCTAGCAAAAAAGAAACTCGTACAACCCCTTTCACCCCCTTTCAGATTAAATTTCGAGAAAAGCTGAAATACACGTTTCGTTATTTATGTTGTGTGTAGAGCAAATATACTAAAAATTAAGTAAATCTGATAAAAAAATTCAATCCATTTTATCCCGTTTCACACCCTTCGGGGTGAAACGCATGTTAATTGTTTATATTATATTATGAGCATTATTTATTATGTATTTTGTCACTAAAAATATTGATTATTTTCACCCCGTTTCACCCCCTTCGGGGTTGAAACGCAAGTTTCATTATTAACGTGGTAAAGCAATCTGCTGTTTCGAGTAAGTCTGATTTTTAAAAATCAACCAACGGGGTAAACCGTTTCACCCCTTTAGGGGTTGAATTTCAAGAAATGCTGAAACACGTGTTTCATTATTTATGTTGTAAAGTATATATGCCAAATTTCAAGTAATTCTGATTACAAAAAAATCAAACCCATTTTGCCCCATTTCATCCCTTAGGGGTTGAATTTCAAGAAATGCTGCAACATGTTTTCATTATTTATGTTGTAAAGTTATGTATGCCAAATTTCAAGTAATTCTGACAAAAAAAAAATTCAACCCATTTTACCCCATTTCACCCCATTCGGGGTTGAAACGCAAGTTTCATTATTAACGTGGTAAAGCAATCTGCTGTTTCGAGTAAGTCTGATTTTTAAAAATCAACCAACGGGGTAAACCGTTTCACCCCTTTAGGGGTTGAATTTCAAGAAATGCTGAAACACGTGTTTCATTATTTATGTTGTAAAGTATATATGCCAAATTTCAAGTAATTCTGATTACAAAAAAATCAAACCCATTTTGCCCCATTTCATCCCTTAGGGGTTGAATTTCAAGAAATGCTGCAACATGTTTTCATTATTTATGTTGTAAAGTTATGTATGCCAAATTTCAAGTAATTCTGACAAAAAAAAAATTCAACCCGTTTTGCCCCATTTCACCCCCTTAGATGCACAGTGTGCAGTTTTTTAATAAAACGGAACAAAAGGTCAGTTTGTAAAATTTTTTTGCTCCGATTTACTTGAAATTTGGCATACATACTTCTCGTCTCGTCCCCGGGCGCGTAAAGTCTCCAACCTCCGTCCACCGCGGCGCCCTCTATTCCGTGGAATCTGACAAACTCGTCACTGCGCCATAATTGTGACCACTCTGCAGAGACGTGATCTCTTATTATTTGGCTTATAGATAGCGGGTACGACGAACAGACCTCACTCGGCTTTACATAATTGAATTGCGAACATTTCTTTGCTTTACTATACATTATTAACGCATGTGAGGTGCATGTGAGGTGCATGCGGCCATAATTTGTGTTATACATCATACATATTTTTTGCTGTTTCAAGTATCGTTAGTTTGACAAATTAATTGTCTACATACCTGCCACATTTTTAGAGTAGGTGCCAAGCTATACCAATTCAAAAAGTTGTTTCAAAATTTGAAACTTATTACATGTTTTATGTCAGGAAATACACTTAGATATCAAGTATATCTATAATCGTTTGCTTGGCACCTACTCCAAAAATATGGCAGGTATGTAGACAGTTAATTTGTACATAATAAAGACCTATTAGTGTTCATGTTTATTACTTTGTGTGTAGATACTCTTGTGAAAAATTATTTTTCACTTTTGAGTGCTTTTAGTGTTTATTGAAGTCGGTTCAACTTTTTTTTGAAAAGGTTTTTAATTTTTCGGGCAGTAAACCGAAAACAGCAAAATCTCCCTAATAAACGTACAAATACTAATCGTAGTTCAATGAAATTAATCTAGCAAAAAAGAAACTCGTACAACCCCTTTCACCCCCTTTCAGATTAAATTTCGAGAAAAGCTGAAATACACGTTTCGTTATTTATGTTGTGTGTAGAGCAAATATACTAAAAATTAAGTAAATCTGATAAAAAAATTCAATCCATTTTATCCCGTTTCACACCCTTCGGGGTGAAACGCATGTTAATTGTTTATATTATATTATGAGCATTATTTATTATGTATTTTGTCACTAAAAATATTGATTATTTTCACCCCGTTTCACCCCCTTCGGGGTTGAAACGCAAGTTTCATTATTAACGTGGTAAAGCAATCTGCTGTTTCGAGTAAGTCTGATTTTTAAAAATCAACCAACGGGGTAAACCGTTTCACCCCTTTAGGGGTTGAATTTCAAGAAATGCTGAAACACGTGTTTCATTATTTATGTTGTAAAGTATATATGCCAAATTTCAAGTAATTCTGATTACAAAAAAATCAAACCCATTTTGCCCCATTTCATCCCTTAGGGGTTGAATTTCAAGAAATGCTGCAACATGTTTTCATTATTTATGTTGTAAAGTTATGTATGCCAAATTTCAAGTAATTCTGACAAAAAAAAAATTCAACCCATTTTACCCCATTTCACCCCATTCGGGGTTGAAACGCAAGTTTCATTATTAACGTGGTAAAGCAATCTGCTGTTTCGAGTAAGTCTGATTTTTAAAAATCAACCAACGGGGTAAACCGTTTCACCCCTTTAGGGGTTGAATTTCAAGAAATGCTGAAACACGTGTTTCATTATTTATGTTGTAAAGTATATATGCCAAATTTCAAGTAATTCTGATTACAAAAAAATCAAACCCATTTTGCCCCATTTCATCCCTTAGGGGTTGAATTTCAAGAAATGCTGCAACATGTTTTCATTATTTATGTTGTAAAGTTATGTATGCCAAATTTCAAGTAATTCTGACAAAAAAAAAATTCAACCCGTTTTGCCCCATTTCACCCCCTTAGATGCACAGTGTGCAGTTTTTTAATAAAACGGAACAAAAGGTCAGTTTGTAAAATTTTTTTGCTCCGATTTACTTGAAATTTGGCATACATACTTCTCGTCTCGTCCCCGGGCGCGTAAAGTCTCCAACCTCCGTCCACCGCGGCGCCCTCTATTCCGTGGAATCTGACAAACTCGTCACTGCGCCATAATTGTGACCACTCTGCAGAGACGTGATCTCTTATTATTTGGCTTATAGATAGCGGGTACGACGAACAGACCTCACTCGGCTTTACATAATTGAATTGCGAACATTTCTTTGCTTTACTATACATTATTAACGCATGTGAGGTGCATGTGAGGTGCATGCGGCCATAATTTGTGTTATACATCATACATATTTTTTGCTGTTTCAAGTATCGTTAGTTTGACAAATTAATTGTCTACATACCTGCCACATTTTTAGAGTAGGTGCCAAGCTATACCAATTCAAAAAGTTGTTTCAAAATTTGAAACTTATTACATGTTTTATGTCAGGAAATACACTTAGATATCAAGTATATCTATAATCGTTTGCTTGGCACCTACTCCAAAAATATGGCAGGTATGTAGACAGTTAATTTGTACATAATAAAGACCTATTAGTGTTCATGTTTATTACTTTGTGTGTAGATACTCTTGTGAAAAATTATTTTTCACTTTTGAGTGCTTTTAGTGTTTATTGAAGTCGGTTCAACTTTTTTTTGAAAAGGTTTTTAATTTTTCGGGCAGTAAACCGAAAACAGCAAAATCTCCCTAATAAACGTACAAATACTAATCGTAGTTCAATGAAATTAATCTAGCAAAAAAGAAACTCGTACAACCCCTTTCACCCCCTTTCAGATTAAATTTCGAGAAAAGCTGAAATACACGTTTCGTTATTTATGTTGTGTGTAGAGCAAATATACTAAAAATTAAGTAAATCTGATAAAAAAATTCAATCCATTTTATCCCGTTTCACACCCTTCGGGGTGAAACGCATGTTAATTGTTTATATTATATTATGAGCATTATTTATTATGTATTTTGTCACTAAAAATATTGATTATTTTCACCCCGTTTCACCCCCTTCGGGGTTGAAACGCAAGTTTCATTATTAACGTGGTAAAGCAATCTGCTGTTTCGAGTAAGTCTGATTTTTAAAAATCAACCAACGGGGTAAACCGTTTCACCCCTTTAGGGGTTGAATTTCAAGAAATGCTGAAACACGTGTTTCATTATTTATGTTGTAAAGTATATATGCCAAATTTCAAGTAATTCTGATTACAAAAAAATCAAACCCATTTTGCCCCATTTCATCCCTTAGGGGTTGAATTTCAAGAAATGCTGCAACATGTTTTCATTATTTATGTTGTAAAGTTATGTATGCCAAATTTCAAGTAATTCTGACAAAAAAAAAATTCAACCCATTTTACCCCATTTCACCCCATTCGGGGTTGAAACGCAAGTTTCATTATTAACGTGGTAAAGCAATCTGCTGTTTCGAGTAAGTCTGATTTTTAAAAATCAACCAACGGGGTAAACCGTTTCACCCCTTTAGGGGTTGAATTTCAAGAAATGCTGAAACACGTGTTTCATTATTTATGTTGTAAAGTATATATGCCAAATTTCAAGTAATTCTGATTACAAAAAAATCAAACCCATTTTGCCCCATTTCATCCCTTAGGGGTTGAATTTCAAGAAATGCTGCAACATGTTTTCATTATTTATGTTGTAAAGTTATGTATGCCAAATTTCAAGTAATTCTGACAAAAAAAAAATTCAACCCATTTTGCCCCATTTCACCCCCTTAGATGCACAGTGTGCAGTTTTTTAATAAAACGGAACAAAAGGTCAGTTTGTAAAATTTTTTTGCTCCGATTTACTTGAAATTTGGCATACATACTTTATAAAATAAATAATGAAACACGTGTTTCAGCATTTCTTGTAATTCAACCCCTAAGGAGGTGAAATGGGGCAAAATGGGTTTGATTTTTTTTAGTCAAATTTACTTGAAATTTGGCATACATACTTGGCATTACAAATTAAATAATGAAACACGTGTTTCAGCATTTCCTGAAATTCAACCCTTAAAGGGGTGAAACGGTTTACCCCGTTGGTTGAATTTTTTAAAATCAGATTTACTCGAAACAGCAGATTGCATTACCACGTTAATAATGAAACTTGCGTTTCAACCCCGAAGGGGGTGAAAATAATCAATATTTTTAGTGACAAAATACATAATAAATAATGCTCTGTAATATAATATAAACAATTAACATGCGTTTCACCCCGAAGGGGGTGAAACGGGATAAAATGGATTGATTTTTTTTGTCAGATTTACTTAATTTTTAGTATATTTGCTCTACAACATAAATAACAAAACGTGTATTTCAGCTTTTGTCGAAATTTAATCTGAAAGGGGGTGAAAGGGGTTGTACGAGTTTATTTTTGCTAGGTTTATTTCATTTGAACTACGATTAGTATTTTTACGTTTATTGTACGTCCGCTACCCTAAAAATGGAAAAATAAAAAACCTTTTCAAAAAAAAGTTGAACCGACTTCAATAAACACTAAAAGCACTTAAAAGTGAAAAATAATTTTTAGCAAGAGTATCTACACACAAAGTAATAAACATGAACACTAATAGGTGTTTATTATGTACAAATTAATTGTCTACATACCTGCCATATTTTTGGAGTAGGTGCCTAATATACTTGATATATAAGAAGATATCTAAGTGTTCCTATCCTGAAATTTTTAATTGGTATAGCTTGGCACCTACTCCAAAAATGTGGTAGGTATGTAGACAATTAATTTGTACATAATAAACACCTATTAGTGTTCATGTTTATTACTTTGTGTGTAGATACTCTTGCTAAAAATTATTTTTCACTTTTAAGTGCTTTTAGTGTTTATTGAAGTCGGTTCAACTTTTTTTTGAAAAGGTTTTTTGGAAGTCGATTAAAAATTTAACCTATTTTACCCCGTTTCACCCCTTTAGGGATTGAATTTCAAGAAATGCTGAAACACGTGTTTCATTATTTATTTTGTAAAGTATGTATGCCAAATTTCAAGTAAATCGGAGCAAAAAAATTTTACAAACTGACTTTTTACCCCGTTTTAATAGAAAACTACACACTGTGCATCTTAAAAAAATATATGGGACCACTATGGGATGCAGCTTAACATAGTGTAATTTGAATTATTGAAATCGGTCCAGCCGTTTTCAAAAAATCGGTGAACATACATAAAAAAAACATACGCGACGAACATATAACCTCCTCCTTTTTGGAAGTTGCTTAAAAAGTAATAATTTTAATTGAGAGTACCTACACACAATTTAATAAGCATACACGGGAATAGATGCTTATTAACTATTTACAAATTAATTGTGTACATGTTATTTAGCATATATCTGAAGTCGGTGCAACCAAATATGAAATTCCGCATTGTTTGAATCTAGGTACAGTACACAATCATAAAACATGTTCAAACACTTTGTTGAGAATGCGATCAGTGCAGCGCCATCTATTACGATCATAGTGAACTGACATACGAACCGAAACGCTGAGAGCTCACAAAATGTAGTCAATGTTGAAAAGATGGCGTTATCTTTGATTGGGGAGGTGTATCTGGTGACAGCTATCTTTTTTACATATTTTCTAGACAATATAGATTAATAATATTATTCTGTTGAGCGCGTGTTTCTGGAAAACATTTATAAATACTTTACTCTTCTTTAATTATTTTTTAAAATTTGCGAATTTAATATAGTAATCGAGACGTTTCGGCCGGAACTAAACCATTGCCAATGAACAAGAAAAAATAATCATTTGTCAAAAGATCAAACAAACTTTTGATTTTTAAAAGTTCCTGACAATTAAAACGTGTTTATAGTGTAGGTAGTTTTGTTTTAAAAATTACAATAGTTATTCTAAGGTGACCAACTATTTTTTGTTCAAAAAGAGTACACAACTGCGTATAGGGTTGCCAGGTTGCCAAACCTAATAGCCGGACACCCTACATTATTGAGGATTGTCTCAGTATACATATATGTATACATTGTATAAGTACGACAAAAAAAAAAAACGAAAACGGCAAGCAATATGCGCGCGTAAAATTCAAATCACTGTCAAAATAATTTTAAATATTGAATTAATAAAATTGAAATAAAATAATCTAAAAAAATGTTTTAGAAATACAAATGAGTATAAAATTATACAAATGAGTACTTTCAGAGTACGGATTTGGAAAGAGTACGGTTTGCGAAAAAAGAGTACAAAACTCAGTAAATAAAGTACAGTAAAGTACAGTTGGTCACTTTAGTTATTCGTATAAAACAACACTGTTATTGTTAGGAAACACAAACAAAAGATATTTGACAAACTTGTGAGGCGACAACCATAGACAACAAAATAATCTATAATACTATTAGGTTAGTACTTTGTATTCATCTGGTCAAACTGTACGAAGAAGGTCAATCGCGTTTTATTAGTTTTTCAAATATCTCCGCGACTTTTAAGTTTTTTGAGACGGAAATAAAAAAATACATCTAATGGAAGTGATATCTCGAAATGGTTTTCGATTTAACATGGGTTAGTTTTGTGGAGCTCGCCCATTAGGATGAAATAGACCTCTTCAGGAATTAGCTGAAAGCAGAATTCCTCCTCCTCCTCCTATTAGTGTTTGTTTCCGCTTATGAGCACAGTTTATGTTTTAGGCGAACCGTGGCCATATGCTGAACTATAAAAAAGCGATGTCCTTAAAAATTAATAAAATCGCGTGACGGTTACCTCGGCTGGTATTCGTTTGCAATGTGATGAGATATTCGCGCAAGTCGCTCGTCAACTCTCCCGCTAACGCCTCCGTTTTGGATCTGTCGATTGCGATCATTCGTAAGCATTGTCACTGCGAATACGCACGGTCGGCGAACATGTCATTACATGGTGCGCTCCAGTAAGCTCGACCACGGCAGCCGGCCGTAGCGCGCGTGCACGTACGCCAACGCGGCCACCAGTCTCGGCGGTCGCCGATCGTTCCGGGGCGCCGCGTCCCATTCGGCCAGCGTCGGCCGCTCGTCGCGAGCCTTCCTGTACTCCCACACGAGCAGAGCGCCATTCCTGCGTGAGAGCGCCGTCGTTGAGAGAGACCGCGACGTCGCGCTCCGGCGGCGCCAGGTGTACCGACGAATCTAGGCCGATCCTCTCCGGTCGCGTGAGGGCGAGACACAGAGCGGCTCCCGAAGCTCCGTCCGCCGCGCCGCCTCCCTCCCGCAACGCGTGCACCCCCACGGCCGAACAGAAGTCGCCCGTCGTGGAGACGGCCCCGTGCGGCACCACCTGCGGACGAAACGCGTGTATAAGGGACGCGCGACGGGCGCTCGTGCAGTCACCCGGCGTCACCTGGTAGTGTCCCGAGTACAGCTGCGCGAGTAGCGCCACCGTGATCGCGAGAGTGAGCGCGGTGAAACAGCCGGCGATGTACCTGGCGGCGCCGGTCGCCGAGCGCGTCGTTCCGGACTTGAGCGGCGCATCTTCTCGCAATTCGACAGCGCCTGACCGCATCGGTGAATTAATTATTAATAGCGACAATAAGAGTATTATTGTACGACGAACGCGCATATTCACGCACCTTGTGATACGACCTCCTCGGCAGACATGATCACCTGTTCAAAAGTGACTCGAAACTGAGTTAGTCGACCGCGCGGTCGTTGATTCCTCACGGCCGTGGCGCACGGTGGGAGGTGCGCGTGAGTTGTGACGTCATCGCATTGCTGTTCATTGTTTCGTGAGAGGGTCCAATGTTTATTCTATGTTTGTGTCGCGTATGCCTTTTTTTATTTTATTTTATTCGGCACAATAACAGATTATAAACATAAGGCAATATTAAACTTAAAAGTTATTTTTAGTATCCATTGAGTGTTTATAATCAAATAATAATTGTGCACGGCATTTACAAAACAGTACTCTTCAACACTCTTGTTAAAATTATTAAAATTATTTTCTATAATCTAGATATGTCTTTAGACGTGTGTTGAAAATATCACAATCGTCGTTGAGTGTGTTGTATCTACGGCACATTCTATGGAAGGGATTGTAATGAGAGATGTTATTATTTGCCCTCGGAACACTAAACAATTCGCACTTCCTGCGCGCTCTGTTCTTGGTATTGTACGACACTTATTCGGAAAGATTCCCATCGAGATCGCAATTTGCTATCTTATGCAAAATTGAGAGATCATTGACGGCGCGTCTGGAGCGCAAACTCTGGAGGCGAAAGTGTGACAACCTCTCTTCATATTCAGGGATTGAGCGTCGTGATCCTTTTCTGACACATAAATGTCCGACAAAACGCGCCTGTATGGATTCTATTCTGTCAGAATGGATAGCATATATCGGTAGCCATACAACAGAACATCAGCCATACTGACCTGGGAAGTATACATTATAATCAGACTGATGTTCGAACGGTTTTGTGGTACGTATAATAAAACCCAACATTTGGTCAGCTTTAGCTACAATGTGGTCATGATGAGATCTAAAGGACAAACTAGAATCAAAAATAACACCAAGATCTCGCACGACTGAGGTTCTTTCTGTTGGAGTACCGTCCAGTGTGCAGGTATATGCGTGCATGTTAATGAATACATTGACATTTATTAACATTAAGGGCCATAAGATTGTTGTTGCGCCACTGAGAAACTACATCCAGGTCGTGCTGTAGGAGTTCGCAGTCGCGACTGGATTCAATTGTGCGAAATATTTTGATGCCATCTGCATACGCCAAATATTCACTGCGCAATCGGTCCAAAAGGTCTTTAATAAAATAAAGAAATAGCGAGGGCCCAAGATTTGATCCCTGCGGGACCCCTGATGCTGCAAGAAATGGTATGGAATCGTATCCATAGTCAGACACGAGTCGGGAACGGTGTTGAAGATATGATTGGAACCATCGTAACAGATTACCGTGAATTCCTAGATGGTTTAATTTAGCGATAAGTATGTGAGGGTTGACACGATCGAATGCCTTTGCAAAATCGGTCTTTGCAGAGTCTGTTTGGGATCTACTATCGAACGATTTGCAAAGGTAGTCAGTGTAAAGTAGGAGATTAGTTGTCATAGATCGATTCTTCACAAAGCCGTGTTGTCGTGGATTCAGCCTGTGAATGCAATGATTGCATACCTTGTTTATGTTCACCACTTCACACATTATTTCCCCCATGTACTATTTAGTTATGTAGCAACGGCGGATGTCGGAATCTATCCGTCATCCAATAGATTGAACCGACTTCTAAATAAAACAGTAAAATGAACAGCACAAGGTCATTCGCAGTTATGGATCGAACCCGCGACCGTGTAATTAAGTTAGCCGGCTTACGGAAACCTTACACGCGGCGCCTACTACACTATATATATGAACGGACGTCAGACATACATCCTCACAATCATTGACGATGGTGTACAACTTCAAAGTGTTCAAGAAGTGTGCGCCCAATGGCAAAGTCACACTATACCTGCCCAAGCGCGACTACGTCGACCGCATCTCGTCCGTGGAGTCCATAGGTACGTCCGTGGAGTCCATAGGTACGTCCGTGTGTGTAATGTATCGATGCGTGTTCTTAGAGGGCGTCGTCTCCGTGGACGAGGAGTATGTGCGCGGGCGACGCGTGTTCGCTCAGGCCGTGTGCGCCTTCCGCTACGGCCGGGAGTCCGACGAGGTCATGGGCCTCAACTTTTACAAGGAGCTGTTCCTCGCCTCCGAGCAGGTCTATCCGCCGCCCGAGAAGAGGACGCACGAGCCCACCGGGACGCAGGTACGACCGCATCCCGTTCTAGATCGTGCCGCAATCGCATCGCGCGTGTTGCAGGAACGACTGCTGAAGAAGTTGGGGGTCTCGGCTCACCCGTTCCGGCTGACGATACCGGCCGGCGCGCCGGGCTCTGTCACTCTGCAGCCGGCGCTCGAGGACGAGGGCGAGCCTTGCGGCGTCCACTACTACGTGAAAGTGTTCGTCGGCGACAGTGAGATCGATCGCAGCCATAGAAGGTGACGAGCGGACGACATTTCGCCCCTTCTCGAACTTTTTGCATATAATATAACCTCTCAGAAGCACCGTCGCGCTCGGCATCCGCAAAGTGCAGTATGCGCCGTCGCGTCCCGGACCGCAACCCTGCACCGTCGTGAGAAAGGACTTCGTGCTCAGTCCGGGAGAGCTGGAACTCGAGTTGACTCTGGACAAGCAGGTGCGCGTCGCGTATGGCGGGCGTCGTCGTTCGCGGGCGCGCGCGTCTCATGTGTCATATTTATAGTTGTATATGCACGGAGAGTCGATAGCCGTCAACATCTGCGTACGCAACCACAGCAACAAGGTGGTCAAGAAGATGAAGGCGTCCGCCCAGCAAGCGGTCGACGTGGTGTTGTTCCAGAGCGGCCAATACAGGAACGCGGTCGCCAGTTGCGAGACCACGTGAGTCGGCTTACGTTTCGTCAGGCACGCCGCACACGCACACACACGCGCGTTCGTTACAGCGACGGATGTCCGCTGCAGCCGGGCTCGTGCCTGCAGAAGGTGCTGCATCTGACGCCGTCGTTGAGCGCGAACCGAGACAAGCGCGGAGTCGCTCTGGACGGCCAGTTGAGACGGCAGGAGACGACGCTCGCCTCCACGACGCTGTCAGTAGTGCGATGAGGTATTCCGCGTAGCATCGCGATTCGGTTCAGCGATGTGAAGGTGCGTATTCGCGCGCAGGTCCCTGGATCCGGAGCAGAGGGACGCGTTCGGAATCATAGTCTCGTACAGCGTCAAGGTGAAGTTGTATTTGGGAGCTCTGAGTGGAGAGCTGGTCGCCGAGCTACCTTTCCTCCTCATGCACCCCAAGGTGAGACATTCGCGTGACGTCATCGTGACGCATGTATACGTGACGCGTGCACTCGTCGGTCGACAGGAGGGACGCGGCGAGCGTCAAACGGAGAGCGAGTCGGAGGCGGAGTCTCTCAGGCGGGACACCGTGCATCATCAGGAGAGCATCGATGTATATTGATATGATGCGGTCGTGTAAGAGTGTGTTCAAATTAAAAAAGAGAATCAGTTTAAAACAACATTTATTTTTGTCCAAAATGAACCGTCGTTGCGCCAATAATAATGATGATATGTGATGACGACGATTGTCGCGATCGTATTGCTAATAAACACGACACAGAATATAGCTTAGTGGCATTCGAGACGTCATAAAAAACAACATATGATTAGTCACTGTTTATAACGCGTTAATATTGAAAACATTTCTGAAATAAAATCACTAATAAAAACATTTCTGAAAAAAATTGAACCGACTTCTAAATAAAAAACCTTTTCAAAAAAAAGTTGAACCGACTTCAATAAACACAAAAAGCACTCAAAAGTGTAAAATAATTTTTAACAAGAGTATCTACACACAAAGTAATAAACATAAACACTAATAGGTGTTTATTATGTACAAATTAACTGTCTACATACCTACCACATTTTTGGAGTAGGTGCCAAGCAAACGTTTATAGACATACTTGATATCTAGGAAGATATCCAAGTGTTCCTATCCTGAAATTTTGAAGTGGTATAGCTTGGCACCTACTCCAAAAATGTGGTAGGTATGTAGACAGTTAATTTGTACATAATAAACACCTATTAGTGTTTATGTTTATTACTTTGTGTGTAGATACTCTTGTTAAAAATTATTTTACACTTTTGAGTGCTTTTTGTGTTTATTGAAGTCGGTTCAACTTTTTTTTGAAAAGGTTTTTTATTTTTCCATTTTTAGGGTAGCGGACCAAAAACAACAAAAACTCCCTATTAAACGTACAAATAATTAGTATTGAGTAGTTCAAATTAAATAAATCTAACAAAAAAGAAAAACTCGTAGGTACAATCCCTTTCAGTTTGAATTTCGGGAATTTCTGAAATACATGTTTTGGTTTTTTTTGGTGTGTGTAGAGCAAATATACTAAGAATTAAGTAAATCTGGCAAAAATCCAACCTATTTTATCCCGTTTCACCCCCTTCGGGGTGAAACGCAAGTTAATATATAATTGTTTATATTGTAGAGCATAATTTATTATGTATTTTGTCACTAAAAATTTTGATTTCATCACCTCGTTTCACCCCCTTCGGGGTTGAAACGCAAGTTTCATTGTTAATGTGGTAAAGCATTTCTGCTGTTTCAAGTAAATCCGATTTAAAAATATTCATACAATTTTACCCCGTTTCACCCCTTTAGGGGTTGAATTTCAAGAAATGTTGATACACGTGTTTCATTATTTATTTTGTAAAGTATGTATGCCAAATTTCAAGTAATTCTGACTAAAAAAAAATTCAACCTATTTTGCCCCGTTTCACCCTCTTAGGGGTTGAATTTTAAGAAATGCTGAAACACGTGTTTCATTATTTATTTTGTAAAGTATGTAGGCCAAATTTCAAGTAAATCGGAGCAAAAAAATTTTACAAACTGACTTTTTTCCCGTTTTACTAAAAAACTGCACACTGTGCATCTTAGAAAAATATATGGGACCACTATGGGATGCAGCTTAACAAAGTACAATTTGAATTATTGAAATCGGTTAAGCCGTTTAGAAAAAATCGATGAACATACATAAAAAAAAAAACATACGCGACGAACATATAACCTCCTCCTTTTTGGAAGTCGGTTAATAAAACACAAGGCACTAAAAAGTAAAAAATAATTTTAATTGAGAGTACCTGCACACAATTTAATAAGCATAAACATGAATAGATGTCTATTATTTATTTACTAATTAACTGTCTACATTTTATTTAGCATATTTCTGAAGTCGGTGCCAACCAAATATGAAACTTCACATTGTTTGAACCTAGGTACATTACCAATCGTAAAACATATTTCAAATGCATGCACCGACTTCAGATATATGTTAAATAAAATGTAGACAATTAATTAGTAAATAAATAATAAGCATCTATTCATGTTTATGGTTATTAAATTGTGTGCAGGTACTCTCAATTAAAATTATTTTTTACTTTTTAGTGCCTTGTGTTTTATTTAGAAGTCGGTTCAATTTTTTTCAGAAATGTTTTTATTTTGTAATTTTTAGTGGTAACTGTAGCTTGATTGTATGGGTAATATTCTAAACGCGCTGTTCAAATGAAATGTGATGAGAAGCGGGCTTATAGACAGACACTCTCGAGTCCTATCCGATATAAAAATAAATCATTAAAATCAATCGAAACATCCCCTAATTTTCCACCCTTAGAGATGGAATATTTTATTCCTTAAATAGGACCAATCCCGAGACACGCTTTATCATACAAAAAAAGAATCATCAAAATCGGTTCACTAACGGCGAAACATCCTCTAATTTTCCACCCCTAAAGATGGAATATTTTCTTCTTTAAATGGGACCAATCCTGAGACATACTTTATCAAACACAAAAAGAATCATTGAAATCGGTTCACTAATGGCGAAATGTCCCCTAATTTTCCACCCTTACACATGGAATATTTTATTTCTTAAATGGGAGCAATCCCGAGACGTACTTTATCAAACAAAAAAGAATCATCAAAATTGGTTCACTAACGGCGAAATATCCCTAAATTTTCCACCCTTAGAGGTGGAATATTTTATTCCTTAAATGGGACCAATCCCGAGACGTACTTTATCGAATAAAAAAAGAATCATCAAAATCGGTTCACAAACGGTGAAACATCCCCTAATTTTCCACCCTTAAAGATGGAATATTTTCTTCAAATTTAAAATTGACCAATCACGAGACATACTTTATCCAACAAAAGAAAAATCATCGAAATCAGCTCACAAACGGCGAAACATCCCCTAATTTTCCACCCTTAGAGATGGAATATATTCTTCAAATTGAAACGGGACCAATGCGGACATATACTCTATCCAACAAAAAAAGAATCATCAAAATCGGTCCACAAACGGCGGAGATATGAGGGAACATCGCCACAAAAAAAAAAAATAAAAAAAAAAATACACGACGAATAGATAACCTCCTCCTTTTGAAGTCGGTTAAAAACCTTTTAATTTTTTTCCATCAAATACGATATATTCAATCAATGCAGTTGTACGTTTGCTTGGCACCTACTCCAAAAATGTGGCAGATATGCAGACAATTAATTTGTACATAATAAACACCTATTAGTGTTTATGTTTATTACTTTGTGCGTGGATACTCTTGTGAAAAATTATTTTTCACTTTTGAGTGCTTTTAGTGTTTATTGAAGTCTGTTCAACTTTTTTTTTGAAAAGGTTTTTTATTTTTCCATTTTTAGGGTAGTAAACCGAAAACAGCAAAATCTCCCTAATAAACGTACAAATACAAATCGTAATTTAAATTAAGTAAATCTGGCAAAAATTCAACCCATTTTACCCCATTTCACCCCCTTCGGGGTTGAAACGCAAGTTTCATTATTAACGTGGTAAAGCAATTCTGCTGTTTCGAGTAAATCTGATTTTAAAAAATTCATCCAATTTTACCCCGTTTCACCTCTTTAGGGGTTGAATTACAAGAAATGCCGATACACGTGTTTCATTATTTATTTTGCAAAGTATGTATGTCAAATTTCAAGTAAATCGGAGCAAAAAAATTTTACAAAAAAACCTTTTCAAAAAAAAGTTGAACCGACTTCAATAAACACAAAAGCACTCAAAAGTGAAAAATAATTTTTCACAAGAGTATCTACACACAAAGTAATAAACATAAACACTAACAGGTGTTTATTATGTACAAATTAATTGTCCACATACCTGCCATATTTTTGGAGTAGGTGCCAAGCAAACGTTTATATACTTGATATCTAGGAAGATATCCAAGTGTTCCTATCCTGAAATTTTGAATTGGTATAGCTTGGCACCTACTCCAAAAATATGGTAGGTATGTAGACAATTAATTTGTACATAATAAACACCTATTAGTGTTTATGTTTATTACTTTGTGTGTAGATACTCTTGTGAAAAATTATTTTTCACTTTTGAGTGCTTTTGTGTTTATTGAAGTCGGTTCAACTTTTTTTTGAAAAGGTTTTTTATTTTTCCATTTTTAGAGTAGCGGACCAAAAACAGCAAAAACTCCCTAATAAACGTACAAATACTAATCGTAATTCAAATTAAACAAATCTAATAAAAAAGAAACTCGTACAACCCCCCTTTCACCCCCTTTCAGATTGAATTTCGGGAAATGTTGAAATACATGTTTCTTTTTTTTTTGCTGTGTGTAGACCAAATATACTAAGAATTAAGTAAATCTGGCAAAAATCCAACCCATTTTATCCCGTTTCACCCCCTTCGGGGTGAAACGCAAGTTAATATATAATATAATTGTTTATATTGTAGAGCATAATTTATTATGTATTTTGTCACTAAAAATATTGATTTTATCACCTCGTTTCACCCCCTTCGGGGTTGAAACGCAAGTTTCATTGTCAATGTGGTAAAGCATTTCTGCCGGTTTAAGTAAATCCGATTTAAAAATATTCATACAATTTTACCCCGTTTCACCCCTTTAGGGGTTGAATTTCAAGAAATGCTGAAACACGTGTTTCATTATTTATGTTGTTAAGTATGTATGCCAAATTTCAAGTAATTCTGACTAAAAAAAATTCAACCCATTTTGCCCCGTTTCACCCCTTTAGGGGTTGAATTTTAAGAAATACTGAAACACGTGTTTCATTATTTATTTTGTAAAGTATGTATGCCAAATTTCAAGTAAATCGGAGCAAAAAAATTTTACAAACTGACTTTTATTCCCATTTTACTAAAAAACTGCACACTGTGCATCTTAGAAAAATATATGGGACCACTATGGGATGCAGCTTAACACAGTACAATTTGAATTATTGAAATCGGTTAAGCCGTTTAGAAAAAATCGATGAACATACATAAAAAAAAAAACATACGCGACGAACATATAACCTCCTCCTTTTTGGAAGTCGGTTAAAAACTGACTTTTTTCCCGTTTTACTAAAAAACTACACACTGTGCATCTTAGAAAAAGATATGGGATGCAGCTTAACACAGTACAATTTGAATCATTGAAATCGGTTCAGCCGTTTTCAAAAATTCGATAAAAACATACATAAAAAAAACATACTCCTTCTTTTTGGAAGTCGGTTAAAAAAGAAACTCGTACAACCCCATTCAGAATGAATTTCTGGAAATGCTGAAATACATGTTTCATTATTTATGTTATGTGTATTTCTGCTGTTTCAAGTAAATCTGATTTAGACAATTCAACCCATTTTGCCCCATTTCATCCCTTTAGAGGTTGAATTTCAAGAAATGTTGAAACACGTGTTTCATTATTTATGTTGTAAAGTATGTATGCCAAATTTCTAGTAAATCGAAATAAAAAAAATTCAAATTGACTTTTTTTCCGTTTTACTAAAAAACTGCACACTGTGCATCTTAGAAAAATATATGGGACCACTATGGGATGCAGCTCAACACAGTTTCTTAATACAATTCGAATTATCGAAATCGGTTGCTGGCATTTAGTGAATTCAAGATAACATGCCCACACATGGATGCATCGCATAATATATTTTGATCACATCTCGAATGCCACAAATGGCCATCATGCGTTTAAATCGGTTTCATCGCCCGTGAGAACCCCGCATGTTTTATACCGAACGATGAATTTTAGTGGTGATTCCGCTCGGAAAATTTGTTTATTTAGAACCTGACAAACGAAGACTGCAATGTTCTCCTCGTTTGCATTTTAAGAAAATATTTTTAGTGCATCGTATGCACTGATGATGGCGGTCGACGCGCATCGTTTCTCTGTTCTGAGTCGCATGTGGATGTCGCGCTCAAAGTTAATCCGAGTCTTTTTCCGAAAGGAAATCTGAACCAGGAAAACTTCGAACAGAAAAAAAGAAATAATATATTTTGTATGAATTTGCTGCATTCGAAATTCCTGTTTCGTCTAGACGTTTCGGGATGCGAGTTCCCGGCCTTACGATCGACCGCTCAGAATGAGCCCGCGGACTACAAAAAAGAGAGCTCGGATTCGTAATGCGTGATCGAGGTTATTAGTTTCTTTTAATATGTAAATAAGTATATAATATGAACAAATACTTAATTGTAAAAGTGGAGTCGACTCGCCGCCCGTACAAAAACTGCTAATCGCTTACATACTAATATTTACAACATAATAAATAGTCTTCGAACAACATTATTCGTTTTTGTCACAATCCTCGAGATTTAAACTAATTTCGAACTTTCGTCTCTACACGCACGATTCTGGTATTCGCTGATCCAGCAGCTTCTCTTTGATGTCGTCCACGTTGAGCGACTCGGAGGCCGCCGGTCGTCCCGGCCGCCCGTCGGCGCCGAGGCCCCCGTCGCTGGCGCTGCCGACCACGCCGCCGACCGCGCCGCCGATCGCCCCGTTGCTGACTGCGCCGATGTCGCCCCAGGACCACGCGGCACCGCGGCCGTTGCATCCCTGTCGCGCGTATATCACGTGCGGCGTACACACGGGTGCGTCGACTGCATTCGTCACACTCGATATACTCACATCGTCGGCGGCGAACGGTCTTCTCGGAGTGATACCCTGAACGCTTTCACCTGAAATATAGCGATATGGTCACAATGAATAACAAGATCATCATCATCTTCTCAGTGACCGTACTCTTCACCCGCTCTCGGTGTTTATTTGCGTTTGTAAATTAATAAATGAAAGAAGTCGAACTCACAGTAATGGTTCGGTATGAGATCGGGCTCGGCGTCGTCGTGTTCGGGCGGCGGTTTATCGGCCGGAGTTTTGCGTGTCGGGCGCCTGCGTCTGCGCATCGCGAGCGCGCACACCCCCGCTAGAACCGCGGCCGCCGCGCCGCCCGCCGCCCCCGCGAACCCGACCACTCCCGCCACCCCGCGTAGCGAAGACTCCGATGCTGCCGGTTCATTCATTACTTTTATTAACTAGAAAGACGACGACGACGACGTGACGAGGTGAGAGGAGGCAGGCCGCAGGATGCGATAGAATTAATTGGCGAGAGAAAGAAGAGGGCACATAGAACCTGTAGAGACGAGTTCTCCATAGTTTCACACTCATGAATTAACATATTCAAATGTTGCAAAAAAGCAGCTGCAGCCGAACGCACATTCAGCGACGGGAATAAATCAAGCGCTCGAAACGGCTGAAATATGATCGTGGCTTAATCCGGCTTTTGAGCTCCGACCATTAGAAATATGACCCGAAAACGTTTACTTTTCACAATTTTCAACCGACTTCGAAAAGGAGAAGGTACCATGTTCGTCGCGTATGTTTTTTTTATGTATGTTCATCGATTTTTTGAAAACGGCTGAACCGATTTCAATGATTCAAATTGTACCGTGTTAAGATATCCCATAGTGGTCCCATATATTTTACTAAGATGCACAGTGTGCAGTATTTTAGTAAAACGGAAAAAATGACAGTTTGTAAAAATTTTTTGCTCAGATTTACTTGCATACATACTTAACAACATAAATAATGAAACACGTGTATCGGCATTCAACCTCTAAGGGGGTGAAACGCGGTAAATGAGTTGAATTTTTTTAAATCGCATTTACTTGAAACAGCAGAAATGCTTTACGAATTGACGTAATCTTTGACGAATTGATAATCCGCTCCTTTTGAAGTCCGTTACCTGTTCTCTTCTCCGGATCTCTGAAGAGCACGTCGTCCAGACGCGCGGGTTGAGACCGCCCTTTGGCGTTGACGGCGACCGCCACCAGACGAAAGCGGACGTCCCATTCGAGACCGCGGACGCTCCACGCGGGCTGATCCGACGACAGGTTCACTCTGAAAACAGTCGACGGCGCAGACATCGTTTTTAATACAAGAGAGGTGATCGTCAGAGCGAGCCGCCGCGACGGAGCGACGAACAGAGGCTCGCGGCCTATATCGTTGCAGACGGGAATGTTGCCGCTCTCGCTTCATCGATATCTATGGCGCGCACGCATCGTCGCTCATCGATTCTGTATATAATATAAATAAAAAAAGAAGTACTCGGGCGTGCGCTAAGAAAGGATTTTGTAAAATTTTCATGCGGACCGGAAGCGACCGTCACATCTAGAGCGGCTCGGCGCGATTGTTTCCGAACAAACATGTTGAGAATGTCATCTTATGGCATAAAAAATTGGCAATCGGCCGAATGAAAATTTCTTTACCGACAGGTCCTTTCACGGTCACACTTCCGTCTCGCCCGTTCGCGCATGAGGCGAGAGCGAGAGGTTTCGGAAAAAAGATTTCATATTTCAGAAGCCGTCAAAAACGAAAACTGTAGTTGTATCATTACATATAAAAAAAAGATTATTTTTTCCAGCCAAGAATCAAACACACACAGATAAATTGTTAAAGGTGATAACGCTACCTCGGAGATCGCTCTCCGTTCGTGTAGACTTCCAGCAGGAACCATTGTGGCAGACCGCCGTCGAATGCGGCCACGCAACTCACTTCTACCGACTCAGTCGTCTGGTTCCACAGCGAGCAATTCTTGGGCGAGTGCGGCTTACCTGTGTACATATAATATAGATCGGTGGTCTCTCGCGGTCCGCGTGCGCGACGGCGCCGTACTCACCGGCGGCCACCATCTGGAAGACGCACGGCGCGAGCTGAGCCCCGACCTCGTTGGACGCCGAGCACGAGAGTGTGCCGTAGTCGAGGTCGGCGACGGGCGTGTATCTGGGAATGCGAGATCGTCAGTCGGGGGATCCGAGCGGGCCTCGTGCGCCCGCGCCGGGGTTGCTCGAGACTCACTTGAGACTGGAAGCGCTGCCGTTGGAGGTGTATCTGTGAGCGGCCACGTCGATCGTTTCGCCGGAGTTGTTGAACTTCCACTTGAAGACGGCCGCGGGAGGGTCCGCGTCGACCTCGCATACGATGACGACGGATTCGCCGCGAGCCGCCCCCACCACCGAGACGCCGCCGACGCGGCAACGAGGGGCGTCTGCGAATCAAGTTCAATGTTGGCATCGCATCCTGACGATCATCAATCAACGAATTCGAAGTCTCACACCAAAAGTGTGGACAACGAAAGTGAGTCACTAAATAGCACGGCTATTCTCACTATACACAACTATGGACTATTCTTGATGACGAGGAGCTCCAGCAACACGGCTGCTGGTCGCACGTCGATCGCCCGAGGACACGACGAGACTGCACACCGCGGGCTACTACTCACATAGACAGCGAACAGAGCGCCTACCCTCAATAAAGAATATTGCAAGATCGTACACATGCCTTAACATAAATAATTTCTTTCATCATTACTCGAAATTCAACTTCCAAGTGTGTGAGAGGGAGTATGTATTGAAATATTTTCAGTAATTACTAATGCAAGTGTCGTATGCGGCACAAAATAAATAATGACTGAACTTACGACAATCTTTCACTTACGTATGGTATTTGTACATTTATTAGGAAAGTTTTAGCTGGTTGCGGTTCGGAAAACATTGGAATTGACTCCAATAAACACTAAATACACTAAAAATTAAAAACAAGTTTAAACAATAATGAGTAGGTACTAATGTACAAATTGATTGTGTACAGACTCGTATCCACGTGTCGCTCAGCACCTGCTCCACATTAAAGTTAGCTATAATTTTGTATTTTGTGAAGCATCCTCATGTTACACTATTTGAGGGCTAATCTTGGGACGATTGAAGTTATATCTTTATAATAAATCGCGTCGCCCGCGTAACGATCGGCAGCCGTTCGGGAGATCTCGAACGGACGCTCTAGTCGAGAGAGACACCTGGGCCCGAAATTAAACCTTATTTATTTCCTTTATTTATTTCGACAATTTAGGACTGCTGATCTCTCCGGCGATCGTTTGCCGCGATGACGTCATAACGCACTATGCAGCCAGCCGAACAAGCAATGCTTCCTCATTTGTGTCCAGAGTTATTTGCGTCTCGATGAATTAATCCAAAGTTGGCATTGTTCTGTCGAGTCGGGTGGACGCTAGTGGATAGGCGGGCGGTGCGGCGATTCGACAGATCAGGCGACTTCTCATTTAAAGAGTTGACAGTGTCGTTCTAATAAGGTCGCGCGTTTGATTTGTTCGGGCACGTGTTCTTAATTTCGTAGCCACAGAGAGGTTTTTGAGTTGGAGAGTGTGTTTGTGCTCGCGTCTGGCATTCACGTAAATTTGAAAAGTGCGATCAGTCGCATTCGTGCAGCGAATATATCTTTGGAATCCTATAAATCATGAGCGACGGCTGCAGAAGTGAGCTCGCGCGTGCCGGCTCGTTACTATCCGTGCTCGTTCGTTCGGGAGCACGCGCGAACGCCGTCTATACGGATTAAAAACTTTCACCTGCATCTCTGTAACGAATCGTCCGTACGTGTATTCGATACTCACATTTGACTCGGAAGTGCAGTTCGTTGGAGACCGTCTCCCCCTCCGCGTTGAGAGCGGAACAGGCGTACCGGCCGCTGCTGTGTCGGCTCACCTTCTGCAGCACGAGGCTCTGGTTGCTGTGGAAGACGCGCGCCGTGGCGTTGTGAACGAGCGTGCGATCCTGGGACAGAGAGTTCTCGTCAGGCGGCCTTCGATCGTTACGCGTTTTGGCGGGCGGCCCTCATTCGTTCGCTGCTGAACCGATTCGAACGCGTTACTTTCATGCGGACGGCTACAGTGTTCGTTGAATTGATAAGTTTTAATGATCTCGAGGCAATCGCGAGATATAAAATGAAGCACAATAATCATAACTCGTATGTGATCAGACACGTAGACATAGTGAGAGTATAAAGTTGTAATAGTGTTTTCATTTAGACCGTATTTTCGATCAGGACGCGCGTCGCTTCGGGACTGAATGAATGGGAGTGGCGGTCAGCGGCGTACTCACGTCATGCAGCCAGGAAAGTTTCCTCGCCGGCGGGTTCGCTCTCACGTGACACTCGAAGTAAACGTCGTCCCCTTCCTTGATGTCGGTGGCCGCCAGCGACGAGCCCAGTCTCAGTCGCACGACGGGCGGGTCTGCAAGAGAGTGCGTCTCGCATCACCGCGCACGCGCACTACACCCCTATCGTTCATACTCACAGACTACGCTGATGGTCCAAGACGTCTCCACGAAGAGCGAGGTCACGTTGGGGTTTTCCGCTCTGCACGTGATGGGTTTTCCGTCGTCGTCCAACGTCGGCACGAAGCTCATCACGCTCACAGTCAGATTGTCCTTGAGCTCCTCCTGCATCGGCGTTTCATATTACGGGTGTGCGTGCGTGCGTGCGTGCGTGCGCGTCGAGTGTGTATTGTGGTCATCAACTATTTATATAATTCTGTGTACGGTGAGATGGATGCGGACTATCATCTATGTCGTACACGGGCTATATTACGAGTGACGACATTGTATATTATTCGATTCGATCCACGACCGCTAGATGGCGCCAGTGATGCTACGATAGTACTGTAAACATAACATGTTACGCCGATCGTGTTATATTGTATTATGTACAATAACAAGTGTCGGACGTCGGGCGTCGGGCGTCGGGATGAGTGTAATAAAGGGTGCGATCACGTCCGCGCGATAAATCCGACCGACAACTCGTCTCGTATTCGTATTCTTTTTAAATTAGAGCGTGAGGGCTGGCGGCCCTCCCTCGCGTCTACGCCCTCGTTACGAACACGCCGATGGCTCAATGCACGAGTATAATGGCGGCGAGCGATGCCGACATATAGTGCGTTCACTCACCAGTTGGCGTCACTCCAGATCGTGCTCGGACACGCGCACGGTTAACGCACTGACGGCGGCGGGCGGCGATGATCCATGTTCTTGTGCATCGCCAATAATATCGTCGACGGTGATGTCGTCTGAATGAATCTGTTTCGTTTACGTAAGTGCATGACGGGGGAGTGCATTCTTCCCGCGTACTATTGAAGGTTAAAGACGCAAATTAGGGGGAATAATGCTCTTCGAACGACTTCATTTAAATTGTTGAACGACACGCACTTTTGTCGTAGTAGTTGACAGTTGACGTGGCACACTATCAGTGCGGATAATAAATATAGACAGTATATACTCGTACGTAACTAGAGATTTATGCGATTGTCTCCGGAAGCGTGACGGATCAAAGACGCTGTTTTGTCGAACGGAAGTCCGACCGGGAACTGGAGATTGTTACATTGAGATCGTATTGTCTTCGTGCGTAACTACATACGCACATCCCACTTTCGTATCGTTCGTTGGTGGTGACTAAGGAACAAATGAAACATCCAAAATGCCCACGATGCGATTAAAATGTTATGTCATAAATTGGTCAGGCTCCGGCCGCAGCAGAAGTCGACGGTGGCCTCGGACGAGACGACACAGATTTTCGAAATGGTGAAAAGTCTCTTATTATCGATTATCCGCATGATCAATGTTCGTTATAATATTATTCTATGTGCATAATGTGCCACTACTAAATTGTCAATCAATTATTTTTAGAGTTTTGAAGAGAGCATAAATCTGATCGCGCGGTGCGACGCCCTCAATCGAGTTCTTATTGTAATCTCGAGTTAATTGAGCGCTTCGTCGGTAATGGTCCATTTGATTTTTTATCTCGAAATGGGCCGTTCGTTGCAGCGATTCGGTCGACACTAGATTAATAGGAGATAATTATCGAAGGCATCTGGCGCTTCGCCAACCGTGGCGCCGCCGCCCTCGTATTCCGTCGAGCCACCGAGTTTTATGCAGAATGACTGTCGACTAGTAAATATCTAATATTCGTCCGCCGAGAACCGCGAGTCCGATCCGAGCCTCTATCGTGCGGCTTCCTCCGTGATGTACTCGTATACGGGCTGACACACCACGAGCTACGAGATAGGTGAAATGATGCGGTCGAACGGACGACGATTCGTGTCCGACCGAATATACGCACAGTGATTCTCTTGAGCAGTCTCTTCCCCTTGTGCCAGGTGATGACGGCCGGCGGTCGACTCCCCGCCGTCTCGCAGACGACCTCGTATCGCCTCTCCGCGGTGAGGGCGCCTCCCTCGGTCGCGGCGGCCGGACGGCGGATGTCGACGGTCAACGGGCGCACTGCAATCGCGCCCTGATGTAGGACCGCCGCCGAGCGGACGATGCCGAACGCCGGCGGACCAACTCACGGAACATGTCGAGCACTAATGATAGCTCTTTGGCCGGCACGAGATGCGAGTTGGCGGCCTGACAGGTGAACACCGCGGCGTAGTCGGCTCTCCTGATCGCCGGCCACAGCAGTCGGTTCTCGATGACGTCGCCCGTGTTGTGCTCGTACTCCTCGTCGACCAGCACGCCGTTCACCAACCAACGCACGGACGGCTCCGGACGACCTGACGACGACATCGTTTATATAATATCGTCAGAGGCTATAATCTGAGGCTTTTTGAAAGCATTCAGTGCGACGCAGACGGACCCACGAATACTAGAGTCGTGCTGTCGTCGGAGAGACATCGGCCGTTCGCGAGAATTGTTTCTCTTCAAACAATTTGATGTAAATGTTTCGCGCGCCAATTAAGACTGGATACCATTTGGCGTCCCGGCGCGGAGAGGAGGAGTCCTTCAAATAGTGCAACAGCCGAAGTGAGCGTCTCTTGCGTCAGGATTGCGAACGGTTTTATTAACTTGCAAGCAATTAGTGCGAGGTGAATCGTTTCAGTTAGGAGTATATGCATGATGTAAATACACACGGCGGACTATCTGCCTATAACTATGTTAGTACACGGGCGGGCCGCGTCTCCTAACATACTCTCTAGTAGTCAGTCAGCCTGAGCTCCATTCGTAGTCCGTCCGCAGACGGCGAGAGCGCGCAACATCGACAACAATACCTCCGAGCACTCTGCACGTGAGTAAGACGTCGTCGCCCTCCTCGTGCGGCCCCAGCGTCGTCGAGTTGATGATGCGACCCCATCTGTCCACCACCACGGGCTTCTCGGGAGGCACTGAAACACATCGTTGAAATTATATTCTTGTTATAATAATGTTGTCGTTTTATTAAATGTATTACTTTATTGTTAACAATAACAAACACGCAACAGACGCGTGCCTCGATGACAATTAATACGAAGTACGGCATAGGTGAAGCGGTTTAAAGTGAATCTCGCCGGACGGGGCGCGAGGCCGATCGCTTTTATCGTATCAATCGGCCCTCCATAAGCATCGATCTGAATAGTGCTACGTCACAGCAGCGAATTGATCTCGACCGTAATCAGAGCCACTGCTGAATGTGACAAATGACGAATCAATCCGGCCAGAGCCACCATCTTATTATTAGAAAGCGACGAGAGGTTCGATCGCGTCTCTCGATAATATTAATAGCACCCGACCGGACTTTAAATATAACGTTCGAGTGGTATTTTTTGAGTGACGCGTGAGGCGGCTCCCTCCGACGCGGCGGGGTCGGCGAAGGCCTTTACACGATTGTGTAACGAACCGACACGGCTCAGGGGAGATCTTCATGCATAAGGAGATCGCGCGCGCACCGCCGGCGGGGTCGGCGGCCACTCTCAGTCCCCGCCATCTCGACGCATGTGCCGTCTCGATGCCGAAAACTGCATTATTGGAAAATCTATTCACTAAGCAGGAATAGAACCCATTGATTTTGAAAAAAAAACCACACTGTATTATTGCACCATCCGATAGTGTCGCTAATAAGGATCAAATTCTGAGCAGTGATGATATACGGCAAAGGATAGCGTTAATTTTTAACCAAATACCATTTTAATGTTTCCTACTAAATCTACCTCATTAGATTTCGCGCGAACATTTTTAACTGAAGAAAAGATTTTACGCGGCTTATTGTGGCGTTTACTTCGATTCCGCGACCATGACGCGACGGCTGCGAAGCTTTCACTACCGCGTTTATTTTGATAAATATCTGACGTTTGGATTTGACAATGAAAGCGCACTTGAAAAATTCACCGTGCATAGTGTGGAAGTGCACAGGTCGTTTCTCGATCGCACTAAAGTCTCGCTTTTTTAGAGTGCAGAGTATCGCGTGAGGTATACGGATAAAAGTTTTCATCCGTCGCATCCGGGTGCTGTTGATTCGATGCGTTCATGTCGAGCAGTGTCACCTAGTCGTTAACTCGTTCCCTTGCGCTCTGTTACCATCTCCGCGCTGAATATCTACAATCGAAGCTATTAACATTTGGTGTGACATTTCTCCGATAAGGTCAATTGTGTTTGTTATAGTATAGTAAGTGGGTTTGTATACACACAACGTCGATAACGAAACACGTATCACTATTTCCCAAAATTCAATCTGTAAGTAGGTAATAATTGGTAATATGTGTTTCTTTTCTAACCGACTAGGCGACTTCAAAAGGAGGAGGTTATCAATTCATCGTGTTTTTTGTGTGTTTTATTTAGAAGTCGGTTCATTTCGTTTCAGAAATGTTTTTTTTTTAAAGTAATTTTTTAGTCCTGTTCTCCCATTCTGGGCAGGCGAGGGGGTCGAAGACCATACGGCCGCGTCTTCTACATTTAATTGCAGGTGGTATACAATCGAATGCTTTCTTGGGGTGTTTGGCAGCGACAGTTTGCTCAGAAACATGAATGTATAATTTGTCGGCGTGGCAGGCCGCGAAAGAATACTGCTCACCGCACGCTATATAGAATGAATCTTCGAGTCGTTCACTACTGTAGCACTTTATTATACAAAGTAATATCAGTTCAGTTTTCTACAATAGATTGTTATTGTAATGCAAACAATGGCTGTCAAACACTCCTTTTAATTTCTTATTAAGCGACTTCCAAAAAGGAGGAGGTTATATGTTCGTCGCGTATGTTTTTTTATGTATTATGATTTTTTGAAAAGGGCTGAACCGATTTCAATGATTAAAATTGTACTGTGTTAAGCTTCATCCCATAGTGGTCCCATATATTTTTCTAACATGCACAGTGTGCAGTTTTTTAGTAAAACGGATAAAACTCAGTTTGTAAATTTTTTTTGCTCCGATTTACTTGAAATTTAGCACACACACTTTACAAAATAAATAATGAAACACGTATTTGAGCGTTTCTTGAAATTCAACCCCTAAGGGGGTGAAATGGGGCAAAATGGGTTGATTTTTTTTTAGTCAGAATTACTTGAAATTTGGTATACATACTAAACAGCATAAATAATGAAACACGTGTTTCAGAATTTCTTGAACTTCAACCCCTAAAGGGGTGAAACGGGGTAAAATGGCTTGAATTTTTAACCGACTTCAAAAGGAGGAGGTTATCTATTCGTCGTGTATTTTTTTTTTTTTTTTTTTTTTTTTTTTTTTTTTTTTTTTTTTTTTTTTTTTTTGTGGCGATGTTCACTCATATCTCCGCCGTTTGTGGACCGATTTTGATGATTCTTTTTTTGTTGGATAGAGTATATGTCCGCATTGGTCCCGTTTCAATTTGAAGAAAATATTCCACCTCTAAGGGTGGGAATTTAGGGGATGTTTTGCCGTTTGTGAACCGACTTCGATGATTTTTCTTTTGTTAGATAGAGTATGTCTCGTGATTGGTCAATTTTAAATTTGAAGAAAATATTCCACCTTTGAGGGTGGAAAATTTGGGGTTGTTTCGCCATTAGTGAACCGATTTTGATGATTCTTTTTTTGTTTGATAAAGTACGTCTCGGGATTGGTCCCATTTAAAGAAGAAAATATTTCACCTTTAAGGGTGGAAAATTAGGGGATATGTCGCCATTAGTGAACCGATTTTGATGATTCTTTTTTGTTTGATGAAGTATGTCTCGGGATTGGTCCCATTTAAGGAATAAAATATTCCATCTCTAAGGGTGGAAAATTTGCGGATGTTTCGATTGATTTTAATGATTCATTTTTTATCGGGTAGGACTCGAGAGTGTCTGTCTATAAGCCCGCCACTCATTACATTTCATTTGAACAGCGCGTTACACGAACAGAATGTTACCACTAAAAATTACAAAATAAAAACATTTCTGAAAAAAATTGAACCGACTTCTAAATAAAACACAAATCACTAAAAAGTAAAAAAATAATTTTAATTGAGAGTACCTACACACAATTTAATAAACATAAACATGAATAAATGCTTATTATTTATTTACACATTAATTGTCTGCATTTTATTTAGCATATATCTGAAGTCGGTGCCAACCTAATATGAAACTCCGCATTGTTGGAATCTAGGTACTTTACATAAAACATGTTCCAAATGCTTGCACCGACTTCAGATATATGCTAGATAAAATGTAGACAATTAATTTGTAAATAAATAATAAGCATTTATTCATGTTTATGTTTATTAAATTGTGTGTAGGTACTCTCAATTAAAATTATTTTTTTACTTTTTAGTGATTTGTGTTTTATTTAGAAGTCGGTTCAATTTTTTTCAGAAATGTTTTTTAAAATCGGATTTACTTGAAACAGCAGAAATGCTTTATCACATTAACAATGAAACTTGCGTTTCAACCCCGAAGGGGGTGAAACGAGGTGCTAAAATCAATATTTTTAGTGACAATACATAATAAATTATGCTCTACAATATATAAACAATTAACAGGCGTTTCACCCCAAAGGGGGTGAAACGGGATAAAATGAGTTGAATTTTTGCCAGATTTACTTAATTCTTAGTATATTTGCTCTATACACAGCAGAAAAAAAACGAAATATGTATTTCAGCATTTCCCGAAATTCATTCTGAAAGGGGTGAAAGGGGTTGTATGAGTTTCTTTTTTGTTAGATTTATTTCATTTGAACTACGATTAGTAAATGTACGTTTATTAGGAAGTTTTTGCTGTTTTTGGTTTACTACCCGAAAAATGGAAAATAAAAAAAACCTTTTCAAAAAAAGTTAAAACGTCTTCAATAAACACAAAAAGCACTCAAAAGTGAAAAATATTTTTTAACAAGAATCTACACACAAAGTAATAAACATAAACACTAATAGGTGTTTATTATGTACAAATTAATTGTCTGCATATCTACCACATTTTTGGAGTAGGTACCAAGCAAACGTTATCGTAATATACTTGATTCAACTTTTCTTGTTAAAGGTTTTTTTTAACCGACTTCCAAAAAGGAGGAGGTTATATGTTCGTCGCGTATGTTTTTTTTTAATGTATGTTCATCGATTTTTTCTAAACGGCTTAACCGATTTCAATAATTCAAATTGTACTGTGTTAAGCTGCATCCCATAGAGGTCCCATATATTTTTCACCCCGAAGGGGGTGAAACGAGGTGATGAAATCAATATTTTTAGTGACAAAATATATAATAAATTATGCTCTACAATATAAACAATTATATATTAACTTGCGTTTCACCCCAAAGGGGGTGAAACGGGATAAAATAGGTTGGATTTTTGCCAGATTTACTTAATTCTTAGTATATTTGCTCTACACACACCAAAAAAAACCAAAACATGTATTTCAGAAGTTCCCGAAATTCAAACTGAAAGGGGTTGTACCTACGAGTTTTTCTTTTTTGTTAGATTTATTTAATTTGAACTACTAAATACTAATTTTTTGTACGTTTAATAGGGAATTTTTGTTGTTTTTGGTCCGCTACCCTAAAAATGGAAAAATAAAAAACCTTTTCAAAAAAAAAGTTGAACCGACTTCAATAAACACTAAAAGCACTCAAAAGTGAAAAATAATTTTTAGCAAGAGTATCTACACACAAATGTCTACATACCTACCACATTTTTGGAGTAGGTGCCAAGCTATACCAATTCAAAATTTCAGGATAGGAACACTTGGATATCTTCCTAGATATCAAGTATATCTATAAACGTTTGCTTGGCACCTACTCCAAAAATGTGGTAGGTATGTAGACAGTTAATTTGTACCTAATAAACACCTATTAGTGTTTATGTTTATTACTTTGTGTGTAGATACTCTTGCTAAAAATTATTTTTCACTTTTGAGTGCTTTTAGTGTTTATTGAAGTCGGTTCAACTTTTTTTTTGAAAAGGTTTTTAGTTTCATAGTGTCAATTACATATTTGCATCTAGTTAATATCGCTGTGCATCACGGATCATTCATTCAATCATCACACTAAACAGTCAGGTCAAAAATAGCTTCAGTAAAGTAGTAGGATCTTTACTGAAGGTTCTCTTCTTTTGTAATCGTTTGCCCACACACACGCACGTTCACGAACACTTAATGGTTAATAATCTACCATTGTTACACATTAACACTCGAAGAAACACAAGTTTGGGAAATAATTTAATTCAAAACAAATAACCTAATGTCTCCAGATGGCTCCCGAAACTCCGCTCATATATATTTTTTAAACCCGGCGCTGTTATAATTATGTCCGTTCTTAAACACCGAAGGCTCGATGAAAGAAGAAGCACGAGCGCCGTCGTCGCCGCGCCCGTTCTCTCGCAGAATAATGCTAAACGTCAACTAGATAAGAGAGCGGAACGAGAAAACTTTCCGCCGACATTCGGTGCCAGCTAGACAACGGACCCTCCGCGATGCTATCGACGAAATCGGAGTCGCCAACTTATCATTTATATCACAATCGATCAATAATAATAATATTGTACGTTTGCCGTCTACGTCAGAGTCAGGCTATGTTGTATATACGTGCAGTGAAGTATACGGCTTACCGACGACTGTGAGATTGTATCTGAAGCTAGTCGTTTGCGTGTTTCTGAAGTCGATGCGACACCTGTAGACGCCCTCGTCGCGTCTCTTCACGTCGCGCACCATCAGCGACGCCGGCGCAGGATTCGTCACGAAATGCGCTCGCGGCCCGAACACCTCCGGCGCGGACCAATGACGCGCCTCCGACAAATGTTTGCCGCGAACATCGAAACTGTCGACAATTAGAAAATATTTAATTCGAGTCTGTTAATTTTATCTTGCGTATAATCAGTGATTAACGATCCAGTTTCAACATAATATCGTTTTAGCACAAACAAAAGCTCACAATATGATATAACATAACATTTTTCAATAATTTTCAAAGATGGCTCCTCGCGTTAGAGACAAATATATAAAAAGCATTTTTATATATTAAAACGAGAAGAGAAAAACATTATTTTACAAAAATTGCAACTAATATACATGCAAATTTTTATTTTTAATGGACTTCAAAAAAGGAGGATGCGAACAGATTATCGAAGGAATATCTCGTTTAGGTTTAAATAAAATATTCCATTTCAAAGCGTAGAAAATGAAGCTCCGTCTGTTCGAGCATATACCGATATATGACAATTGAATTTTGTACAAAAAGCGTTATCGCATACTTTCTGAGCGACGAGAGCGCCTATACCGTCACACGGTCCGTCGTCGGCACCGTTCACACGAGTCTGTGGTACCGTAACACACGACCGCACGGAATACGGTTCATATTCGCACGAGTGTGAGTTGTCGTGAGTATTGTTTGAAATATGGGCCTGAACGAGTCGTGTCCAACTTTTCCTATTTTGTAGGCTCTATTAAATGTATCCGTGAACAAAGTTTCACACGAGCCGTCGCGATATGGGATCCGGCATGGCGGCTTCGTATCGCAGATGCAAAAGTTTCACACCGACCTCGCTTTATTCAAAAAACAGAATAACATCTCGCAGCGAGTAGACGAAGAACGATAGAGAAGAGTGCCACATCAGTCACCGTCACTGCGATCATTGTGATTTCACCTAATTATGTCAACAAGACCGAGTGCAACGGATCGCGAATCTTCCGAATGTTTTGCTCATGTGATTCATTGAATTTCCTTAAACTGCGTGTCCGGCTTATTCATTTATTTTCAATCATCGAAACATCTTCGTCTCATTCACGCACACACGCCTATCGAGTCCATGAAAACAAAGTATGCTATGCGTGTATGCGTGTGTGCGAGTGTTTGTGTGTGTGTGTGTGTGTGTGTGTGTGTGTATTCAGCAGTAAGTATGAGTGTGTGTGTCCGTCGATGCTTTTTCTGTAGAAGTGAATGAGTTTATTCGAGGCATTTAATTTACAGATTAGGTTGGCGCTCGTTTGATTGCTCATTGCTATGACAAACAAATTGTGTAAATAATCATGAGGTGCCTGTATTAAACTAGATAGCTCATTGCTACGCAAACGAGTACTTAGGTTATTTTAATTTTAAGAGTTGTAACCAGAACAACGGTCATTAGCCCACCATAACTACTAACCAAAACGACATAAACAATGCAGTCACACTCGTATCTCAATCGACAACTATCCATATTACACCCACAAACTCATGTTCCACATCTATATCTTTAAGAAAAAAGAACTTTAGTAATTTTTTAGTCGTTTTTTCATTTATATATGCAGACGAGCAGTCGAGCATATTTTGTATGTTTGTTGGCAAAATATTGTAAATTTTTGGTATTCGATAGGCCGATGTTCTTTTCCATACACATTATAAACAGCGAGCGGGCGATTCGGTGATCCGTCTCATGTTCGTTGGTCGTTTCTTCTTGTTCAAGTATTTATAATTGTGACAATTGTTGAGTCGCTGTCGATAGAAGAATTTTGCATATATACTGCAATAAACTGGCCGTATAAGGAAGCGATGTTGGGCCGTCGAAGGAGGGTCGATTATCGAATGAAAATGCGTCAGAAGCGATGCTGTTATTTGAAATGTTGTAATGTGAACGAGGAGCGACAACATCTGTCTCTTTGGGAAACGCATTTACGGAATTGGATAGTCTTTGCATAAGTCATGATGTACGCAAATATGGTGTAGGGAGGCGCTCGTGTCGTCCCTCTCTCGCAGCCGACGCACGACGAGGACGAAATATCCTCAATTTAATGCACGAATACAAAGCCGATAGCTATTTTCCTTTGGGATTTAAAGAGATTCATAATCTCGATCTAATCGATGTCTCTCGTCATACTGACGTATCCTATGTTTTAAAATGTCAAATAATGGTGGATTATTAACCATTAAGTGTTCGTGAACGTGCGAGAGTGTGGGCGAACAATTTAAAAGAAGAGAACCTGTGTTTCCATTTTTCCTCCAAAACTCCGTAGGAAGTTTCAGTAAAGATTCTACCACTTTACTGGAGCAATTTTTGACTCGACTGAGACTCGACCTGACTGTCCAGTGTGATGACTGAAAGACCCGTGATGCACAATGATACTAACTCGATGCAAATATTTACTTTGTCAGTGGCAATTAGCATAAAGAAACCTATGCGTTGTTAAGATGGCAAAATATCAAGTAAAGGTAGGTATCGCAGTTTCCCCAAACTCCCCGAGTAATAGGCGTAAAGAGCGTCATGGGAAAGCCTGGCGACACAAAATGAGTACGCGTCATGTATAAATTTGCAATTCTTATATACACGGATGATCTTTTCGTGATATTTCGACAACTCTATATAATATTATAGTCTTTCAACTTTGTGTCTCATCTGCCTATACGTTAGTCTGGGCCCTATCGGAGGGTTGCTAAATGTAAAGAGTTCACAAGAAAGTACACGAGACCATATATCTAGTTTTAATATGGTTATGAACCACCGTTGACCGTTTTGCATTTAAGATAACAAACACGTCTGACGGCCATTGTTTTTTGCTAAGGCAATATAACAATTTGCCAGCGTCAAGGTAGATTATTGCATCGAGTTGAAATTATTGTGCATCACGGTTCATTCGGGTGAAGTTCAAAATAGCAGTGGAGTTTGGAAGGGAAATGAAGGCTCACGTTGTCTTATAATGAATTGTTTACGAAAACACTTTGGTCCAGTTGCACCACATAATTCAACCATTACCTTCGCGTTATTGTAATAAATTAAATTAAAATTGGGTCGCTTCTGTCGTCACCGTCACCGTCGCCTACAGTCACCTAATACTATGTATAGCTGTACCTGCACTGCGCATATTATGGTAGTTCGTAGCTGATGAATTGTCATTCAAAACATCAATATGAGCGGCCCGTGTTCGAACCTCGCTAATAATGCATTAATGAGTATATGTTCGGGAAATTCGACAATTCGTGAAAGGGTCAACAAAAACTCCTCAACGAATTGTGACCACGTAGTTCGGGATCGTTTAGTATTTGCGAGCCATACGAGCGCCCTGAGATCAAATGTGAACGATCACCGGAATACACGATGAGTCGCTCGTGGGCGCCGTCCGACGCCGGATCACACACAATTCTTTCAATGGCGCATACAATTATAATAACGTCAATACAAGTAATTTATCTAACAAAGGTAGACAGGCGACTCAGTCTAGGTTAAGTGATATCTGTCATTGTATCGTATATTATGTATATTACACGAGAATGAAAGAAGTCACGTCGAAATGATGAGGCGTTCTCCTCGCAGATTTATGCCGGCGAGGGCTCGGCGTTTAATTTTACCCTTGTTTATCCTAATACAGTTCGAATCAATGTTCTCGCCTTACCAATGTGCGCCCAATTCCGTTCGCATTAGAGGCGAAAACGTCTCGCTCTCGATCCCGCTGCCTATATGTGGCTGCCGAAATGTTTTCATTGCGGAAACAACAATAACGACTACATATAATAACCATTGTATTAGTTCCTTAGTTTTTTATAATAATAGCTTCACTATAATAGTGAGAGATCAGCGGTGATGCTACGCGGCTCGCTGTATTTCGTAATGCGGTGATGTGGCGTCGTAGCGGATTTCAACAAAAATACATACAGGTATAATGTAGTTTGCGAGTGTTTGGGTAGTGCAAGAACGCTGATAAATACAGGGCGTGATGATAGCTATCGCCGGTGCGCCGAGAGGCGATGTAATGTTGCATCGGCACGAAGAGCTCAGAGAACTATGAACAATCAACAATGATAAGTTAATCGCCGCTTTCGTTACTGCCACCAGTTGATGCATTAATCGTCCGCGTGCTAAATGCCACTTTGTCATCGCGAGTGAACCGATGTGCACACCCCCTCCATGCCGCCACGCGTCCGGGGGGATAGTGGAGAACGTGTCGACAGTAATTCCGTACTTTGAGGATTGAAGCCGTGGAATAATAGTTATATATTTTGATCGTTCAATAATAGCGTTCGTTCTTTGTCCCGTGGCAGTATGTATGTATGTAGGTGCTACGGCAATTTTTATACTTTAAACGTCTGCGAAAGTTTCACGACTCGTTTGTCGACACAACTTAGCGCCAGTGAAACTTTCGTGGAGAAAATTCACTATAACTGTGATGAAATTTTTAATAAAACTCCATTCCCTCTCTATCCAGTCGATTGTGAACGAATCTGTCCGAACCTGCTCGATGACGAACCTGTTCGTGTGACATAATGTACGATGACTGCATACTCTATTATATCGTGAGTTACGATTTAATAGAATTCCTATTAATTGAATAGAATAACGCGTAATGCATCATAACATAATATTGTGTGCGACAATGAGGGAGCATTCGCTGCAGATTGATGAAGGGCCGCCACTTAACAAGACACTCGACGCACACACACGCACGCACGCACACGGACGTGTAATAATTAATACATTGTCAACACCCTATAGATAAATAGATAGGGTTGTTTCAAGATAGGAGCGCCACCACCGTCACCGCCGCTGCTTTGCGAGATTCGTGGGCGACGTCTCCCGAGTCATTAGAGAATGCGGAAATTATCCCGAGGGAGGAAGCAGAAACCGAAAGGGTCAGCGAATTGAACCCGGGACGGCGGCCGTTCGTCTAATCAATGAATTTATAATCGAATCACGCGAACGATTCGCATCGTTCATTTTAACAAATGAGCGGATGTTACCGACGATTCTTATATCAATAAAGAAAACAGACAAAATGCGCAAAAACAAACATCAAATTACACGGTGAGCGGCAACAATAGATAGTGGTGGTGAAACTGCCGAGAGTCACGGCAACAACAAGTGGCACTGAACGCCTCTCCCTCTACTATTAACGACCTGAAAGCGACACATCCGATTGTAATAATCCACGCCTCCGCCGACGATATCGTGCACCGAATTGCACACGACCTGCAACCTTACAACAAACTACTTATTATTTGTTAATTCACGAGTATATATGTAAAGAAAAAAGTTTGCAAAAAAGTTGAACCGTCTTCAATAAACACTAAAAGTACTAAAAAGTGAAAAATAATTTTTAACATGCGTAGGTTACCTAACTACACACAAAATTGTCTACATGCCTACGACATTTTTGGAGTCGGTTAATAACAATCCCAGTGAGAGGATCTCCGTCCGCTATACTATATGTACTATTAGTTTCCTAATATTACAACAAATTGAGTTTATCTTCTTAATACTGAATGTATGTAGCAAGTTAATGAAATATGTCGTCGGGCATCTACGCCATTCTGCGTCATTCGGGATTCGCGAGTTTCTTCAAAACCGCACAAACTAATTGAAACAGTAACAAGTAATAAATGTGCACTAATTTCGCAAACAACCGCCACCATTTGTCGTACGAGTATGTGACACTTTCTGCAGCGGTTGATCAGTGTATGAACATTTGCTATTTTTATATCATTTGTTGTCGAACCATCACCATCTCCATCAGCGATAATATTATATTATGATGAAGCGACCGCGTCTCATCATACTTCACGCTTGAGTTAATAATACGACGACAATACGAGTAGAGTGCATCGTGAGAGGTTGTCTCATGTGCGGCAGAGACACGAGAGATCATATGGTCTATTTTACTCGATTAGAATACACGAGAACGGACGTAGCCTCACACACTCACTCACTCACACGGGGAGAAGAATATAAGAGTGTCATGAACACAGATTCGCGTATCGTTGTACTACACTGAAACAAAATAAAATTATGAAAGTTCAGGAGACGCGCGTCACACAAAACGCCCTCATTCGTGTTTAATAAAATGCGTCGGAGGTCGTTGCGCAGGAGGTCGACATCCACGAACATCTCTAAGTATTTACTCGAACTTTGTTTGAGAAAACTTAAATATTAATTGTTATCATTTAAAAAAGTATCTCGTCGTGGATAGTTCGATACTTATTGTTGATACAAAATGATACAAATCAGTGCTACTTTGCTAATTGTATTCGTATCGCGTACGTTCTTGAAGAGTATTCGCGGTTAGTCGACCGCCAACCGCCAACCGCCAATGCACTCGTAAATCTGAATCCGTATAATGCGATTATATTGTCATATTAATATGTGTTTATCCCAAAATACAATTATATTAAATTTAATGTATGTGACGCAGCATATAATATGTAGTGAGTTCTCCTTGGGGTGTTGTTCACTTTAAGTGGCAGATTGTTCGGATCAACTTTTATCTGAGCAAAAGTTCGCGTCGTCCGTTGCAAATATTTTGTATCGAATGCTGCCTGTCGCGTTACCTGATAGAGGATATTTTATAATAATTTGCAACAATTGCACATCCAGCTCGACTATTGATTCGAGTGTCAGATCGCTTTCACCATGGATATAGGAGGATGTATTATGAGCCACCGCCACCGCTATGCCTCGTACAGTTGGTTGTCGAAGACGTCTTAATTGTGCACTTTAAGCCAAACATGAAAATAATTGTGGCAGGAAGTATTAACTGGGGGGCGTTTTTTATGGTTCGGACTCTGTAATCTCGAGGTTCAATTTCGGCGACCGGTAATGAGTATTTCCCAATTTGAGTACTTTTCGTAATAGGCTGCTCATACAAATTTAAAAGAGAAATCCTAAGAAACGCGACTCTCCGCCCGATCAATGATAACACATAATGATTAATTCGACCTATACTCGGGATTGTATATAACAAACAACGTGTGTTGTTAATATTGTTCGAGTGCGTAACTGTCGAGGAGACGTTTCCTCCGCTATTTGTTGAGCGCCAAGTTTGGTGACCCTCCAAAATGTAGATGAACGCACGGCAGCCTCAACCAAATAACAACTGAGCAATAAGTGAGCGTAAACTAGAATTGCAATGGACACCATTCGCGACATGGAACGGCCAGCATCAGTGAACTGCAAGGAGCTGCCGAGTTGTGCGCCCTCCTGTCCCATACATGATTTTTTTATGTTAAGATGCGTTTCAAGTCCCATCACAACGAACACTACTACAGTTGTATGGTATATTGTGTGCGGCCTACTGTACTATATACATATAACGGTCGCCACCATACACATAAACGTCATGTCCACGATTCGAATACCATACTATGATGAATAACAGCGAGTGACCATATAGTCGATGTAATGGTGTGACGGTGTGATGGTATGATAACGCGTAACATTCTTATCACTCCCCTCGAGACTATGATTAATGGTGTCGTTTTTTTTTGCGGCCGAGACAAAAGGCCCTGACGACTCGCTGACGTACCCTCAGGATGTATTCAATTTTTTCCTTTGCCCCTTTTTGTAAAAAAGTAAAGTGTCAACAACTCTTTCACCGTCGTCAGATTATGATGTGGGTTATTACCAGTCAGGCGGTTCATTATTATTCGTTAAATTCGATGTTTTGTTTGTTTTATCTCGAATTCATTCGGAACATGAATGGAATCATGTCTAATATTAGCGGGCGAAACAAAAATTACAATCGAAGCGTACAACACGAACGTCATACGCACGATCGCGATATATTTACATATTATTATGTACATTAGATTACAACATAATTATGCAAACGTGATAAAAACGGTTCTAAGCCGTTTTGTAAACTGAGATGATTCACACTCGTATTTGAGTAATGCGGGGTCACAAATATGGTTAAAGGAAGCTTGACGACGAAACTCGCCATAATGTATTATTTAATGAGGATTTGAAGGCAAACGCCCGACCGAACATTCATCGCGCTCGCTCGGTCTGTCCGTTTGTCAGTTCTTTGAGAAAATTAATACGGTCAGTGAGAAAAAATGTTATTGTGACGCGATGGAGCGACGGAGAGTCCCGATAGTGGCAACGGTGGCCGGCCTAGACGAAGAAATGCGTCAACGAAAGCGAGTCGCTCTCACTCGGCCGACCGACGACGGACGAGCGTCTGGCGGGCGGCGCACGGTGGGCTGAAAAATCAAAATGTGGACTTAGGGGTTAAAAGCCATGTTTTTGAATTCTACGATAGAAAACAATATCTTTTTATACTTTGCCCATTTTTGATTAAGTGCGTACTTACTGAGATAAAATGGTTTGAAGTTTGTATGAAACGTATGAAAAAATAAAAACAAAACCGTGATTTTTTTAAAGACTTCCTTTGTTAATAAGTCAAAACAACATAAAGGAATCCGTAAAATACCACACCACCCATGACGTCATCGTCATTTCTTGGAATTTTTTTATAAATCAGGTAAAGTCACTAACGAATTGCAATAACAAATATTTCTTATCAACCAATCAGGATGCACCAAACATTATTACTTGACCCGTGGCCTAATTGCGCAACAGTACGTTACAGTTTGTGACAGACGCACTAGCTACCCACTTTTTCTTTATTTTTTCGAAGCAGTAAAGTTTTATGTGAAAAAATGTTTTGTGATTTGGTGACAAATTTTGATATTTTTGTGAAATTAATTGAAGGCGGTAATCTTAAAGACAGCAGTTTCTTGTACAGTTCTATAAATCGCAGACTACCCGCTGATTTGAGTGATGAAAATAGTGCAAAATTAAAGGCTTATTGTGCAAAATATTGCTTTAATCTAAACAGAAGATGGCAGAAATCTTACAGAAAAGAAGAAATGTTCAGGAGAGATAACGGTGAGTGGTTGCAATCAGAAATAATTTGGCCCGATTTTATAAGGCAAAGTTTCAATCGGAATAAGACCGATGAATCTACTCCTAGTACATCATTTCAATTAGTATCCCCAGCAAAACCCTCTGCTGGTACATCGACTGATATAATAAGCACAAGAAAACCTTTCCGTGAACTAGGACCTAAACAAAAAAAGAGACGTGTTGCACAGATTAACACCGCTTTGAGTTTTGATGAATTATCTTTTTCACATTCGTTGAAGTTAAGAGCTGATGGGAATGAAGACATTGTCAACATACTTGATCATCTTCTTAAAAATCCACAAGACGTAAAAAAAGTAAAAGAATGCATTTTTGGAAAAAAAACAAGAAAAAACTTGTTTACTCCAGATGAGGCTTTAGGTTGAAGCTGCAGAAGCCAAAAACAAAGATTTTTGAAGATACCGTGAAAATCATTCCAGAAAATTTTGCAGAAAGGCAACCAACAAGGATATTTTAAATAATTTGTTAATCAGTTCAGAAATGCATGGGGCATTTCAATAAAACGATAAAATTTAAAACGTAAACATCAACCTCTTTCAGAAGAAGCTAAAGAGTTACTGATTATTACTGAAACATTTGAGGACGATACTGAAAGAGAAAATTTTCAGTTTATCAATGTGACTTGTGATAATGTGTAAAAGTTTTAATTCTGTATTTTGTGGTTATTTTCAATATCAAAACTAATTAACAAGTGATATTTGTGTACATACATATATTTTTTCACTGTTTATTTTTTTACATATTTCTGGTCACCATATTACAAAACATATCCATCAAATGTCTTTTTGCAAGTGGATTAGGTCTACAGGGGATACCACTTTAAAAAAAACGCGCCTAGTCTTTAACTTCTCTCGGTGGTGTGGAATAAAAGATAAAAAAATATATTTCCGCCAAAACGCAAAAAATCGCAGTTGGAGATATAGTGCATAAATAGTCAAAAAATATCTATTGTCATAAACTTTTATCATTTCCTTGAGAAAGTTTGAGAATTACGAGAAATTCTCATTTTTATGTTTGCTTCCATACAACAAAACACTTTAAAATTAAATAACTCGAAAAATACGAGTTAAATCAAAAAATTGCAATCAGTATTTTTGTGTTGTATTTGATGATATAATTCAAAAATGATAATAGTTTATGAAAATCTAAGTGTTGTTTTTTTCAAATCCCTAAGTCCACTAGCGAATTTTTACAGCCCACCGTGCGGCGCGGCGACGGCGCGGGCGGCGTAATGATTAACGATCACGCTCCCTCTAGACAAAAGACGTTTCGCTCGCACAATACCCCGGCGACGTATAAAAAATATATTATACGCTTATCTCCGGCAAAACTATTCGCCTCCCGAAGCGCCGAAATCACTCATTGATACGCGTGGAGTTCTCTCAGATCGGACGGAACGACATCACGGTTACAGTCCCGTACAGATAAAAATAATTACAGGGTCGGAAAACATGGTCGAATCACTTTGTACCACAACATATACGCCGAGAGAGAGAGAGATTGAAAAGAGAGAAAACGGGCGAATGTGACGCTCGTGAATGGTGTGATATTATGAGGTTGTTTCTCTTCTGAATCATTGTAATATCACTGATGGACGTGACGTCACTTCGCACAGGACTCTATGCGTCCGAAACTTCACAAAGGTCACCTACACCTGAAATAAAAGTATTAATTGATGAGCAATTAAACCGTAAAAGAGTGACGTCGACGGAGTGTCGCTCGGCCACTTATACCACACTATTTTATTGTCGTTTGACATAAAAGGAGTCGTGGTCGGCCGTGGTCGCTTATTCAAATTGAAACAAAAATATTATATGAATGTTCGCGGACAAAGCCCGAGACAATACCATTGTTTGATCACATCGTAGGGGGGATGAATTATGTTTCGCCCCTCTTTTAAAACGTTGGGAATTTCGTTACCTTTATGAGAAAAAGTGAATTTATGATAACATGGTGACCTTTGCCGAACAACGAGCGTCTGCGTCACCGCCGCCGCCTCCTGTTGAAAATTAAAACAAGGAGGACTCGACAATATTGTATTTATTATTGAGATGACGTCATTGTTACATCTCTCCGAACACGAATGCTCATAATAATAGAAATAAAAAAAACCTTTTCAAAAAAAAGTTGAACCGACTTCAATAAACACTAAAAGCACTCAAAAGTGAAAAATAATTTTTCACAAGAGTATCTACACACAAAGTAATAAACATAAACACTAATAGGTGTTTATTATGTACAAATTAACTGTCCACATACCTGCCATATTTTTGGAGTAGGTGCCAAGCAAACGTTTATAGATATACTTGATATCTAGGAAGATATCCAAGTGTTTCTATCCTGAAATTTTGAATTGGTATATCTTGGCACCTACTCCAAAAATGTGGTAGGTATGTAGACAATTAATTTGTACATAATAAACACCTATTAGTGTTTATGTTTATTACTTTGTGTGTAGATACTCTTGTGAAAAATTATTTTTCACTTTTGAGTGCTTTTAGTGTTTATTGAAGTCGGTTCAACTTTTTTTTGAAAAGGTTTTTTATTTTTCCATTTTTAGGGCTGTAAACCAAATCAGCAAAATCTCCCTAATAAACGTACAAATACTAATCATAGTTCAATGAAATTAATCTAGCAAAAAAGAAACTCGTACAACCCCTTTCACCCCCTTTCAGATTAAATTTCGAGAAAAGCTGAAATACACGTTTCGTTATTTATGTTGTGTGTAGAGCAAATATACTAAAAATTAAATAAATCTGACAAAAACATCAATCCATTTTATCCCGTTTCACCCCCTTCGGGGTGAAACGCATGTTAATTGTTTATATTATATTATAGAGTATTATTTATTATGTATTTTGTCACTAAAAATATTGATTATTTTCACCCCGTTTCACCCCCTTCGGGGTTGAAACGCAAGTTTCATTATTAACGTGGTAAAGCAATCTGCTGTTTCGAGTTAGTCTGATTTTTAAAAAATCAACCAACGGGGTAAACCGTTTCACCCCTTTAGGGGTTGAGTTTCAAGAAATGCTGAAACACGTGTTTCATTATTTATGTTGTAAAGTATGTATGCCAAATTTCAAGTAATTCTGATTACAAAAAAATCAAACCCATTTTGCCCCATTTCACCCCTTAGGGGTTGAATTTCAATAAATGCTGAAACATGTTTTCATTATTTATGTTGTAAAGTTATGTATGCCAAATTTCAAGTAATTCTGACATAAAAAAAATTCAACCCATTTTGCCCCATTTCACCCCCTTAGGGATTGAATTTTAATAAATGCTGAAACACGTGTTTCATTATTTATTTTGTAAAGTATGTATGCCAAATTTCAAGTAAATCGGGGCAAAAATTTTGTACAAACTGACTTTTTTTTCCGTTTTACTAAAAAACTGCACACTGTGCATCTTAGAAAAATATATGGGACCACTATGGAATGCAGCTTAACACAGTACAATTTGAATCATTAAAATCGGTTCAGCCGTTTAGAAAAAATCGATGAACATACATAAAAAAAAAAACATACGCGACGAACATATAACCTCCTCCTTTTTGGAAGTCGGTTAACAATAGAAATAATTCCGTCAACTTTCCGTCGCACAGTGCGGCGACTCGCAAAAGAAATTATAGAGGCATATTACTAGTAATATCTGTGATTTAACATCAAAGAGCGGCTTTCAATTAAAGCATAGAGGAACCGCCCTAACTGCTACCTCGCTACGGACGCCGCGTAGCCGACTGCCACCTTATTCCGACTACATAATGTCGAATATCGGTCGACTAATGGCATGCAATTTCATCGAAGTACGTGCTCGCGGTGGCAAGAAATGCCCCTTTTCAAACAAAATCCAGTAATTTATAAAAGTTGTTTTTTTTAAATGAAAATTTACCTCTCGAATATTCGCTTCTGGTGCAATAAGTATGGTGGGTGATCGTCGCAGTACAGTAATGGTGGATGCAGAGTTAACACAATGTCGGTAATCAGTAACTTTGGTAATCGGGCTTAATTGGATCGTATCAATCAGACGAGTTTTCCTCTAGTTTTTCCTCGAGTCGTGATGCCGTGATGCCGTGATACCGTCCTATAATACGCGACGTGTATTCGTTCGATTAAACATTCCGCCATATCGGTTCATGTCGGCTCGAATGCGGAACAATTTTTTAATATAAATTTTGTAAAGCCTGAAGGATGTGCATCGATGTAATGCGTGTTCAGCTGTTCGCTGCCTATGAGAGACGCGTCAATTGTGACTTATAATCACGTATTAATTCGCGAGTAAAATGTTGCTAGCATAATATTAACGAATGGCAAATAGTCATGCAATGTTGCCAGCAATAATGTTTTAAGTGCCAAATCGTGTGAATGTATAAAGTATATAAACGAGGACAACGATCGCCTTCTGGACGTTGTTTTTGTCATATTTTTAATATTACGATATGTAATTATACTACATGTACTTGTACTGAGCTGACCAGCAAATTCCATCACATGCACCGAGCGACCAAACAGGCGTGTTACAGGCGGAAACAACATTCCTCGCAATGATCACTTGACTTCTCTCTCTCACTCATCTCAAATGATGAATATTTAAACATAACAAATGTCATTTATAATTGAAATTAGATGTTATTAAGTAATGAGGTTTCGTTTTACATAAAGTTATAGGCAGGTATGTCGGGAGTTATCTAAGCGGACACTTGACTTTTTGTACAAGTGATTAGAAGAGGCGTGTAATTAATGAATTCGAGTGGTAGTGCTCGTCGTCGAATTAAATCTCGTTGACATTTTTGATCTCGAGTAAAGTTTCTCCTTCGAAGGCATAACATACAATTATAAACCCATCAATCATAATCTATCATTGTGTGTATTGTCTGTCGTCTATTCGCGATGCTATATAATGTTTCCACGATGGCGAAGACACAAAAACGGAACATAAATCGCGCTCTCCACAAAAATGGTGGAAAGTGTATAATTTGCAGCGCCAGTTCGTGTTGTGAAACAATTTAACGAGTATTATGGAAGTTCTCATGCGACTCGCCAGCCGCGGCCACCTCCGCCTCTCTCTACCGACCATCACCGACCGCCGCGATCATGGTGGCGGACGAAGTGACGACGGCGGCGTGTCATCGAGGGAAACCTTCGGAGATGAAGCGAGCGGCCGTCGTTCGAAATATTGTAAAAATGATTATAATAATTGAATGCGCTCCAAACGTAGAAACAATATTCTTGGTCAGCTCACCACACAGCTACCGTTTACGTATACCTAATGTAAAACAACCCTACTAGAAAATATTCGAGTAAGCCACTAAAGCCAAATTCCCGCATGCACTCGCTTCAAAATACCTCTCATGAATATAGCTACAGTGCGGCCGCATTAACTCGGTTGTCGTGTTGATGATAATTGTTTTGATGCTAATTAATGACTATAATAATATGAAGTGAGCGGTTTGACTGTAACACTAATGAAACTCCCTTCTATGTTTATTTATTTTCAAACGTTAATAAACACAAACATCTAGTTTTTATGATGCGATGCGAACAGCTTTTAAATGTTCCTCGCATCGATCGCGCTACCATACTGTTTTAACCTGTGTCCAACGAGTTGTTAATGCGATTTCGAAATATCGAGAGAGACCGCGCCGAGATATCGCTCGTGCGGTGCGTGTGCGTGCAGGTAACGTTCTGTTTAGTCGACCCGCTCGGCGTATTTATGCGCGAAAGGGCCGCTAATAGCAATTAACATCGTTAACAAGACTTAAGAGCCATCGTATATACGATAAGAAGTCGAATATTTTCGTAATCCATGCGTTCGTGTGGTTGTCAGGTCACACGTGTAACACTTAATTATGCGCACGAGTGTAATAAAATGATATTGTGAGTTGATCCGCGCGATCGTAAACTTAATATACTTGGAAACTCATTAGGCAAACGTGAAATCGAATCAGATTCCTCCTCGTGAGAGGGTACACGTATAAAAGTTTTGCAATTTAATGGCTCAGACCAATCACTCGCCTGTACCACGCGCTCTATATATACATACATATATCGAATATTACATTTTGTTATTAATATAGTTGTTTTTGTGAGCGACTTTCACACACACACACACACACATCCACACACACGTGCATACATACATACATATACATAGTTATTTCAAGTTACGGCAACTTTAGTAATTTCATTAAGTCCTATCGGGGTTCGCATAGATTATGGAATTCCACATGTCCGGGAATGTCCGGGAGCATCCGGGAATGTTCTCGGAATGCACATTACATTTAGAAAACTATTTCAAAAGATTTGTATTTAATGATCCCAAGATTGGGGCACAAGTATATAGAGCACGGGTCCTATCCTATTAGGACCTGTTATGTCTAGCTATAGCAGTGGAATTTGCAGATATTAGATACATGTGATACACTAACTCGGCATAATCATGACAACACTCCGCCTGATGTCAGGCTAGAGTGCTGTCCGTGACCGGAACTGCTGATATACCGACTCGAGGAGACGAATGTGCACCATCCGGATTGACGATGTACGTACACTCTTCTCGTTTTACGTGGCTACTTTTAAACCAAAGACAATTGAACAAATATCTTGAACCTGTAACGTGAGATGAGCGTTACACTCGAAAGTGGCGGTGGTATTACGCCAGGATCGGTCTCCCTTCAACATCGAGATATATAAAGCGACTATATAAATAAGAAAAATCATCAAAATCGGTCGAGCTGTTTAGCACTGAAAACGCAATAGATACACAATTTTATGGTAATTTTTTGACTAAATTTGAACCGACAACACTACTTACATACATATAAGCAGATATATTAGTTAATCAAACGAATTAGGTATATTTAACCATTCGTAGAATAATATTATGCCAGGCCGAGGTCCAGCGCGATGTTGTATAAATTGAAAGGGCGGACGAGAGGGCGAACTCAGCAAGTGCACTATTCTTGTGCACGAATACAGAATTAATGACACCAAAAACATTATATGGAACATCGAATTGAGGATCTTTGTCACATGCGTAACAATAATGCGCTCTGTAGCAATGGGATGATCCTTCTAACATTATAATTCTTTTGACATCTTACTTTACCATATTTTATGCGAATAAATACATTATTATAATAACATCTGACATACGTGAGCGTATCATACGAACGACACTCTCACCAAAGTTCGGAGCGGGTGAAATCAAATAACACTGCTCGCTAAATTGTGTGAAATAAAAAACAAATACAATTTAAATTTGATAAATAACAATTACAAAAGTAAAGGTGAACATTGCGAACGGGAAACGAGAATATGTCCCGCGATGGGCGGCCGCCGATAAGATGGCCCACCGATAGCGAGGAAACTAACTGCAAATGAGGACTCGAACACATCGTTGACATCCGAACGGACGATTTTCTAAAATACTCACTAGAACCGCTCACTCACTAAAAAGGTTCTGCATCGCACACTAACCGTGACAACTTTGTGTCAACAATACATGCCCGTACGGTGAATGGAGCCGTTATAATTTGAATGATTGACATTATTTTCAATGTTTTTTTTGTTTAATATGGCGTATAATAATTTGCCAGTGTCAAAGTAAATATTTTGCATCGAGTCAATAACATTGTGCATCGAGTCATTCATTCATCACACCAAACAGTCAGGTCAAATCTCAGTCAAGTCAAAAATTGTTCCAGTAAAGTGGTAGAATCTTTACTGAAACTTCCTAGGGAGTTTTGGAGGGAAAATGGAAACACACGTATCTCTTCTTTTGAATTGTTCGCCCACACTCACGCACGTTCACGAACACTTAATGGTTAATAATCCACCATTGTTACACATTAACACTCGAAGAAACACAAGTTTAGGAAAATAATTCAAAACAGACAACCTGCGTCTCAGGATGGCCGCCAAAAGTCAAATTCAATGTTACGCTTGATAATATTTAATGGGCGATGATCAGTGTTATCGAATATGTTGAAATGGAGAAGGTGTCGGTGCGGTTATTGAATTCGGAGAGAGAGCGCGCGTAATCGTAAAATAGGTTGTATTGTAGGAAACGTCGCGACAAAGGTTGCAATAAAAAAAATAGTTTCAGAAAATAAGAAACTTCAGTAGGCCAGAAAATAAAGGCCACCCGCTGAATAATATCGAAAACTGAAAGCGCCCTTTCGCCTTCGACCGTTCATTCATGAAAGTGACTCTGCTCGACTCACTCTCTCTCCGCACTCTCATTACAGGCGAAACACCACGGTTACTTCATGTGCAAATTGTATGCATCAATTTATCAATACGTGATTTCCGATTATCGCATTACAGATAATAATAATATTATTATCTTATCCATCTATTGCGTCTGAGATTTGTGTGTGTGTGTTCAATAAAACGGTCTCCTTCTCTCTATATATAGTACGTGTAGCCGCGATGCGAGGGCGTGTGAATTTCCCTAAAAAAAGGGCAATTTATTCGCTTAGGCGTTTTCTTCACATGCAAATTATTATTATTGTGTCAGCCCTCGTATTAGCCGAGGGTTTATTGAGAATGCCTTTTCGACAATTTCAACAAAATTGGACCAATACACACACACACACACACACAAATATACACATTTTTACCACATTCATCACACACGTTATGTCACATTTTTTAACAATAAATCTGAGCGATTTTGTCACATCATTGATGCATAGAGATATATACTAGACACTAGAGGAGAAAACCTCATACATCGGACATGAAAAAAGCGTAAGCGACTTTAAATTATTCGACAATGTAGCCGTCGAGTCAAATACTAACTGACAAAGAACCTAAACATGGCTGTGGTCATCTTTTCTCTCGAGTCACATCGGGAGCGTTATTTCTTATCTAGTTGTATATATCGATGCGTTTGGATTATTATCGTAGCGTAGAGGCGGTCACACGGCAGGGCCCATGACGGCCAGTGAATGAAACGTGCCAAAATATCACCCAAAGATGTTCGTGTGAGATTGAGTGGGACCTGCCCCGCATCCGCGCAGACAATGGCCGCTCTCTAGAGAGAAACACGACACATTTGTCATCTCCGTACGTCGAGTGCACGACGACCTTTCATCTTCGCTGTCTTATTGAATTCTACATATTGTTATGATGTCTTTGCTCGATGTTGGTCGTATATATTTTAATGGGTGTATGTCTAGACATACTGGACGCGGACGAGACGCCTACGATGTACAAAACAGAGGTGAATATAAATAATTGACGTTAGAAATCCGAGCGTATGTATTACGAGAAGGAAATTTCCATAGTTAGCAAAATTAAACCTCCGAGAGGGAGAGAGGCACGCCCGGTTCATATATTCACTGTGCCTGCTTCCGGGTTATAATTTCGTTCACACATGACCTGACGCCCGACCTCGCCGAAACCGTACATCGCTTCACATCTCGGCAGCGACGTACATTGGAGTCGAAAGAGAACCGAATCGCACGCGGACGTCCGACAATTTAAGACTGCAGGCGAAGCAGGAGAGTTTTACTATTTTATAATTGTTTTTATTATAATTGTTTGTTTGTTATTTATTACCTATAATAAGACGCAAAAGGCTGCAAGTGTCTAGCGATTATTATCTTTGATGATACTTTGTGAATGTTGACTTTGTGAATATTTGTGCATAATTTGATGATTTAATATCAGTGATCGAGTGATCATTTTCATGTTATTTATATTGAATAACACTTGTTGCGTCCGTTAATATGCGTGTGGGATGCGGTTCGCGTGACAACAAATATTAATTTATAGAAAATTTCAGATCCGGGTGTTGTACGTATGTGATGACACCCATCGACAACCGCCGACACCCACCGAGGCCGTTGTGTGTGTATTCAAATATTATTTTAGCGGAACGCTTATGAACATAAAGCCTCAATAAGAGCATTATTATGAAAGGTCTCGTGGCCATAGAAATTATTATTATTGTTACATATAGGACCGAGCAGCGCAACTTTAACTGAAAACCTGAATATCCGCGTCGCACGCGGTTCTCGTCCGTGTCGCATATAATATTAAGGTTCATGTTTCCTCGTTCGCGATCGTCCTTCGAATATTTAATATTTAATTGAGCATTCATGGGATTTTAAAAAGGCTTTTCTAAATGTGTAGAAAGCGCTTTTCAAAAGTCTCGCTCACCCGATGCCGCATTCAAAAGCATATTTCGACAATTCAATATTACTAATTATAAAATGAACGAATGTAATTTTAACCCTTAATAATTAAGAATGCTCTTGATGTGATGCGAATGTAATGTCGTGGTGATGGAGGTGGTTCGGGTGGTTCGGGTGGTTCGGGGGTGATTCGAGTTTCAGTGGCTTCCAATTAAAGTTGTTCGCCCGCAACTTGAATGAACACTCGTTTGCGCAACGCCTCTGCATTACGATTAATACGTTTTGTAATTTCCCGATTGCTGTAAGATCGGGCCTCACAGAACGTGTCGCGCGGTTTCCCGGATGCTGGCCGCGCTCAGCACCGCATCCGGACGACATGGCGGGCCGGATGAACCCGCGAACGATGACGTCACACTCGCCACTATCCCGAGTCCGGAAGTTACATGTTCGCATATGAATAATATGCATATAATTATTTTAGACGTCACGAGCGTCACTCGTCTTCTGGTTACGGACAAATATCAATTATAGTATTTACGAATGATCTCAATATTTACTCAAAACAACAATAATTCGCGCCATGCCATACTCAGCCTTACGTGAGAACCGATACAGTCGCATTCTCCATACACGAGATACAAATAAAGAGGTTCATCCTTAAATTGATACGATTTTGTCGACTCGGCTCGAATGACCGCGGGAGAGGTGAATAAATGAAATGACACACACGGGCATAATATTCAACAAACACTATTGAATTGGTCATCGTCTCGTTTGTATCGAAACAATGATCTAATTGTTTTGCATGTGTGCTGTGACGCGTTAAACGATGTGAAACAAAAGAAAATGTGGGAAGTTAAACAACAAAATATTTCTGCAAATCAAATAGCACTGAATTGTTCAATAGTGGAGACGTGGGCGAAGGCGGCGGTCTCTATGTCATCTGTGAAATGTCGCAGTTAATATGAACAAAACTATTAAGAATATCACTCACTAAAAGTATAATTTATTTATTGAAAGAGCAGATATACGAACGACGCGATCCCGACGTCTGGCTACAGGTTTTCTGTGTTTTCTCTCCATTCATAATTGATAAAACATTATTTGAAAATATATAACACAATGTTCGGACATCCTTTTATCATAATAATGGGCAGTATACAAAGACGAGAAGCCCCCGCATGCTCCGTGGCCTGGTGACTCTGTACCTTGTAGAGCATCGCCCGCGTCAAATGACAAACCTTTGTTGTTCACTCGTACAGCTTTATTGTTGACAAGTGATGCTACTGTTATGTAACATAATTAAATCGTTTGGTGTCGTTTATTTATTATTATGTTGTTAGTAGTGACCACATTGTGTTTGCGTCCGTAAGAGTACCTGCCTGCCTGCAATTTGTCTAAGTTAATGCGACAGTTATTAAGTAGTATGAATATTAAATGTACCTAAGTATATGACGTGCCGCCCCGCGCCGCACCGAAGCGCGTTTTATTGCTATTGTCTTATTTTATTACAAAACATTATTATGAGAATCATCTCATGAGGTCTAGCCTCACGATGACGGACGTCACCTCACATTCGACGTCGATATAACGTGGCACGGGTTTTAATTAAATGTACTCCTCTAAATAAGTATGTAATTAGCTAATTTGGGTCCGGGAACGTGTCATGAGTAAAACATGCGTACGGCACCGTGTCGCGTCGCGTCGCGTCTCACATCCCCGTCCCCTATGTACATACACACATACCTAGTTCGTACGTGACTGCCGCGGAATCTGTGCGTTGCGAAAATATAACGACATTCTTTTTTATTTTAAGCACTTTTGTTGACGATTGTATTGTTTTTTATGACGATAGCGCGTTTTGTGTGTATAACAGTACGCACGCTGAATAATATAATAAAAGTTATCGTACGGAATAACACGACTATGACACGATCGAACGAAGACCTTCTATTTATTGTAGTATTTCGGTTCAATTATGATAATTGAGCAGCCGCAGATTATCACATCACACACACACGCACACGCACGCACACACACACACATATCAACTAATCAAATATCATTACAATAATTGTGTTCGGCGTGGCGCGGGGGTGGCCAATAAAACACGACAATGACATATTACGCGCGTGTCATAAACTTTGACAAAATATGAGCGGCCATGATTCACCGGCGAGAATTGAAACGTATCCGCTTTGATTTGTTTAATAGTGAAATGGTGTGTCGGCACTCGAACGCGGCGTCACGGCACCAACTAACACCGACGCTGGCCGACGTCGAAATTAATAAACGTTCTTTACTATAAAATATTGCACGAATACTATTATACGTGTTCAGGGTGAATTTTTCAAGTAGAATTTCATGTCCAAATCCGAAACCATAAGAGATAGCGAAAAATACTGAAAGAAGTATCATTAGATTTTTGAAGAATCCATTTCCCCAGCCGGGAATCCAACTCTTTGCTTTTGAAAAATAAAGCATACTTTTGCACTAACAATTGCACTATCCTAATATGGATAAAATTCTGGAAAGTATTATTTGAAAAGGAAATACTATTTTAATGTAACACTAATGTAATGTAATTTTTATGTAATGTACTACCAGTTTCGAATGTAACACCCGTGAAGTGACCTTGTCGCGTTTTGGGAGCAGTTTAAAAGTAGTCAGGTGTAGCGAGAGGAGTGTGCACTGTCAATAGATGGTACATGCTCGTCTCCTCAAGCCGGCATAGTGGGGGCGACTGCTGCCCGTAGAGACTTCTCTGTAGTAGCAGTTGTTTCCATTCATGGACCGCAATCTAGCTTTACATCATGTGTTGTCACATGCCGAGCTACAATAAAAAAAAAATTGTAATGTTTTCTACTAAACTAAACTTATTAGATTTTTAGCGAACATGATCAACAAAATAAAAGATTTTATGCGGCTTATTATCGCATTTATCGCGACCACGACGCGATGGCCGCTTTCGATGCGTCAAATAAAATTAAACAAAATAAACGCGGTAGTAATTTGAAGTAATTATACAATAATTACTTGTCTTGTAATATCAATTACTTTCAACGCAGAGTATTCGATTCTTTACAATCTAACTACGACCTCACCCTTACCGGCAGCACGAAAAGATAATAATTATTTGAATTAAAATAAATTTGTTAAAATCAACGCCTTTCTTTAGTTTGCCGTATATAATTACTTCCCAGAATTTGATCCTTATTAGGATGCTGCAATAATACAGAGTGCGTGTTCTATTCCTGGCTGGATTCTTCAAAAATCTCTGATGTTGTTACAGTTTTCGCAAAAATGGGCCTCTATTTGGCCTGATGGCCCACACACACTTGAAAAATTCACCCTATTCCGACTTATAGATGATGGTATAATGTACACTCGAGTTATGTCAAGTTCATTAGTGCTTTAGATAGGAAGCGGCCATAATGAGTGAGTGCGGTCAATGACCCCCGGGGAATAAATACGTGTTGAACCTCAATTAAAATTTAAATTACATTTGTGGGGCAACACGTGTCACTAATTGAGCACATCTCTGCACACGCCATGCCGTCTCGCCTCTTCGTTCACTTCGCACGTGTGAAGTGAAGCGAGCTGATCATTGGAAATAACAATACAACTATAATTCGTGTGTCCCATTTCGAATATGTCGTATGTATAATGTTTGCGGCGGAGAGAAGCGAAGTTAGCGGCAGTTTGGGTCCTCGCCGAGTGCGCGAGTGTTGTTTAGATAAAGCGAGTGCGAGATGTCTGCCTTTTAAGATACATAATTAATTCATATTGCGCACTTGGAAACCGGCCATAACGCCCTGAACGCCCGGAACGCACTATTTTACATACAAATGTTATGAGATTTTGTCATTCATTTGAATACAACTATCGTCTGCTTCGTTTGCCTTATTTTACTGAAGATCATCTCATACACTATTAGACGACACAAAAACATGAGAAAAAGAGTTTATTTCTCAAAAAGCGCGCAGTCCCATTCGATAGTCGGTAGTCTCACTTCTCTAACAAGGTATAAAACAATACAGGAACTGAGCAGCCAAAAAGCGTCTCTATTATTTCGCGCGGAAGGTATAGTGTCGTATGCTATAGCGGGGGTTATTGCAAAGTGCAAATGTTTTTTTGTTTCACACATTCGCCATATTGCAGCCAGGTGAAATTGCATTCAGTTATTTTTTTGTGTCCGGCGAATTAACACTTAGGGTGTTATTCCGGGCCCCGATTGCGAATCGTGAATTTTCGTGTACAGAGTTCGTCGTTTCACACAAAGGGGGAAATGTATAGGAATTCATTTAAACGGATTTACATAATAACATTGAACGCGACAGTTCTCGTATGACGTCGTTAGCGAATAACCACGGAGATGTATTAAATATGTTGATGCAGAATGGATGTGACACTGACCTGTAGAGCGGTATGCCGGCGTCGTCTCTGAACCAGAACACCATGTAGACCTTGTCGTTGGCGGCGGTGCCGAGCTCGCAGGGAAACTGGGCGACCATACCCTCCACGGCTTGCACGTCCACAGTTCGAACCCCGGCTGGTGACAAACAACAAACATATGATCAAATCACCCGTTCCTTGCGAATTCTAATAATAGGTGTGAGTTTATTTTAATAAAATCCGTTAATATAATGAATCTGACGACCTCGCCTCTACAGGATTATAAATATTAATTTATCCGAAAGCGACAAGGAGAGACGGTCTCCGGCCGTCCTCGTCGGCGGACGCCCTCAAATTCATAACAGAAACAAAATTATTGCAAAGACCCTTTCTTGCGGCGGCCGTTTTTATAACAGCCGACATAGATTTAATAACATTGAGGCGAGTTTCTGTTACGTAATGATGCGAGCATACTACAGCTAGGACTACAGCGGCATCAACACTGTGACGAAGACAAAGCACATCGTAATGAAGCCCATCCCCTAATGAAGACAGATGCCGCACCCGATCATCGTTTCTTCACACGAATATATTTCAATACACTATATTCTACTTAATATCACTCTATTATTCAGGGACCCTTAATGGCGTTGCGGGTTCGAATCCGGTCGCGACGCTCTATCCGAGGCCTGTACGTGTAAATTTGTGAGGAGATGTTTACAGTTATATCTAAATACCCATTGTGATGTAATCGGCTTTATCCACCAATCCACGATGGATTAAGGCCCCGAAACCTCAATCGCTCGCACATACCTATTTGTATGTATGTGTCAATAATGTGAGTATATACTTGAGTATTTGTTCGCCAATGTATGTGGTTTAATATATATTGTCATTCGGCTGATCCAGTGAGCGCGTCACCTCCCCTCCCTAATTATAAGACGGTGTATATCTTGAGAATACATATAATCTTTCTGTGTTATTCCCGGCTAACACATAATACATAGTTGACGGTGTTCCGTGGTGTGGAAATTGCGGCATTGTTGCGCCGCTGCACCGTCCGTCATCAAACTGTTACATCGAACGAATGCAGCACATCGCAACGCACAGGTGAGTCTCGCTTCGAGCGATATTTGATCGATGCGATCGTGTCGGACTCTTCGGCGAGGACGAACCGGTGACGTTCATTAATTACAGTGACAAAACTAACTCGCACAAATTTAATTTTCAACTTTTCTCCTCCGACCGGAGCGAAGTTTTGTAAAATTATAGATTTTTGTGAACGGTGTTTATATTCGTGAATCGGCACTTTCCACACCTCCCGATCGGTCGTTTTGTACAAAATCAAACATGCCCCTGACACCCGAGCACGTTTCGAACAAAACTATTTGATGATTTTACCCAAAAATAACAAAAATAAACAACATAAAATACTCGTTATTCGCCTTATTTTGATTCGAGACCAAATTCACGAGTAATTTGTTTATGAACGTATCGAGGAATCGGTAAAGCTCGTGGAAAATTTCCCCTCAAAGAAAAGGCCCGTCGGAGCAGCGACACACGATCATCGCAGTGAGTCTCCATGACGGCAATCTTTCGACTCCGCCGTGCGTGAAACACGCTCAAAATAAAAATATAAACGATCTACAAGAACACGGTAGCGTCGAGGCCCGCCTGAGGACTCTTCGGATCGTGTCGTAGTTCGAGTCGGAGAGCGGCCGAGGCGCGGCGGAGGGCGGAGCTGAGGTCTGAAGGGTCACAATTTGCATGAACTCATCACCTGCTATTATGTTCGACAATATCGGTGAGACGTCACGATTGAAACCCTATAGGAGTTACAAGTTTCTAAAGTTAGTCGGAGTTTCGGCTTCGAATTACCTCCTCGCTACAATAATAGGCCTTCGGGAGAGCGTTCACTCGAATGACGCGACTCGACCGACATCTGTTTTCAAATTAAGAACTCGTTAACCGCCCTCCGATTCGATTGCGATTCGATTCCGATTCCCACCGTAATAAACTACTGCTAATATGAAGTAACACTATTTCGAGACAAGCAAAATTAATAGTGAAACTTGTTTCAGCTATTTGAGTGAGTGAACTCGTTCGGCCGCTCTCGACCGCTATATTACTTTTGACAAATTGTTTCCTATTATATTATTAGATGAGCTGCGTGATTCGTGCCTTATTATGCAGATCGATTGCAATGAAAAAGAGTGCGCCCGATTCTTTCATCAAAAGCTAAACAAATATTTTTAGAGTATTATTAAATTAGTTATTGTGACGCAATAGACGTACGCTTATGAAATAGTATTTGTGACGGACGAGATGCGAACGGTATTACATTAAAGCTAGGCTAGGTTAGCGGGTTATTCGTAGTGAGAATTTAGAAGTTGATGAATCCGTTTGATCCATCGTGCAATCGATCTCGACTCACCTACATATCAGAGTAATTAAAATAGACCGAGTGCGACCACACCATTTGTTAATTGAAAATCCATACACTGACCGTCCACAGAGTCAGCACGGAGTTTCATGGAGAGTCGCCGCTCGCGTCTCTCGTGTCAGAGGCACAGTATAAACGATTGGCCTATCGACTGAGTGAATAGTGAGTCGTGGGATGCGGGCCGGGTCCTCGTGCACCCCGCACGCGGTGTTGTCATGAATTTTGGTCCGATTAAGATTCTATTAAAGCGTGCATCGAGTGGTGGACGTGGTTGGGCGTGGCGGTGTGTTCTTGTGTGGATGATGTCGTGACTCGTGACGCACTCTCATGATGCGAGGCGTGATGGTATCTCTAAATATTGCAGACAATTCATTTTGTGTAAATGTTTGTGCATTATTCGCAGAGCGTTTTCTACCGAAATTGAATAAACGCGGTGTAAATATTATTTATAGGTTTCGTGTTGTTTTTCTTCTTTTCTGAGAATTTGGGTAATGGCGGCACTTTGTCAACTGTTCTGAAGGATGCCGAGGAATTTGTACTAATAATGAGCAACGAAGAGGCGGCTCTCTCTCTCTCTCTCTCTCTCCTTTTCTCTCTTAAATATCACCTTTTGCTACGTTCTCTCACTGTTACTTATACGTCATACATTATACAGGACCTGTCACGAATGAGATGAATGTGTGACGTCATAATTATTTAAAATACAAAAATATGAATGTTATTATAATATTGTAAAATAATAGAGGAGGCGACATGCGTTTTTTTTTTTTTTTTTTTTTTTTTTGTTTTTATTGTAGCTCGACATGTGACAACACTCCGCCTGATGTAAAGCTAGAGTACGGTCCATGAATGGAAACAACTGCTACCACAGAGAAATCTCTACGGGCTGCAGTCGCCTCCACTATGCCGGCTTGAGGAGACGAGCATGTACCATCTAGATTGACAGTGCACACTCCTCTCTTATACCTGGCTACTTTCAAACTATCCCCGAAACGCGACAAGGTCACTTCACGGGTGTTACATTCGAAAGTGGTGGTACTGCCCCAGGACGACAGACTGGACAAATAGCCATCATCAGTCTGCCTACCACTCTTTAATAGTGCCTATAGGCACTGAGCGACCAAAGTACATATAACAAAGTTACATTGGTACCGGTCTTTAGCGAGGTTCGAACACGGGTCTCATTGATCGTGAGTTCACGCGTTTTACCGCTAGACCACGGCCGCTCAACTGATTATACATAGAACAATATAATTATAGAGAATAGCAAGAGGAATTTCTAAATAATGCCTAATTGGAATAATATGTTACCTACCTAATAGTATTTGCACAAACTGTGCGGCCTGTGCGAGGCGTGATGTTTCCACTGTGAGGCGGGCGGGCGGGCGCGTGGCGTTCACTAACTTTACTTTCTTATCGTATTCAAACAGAGATTGTAACTGACAACGCTAGGTAGTCGCACGATGTATCGACATATTTACATATCGTATAGTGCTGTTACACATATCGATAATAAAATAATTAATCGATCGTCGAATTATATTAGCCGTTATGTACTATAGGAACAGATCGCAAGGAGTGTCCTATCGCTTCGCTCGATGTTTCCAGTGTTTTTGTTGTTGTTCAAAGGGCATCAACAATTATGCCACATATTACAAATTGTCTTATATATTATGTAATAGATACAAATGTACAGAATGTGTGTGTATTGAACAGAACAATAATAAAATAGTGAGTACATCACTAGGGATAAAGTTTGTGACGTAGTGAAGTTTGTACAAGTCGAAGCGTATAGTTAGTAATGGGCCTCCGGGAGAACTGATACTATTCATATTAAAGATACTTTAATACTTGTATATGTATAGGCAGCCGTACACTATGACTACCACTTTAATACCGATGCAATGTACATTTTCAAACGAAAGCATTATGTGAAATTGCAAAGCATGGTAATAGTGCCGAGCGTGACCCTATTGATGGAAATGTCAGATAAGACACGTAGGTCGGATGGAACCGCGTGCGTGGACATTCGAGGGGCTGCGAGTGGATGCGAGCGGATTCGAGGGCAGTTCGAGTGGAATAAGATGAGTTTACAATTAGGTCACACGCGCACACCACCACCACCCATCACCATGGGCGATCACTAATATGACGTAATCGTCAACAAAGCAATGAGGTTTCTGTTCGTGCTGAAACTCTCGCAAGTTCATGAAGTATTACAAATTATGTAAATATATATTGTTATTTATTACAGTTAATATAGCAATAAAATTATAATTTAAAAAAAAATATTTATTCTATAATTCTATTCTATAATAAAAAACCTTTTCAAAAAAAAAGTTGAACCGACTTCAATAAAAACAAAAAGCACTCAAAAGTGAAAAATAATTTTTCACAAGAGTATCTACACACAAAGTAATAAACATAAACACAAATAGGTGTTTATTATGTACAAATTAATTGTCCACATACCTGCCATATTTTTGGAGTAGGTGCCAAGCAAACGTTTATATACTTGATATCTAGGAAGATATCCAAGTGTTCCTATCCTGAAATTTTGAATTGGTATAGCTTGGCACCTACTCCAAAAATATGGTAGGTATGTAGACAGTTAATTTGTACATAATAAACACCTATTAGTGTTTATGTTTATTACTTTGTGTGTAGATACTCTTGTGAAAAATTATTTTTCACTTTTGAGTGCTTTTTGTTTTTATTGAAGTCGGTTCAACTTTTTTTTTGAAAAGGTTTTTTATTTTTCCATTTTTAGGGTAGCGGACCAAAAACAGCAAAAACTCCATAATAAACGTACATTTACTAATCGTAGTTCAAATTAAATAAATCTAACAAAAAAGAAACTCGTGCAACCCCTTTCACCCCCTTTCAAGCTGAATTTCGGGAAATGCTGAAATACATGTTTCGTTTTTTTTTGCTGTGTGTAAACCAAATATACTAAGAATTAATTAAATCTGGCAAAAATTCAACCCAATTTATCCCGTTTCACCCCTTTTGGGGTGAAACGCAAGTTAATATATAATTGTTTCTATAGTAGAGCATAATTTATTATGTATTTTGTCACTAAAAATATAGATTTTTTTACCTCGTTTCACCCCCTTCGGGGTTGAAACGCAAGTTTCATTGTTAATGTGGTAAAGCGTTTCTGCTGTTTCAAGTAAATCCGATTTAAAAATATTCATACTATTTTACCCCGTTTCACCCCCTTAGGGGTTTCATTTTAAGAAATGCTGATACACGTGTTTCATAATTTATGTTGTTAAGTATGTATGCCAAATTTTAAGTAATTTTGACAAAGAAAAAATTCAACCCATTTTGCCCTGTTTCACCCCCTTAAGGGTTGAATTTCAAGAAATGCTGTAACACGTGTTTCATTATTTATTTTGTAAAGTATGTATGCCAAAATTCAAGTAAATCGGAGCAAAAAAATTTTACAAACTGACTTTTTTTCCCGTTTTACTAAAAAACTACACACTGTGCATCTTAGAAAAATATATGGGACCACTATGGGATGCAGCTTAACACAGTACAATTTGAATCATTGAAATCGGTTAAGCCGTTTAGAAAAAATCGATGAACATACATAAAAAAAAAAACATACGCGACGAACATATAACCTCCTCCTTTTTGGAAGTCGGTTAAAAATATATTTTTTTACCAAGAATAACAATAATGAACAATAATTAATAGGTACTTAGTAGTTATAATGAATCTAATAGTGTTAATTTTGCCAACCACTTTCATGTTAGGTTGTATTGTGTTTTATGGTTAGTGAAGTTGTTTCTATCTAAATAAATAAATGTTATTGTAGCTACATCTACGTATAGCATAATATATGCCTTAATAATAAGTATATGTTTAATTAAATAACTTTGTGACATTTGAGAACTAATAAATTGCCTCGTATTAAAAAAAACATTTACAACTTTGAAATATTCAAGAGCTCTGTTCAACAGAATAAGTAAGGACGGATAACATAGGGAATAGATGTATTTTTGATAATTGAAAGCATTTCTTCCTGGCTATATTGCATTTGTGTTTAGAGCGCTGCCGGTCATCTATCACAATAAACAGAATGGATTATTCTTCGTTTAGTTAATAGAGGCGATGCTCGTGGGCCGTCACCGACCTACCACCTTAATGTGATAACACAGAGACTGGCAATTACAAAAACTTATTGTTATCGCGAACATATTTCAAGTAAATTAAAACATTTTTGTTACCGCTGACTTTTCGGATAGGGCGTTGCAGCCGAAAAAATAAACATAACATATAAGAACAGTATTGTGACCAGAGTGGAAAGAAGTATGCTAAGGAGGTTCCGTCATTCGGATAGCATGGAGAGAAAAGATTTATTGTGCGAAAGTGGATGGCAGTGTCGGAAGGGGGCGCCCTAGGAAGACCTTTCTCAGTCAGATCGGTCAACTGCTGAGAAAGGGTCAGATGAGGAGCACCCTCGACAGTAATGGATGTGGTCGAAGTGAAAGTGGTATGCAGAGAGAGAAGTCGCTGGCGCTCTGCCTACACCAGTTCCCACAAGGCGTGAGTTAAGTAAGATAATACATAAATAAGCGTCTTCAATTTTTGCAAAGAAACACCCATAATTATAAATCTCAAAGTAACTCAGTTTACAGTTTACACTAATTAAATTCCGAAATATCACCTTTCATATTTTACGACCATGACGTTTAAATATAATTGTGTCGGAACTTAACGAATCTTTTAATCGTCGCGCAAGGTTCGAATCCGCTCACTCAATGGATCTGCATACTATCATCTCCTTTTGTTAGGACATCGTCAATAGACGATAGGAGATAATAGACGATAAATGAACCGCATCTCACTAAATTCGTAATTTAGTGTGAATTATATAGTTTCGATTCACTATAATATATGTATGTATGTAATTTGTGCGAGAAAGAGGTACTTTAGGTGTTATCTATTCACATCTAGAAATTAATCCGAACACAAAACCGTAGTAACAAAGTCGCCCATTCACGGGGCCTTTTCAGCGGCAGTACGGCCTCTTTTCAAAATAACCTAATGAAAATAGCTCATTTTAGTCCCTACTTATCTCAGGGTCGGTAGTGCATAATGTGTTCTGACACGCTCGCGTTCCTTCCTCATTACCGACCTAATAATATTAACTGCCGAGTGATGGTGCTCATCTCCACGAACGCGTACATCGCTCCTTACACGGGACGCGACGGAGATGCGGCGAGATCACGAGCGGCATTGTATTGCGTGGTAGATTAAGAGGTGTTTTTTTTCTATGAACATAGTGGTGAGTGGGTTCCCGCCCTTTACATTTGTGATAATTGTGCTAATGCGGCACACACACATACACATAGAAAATACTAGATAAATATATATATTAAATTACATATAAATATTACAATATAAAGTACATTTAAAAATAATGTAAATACATATATAATAGATGTATAATATTGTAATAAATGTATGTTTTCTGCTTCTTTGAATGATTAATTTCATAAATACTTGAAAGGATCCGAGAGACGTTTTGTTTTTCCTTTATTTTATTATTAAAAACAAACATTATTATCCAAATATGATTCACATCGTACTTAGATTTCATTTCGTACATCCATAATGAAACATTACACAGAGCGAGGCCGTTGTTCCAAGGCGATGTGCTCGTATTATGCGGTTATTCGCGTACACAGTCGCTGTTACGGACAATGTGCATCGGGGACTTGGATACACTACACTAATCTTCAGAGTTCGATGCCGATGAGAATGCAAGCGTCCAATATAATCAAATATACATATATACGTCATAAAATGGTGTCGTACAATAGGAGAGGCTAATTGCTACCTCCTCCTTTGATGTGGAATCTCACCCGGGCAATAATTAAAAGAGGTTTCAGGCTCTGAGACGTCTCGCGCGTCAACATGGCGGGAGCGCAAACTCACAATATTATTCTATTTGTTATCATATTGAAGTATTCTATTTTATTAAATTTATAACTAATTCTATGATTCAGCTGTGAGTGCGCGAAATTGCGTCCGCAGCTAACTTCCGGGACGCCGTGAAGTTTGGCGCGACCTACGCATTACATTATTACACCTGTTTGATTAATAAGTTATTATGCGACATAATAAAGGCGGAAATAGCATAAATTCACCAGCATTGAAGAGAATGTTGCGGCGGCGAGTCAGGGTCCCCACACCGCGTGACACGCAAAGATCGCGACGGGAGCCGTGGGCGTCACGCGGCACTCTTCAAACACCAACTCCATCCACACTTTAAGACATTGCTCATTGTTGAATATTTCGTCTCAGCAAATATATTACTATTATATTTAGTAATAATATAAACTCGATATAATAGTTAATAATTTTGGTGCGACGATGGATGCGAATTGGCGAAAACAACAATCTGTTTTTATTGTAGCTCGGCGTGTAACAAGAGTTTTGAGCGGCGGTGGTCTAGCGGTAAGATGCGTGAATTCACGATCGATGACACCCGTGTTCGAACTTCGCTAAATTCTGACCGGTACCAATGTAACTCAGTTACATATATTTTGGTCGCTCAGTCCTGGGGTAGTACCACCACTTTCGAATGTAACACCCGTGAAGTGACCTTGTCGCGTTTCAAAGTAGCCAGGTATAACGAGCGGAGTGTGCACTGTCAATCTAGATGGTACATCCTCTTCTCTTCAAGCCTTCTCGGGTGTTACATTCAAAAGTGGGGGTACTGCCCCAGGACGGCAGACTGGACAAATAACCATCATCAGTCTGCCTACCACTCTTTAATTAAGTTACATTGGTACCGTTCAGACAACGGCTGCTCTTTGAGCGTATTCTCTATTCTAGTGTTAATTTATGGCTTTTACAGGCGAAACAAAAACCTAATAAGCTCCATCAGACGGCGGCTCCATCCGAGTTCGGCACATGACAACACATATCCGCCTGATATTAAATTTGCCACGAACGGAAACGACCGATACCAAGAGATTCCTAATAATTAATATTAATATAGTGCTATTTTATCTGCCTAAGGTGCTTGGAAATAATAATACAAACGGGTCCTCGATATTCATTTATATATTTTTATTCTTTCGTATTCGTATGAATCCTATTATGTATGTTTGTATTAAAACGAGTATTGTGTTGTATATAATGCTCGTAGCTCATAAAGGCGAGACAAAGCGTGCCGAACATATATTGTCACCGGAGAGGAGTCATTCGGTCTAAGCAAACAGATCATTGTGATCAGACGCTCCCGAGTACACCGATGCAACGTGTCAATGCACGCACACCACCATTCGCACTACACTCAACACCAAAATAACATCAATTTATTACAATGACAACATGTGTGAAATGAGTGAGTTTATTTATTATGAACACTTCAACTAACATCTAATATGCACGAGTATCTCGCTTAATGCTGCAAATGTTAAAATTCTCGTGCGTACTGCGAAACTGTGGAACTCCTTCCCGGTGTCTGTGTTTCCCGAGAAGTACAACATGGGCCTCTTCAAATTGAAGGTAAATGGGTACCTCATAGGCAAGCGTGCTCCACCATAGACCGCATCACTGCTTAACACCAGGGTGTGGTCAAACGCTTGTCTATTAAGCATAAAAAAACTATATACGAGATATTACATTGTATAATGGACATTTCAATAATGGTTGCAACGTGGATTTGATATACATATTATATGTATATCATTTTCTTTATTTCTTAGTTATCCTATCTGTCAAAATGCAATTTTCATGCAGAATGAAACAAAAAATATGTGCTCTACAACAATAATTTGTTTAAAATACCAACAGCAATCAGCATTAGTTAATTGTTTGACACTCATATACACACGAAACGACCGCGACCTGGAATACTATAACTGTACACAACTGTACACTGTACTGTACTGTATACAACATAATCAATTTTAATGTCTAGTGTAGGAAGGAAGGAACGAGTGTGTATTGTAGAAGTTGTCTGATGTCGAACATTCGATTCGCTCCGGCGCACTCATAACAATAATCGATTTACAGCGAGACACTCCGAATTGAATAAACAGAAGTTTCACTTGGAATTTGATTTTGAAAGCTACGGATTAAGGAAATGATATTCCGTTGCAATCTCTGTTTACCTTCGCTCGAACTCGACCTCCATTATGTTTATCTTGCTAACCTTTTGGGAACTTACCTACTTAATATGTGTAGACTCTCTCTCTCTCTCTCTCTCTTAACAAATACGTTTACGATGCGAGTAAGTATATTATTAACACTCAAACTTATATCACCAATCTCATAATAATGTTCACTAACGTCAACTCATTAAAATCGCAAATAAACATAGTTACGATGTAATGAATAATGCAAAGAAAACAACAACGAAGAGGTGTATACGAATGATCATTTAAAACGAGTAAGTGATACCTTTCAGTAATGGGGTATTCGCCTCCATTGCGCATGGTAATGAGGGGCTCGCAGGCTCCACCAATAAATATCACTAACAAAGCCTCCGTCGTGTGGACTCCGACGGACACATCTATAGACACGACGAACACAAATCGTAAAATCACAAACATAACACAGCACAAACAATTCTTATCAAGTACGCGTATAATAATTATAATGTTTGCAATAAACAACTTTGAATATCAATAACAAACTTTAGTCCGCTTCGCAAATACAATATTTGTCTATAGATCTGTCTCTAGTAGGATGCGGGTAGCGTGGCATTTCGTTCCTTAATCACTCTAACATTAAGGCTCGAATCGCGTCACAAGTGAACAAATAGAAATTTTGTCCAGCACTTAATGGTCGGAGCATTTTTTATCGAAGCACGAAATGTGACTTCGTTAAGTGGAAATGTAGAATCTATCAGCGGAAGTAATAAACAGAGGAAGGACTCTTTCCATTCTTTCAATGACACGATTTATTCGAGATTAAATGAGCTCATGCCATCTGCTCGAAGTCACTCGATTCCCGCATCACAGAGAAGAAGGTGCCCCCGTCTATGTTCTCTTTTAAATGATGTTCCGGTTGGTGTTTGGGTGGCAAAGCATGTTTTAAAATGTTTATTCTGTGGTCGTACATCACGGCCGTAGAGGTGCGGCGCCTCTCTGTGTAGCGATCTGATTGTGGCGTAATGGGCGACCGAAATTATGATGCCCTCCTATTCGTATAGCGTCACTCGAGATTATGGATGACGACGCGTGTTAATCGGCCCGAAGTGATCGTAATACGTCACAATACAAATATTATAAAAATACATGGAATGGGGTTTCTTCGCGCGCGACAATGACGAGCGAAACCCTTTAACATGAGGCGGCCATTATCTGCGTTCGGCATCAAGAAGTCAATATTGTTGATTGACATCGCGCGCGCAAACGAAGAAAAATATAGCTTTCGTCATATAATTAAGATTGATGATTGAGCGATGGAAATAATATTTTGTATAAACATTTTTAGCAAAAAGTGTTCGAGTCACCTATCGCGAGGCGGACGTGCGCTGCGATCGCTCTGTCCAATCTGCGTTCTGTGACAGCTTTTTATTGGCGATAAAAAATGTTTTGTATTTTACTGAAGAATGAAAACAGCTCGCCTGTTAAACTGATTTATTGTTCAATTACTGCTGAATACGAGCTTCTTACACGTGGATTGTGTCGCGTTATACTATATTCAACAAATGCATTAAAATTACTAATAATGTAAATAATACATTAGTGATATCATTAATACGAGAATGAACGGTTCGAAAGAGCCACGAGTAGTCATCCTTGCAGCGTTGCGTTTTTTAAAACAAAACACGACCGGCCAACGAGGAGATTTTCTCGCTTCGGACCTCGCTACGCCATCCGCGCTCGCGTTCACTCCGGTGCGCCGACAATAATGCAATAACATTTCATTTTCCATTTCCGGATTTTCCAAACTTATATTAAAGTTTTCATTTTATTTGTTATTGTTGGATATTTTTGAAAATATTTGTTATTATTTGGTATTCAGTGTAGTGAGTGTGTTTAAAGACATCGATATAATTGCAGGTGTGCGATCGTTCATCACGAAATTGCCACTAAATCGTAGAACAGTTTAAATGGCAATTTCGGTCACACGTCCACCGCACCGGAGCACGTCGCTCCTTTGTCTGTGGCGAGTTTAATCATCGTTTGCGAGGAGCGATTCTGCGAGGAACAATTACGTAGACAAAATTGACACCGAAGGGTGATTCTTTTACTACATATGGTCTTACGTGTCAGATACGAGTGACCAGAACAAACGTATACTTATATGTTGTACTGTTTTATTTGTAGGCGAGGTAATGTATGAGATGGTAGAGCGGACGCATCTCAGTCGATGTACATCTATTTCTCGTATATCGTGTATCATTGAGAATGATATTATGATTCGGTTGTACGAAATTCAGTAGTATATATGAAGAAGAATACATCTCCACGTCACGCCTCGAGATCTAGACTCCATTTGAATTTTGCAGACTGCGATGCCTGTTACTAGTATTGCCGTTTATTTTTTTTAACTAGAGAACAATTCAAATTGAAACTTTTACAAAACGAAATGTTTGTAGAATAGTATTTGATTGTGAATGTACTTGAGTGATAATGATTGACGTCTGGCATACGAATCACATAACTCATCGGAAATACATGAAGATATTAACATATATTTTAATAGAGCCGACGACGACTCGCGATCGAAAACGTTCGACAGAGAAAAAAAACGTCAAACGTATAAATTTACATGAAAAATGTCCCACGAACGAGGCGAACGTTCTCGATACGTAAAATATGAAGATCTCTCGACGACAGAGTTTTCGTGAACTACATTTGAATAAATAATCTATTCGGTAAAGATTTTAACAACCAAAAATAACCGTCGGAATACTAACGACGAAGATCGATGAGCCAATAATACGCGAGGAAACGTTCGAACCGCTACGAGCTTCACTCGGTACTCCCTCGTGACGAGACGACGCGACGTACGCCCGCCCGTCCGCCGACGAACACGGCTGCACGGACGCGTGCAACGATGCGCCCTGATACCGGTGTACGACTGTTTATACAAATTGAATTATTTCATTTAAAAATATGAAATATGCAAATACGACGCGAGTCGACGAGAGGGACAATAAAACTAGAATTACTACAGCGAAGAGTAACCGGGAAAGCAGCACGCGTCCGTGCTACTGGATAGTTTGGAAAAATATCTCATTATCTAATATATAAATATTTAATGGAACTTTGTTGTTTTTCATTATAATATTGGTGATTAGATGGTTCGGCGAAGTCATCACATTGTCACAAGTGGGCCGAGTGGACTACTGGAAGTGGACGTGACTGATTAACAATCGACGAGGGACGTTCGAACTGGGCGGCACCGCGGAGGGTGTATATGTATATACATGCGGGGAGAGTATGATCTTGTCGACTGAAATAAATGAGAAGTTTTAGAAGAAGTAATTAGATATGTAACAAATGGGTATCGGCAGCGATGCGGTTGGCGAGCCGCGGGTTTGCGAAAGCATTTTTATTTCAGTCCCGTCAACCGAAGCCGGCACAAACGAGGGAGGAGCACCAGCGAGGATATTAAAACCGAAAATAGTATTGCGGTAGAATACTAATATAAGATATACCACATATACAATTTAATTCATTCTTAGTATACTCGTCGTTGGTGTGTGTGTGTGTGTGTAATAGAATATCGTACTTGAATGGCCTGTCTACACTTGTAAAATATGTATACGTAAGATACCTTTATATTTTCATAAAGAATTTTAGTAGTTAACGTAACGGGAAAATTAATTGTTTAATTTTATGAAATTTCTTGTAAAAACTTTGACATATTTATGAACGTTGTAGCGGGTGTAGTACATGGCTATAATTTTAATATTAAACTAGCATATTGCACGCCACTTCACATGTTTCACGTGTACGGATTCGTTTCATATACAATTATACAATCGACGACTACGATTAGCCTATAATAACAGACATGCGTGTGTCATGAACTCGAATGCATCGAACACTTTGCGGGTCAACTGCGAGTTACCAAAAGTGACAGCCCGACTCGGCGACACTCGCTCCCTTTCGGTCACGATTACTAACTGCACTGCAAAATCATTAAAACGTTCGGATAATAGTAACAAATGAACGATATGGAAACAAACGAGCGCGGCGATGTTGAAGAGTCTGTCAACACATAACTTTTAAACAATGGCGTAACAATTAATCAGTGACGTCACAGAATAATTAGTAACACTAAAATCTGGCGAACGAGCGACCACACTCGCCTCTCCGTATCATTATAAAAGTCATGCCAGACAAATTGGCGAGCGTTTAGCATGGGACTCGAGGGGTCTGTCATTTGTCATGCCGTCATGTCGTGTCATGTAACGACACATGACCGTCGACCGCCGACCGCCGACGCGAAGGTGAAATTGTTAAGTTATTTGATTACGTATATATTTTGATGAGCCAAACTAAATAATACAAAGTATGTTCATCTAATAAGATTGTAGAGGAATACGAGCGCACCTCGCTCTTATGAAATGATTAATAATATTTATACTGCATGAGCGGAGAGTGGTTAAACTTATAAGACGAGGGTCGCGAGTTCGACATCCGCGTTCGCCTTTACATCAATTACGTTAACAACATTCGAGTTCCGAGATCTGATTAATTATCCAAATATCGTATTATATAAAATAATGTTAGTAAGTGTACGTTTGCATCGTGAACGTGTCAAAGCTGGACAGTTTAAATCGCGAAGCTCCGTAGAGTCCGGAAGCTCATTTAAATAGCCCTCATCTCTTCTAAAGAATTGCACTATTAGGTTGGCCTCGTCTGGAATTTGTTTCCTCGCTCTCGTGACGGTTCCCCGAATCGGCGGCAAATTGGGAACAATACTAACTCTAATACGATTTGAAACGAGATAGCTTTCTAATTGTGATTGCGAAAATAAAGGGATGCGTTCGAAATTAATTTGTGGAAACACATTTTTATTCGTAAATATTACGAGCTGTCATACTCGAGACACCCGTGGCATGTCGGAGGTGAGCTCGCAAGACAACAATGTCAACAACATACTGTCAATATTGAGACATCTATAGGTATGTGGGTAGTCTGGGCGTATGTATACACGCTGAGACAACAAGATCAGCAAATACTATTTCATGTTAAGTGTAGTTTCCTAATATAGGATGAAAGAGAACAAGAAATGTTATTTTATTATAATTCCCCATTGAAGTATGTAGAATGTAAGCAAACATATTAGCGGTTTAATTAAATTAAATTAGGCATTAGTAAAGTTAGAGAAGGCGCGGCGCAACAGCCTCACGGTGATCATATTTCAGTGGGTTATTAAGCGGAATAATATAGAAGAAATAATTAGTAAGACAACCCTAAACGAGACGCCGGGATGTGCCATATTTGTACGAGCGCACATAAACTAAATAAAATGCTACGGACGACACACCTATTCCTCTACAATCTACAATTGGAAACTTTCATTGTTTTAATCAAATTATTGTACAAGTATCTAACATAAAATCAATTCATAATTTATATCAAAGAAATAAAAGAATTAGTTTGGTTTATTAACAAGCGAGCAATAGTAACTACAAGGTGGTTAAAATAATAATATTGTGACTTCAGCTACTTTCTTTAGTCTAGAAATACTTTTTTTTATAGAAAACTTACAAATATCAAATTGAATAAATGAAATATAGACACCACCGCGTCTATGGATGGTGTGTAGTAGGCGCGAACCCATTTTTATATTGATCGCATCGTATTGACTAAATTTGTGTCGAAACGCGTTCGTAACAGGATCGCATTGTGGCGTGTGAATAGGGTTGCAGTCGGAATCTTTGCACGCCTATCCGGGCCTATCCGGGGCGACCCTTGGACTAATTTTGCGCTCAAAACCTTAGAAACTCATTTTCATATCCCTTTATTTTGTTCCGGGAAATTATATTTTACGTAATACGCCCTCTTTCGGGCTTCGGACCTCTCCAAATATTACCACTGAATATGCTTTTATATTATATTTTAGAATTTAAATTATATTATAATTAAAATTTAACAGAAGAAAATAAACGCAAACACAACGCCACGGGCTGGGGCGAGTATGGAACCTGCGTCTTCCGCTTTGCGCCCTCGTGTTCAGACCACTGAGCTACACGGCCATCGACGTTGGCGCTTCACGCGACGAAATTCCTCTGTTCCGTCTCTCCTTCCCCTTTGCCCTTTGCCCTTTGAACTCAAGTCTTATTAGTCAACTCTAATCATCTGACAACTTTCATGATAATAATGAGATATTCAGCATTTCAATAATATGCCAAACATATTAAAAAAATTAACTTAAAAGGTTGATTATTATTTAATTGTAGATTTATCCGTTAACCACTATATTTCATCATCACAAAAAGCATAATACGATCACACTGGGTATCTGCCGGCCGTTAGTGTTTGCCGACAAAAAGTTAAATATACTTAATAGGGCGTAGCTTCTTGTTGCCTTTCTTATATTTATTTCCAACAATCAATCAATTTGTATTTGTAAATATAGCCAAAATAAAGTAACTTTAGAGTATATTTTTTTAGTTGGAGATTGGAATGTACACAGACGTAATAGTATTTCAATGAAATAGTCTCATAATATAGTGTTATGTTCTAAGCCATCATAAAGTGTGATATATGTTCATGAAGGCATTGGATGTGATCAATGATACAAATCACTGAATGAAACAACACGATCACATTTGACAGAAAGACGCAATTTATTGTCAAACGTCATTCTGCACATTTAGAACTTGATTATCAGTTACGTCATTAAGTAAATAAATATAGCTGATATTATGTTAATTCAAAAAATATTATAATGGAAATATATTGTATCATAGAGAATATAATGTAAACTCGCATTAGTTGGTGACAGCGACCTGTACGTGTCTGCCTACCCTATAGCAATAATTATAACATAAATAGATATTTTATTACAAAAGACCCAAAAGTTATCACATAACTCAGTCAGACGAGTAACACCGTGAGCTTATCAAAAGAATTTCGAGAAAGTTTATTTCCCTACAAACATTTTTATTATTACAAATTTTAAGAGAAAAAAATGAAAGTTTTTCAACTCGAATTTGATGATATGCCCAATTGGAGAGTTATATGGAATGGTTGGTTTAATTTAATAATTTATTGTCACAAATCGGGTGACAATATTAACATGAAATAACAGGACAATAATAGTAATAACAATCGAGCAATGCTGATGATGTGTTCGAAAGGCTCTTTAAGGTCACCTGTAAAGGCTGACTGTTACATATAGTAAGTTAGTTGCATCATGAAACCGAGGCGAGGGCTTTTGATCGTTCGAGCGGAAAGCGCCCATGAAAGCTTCTATGTAGGTTTTAGTATCGTTCGTGTTATATATTCCGGGGGCGACCTATTTAATTATTTATCATATACATCGTCTACACGATTAATATAATTTTGCATCATGTTTGGTTAGGCACGAGTAGATGCAAAATAATAACATTTAAAGTGTCCATTATGAACCGCGCGAAGTGGATTGAAAAATGTGTTTTACGATTTTTGTTGAAAAAGAACAACAATCGTAACTCGATTTTGCGCCTCGTAAAATTCCCCCACTTATTGCTCCAACTGTGCTTTTGTGAAATAAAACCGGACATCCGGATGTACTTTAGCTAATTTCTTGACAACTTTTTTATTTTAAACAGATGTTAAAAAGCGATATCTAAAATGAGCTCGTCACGTCGTTCCAGGACACCAGCAGAATAATCGTACGAACGTGCGTCATATTATGTGCAGTCAGCAGCTGTCGCGTGTTTCGTGAATCTGTAGAGCATTATTCTCTCGACTACTTGTTATACACAAAATACTGTGAACGCATCAACAAATCCAGCTCCTGACAGCCGGAAACTCAAATATGCAGCTGGAGACGGCCCGACGGCGACGGGGCGGCCTCTATTCCGTAACCTATCGAGAGACCATTACACGACTGCACCGACGAGAAAATCGCGAATAATGTTTGCCAAACAAAATCTAATGACATTCCTTGAGAAATGATTCTTGATAATTGATGAAATAGTGTTTGCTCGCATTACTTTTATTTGAACGCTCTTTTAATAACGTTTACTAATAGTGAAAATATAAGATATGTGTTTGCGAGATACGTGCATCGTGTATTGTCGGCTCTGCGGGTGACAGATCCAAAATCCGCGCAACAAACACGGTGAGGTGTGCTCGTGTGCCGGGACTTTGCTTCATTCCCGACATTCTTTCATGTGTATTTACTTGTGTATTTTATTTGCAACAAAACATACGGCAAATGACTTTATTTATGTACGTATTCGTACGAGAATGTGATTGTTAATAGAGTGTACTCCGGCGTCGAAATGTCAACTATTATAATGAAAGTTTATTATTTATTAATATGTTTGTGATGGAAAGAGCGCGATGTAATTGTAAACCCGCCGTCGCACCGCCGCGCCGTCGTCGTCGCCGTCGCCCCGTGTCGAGTTCTCTTATTCGATTGTAACACTCGGCTGAGAAAGTCGTCATCTTGAACTGAACTGATTTTCAAGCGAGAAAATATTATTGTGAACAATATTAATGTTTCTATGTTATTTATGGAATATGGCTCATTCTTATGTTGGAAGTTGAATTGAACACTCGTATCTGCTATTTGTATAACTTTATTAATTATACCAACCTTCGTAATTAAAACATAATATCTATGTTAGTCTCTAAAGTAATATATGCCCTTTTTTTAATGTGAATAAATGATTTATTATTATAATACACATACATATGCTTTTATTTATTGTTTATTTTTTGAAGTTTCGTGTTTATAATCATTTTATTATTAACTTATAACGAGGTGTTTATGTATAATGGATGATGTAGTTAATAGTTTAGTTGTGAAGTACGTCTTTGAGCAAAGATGTGATGTAGACTTGCTTCTGATCGACATTCCCTTTGAATACAAAGACGTGTTTCCTGAAAACCGTTTACTAGTTATAAATTGATGTCGGATACCATTTTATATCTGAACAAATAATAATGGACCGCTTTTCGACCGCAGAAAGTTTATTTTGCAACAGTGAAACACGCATTTTAAGAATACACACATACAAATAACACATGATTTCGTACAACAAAAAAATAGACGTTTTTAAATTGGCGAATTATGTTGAGAATATAAAACAAAAGAAGCGGAAAAATAATGCGCACAATGGAATAAAATATGTAATAATTAGGTATTTGGCGTTTGGCAGAGACATTCCATTCCATAGGCTCTGCTTATCCATAATTGTTATACTCACACACACAAACAATCGAATAAAGTATTTATTTATAAACGTTATGGAAAAGTTAGTTGCAGTGATCTCGCACAATACGAGATGAAATTTTGTAAATTCAATTACACATTTCCGTGGCAGTGCGGCCGACGTGACATGAAGCTAGCGGCTAACCTGCAGCGACGACCAAAGATATACATACATACATATACACTACAACAACTACGGATGTAACAGAAAGAGATCTATAAAAAGTTTTCCGCTTTATTCTGGTCTTTTGATTCAACCTTTCAGTGACTTCCTCTCTGCGACATTCTTTGGCCAAAGCCATCAAAGACTCCACATATTATAGCAAGAACTAATAAAGACAAAAGAGTGCTCTTAAAACCTAATAAATACTTATAAAAAATCTCAAATAAAGTCAACCTTTCGCCATGAAAAATAACATTATATTTCATCATAGTTAGTGTCTCATGTCGTTCTCGATTTACAGAATTAAAATGTTAATTAACACGCAAAAGTAACGTGCAAGACGCAGTAAAGTGACATACCGCACTGATCACCTCCGCTTTAATATTTAAAAAAATTTACAAATTCTTATCAATAATATTGTTTGTTAATAGAGTATTGTACTCACCAAGTTTATCTTGTAACTGTTTAGTGGCGCAGGAGACGAGGCAGCAGAACACGATCAAGACGGCTGCATGCGGCTTCATTGCGTTATTTGAGCACTCACGAGATTATGCAAGAGTGAGGCCTCGCTTCACAACGACCGTACCGAGGCGACATTGTAACAGACTCGGTCGTATTTCGTAATCAGTGACGCCTTCTCGATCGGGATGATCGCATCCTCACGCGATATATACATCTGAAACAATATATATTAATTATGTTACGAGTATAATTGTTCGGTTCGCGTGAATATTTGACATTAATAAAAGCCACTACATATTTCGTTTTGTTATCGCGTTCATATTGTCATTAGTTCGTTGATTGTTCGGCCTTTCCTATAATGTTAATAAAGGTTGCGGGTCTCACTGTAGGGTATTCGAACATTTGAGGAAATAAAGTAGAATTAAAGTTGAAAATTTGTTTATAAAAAACATTCACGATGAAAAGTATTTTTGACAAAATCATAAACATGGAAAAAACCTGTACATCAAAGTAAAAACAGATTATAGATCAGAAAAGTTATAATCGAAAACGTTGAATTAACATTTCCTTTTTTTTATGGCGCGTAACTTGTTTCAAACTCTACAGTCATACTAAAAACAAAACTTAAGTAAATATAATAAACTGTGGTTCCGCAGCAACACTCATCAAAAGCATCAACACTGATCAAATGCGTATTGATGCATCACACACACGAGACAATACTCAAAGTTGTTTGTTATCTGCTTACCAATATTATTGTGGATTATGTTTAAATAAATTTAATCTTAATTAAATAAACTTTTGTATATTTTTTATTATTTTATGCCAAACTATATTATTACAAATTCCGAGTGTTATTAGTTGATTTTTAGAAAAAAACACGATCGTCACCATCACCATTAACTTCTCTCGTCATTAACAGACCCGTGTCTACAATTTCAACCCCCACTCTTTCTCACTCTCCATCTTCGCTTGTCTGCTGTTAACGTCACCTGCTCTTCTATATACTTAAATCATATTTATAATTGTTATTATTTGTGCAGGAATCCGGAAACGAGATGCCGCCGACATCTCACTGTTTGAGTGTACTGATTTTATTATCCTTTAGTAATTAAGTAATTGTTTCAACCGGGTGAGTTATGCAAATTGGCGACGATATTAATTGGGCCAAAATTACAGGGATGCTAATATAGATGGATGGATGGATGGACGGGTGGACGGACGTTTAAGTTAATATGGCTACGGTCTAGCGAGTCGAGCATAATATTATGGCGCTCTCACAAACATTATTAACGAAATAAAATCAATTATTAATAAAATAATAAATCATACGGAACCCCGAAAATTCAAAAGAAATTAACCGCTCACTGACGAGTGGGGATTTCAGAGGACGCTATTTTATTAGGGATATGAATAAATTTTGGCAGAGTCCGGCTCGTGAAATATGATGACAGCGCTCTGAACGAGACCACCCTACGCTGTGTTTTAATCTAGACTTCTGTACGGGACCTCTGTTCGCTTCTACATATAAATTAACATAAAATACGAGTACTTCAATACACGCACTCGCTTAGCGTTTGCGAATTACGACACATTATTTTAGTTTTTTAATAATTAATTTGCTATTTTAGATTGAGCCAACTCTCGCTATACCTGGCTACTTTCAAACTATTCCCGAAACGCGACAAGGTCACTTCACGGGTGTATTTGTAGTGACATGACAAAAATGCATTTCGCGATCACAACGTTAACCATATTCCCGAGATAATTCACTTCGTACTTAATTATGCAGTTAGTTGTGGTTGTGGAAATGGTATAGGCAGGTAGAGGTTCAACTCGGCGACATATCGCATCGTACACTTTGCACTTCTTGACTGTAGAGCCCGCCTCTGTTTACCTCCCGATGGAAACGTATATGCGAAATAAACAACGAAGCCCGCCGACCGGTTTTATTTATCCAGAGTCGACGTCGGAAGCAATCTATCTTCCATTACCTAGAACTCGTTACATTGTTGCTCCTTCCGACCATTGCACACATTTATTATTACATATTATTATTCTTATTGGCCACATCGCCTTTAATTGTGTTTTAAATGACAGTTTACGGTGTGGGGGTGACACGTGCAGGCGTCCGAGTGGCGAATGGTGTATTGAGAGAGAGAGAGAGAGTCGCTGAACTCTGCACGATACCTAACAATAAAGTCGCAGTTAAAAAGTCGCAATAACAACATCGTCTGGAATAAATAAAATTGTTTCAAGTATAAACGAAAACAATTGACTATTGATCTCACCCCCACCCCGTACACCCGTACACCCATACACCCGTGCACACAACAAACGAGACACAAATAAATTGAACAAATGCCTCTTTTTACACAAAAACTGAACGATTTTGATATTGTTGTTTCTTTTTTTTCAATTAACTTTCGTGCGAGAGTGATGCGTTGATGCAGTGATGCGGTGATGCGCTGAAAGGAAACAATTCAGAGGATTGTCATGTGCGAGCCAACTGTCCTTCACAAATTAGCAACAATGTTTGTATGCTCATCTACATATTAGAGGTTTTAGTAACATTGTAATAATTAAGCTATTAAGAATAACAGTAATATAAGAATGAACTTTTTTAATTATATAATGAATGTGATCTTAAATTTGTAATTTAATGATTAATTTTTTCTTCGTCCTTAACAAATTATCGATAATTTAATTAATTGGTGAATATCTCCCGCACAAATTTGTAGGAGGCGACGACTCCTTAAATTGTTTAAACGGTACTTTTCAAAGTATAACCTTTTTATCAGAAAAATCACGCTTTTGGGAAATTAGGATCAAGTTTCGTTTTACGGCACAAAAGTCAACGATCACATTTCATTTGAACTCGATTTATGTTGATTTTTTTTTAATATTTACTATTTTATATATGAAATGAAACATATTTAAATTGCTCTCCGGCTGATTAATTATAATAATCTGTTGAAAAATCCATTCTTTAATCTCACATAAATCAAGAAAATAATTTGCATTCGTCCCCCCCTCCGCCCCGCCGCCCCGCCGCCCGTCTCTTTCATCCTCTCGGACCCCTGATGCCCACCTCGCTCTATATCTGTGTAAACTGAACGCAAACTTTCTCACTTCTGGCCAGATTTTTCATCTCAAACTAATTTGAAATTATAATTTACCGCTAAGAAATCAAATCAGAATTCCATTTAAAGTTGAAATTTCGCTATTTTTGCGTTTCGTGCGATTCGCGTCCTCAACGTGTCGTAAGACAATCTTCGAATGATGCCGATTTGCGCCGATCTCATACACGAATGCCGCATGTCGGTGTGCATTGTACGACACGGACATTATAAAGAGAACGAATGTGACACGCGTTTTAAACACGTAACTGAGACAATGGGGGAGAATAAAGGATTTGTCATCCACATGTCGCCATGTCGGACAAAATACAAACGCAAAAGGCCAAACAACAAAAGTGTTTCCTGTTGACGCACAATGAACACATTGTGTTTAAAAAATAGATGCGGTCGTGTCCTCTCTCGTATCTCCCGTGTTTTCGAAGCGATTCGTATGTTTGTGACGTATAGAGAAAGAAGGTTGGTCGAGGTCGTCGTCGTCGTTCAGAGGATAGTGGTGTTTCGGTGAGCGCGCCCCGTGACCTCGTTGCGATATCACCGATCCACGGTGAAAGCGTTTAGATAAACTATTCGATAAAGCTGAAAATAACTTACCAAAGAATCGGCTAAAATAAAAGGCAGACTTTCGGGTGGCCCGATTTCGAGAGGTTTTCTAGCGAAGTGATTAACTTATTGCGGTGAAGGCGGCGTCGGGCGGCTGTCATGTTATATAAATACTGTAATGAACCCCTTAATTGCACAATTGCGCTACAATAATCGATTAAACAGATACCTAATTACAAATTTGTGTATAAATAATTGAAACAATAAGTTTGTAATTATTATATAATTTATGAATTGCCCATGGCACGCACATACACACACACACAATCAATTTACATGTGTATAGGACGAGTGATTCAATTATAATAATGTATATAAAATATAGGTGTGTTCAGTGATTGATACGGGTCAGTCGGGAAAGGCTATCACACTATATCTACGCTATCTAAACTCACACCAGATTTAAGGTCACCCTCGAATAAATTTATATACTGTAGCCGCGAGGTATTTTAAAAAACTTGCACACTAACAAAAAAATACGTAAAATAATGTTCATAGAAGTCACGACTTGGAGATCGAACAGGAAAGAATACAAAATACGCTACGAACCGCTCGATGCTACGCCGTGCTACGACACTCACTAAATATGCTACGAGAAATCGAACGTTACGACTCGTAGTCTAAAAGCTAACACGTCATCTGAAGTTACGCCAGAAGTGATAACAAAGATTACACCGTCCGCAATATTGTTGACCGTTTTTGTAACCTTTGGGCTCGAAGGTCGCGTCTCTCCAGTCAGTTATGGAAAAATACCCCCGAATGAATGAGTTCACATTAAAACCGAACGTCCACTAATTCTGAATAAGAGGAGGCAAAAAGAGAGAAAAAATATCGAACGGATCTCCTCCCTGTCGTTACGCGCCATTAAAATGAAGTTTTGTTTTACTTTTTCTTTCGGTAATTTTCTTAATTATACACTCAGAGGCACCGGGCCGAATCGAAACGCTCTTTTCCGTTGCTAACTTTTTCATTCATAACTTATTTAATTATTTTTCTTTTTTTCTCATCGGCAGAGGCTACCACTGGGATGACGGAGGGGAACGTTTCGCATGCACATCGAACCTTCATGAGGATCGACTATCGTTAATCATTCATTGCGAGGTGACCGTATTTAATATTACGTTATTTTGTTAAAATAAAAACTTCACTTGGCAACGAACATGATGAGATAAATGAGTGAGCGGCTTCGAATAAAAACAAATCTTTAATAACTCCACTCGTCCGTTATCGACAACTCGGCCGGAATTCAGCGCCGAAGCAAAATTTACAAATATTCCCACTTTATTGGGAGAGATAAATTGCTTCTGATATCGGCCGACTGTGCCGCCGACTACACCGAGATACTTATTACGTCTCAAATAATTTTATATACAACATCATCACTCTCTCTCTCTCTCTATCACACACACATACACAATTTATATATACAAATTGTATTAATTATTGTTGAATGAGTATTGATATTTGAAAAACGTATAATATATAATTTGCATGAATATGTTAATGATAACATAATAAAAGTTTATATATATAAAATACGAAGCTGGTGTCAATTCTCGTTCGGAAGTGTCCGGAGTGTCGGGCGCATTTTATTATGTTTTAACAAGTACTCGTGCGCCACATTTTTAAATATAAATCAGTGTTCGTAGTGATCATCAAAGTATGACACACGAAATACATCCCTCGTGATAAGTTGTAAATTCTAATAAAACATAATAAATAGTGCGATGTTTGTGCGAGTGTTTCATCACGAAATAGTTGTTTTTCACAATTTAATTTTGAAACAACATTTTGATTAAATTCATTGTTTATTTTGTTATGTTTTTTGTTTGTTTGTTGTTTTTGAATGATGACTTTTGTTATTATTGTTATTATGGTAATATTATAGTGAACGTGTTTTGTATGCTGACATTTGTTTTACTATTACGCGGCGAAGAAATAAACAATAGTGTTTATAATAGTTGAATATGTTATTGGTCATAAGAAGTGCCCCTCGGGGGCAAGGGTTCGGGGATGTTTTCGAGCTATCTCAACACGTGTCGGGGATCTATATAACGTGACTACAGCGTATATTTGTTATATAAAAAGGCGGTAGTACGGTCCGTATGATTGTGCGTGTTTGTGAATGCCAAGTAATATGATTATAAGTAGAGTTGCCTGAGCATCCCTCGTGGCCATAATTCGGCTTTATCTCGTTACGTTTTGTTGAGATTCAAGTCGCGATATCGTCGAGAAAAAAGGTTCTCACTCGCACGTCCCTCGCCACAGTATACACGACTATAGTAGTCCAATATACGCCTCATTTATATATATATTAATGAATCAGATGAATAATTATTAATAATGTATGATAGGCGTCTAACGCTATGTTCAAAAATTTAAAACGAGTGTATAAATGAAGTTCCACGACCGTATCGTGAGTATACTGTGGCGCGGGCGGTGAGATCCGACGTGTGCGCCCATGGCCCGAATGGCAACCTTTTTATGTAACACGCTATAAAACCTTAGAAATGGAATACCTAGATTAACAAACTAACATTCTGACTTCACAGAATAATGATATTATTGTTAACATTATTACTAACATGAAATAAAAATTTCGCATTCAGAATCGGATTAGGGAATCTTCCTATATTAGTTTCTCTGTCTACACCGTTTTGTAAAGGCGAGAACAACATAACTTCGCTAAACCGAACACTAAATATGGATATCGCGGGGCTCCAGATGTTTAAGCCGGAGTAATTTTAATAGTTCCGCAACAACTTCGGCCACCGATCACATCTTAGAACTGTTGCTACAACAACATTATTGCTAATTATATATTATTGGCATGTTGACATTAATGTTGGACCACCGCTTCCATAGCAATTATAAAGTTTAACAAAACATCGTGCATCGTTAGGGCACATTCCTCGCGTTACACTCGGCTACGAGGCCACTTCACGGGTGTCACGCCTGAAAGTGGCAGGCAGGGATAATAACCACCATCGCTCTCTTTATCACTGTTCAATGCAAATGTAATAACAAATGAACTGTAAGAATGTAGCATAACATTTTCACTACATTTTCAAACACAGAGATGATCATCAGCAACACAATTGTAGTATCATTTATAATATTTAATGAAGTATAAATAAACTTGTGATAATAGGATCAGGTAAAACGTTCACTAATTCAGGCAGATAGTCGAGAGCGCGTGCTTTCCCATTGGCTCCATGCAATCACATTTTATTATAGTAGTAGTAGATTATTTTCTATTTATTTATTACCAAATATGATATCTTTATTTAGTATCTGAGAAGCAGAGTTCGAATCGTCTGTTTTGGCCTGTTCGAGTAACAATAATGTCTGAATATATGCATATTGCATAGTAACAATATAATATTGCGAGTAGTGAGTATTATAAACCAGTATAATATACGACAGTCCCGTCGACCGAGAGCGAGCGTTAACCGAATTATAGTTAAAGAATTAATCAGCGGAGGAATATTCAGAGGTTTCCTAACCTTTAATTCGAGGGGTTCAAATTGGAGAAGTTTAATTAAGAAAAACGTAAAAAGACCGTTCGGATAATCAAAGTCGACAAAACTTACAAGTATTCTGAATCACGAGCAGCTCTTTACCTTTGATTGCGGCCAGACCGCCTCACTATAAAACACATTCGAATAAAAACTATTAAAAGAAGTATTAAAATGACTACCCCCCCTCCCCGAGTCCTCCCTTCCCCGAGCCGAACGATAATAGGTCGCCTTGTCGCATCGATGTACTCACTAATTAGAAACTCTACACGTATGATGCGTGTTCTATGGTGAGCATGTCAAACAACAAATAGCCAGCAGCGGGGTTGGGATGATCACTGGTACATGTGCTCATCTTATATGCTCAATTTAAATCGCATTCAACGGCCGAGTGGCGACGAAACAATTAAGTGCGCTCGAATTGAACAACATTTCCAAAAACTTGTGAAATGTCAGTGAGCAGAGGGTGACGGTGTGCAGCAGAATGCGACCGAACCGCTTCGGCCGTAAGGTGTAAAATGCAATGTACACGCGACGTAAATACTGAAAATATCTGAAAATTATCTTTTCATGGAGACTGAAGTGATTTGCATTCGCCACTCGACCTCGAATTCAGGGTAGAGGAAAGTTTCTTAAACTTTGCGCCCGAGGGTTGAAAAGCTACGAGGAAAAACGATTTCACCTTTTCATTGTTACAATAATACGTTTACGACATTTTCTATATTAATGCTACAAATTATTCTACATTTTCGGTGTGTATTTATAGCGGCGTATATATTATTTGCAGCGGCATAGACCACCATTCGACGTGCGTGGACCACCACGACAACACTTTGACTTTATTGTTAATATTCAATAACATAAGCATATAAAAATGAAACTTTCGTCTGCTTTTGTTTGATTAATAAAATAAAAATATTAACGACTCAAATTAGTATAGCTTTTATATTTTACCAGATTCCATAAACGATATTAACAAGTGCCATTCCAATTCGAAATGAATAAAAAAACAATTTACCCGGTAAAGTTTCGATATTTATTTTACGACGTGTTTGGTCACAATAACCAATATTACATTTACGTTTGAATGGTTTTTGTAGCAGTCCAGCATGTGACCTACTACAGGCAGCAGTCACCTTCGCTATGCCGACTTGAGGTATCGAACGCGCGCCGTCCAGGTTGGCAGTGTATTCTCCACTCGTTATACCTGGCTGCTTCCAAGCCCGAGAACACAACGCTCGTTACTTTATAATATTAGCGTAAATATAAACATTTAGTTTGTAAATTGTATAAGTAACAAATGAACGTCGCGTAATCATCACATAAGAAGAGTAAACGTAATAATAAATATACGAATAAGTGAATAATCAATATCTATTTTCGTAAGTTTGTTAATTCGTTATGAAATATTTCCTTGTTCACTGAAATTTTAATTAAGTGAACGTTTTTCTTCATTTTCTTGTGAACATAGTTTGTTGATCAATTTGTGTTTATAATTCAAACAAAACCGTTTAATTATATTAATTACAGTTCATTGATAAGCATCAATCAATCAATCAATATACATTGTTTATTCCTTATTTATAAGTATGTAAATATATAGAAAAAGAAGAAATCCTGATTGACTGATTCATAATAAACGTGCAGCCAAAACTATGATAGCTAAAGAACTGAAATTTTAAGGATAACTTCGTATTATAGTGTACTAGGCAAGGATTTTGCTAAATTTTCATCTGGACCAGAAATAATCGCAATATGAGTCAAGGAGGATGTTTCGGAACAAAATTTGTAGAGATTTTTACCTTATTGTAAAATATACATAACATTTAAATCAAACCCCAAAAAATCCCAATACAAGCCGGGCGTTTAGATCATGTTTCCGTTTCGCTCTTTCTCATAGAGCGAGACCGAGAAGTACGGGGGAGAAAAGTTTTCATACTTCAGGAGCTGTTAACTCGATAAGTCCTGGCAACGCCAAGCACCAGTTAGTAAAATATATAAAAATAATGCTTTTGACTGTGGCCTAGCGGCTGACATCCGGACCGGTTTGTTACATTACAGGCACTAATTAAAAGAGTGACAGGCGGACTGATGATGGCGGACCGTCATCCGCTGGATCAATTCGGAAGTAGCCAGGCATAACAGATGTAACCTCGAGCCGGCTCGGCGTCAGCTACTATCGCCTCAACACGACTGCGGTCAGGTGCGAAACTACTATAAAAAAACTCTCGTGAATGACTGGTAGTTCTAAATAAATATTATGTAGGTATAGGATTGCAATAATAAATAGTTAAATAAAAGGTAGAGTCGCCTTTGTTGGCAATCGAATGAATAACAAATCGCATTGAAATCCAATCGCAAATACTTTGAATGGACACAAAGGGTAATATCGCCGCAATTTGCCGACGGATGGACTCGCTCTCCTCACATTCGAAATTTCCTCAATCGCACTCAGCAAACGAGGATCCTTCGCAACAATACCTATACAAACATAATATACACTACACCTCCGCCCGCCCGCTTCCCACTATGAATAAAGTATTTATTCGTACTTTCTTTTACATTTACAAGACATTATAGCAATTTGCCGGCATCAAAGTTAAACCCAATAAAATGGTGGAATCTCTATTAAAACTTCGAACGGAATTTTGGAGGGAAAATTTAAACGTTCATATTAACACTGGAAGAACACAATTTAAGTCAATAATTCAGGACAGTGAACTGTTGATTCCGAAATTATAATTCTTTACTTTTTTTGTAGCTCGACATTTGACTTCAACCCGATGCTAAGCCAGAGTGCGGTCCATGAGCGGTGACAACTGCTACCAGAGATTAATATCTTCAGCGTCAGTAGCCTCCGCTGAGCCCCGGCTTAAGGTGACGAAAGTGCACCAGGACACACTCCTTTCGTTAAACACGGCTACTTCCGAGCCCGATCGGTACACGGATGGTACTATCCCAGGACGACTATGACTCACAACAAAAAAAGGAAATTAGAAGAACAGACTATTTATTGTCTCTGACACATCACGTATGTTAAAGCGAATGTATTTGACAATATTCGTTTGTGCAAAGCTTATTACGTGTCGCCATACTCGACACGGAGTATGGCACATGGCACTTTCATTCAATTAAAACGTCAAACGCAAACTTGTTACTTTTAATAAAAACCTAGTTACAGACAGAGTTAGGTCACAAATATTTCAAATTCAAGGAGACCTTTCATATCGCGCTGCTACTTCCTGTAGCATACTGATTAACCACCCTGTCTCAGATGTGAACATCGCGATGGATAGAACGCCCATTATTATTATATGTCTGTCTATAATAATTATAATTTAAAAAAAAACAATTTGAATAATGACAATACAGATAATAATACATATAGGTATACAGATAATAATTAATTAAATAAATAAAAATCTTTTATTCTAACTAAGCATACATTACTTTAAATCTTCCTTAGCTAATGGGTTGTTTAACGCATAATAGAGTTCTGCAAATCGAACTAGCTGTCGTTGGATCGCACACGAGACAAACAAACAAACATTAATTTATATATACATAATACATATATACGGAAAGAGATGACAAAGAATATCCGTGATATATTATTATTAATTTATGTGTGGGCAGAACGATTCTAATAATTATTAATTGAATTATAATTGCGTTTATGAAGTAAATTGGTCTTACTATATTGATTGTCATTATTCAACCCCTACGCGACACGACACCCCTTCATCCCCCCCCCCTCCCTCCATACCAGCACGCCCCACTCAAAGTCGAGCACCTAAAGAGCTGACACGCATTAAGTGGTTTCAAATTTAGTGTAATCTTTTTGTGAATCCAGGATAAAGCCGCTTTATTAGTTATCGCCAGTGACTTCGCACCTTTTACAAAATATGTATTGCAGATTTTTATTAGCTATTGTGCAATTATAGTCAGTCAACAGTCTCGGCATATAACTAGTATTATAGATTCAGTGTAGTGTTGACAGAAAACACTCCTCTCGAAGTTACTTCCGAGCTCGAGTTGCCAAAATTGGAGTTTACCTTAATATTTAGACGTATAACTTAGTGAATATTGAAATATATGAAAACAAGTAATGAAATCCAATAGCGATCGGTTAATGTACGATATATAATTCATGAGTAAATTGGACGTGTGTTCAGCGTTAAGGGATAGACAGCCTGTCAAAATCGCTACATGAAAAGCCGTCAGGAAAGGTTTCGCGTTAAACTCCTGATATATTAAATTGATCGAATGTGAAATTTGAGTTTAGGATGAGCGGTCAGTGGTCGCGCAGTAATAGCGCGGTCGGCTAATTCTGCGGTTCATAATGTCATGTGAAGCATGATCGGCGGTCAACCGCCTTCAATGTACAATAATTGACAGATTAATATATGAATTGAAAGCGACACGATGCCCATGTGAACTTCACAATATGATTGTGCCACGATATCGATTAAAACATCAATTATTTATTGTACCATTTTTCATATTATCAAATATTTCTTGAAAAAAATTTATTTTTCCGAATAGTCAACGTCGACGCCCCTTTCACCCACGCAACTTTCGAATCAAAGGAAAGTTAATTTATCACTTTTTTTCACAATTCAAAATAACTAAACTATTCATTAGAATTCTGATGAAGACGTCTCGAAATCGACACTAGTTGAACGAGGAGCATTATGCCATTAATTGACTTCAAGTTTTCTATAATTATTCTCTAATTAATCATTATTAAGCGTTTATGGCGGTCGAGGGGCTCTCTTTGTAGTGTAGGGCGCGCCGTTACCGCATTATTGCTCGCAATAAAATGTAGTTTCCTTTCTTATTTATCGACCACACTGACGATCACGAATATCGATAATCAGGATCGCATTAGACATAATAATATATCCGCATTTGGCAAGCCGCCTAGCTGCCCGTCCGCATCTGCCGACCGAAATGGAGCCGATGCGTAGCGCCACCATAAGCTAGTTAGTTGTGTGTAGTATCTTTCGCAATGGGGAATTAAATGTCGACAACACCCTACACTGATAAAATATCGGTAAATGTCACGGATGATCGGTATCAGTTTTTTTCTACAATATACAATATGCAAAAAATGACGTGTTTTTTTTTTGTTTACAAATACACTGAAAGTTCGCGTCTCTAAGTGTCGTGTAGTTTGCCTATGATATAATTCGCCACTGGCATTATTATTGTTAGTAATTTAAAGTGTATTATTTCTTAAAACACAATTGTAAAATAAACGAAATGTTTGACCAAAAAAAATCCAACAACATGGAGTGCGTTTTTATGACATTATCATATATTATTCGGTAGTCAATTTCCTTATATATCGCCCTCCATATATAAAGGTTTCAAAATGTTCATAAGCTATAACTGTGGCAATAAAACTCCGCTCTACTAACGAAATGTTATCAAGTATGAAGCGACATTTCGTCATGGATGCGGCAAAATGTAATTCACATAACTTTTGTGTACGTTTAATATGATGAGCAAAAACGAGGTAACTAATCCCATAGAATGTGTTAAGATATCGTTTATTGATACGTTGATAGGTAGTAATAATTAGCAACAGCTACTAATCGTCTATAATAGCCGCATCCAACCGCGTGTGTGTAATATTGCAAGATCGTGTGAGGTGGTCGAGCGTATGATTTAGGGTGTCAGTTCTGGCGGTCGTGGCTCCGACCTCGTAGTACTAATTCTTAGGAGTGGGGCACACAGCCTTCCGCTGAGAGAGTGATGCCCTTAAGAGGTCAATTTGTTAGGTCACACTGCATGAGAGAAAGCGATCACACGCTATTTAAGTAAATAATATTACATTAATACATTATATGGTTTTATTGGTTACGTATTAGATCTAATGTGGGTGCTGCTGCTGGTGGTGAGATTTCTACATAAGCTGGAGTGGTATTCAATATTGTTGTATGCGTGTAAATGGCGTTACTGTATACGTCAGAGAAATTGCAAATATATTGATGTGTCAGTTCATTGGATGGCGTGATGAGATGTGATGGGATGTGATATCTCGCTATATCGCACTCTCATCGCGTCAGCAGAGTGTTAAACCCGGGTCACGTCCGCATAGAAGATTCGCTAGGTAATAGTCGCGGCGGCTGACGATACTGCGGTCAGATACTTTACTATCTGTTGATAGGGAGCGAGGTCATTTTACGTGTATCTCTGATTTATTTGCGGACCGTACTCGGCCGGGATTTACGGAGAGGGCAGGTGCCTTTTCATACTAGATTCGAGGAAATAAAACTTGAATAATGTTCTACATAGATAGCGCGTCTTGCGATGTTACAAATTAAAAAAGTGAACGAAATCATTTTCAAGAATTTCTCCTGCGATTCGGGAAACAACAACGATCCAAATTTTACATTAAAACGAAATATTTAATAACAATTAATTAGTGTTCGTTCGGAAAGTTGGAAGTTAATTAAAGCTCGTAACATTAATGATTAAGAAAATGTGGTGTTCTGTCGGTGTACGCGATATATTCAATTATTATTAAATATAGTCGCAATGAAGGCTCACAGAAGTGTCGGATCAACTAAAATGATTAATAGCCCAGTTCTCAGGTTTGCGGAAGCGATCTATTACGCTTTCATTCAAAATATTTTAAAACAATTCACATTAGCATTTCACTCAAACTAATTAGCACATTCGACGCGACGTTTCGGCAGCGATCGTTTCAGATAATCCATAAACTCGTGCTGTTTTACACAACATTATTAGATTCGTACTCAGTGTACACATATATACGTATGTATTTGCATAATATTTGCGCGTCACGTGTAGAAGCCACTAACAAAAATCAGGCGATCCATAAAAAAAGAGAGTAACCGTCATATAATATTAAAGGTCCGGTCGAGGAGCGAGAGGCGATCGCGCGCGGCCCGAGGAAACACCGCCGTGCGAAACGCCGAGTCACTAACTTAATTACCGAGGGAGGGCGACCTCCGTGTCATGATATCATGTAAAACATTAATATTACACAAAGTACTTTAAGATAGTTACACTATAATACTTATGCTCGCGCTCACGACCCCCGGCGAGGGTCTCGTGTGCCGTTTTCTTATTGACTCCGATAGCGTCCGACACGATCTCATAACACTACGCAGCCTAAACATTGACACTGTCTTAAATCGTACATCATATTTAAACACACTATTGTTCGGGTGGCTCGAGTATTTTTCTACATTTGAGGAAAGACCATGTCGAATATAATCAGTGTTACGTCGAGTCTGAGCGGTCGTGTATTGAATCCATTCAATCGATCAAACCACTATCGCGACCGCGTTTCAATATTTTTCATCAAAAAATAATTTCATTGCGGTTTATTATTTGTGAGGGCGCCACTCGCACAAAAATAAACGAATTATATACAATTTTTTTATATAAACACCAATCAAATCATACAAATGAAAAGCAAACATTTTTCTTTTTCAGTTTTTCGCGTTTGTTCCTTTTAATAATAAAAATATTGTGAAATATTTTGCTCTTAGAACTACATTATTTTTCGTTTAAATTAACTATTATGTAACTAGCGTAACTATAGGTTCATTGCACAAAAATTAATTTACTAAATAGTACCGGCTAACCACAAGAAGGATGGCTCACCCCACCATGGAAACAGAGTGCCAATGAAGAAATGAAAAAGTTATAAATATGTAAATGCTATTAGTTATTTGTTTATTGTGAATATGATGTTTGTAGAGCAACGTCCGATGATTGTGTCGTGCTCAAGTTGATATATTCGCTCTGTTTATCCCGAAAACATGATGTGATCGACTTATTTTGTTAATACAAGTAAAATTATTTAGTATGATAAAAGCTAACAGCTTTTTGCCATTAGTGTACAAAGTTTCTTCTGAAAGCGCCGTTTATGTAACAATGAATTCAGCGATGAAGGATCGACATTCTCGAGATGACGAGAGGTTCACTATATACATACGTACATATATAACATAATTAGATATACGTATCAATATACACTTCAATATTTTAAGATGAATGATTTGATTGACATGTTTTTGTATGATAACAGTGATTTATATAATTCATAACATTCAGAGGGATGTTGAAAGATGTTTTTCTGTTTTTAGACGTACATAAACAAAAATAACTTTTTACGGCGAATATTTGACTTAGATGAAATCATTTATGAACTATTCGTTGAATTGTATTATGAATTGTTATTAATATAAAAATATGTGTATGAGACGGCATCGCTTTAACATATTTAATCCTGAGCCTTATATCGTTCGAAATAAGACGCAAATTCTAATTAAATGTTAATACAACAATGTATCCCGGAAGTATGTTCAGCACTCGAGGGTGTGATGGTTTTCAGTGTATGAGTAATTAGCGTTAATAGCGCTTTAAAGCGTAATCATGCGGCTTCGGGAAACGCTTCGTGGTCCGGAATAACTTTCTCTACAAGTTTGGAATCGATGAAGCGCTTTCCCGTCGTCGCGGAAGGATCTCGTCGACTTTGAACTATGTTTATGTATATCTTCGGGGTGTTCTATAAACAATTCCTCGAACGACGACCTCACTCGAGTTCTAATATATAGCGGTACACGACGCCCGCGCCGCACCGCCACCCGCACCGCCGTTCGGGTTAATCCTCCTAGAGAATCGAAGAGGAACGAAAATATCAACTATTCAAATTATAATACAGTCTCTAGGAATGCAAAGCACTATTTAATTAAAACAGAAGCGACCCCGAAAACATATTTCCTAATACAAAACAGAAGTAAAAAGGCATAAAAGTTGAAAAAAAAAAGTAAACTTTGAACACGTTCGCCGCTTCCCTGTTTACATCGTAAAAGATCCGCTGCTCTAAAGTTTTTTTGGTGAAAATTAAAAAGAAGAGATTCACTTTGGATCAAACACGATCGTTTGCTTTTTCGATGTTTTAGTCAGTCTAATTTGTTCAATGCATATAACATTACAAGTACTTATATTATAACGTAATATTACGTAAATAAAAAGTAAGTAAATGTTAAACATCTATTTTAAATGGTTTTCAAAAGTTCAAAAGGAAACGCCCCAATTAAGTAAATGTCACGAGGTGTACTGTAACATTAAATATATTATTATTTATTACTAGAGAATACGTAAAACATTCTTTCAAAAAAATGTATAAAATAATTCTCTTTTCAAAATGTAAGCAAGTGGGAAATTGTCGAAAGTGGTAACGAGTGGTAACCTAGTAGAATTTCTCGCAACAAGAACGCCAGGTAAAATACACAAAACGTTGGAAGTTCACCCCCGAACAGTAGGGGTTTAGAATCTTAACAACATTCTTTAATTTTATTTCAACAACCCCTTTAATTTACGAGACAAGTGTCTAATTGAAATAAAAACTTTTATGTTCAAATATTCTACTACCTTTCTACATTATATTATTATATCAAATAGTGCAATATTGTGTTTTTAATTTAGTTATTTATGTTTTCGTATCTATATTGAATATGATTAAAATTTAACATAAACAATTCTCCACGCACCACACGGCTCGATGTGGGAATCGAACTAACGTACTCCGCTTTCACGCAGATTCTCTGACCGCTAAGCTACACGGTCCTCATTTGAACGCGTCAAAATCCGACGGGTCGATGTCACATATATCCAATGATAAAATGAATATTAACAAGTTCTACTTTACAGTTGAGATATATTTTTTTAATATAAATTTTCATCATATTATAGTTTATTAAAGTACGACACAATCGTCTAAACGCGTTCTATTTCTGGAATGATTTTCTTTCCTCTTATGGAACCCTCGGGAATAAGGGAGGTGTTTTCCAACTAAATACCCTCCTACAACTTATGGACAATGAGAAAAATAAATATAATATATAATAATATTATTGAATAAATTATTACGAAAAATAAAAGTACTCTGGTATTTAGTACTTATTGCAAAAGAATTCCAAATAATATTCCAATAATAATAAAAATATTGCTGTTGGAATCTGCGTTCGTGCATTTTCATACAAAATATGTTTCGAGTATGACTTTATAAAATGTAAAATTTCGTCTTTAAATTCGTGATATCAGTAGTCGAGTTCGTAAATCAGTTTTTAGTACACTTTTAGAGAAATTCAAACGACAATGTTGGTTAGCAGATATCTGCGGGAAGATCGTAAAATATTTCTTATCTTTAACACACTAAATTTATATTGTAGGTACCGCGCAAGATTACATTATTTCATATTTCCAACTCACTCTTTTCTCCAACAATGCATGCCTATGACTAGGTAACCAAACAAAAACTACGTTCATATGAACAAATATAACTACCTAAATACTCATTTTAGGTACATTTTTATATACCTTTGATAAAAACATCTAAATATTTTTTAAAAATAAATTTTGTATTATTCAGAAAATAATTTCAAAATGGAGGCAGGTATTATGTAAAAATGTTTAATAATAATTTTGGTATTAAGAAAAGATGTTTATGAAAAAATTTAATCACAACAAAATTAGCTATAAATAAATGGAAAAGAAAAGGATGATGAGTGAATTAATAAAATTGAAAGGGTTCCTGTAGTGTTATCCACGGCAGGTGATATATTAATACATAAAATACTCACTCATTTTATAAATGGTCTTGCGTTTTCGAATCACATTCAATCACAACACTAATAATATTTATAAGCACTTAGTACACTAATTGATCACTCGTTTTCTAATATTGTGTATTATTTAGTTTATTCTCATCGCGCACTCGGTGCGTGCGGGACGGGCGGTATTTCGTGCGCTCGTAGCGGCCTCGTAGCAACGTCGTAGCGGCGTTCGTCACACGGCGAGTCGCGGGTTGAACTGGCGCTACGCCGCGCAACCCTGTCACACGTCCTTTGGCGCAACGACAAAGAATAAATTAGCGTTTTCACAAACGTAGACTCGAAACTTATTTTCTTAGTAGATGCGACTTTTATATTCATTCGTCGCGGACAATATTTTTAAATGTTCAAGTTTTTTTTAAATAACCCTTTTTATTTCACTAGATAGACATATTTTTTTAGATGGACTCAATAGTTGACCTGCCTACCCCTCGCCCGTTTGTTTCGTTGTTTATGGTTGCGTCATGCGACACGTGTTAATTCGTGAAATTGTTAATACTTATTTATTATAGAGAAAAGTATCGAAGGTAATTCATAATATTATTTATTTACTTTAAAGTATTAAAATTACACCTATAATCTTAATAGAAACTATTTATTAGTTTTATTAGTTAAATTTCTCAGAATGTAATATTTCGTAAGAGAGTTGGCGTATCGTGCCTAATACTCGGTGATCTTTGGCGACGACAAGACCTCACTGACCGTGTTTGCAGATTGACAAATGAAATTTTTATGAGTAACTCCGTGGCAGTGATACGCCGCGACGATGTTAATGGTTATCTCTTGAAAGATAGTGAGACATATGCATTTACAACTGAGATAACAGGAAATGTAGAAAGCGACGCTTTCATCCATTCAACACTCCGTTTGGTTCGTACCATTGATGAATGGCGTCTTTTCATCATGTCCAGACGGAGGCTTTTTTAAAGCTCGCGGGCTCCTAATGTGAATTGTTTTTTTATTTGCAAATATACGGAAACATGAGAGTGGCGAACGCGAACTGAAATAAACAAACTCGTTTCGAGTGAAAATAGAACGCATTCCGAGCTATCTTGAAGAATCAGAAACTCTCTCGCGGCGGCTGTCGTTGCCGACGAAACAAGAGCAAACCTCCGAAGTATGCGGGTTATTTTAGTCAAAATCCGGTTTTTCGTTGCTTTCGGAGTACGATATAATATTGACATTTGTTATGTTAAAAATAGTCACATGACATAATATAATATTATGAAAATATAGTTTGAGGTTGTAGCGCGTGTGTGTGCGTGTCGTGTTAGTGAATTGAAAACACATTCTGTTAAAAGCCTCAACACACAAAATCAATTCCACATTCAGTAAAACAAATAAGATGAGACCGCACCATAAGGGATTGTCAACCCGTAAAATTTATTTACGTATTTCCTTTTCAATCCCTTATTTTACCTTTTTCCTCAGAAATAGAATTGACCGAGTGTGAGGAACTCACGGATTCGTGAGCTCACTTACATATCGTCTTAAAGTTAATTTGTGAGACACGACTGTATACAACGCGTACATATACATATATATGACATAATCCGGACGAGCGGGGCGAAGGGACGGCATAGGAGGGGCGGGGAAGGGCGGAGGAGGGGCGGAGGGTCATCATTTGCATTTAGGACTAATAAGAGCAATAAAGGTGTCAGCTTGCCACTTAAAAAACACATCGAATCCCTAAACTTACGATATTATTATAATAAAAACACAAATACCCTCATATTGAATATAAATAAAGAGATGGCGTCGTCGGCGTCAGGGCACACCCGACGCGACTGAAGCGTAATATTAAACGAAGGCGAGAGAGTGACGCGCGACGTTATAATATTGAAAGAAGTCGTCAAATTCGGAAGTGTGCTTAATCTCTTTATCGTTAAGTATGCGTGGGCAGTGAGCGGTCTCGGGGAAGTGTGCTAAGCTCACACTTAACACGAGGCTTAAATTAGCTATTGATTCACAATATTACACTGAATTTGTGTAATGGCTTCTTTATATAGCTCTAAAGCTCAGCATAGTATAACCACACTCCCTCTGATGTCAACATGAACGGAAACGACTACAGAGAAATAGCTGCAGTCGCCCCCGCTATGCCGGTTTATGCGTCTCGTTGTGTCCTTCCATCTATTCATCTGTCTCTGTGTTGGCATTGCCACTCAGCTCCCTCTCTCTTATAAATATATTCTGTTGAAGGCTTTTGCGTTCCGTTTTACGAGTATGACGATAATGACGTAGTTAAAAATGCACTCGTAATGATGTCGGGCCAACAAACATGTGAGGATAATACGACACCTCTCACGGATATGTATTACTAGCTGACAGTGCCCGGCGCTGCCCGGGTTTTTTCAAGCTATTGTTACACATAAGATAAAGATAATGCTTTATTATAAATTACCTATAGCTGTTACCCACAACTTATTTTAGACGATTTAGTTACATAATTAATAGAATATATTTTAAAGTAGTTTTAAAAAGAATCATCAAAATCGATTCACTAATGGCGAAATATCCCCTAATTTTCCACCCTTAAAGGTGGAATATTTTATTCCTTAAATGGGACTAATCCCGAGACGTACTTTATCAAACAAAAAAAAATCATCAAAATCGGTTCACTAATGGCGAAATATCCCTTAATTTTCCAGCCTTACAGATGGAATATTTTATTCCTTAGATGGGACTAATCCCGAGACGTACTTTATCAAACAAAAAAAGAATCATCAAAATCGGTTCACTAATGGTGAAATATCCCCTAATTTTCCACCCTTAAAGGTGGAATATTTTATTCCTTAAATAGGACCAATCCCGAGACGTACTTTATCAAACAAAAAAGAATCATCAAAATCGGTTCACTAATGGTGAAATATCCCCTAATTTTCCACCCTTAAAGGTGGAATATTTTATTCCTTAAATAGGAACAATCCCGAGACGTACTTTATCAAACAAAAAAGAATTATCAAAATCGGTTTATAAACAGGGAAATATCCCCTAATTTTCCACCCTTAGAGATGGAATATTTTCTTCAAATTTAAAATTGACCAATCACGAGACATACTTTATCCAACAAAAGAAAAATCGTCGAAAAATCATCGAAATCAGTTCACAAACGGCGAAACATCCCCTAATTTTCCACCCTTAGAGATGGAATATTATCTTCAAATTGAAACGGGACCAATGCGGACATATACTCTATCCAACGAAAAAAGAATCATCAAAATCGGTCCACAAACGGCGGAGATATGAGGGAACACCGCCACAAAAAAAAAAAAAAAAAAAAAAAAAAAAAAAAAAAAAAAAATACACGACGAATAGATAACCTCCTTTTGAAGTCGGTTAATAAAAAGAATATATTTTTTAAAGCGGCATGGTACCTCGTAGAGCTACACCCCCCTCCGCCCGCCTCTCCCTGCCTCGTCATCATACGGCGCGTGTGAATTTTGTTTTAGAGTTATTTTAAAATTGTATTATCTTATAAGATGTTTATTGAAATTAGGTGATGTCAAAGACAATTGTGTTCACAGTTAAATACTCTTAATTAATAACACATTTATTTGGATAAAGATTAATATTATTATGTTTCGACCAAATTTGATTTTCATAAAAACGGTTATTGTGAGTTAATCTTAAAAGATAGACATATACTGTCGCGGAGATTTTTTTAGATAATTTAAAGAGGAATAATTCTTTCATACATATTTTTGGGTATCTCGAACGGTTTTCGCTGCGCACACAACGGAAGCCCTCAAAGATGAACAATTTTGATTTGATTATCATAAAAACGGTTATTGTGAGTTAATCTTAAAAGATAGACATATACTGTCGTGGACATTTTTTTAGATAATTTAAAGAGGAATAATTCTTTCATACATATTTTTTGGATATCTCGAACGGTTTTCGCAGCGCACGCATCGGAAGTTCTCATATTCCCCGTTTTTCCCACATTTTCGACTGTTTCTTCGCTCCTATTAGTCGCAACGTGATGTTATATAGCCTATAACCTTCCTCGATAAATGATCTATCTAACACAAAAAGAATTTTTCAAATCGACCCAGTAGTTCCTGAGATTAGCGCGTACAAACAAACAAACAAACAAACAAACAAACAAACAAACAAACTCTTCAGCTTTATAATATTAGTATAGATATAGATACCAGTACAGGTCTGGCAAACACTCGAAACGTACGACCCGCTCTACTCTTGAATTATCATTGAGAGATTTTTACCCATTCCGCTTGATACTTGTGTACATGTATATAGAATTTAGAAAAAAATTAACTCATTTTGTGTTAGTATTGCATTTTAACGTACAGTGCGTCCCGCGAGCCCGTTCGGCTCGGCCAGACCTGTGCTAGTATGACTGTTGCATTAACGTAATATGCGACCTCGATTCTGTACGGAGAGGGAAAAATACTTTAATTTTCATGTTCTTTTCTCGGTTTTCTGTTACAGTTCATTCTCGGAATCTCTGAATTGATGCCGATGTGTATTTCTACTATAAAATATTTCATTTCTAGACACGCGCGTATGAACTTAAAAGGTATCGTACGACGTCAACACGTATTATCGTATCGCCGACGTTGACTAGAAACATCCTATCACCTTCACGGCGTTTTACTAGTTTAGGAGTAAATATACTATATACTATGACAACTAGATTCTGAGACGAATTTTGTCAATAGTTTAGTTTCTTTTTACAGTACCTACTGCTTACCCTTAAATGTAATAAGATGATGTCATTATTATTATATGACTTAGGTCTAAATATAACATGAATAATGACAAGGGGATGATCGTACAAAAAGCATAGGTCGCTTCTATTATACATAAATACATATTTTAAATGTCAATAGAAAAATTGTCACCAGGTATACCGACTCACGGAACAGATTTCATTTAAACATAAAATAGAGTGATTGAAGATCCATTGAACGTTGGTAACTGTTAAAACATTTTGAAATAGCATTACTTAGTCACGGTGCACTCGTCAAAATGCTCTGAGATCTTTTCTGCACGCGACGTTCGGGGCTCGAACAATGGGACAACACTCTTAACTCATTTTAACAAAACAAAACAATTGTCAAACCTATTAAGAAAGAATTTCTCACTTACTGTAGTGATCGTAAATTTAATTATGTATTAATATGAAGAATAATAATTTTAAAATTAATTTTAAAAAAATATATTCAAAAAATGTGTGTGTCTGCTCGTTGTTCTTAAATGTATTTCATTTGATGCATAAATTAAACAAATAAAAGAATATGCGAGTTGTAATGGTGGTAGTCTTTGGTCCTCGTTTTAAATAAATTCAATGCTCTTCTACAAAACCACAAAGCAATTACTGCGACTTCGACTTGTTTTAAAGGAGGAAAAAAAATCACTTCTATCCTCTCCCGTATCGAAGTCTTCCTTTATGTTGTGTATTTGTTGAAATTTGTTTAGTTTCTTTATTAATCGATAACTATGCAAATCTATTCGGACTGAAAAAAGTGACTTAGCTATCGAAGGCGTGGACTCTGCGAGCAAGAGACCAGAGTTCGAATCTCATAAAATTTTGACCGGCATTAATGTAACTTTATTATACGTACTATATATAGTCTCTAAGTGCCTATAGTATGCAAAGTGATGGCAAAATACCACCACTTGTGAACAGGAACAGTTTGAAAATAGCCAACAAGAGTGTGCACTGTAAATCTAGATGGTGCATACTTGTGTCCTTAATCCGGCATAGCGAAGGCGACTGCCGATTGTAGAGATTTATCTGTAGTAGCAGTTGTTTCCGTTCATGGACCGCATTCTAGCTTAACATCAGGCGGAGTGTTGTCATTTTGCCGAGCTACAATTTTTAAAAATGTAACAGCCGTCAAGTGATCTTTTACGTGATCAGCTCGGTTATGCTATGTCAACATATAGCTTCATTTAAGGGGGATTGTGTTTCTAACATTAAGCGCATGTGTTCGATCTGAATTAAGTATAAAGAATTGATATTTGTTGTCAATAATTACGGGTCGCGGCAACATGCTACATGCTGCTACAACGAATCTCAAATGATATCTGTCGAGTTTGATATCAGCGTGTTTATATTTAGTACAATCAGGTACACGCGGAATGGAAGTAGGTATTATAGATGTATAATGGATATTGTGAGCATGATTGTCGTAAAAACGACACTGGATATATTATTATTGCTATTGGGAAACAAAAAAGTGGAATAAAAACAGCAATTCGGAAGTGTATGGCGGAATAAGTCTCGTATCGTTTAATGGAGTTCGATTCACAGAGAGAACGTAACGACTCCGAGTCGACTTAGACGTATTTTCTTTTTATTATTTGCATTATTTGTGTGTTCTCGATGAAAAGTAATAAAAATAATTGCGTGTTTCGAATTAAATGGAAGAAGCACGACGGCGGCGGCGACTGCTGGAAATAGCTTTTTAATATTAAAAATGACTGAGGTGGCATCCGGCCCCGATCGCGTAACCTTTCGCTAAGAAACTGGAACATTACAACGAACCTTACTTAATTTATGCGAAATGAAGAACACACACAGACACACTCCCACTCTCACGCATCATATACGTAATAGGATATCTATGACGATGATAATAATAATGGTGGAATCCAATCTACTATAACTCTGCGGCCCATCATCATACATACAGAAATTCCATTCGCGGTCCACGAGTTATGAAATTGTCACATTTCTTTATCGGTACCCGCCAAATACTAAAAAATACGCTGACTCTAATACTACAAGAGGCGGTGCCACAAAACTCGATAGTGAATAGCATCGAACGCCTTCCGTGCGTCGCGCCATCGCACAAAGCATCCTTCCGAGCTCGGCGACAGCGACAAAAATAATTCACTAAACACTCATTTTGCGCACACAAATTTAAAACCCCAAAACTAACGTTATAATTCAATTAATCAGAATTATTTCTTAGATTTGTAATACAACCAAAGTTTTACCTACGAAAGGGTTAAATTAAATTCGTGCTATTTTATTTACGCGTCATAAATATAAAATGTAGAAAGTTAAATGACTCTCGGCCTATAAGGACAAGAAATAAATTTATCTGTCCCCTAAGTGACTAAGGCAATAAACAGTGGGTAGAAACGTTCCCCCGAGGGATATATTTGATAGGATTACAGATTTAAAATAGGTTTTTGTGCCTCGGCCACTACATTTGATAGACTCGAATCGGTTACGCTTTTATATACATATCACTTTGATCAGTCGTGCCTCAGAAAACTACATTTATTATTAAGTGTATAGAGAAAAGTTAGTCAACTCGAGCAGTTCGTGTGAAGATAATAATAATAATAGGTAATTTTCACGTATAAAAGTGTCACACGGAAAGTGCTTTAAAAAAACCTGCTAACTTTTCACCAATTCCGAACTCGAAGGACCAAAAAGTTCGTATAGTAAGTTCGAGATGTATTTCGTGACTTTCCGGGCGCTTTTTTTGTTAAAAAAACATATTTGGTGAGTAAAAGGTTTTTCGTTTCTGACGCGTTGATTAAAATAACATTTTCTGTTTGTGCTATATAAAGTTTTGTAGGGTTGCTTCGGTGGAAGAATGTATTCTTATGGGCGGCCGTGGTCTAGCGGTCAGAGGCGGCAACTCACTATCGATGAGACCCGCGTCCGAATCTCACTCAATTCCGATAAATGTGACTATGTTATATAACTTGGCCATACAGTTTGTTGTTATTAAAAATAAACTATAGATGTATGCTGTTATGTAGTCATGTCAATGGCGAATGACGGTTTTGTGTTCATATTTTCAATATGAGTAAATATTTAAAAAAATGTCTACGGAACCCGATTCTATGTGAAAGTTGAACTCTAGGATGGATTAATCCCCTCCTTTCTTTCGGTACATGTCGCGGGATATGAAGTTAAGTTCTTTTGTCGCTCCTGAAAGCTATTCCTTCACATTTATGTTACTTCTAGGTTGTACATATTTCACTATTCACCCACCCGCACACCCACCCGTACAACAAAGGCACGTAGTATCCGCAATCAAATCAGTGCGCCTCCGTGCCGATATAATTTAGTAATTAATTTAGCACGCATTAGACTATTTCACTATTATACTCTTATCGTGGTGTACAATAGTGTAGAGATCGACTTAAATATATGAAGTAAATGAGCGTTTAATAGTATGACACACTCACTCATAGAGTAGTGAATATAATGAAAAGAAGTATCTACAAACGATTGAAATATTTATTAAATCATATGAATTAATATAAAAAATGAAATAGAATAATGTCTATCATTTTCCTTTAATCTGTTTTTAGAGTCTTTTTTAATTTCAATAATCCGTCTGCGAGAGCAGCTCGTGAGCTTTCCCCGCCGAATATAAAACGAATCACGCGAACGTTCCTGTTATTGAAGGAAATATTTTTATGGTTCCAATTCGGGAGCTTCCCCGCACAAACAAAAAGTATATATCCCGAAATTGTGCCAAAAATATGCGACGAATTAATAATCTAGTATATTCTCGAAGATTTGAAAATGAACGCGGATAACGAACACAAACGGCCGTTTTCTTTGTGTGACTAAGAAATTGTAATAATACATAGGTCGGCAAAAGATCCTATTTATTATTTATAAAATATATTCAGCATTACAGTGAAATATCACAAATGATAAAATTTGGGTCCGTCCTTCGTGCGTATGAGTGATGAGGTGAGTCGGCATTCCCGCGCTGATCACACAATTCGCAAGGAAATCGACACCAACGGCGACATCAGCGGTCATCTCTATCACACTCATATACGTTTTCATGCGATTATATACATTGCAGCTTAATGATTGTGGATTAAGCCTGTCTCAATATACTTTGTAGCTCGGCATATGACAACGCTCAGTCTGAGCTATAGTGCGGTCCATGAATGGAAACAACTGCGACTACATAGAAATTTACACAGGCAGCAGTCACCTCCGCTATACTGAGGAGACGAATGTGCTATTAATAATAGCCGAAAGGAACCAGGCAGTAAAAAAGTAATTTTACATTAACTGTCTTCCTGATGTATGTATGTATCTAGGTTACGGTGTTTACGTTACAATAAAAACGTAGCAAGAAGAAATCCCTCCTTATTACTTCCCATATGTGCCACCATCAATATTGACAGTATAAACGCGACCCCAACACGGCAGACTGGGCTAATAACCATCATCGGTCCACCTACCACTCTTCAATAGTGCCTATAAGCACTGAACGACCAAAGTACATACAAGATTGGTACCGGTCAGAATTCAGCGAGGTTCGAACGCGGGTCTCGTCGACCGTGAGTCCTACCGCTAGACCACGGCCGCTCTTTCGTACAACACGAACAAACGCACGTGTATTGTATATAATCGAGCGGTGTAAAGTGGCGTTCGCTCTAATTATACTACGATATACAATAAAGTTTATGTCAAAGTCAAATCAAAGACAAAATCTGAAGTTAGATTTGTTGTTTGCGAGGAAAACAAATTACTACGGTCCTCACTACCTTCTTCTAAGCCACTGGGATCTTGAATTACCCAAACTTGCGTACGAATATAATCGTCTCTACCGTGATATAAATAAGGACGAATATCGCTCGCTCGTATCATTTTATTAGGCAATTAAATGAGTAGATTTTGTAAATATTTCCTACAATGTAATACTCGAGGCTTTAACATAATTAATTACTTTTATTTATTGACACTATATTATTATTATTTATTATGAATTAACAACTTATAAAAGGCGTGTTTTTATTTAACAAAACCTAAAAGTAATTTGTAATCGAAACCTAAATAAACTTAAGTAGGTTAATTTGTCATCACATAATTTGGATAATATTGAAATTTAATAGAATTTGGAAGGGTCCCATTCACAATGGCCCACGAAGGGTTGACGAGGGTAAGAAATGAATTATTAAAAAAAAACTCCCAAAGACCGAGTCCAGTTGATTTTGAATCAATGATGAAAGGAAATATTTTTTATTGAGAATCAAAGTTAATACCGTATTATATTTTACGCTTCGCTCGGCTCGACGACGCCCACGAAGACGACAGAGCATACGTCACTCGCGGCATTACGAACGAGGTAGGCAGAGCGAGAAATATTAGATAATTTAGAATAGAGGAGGGCCCCGTGTTGGTGAATTCGTACTTTTCTCATTATAACTTATGCGACTTCTGCTATTAGAGTTGAACGCGCGTGTGTGCGTGCGTGCGTGTGCGTGTGTGCGTTGCCAAAGTATAAAAAACAATATATGAAATATGTATAAGTATGGCGAAGAGGACTCGATGCTTGATTTACGTGAGACATTCGCGGCACTCACCGGAGGGATCAACTGAGATATTGCGTAAACAGGTATATTCGTACCGACACGACTTTACACGTTCATCCGACAGTTTTTTAATATTATTCGAACTTACATTATCTGATATAAGTAACGATCTAATTGTCATTTGATGCAATACAATTCAAAGAGTGGTAGGCAGACTGATGATGGTTATTTGTCCAGTCTGCCGTGTTGGGGTAGTACCACCACTTTCGAATGTAACACCCGTGAAGTGACTTTGTCGTGTTTCGGGAATAGTTTGAAAGTAGCCAGGTATAACGTGAGGAGTGTGCACTGTCAATCTAAGATGGTACTTGCTCGTCTCCTGAAGCCGTCATAGCGGAGGCGACTGCTACTGCTGCTGCACAGGTTTCTCTGTAGTAGCAGTTGTTTCCATGCCGAGGTACAATAAAAAAAAATTATTATAATAACATGTATACGAAACTTAACTTGTAGTAAATGTTATATTATGTTGAGTAGTTTAAAATATGTAAATAGTAGCGAATGGGCGCGAGTACGAGCGACATGTTTCGCAACAATTAACCGTATCCCATGTATTAGAACAAACAAAATGCACAATAAGCGCTCTATCCACATTAATCGTACGTGTACTCTGTACACAGCACGTACATTATGTACATTTTCCCTAATTTACTTATTTATATCTTCTTTTTTATTATCTATTTTTTTCAGGGACTTTAACCTAGTCTCATCACACCTTAAACATTAATAGACAGAAAAAATAGATCTAACTTATAACTATTACTTAAAACCCTTATTTTTTAAATAATTTTTACAATGAATTTATATACATATTAATTTTATGTAATTATTTAATTTTTTTGCTCAATTATAGACGCCTAGAGAAGGGCGATGATGTGAACGCGGTTGATAAGAAATGGGTGCACATAGCGGGGGATAGGGACACCTGGAGTGCCAAGTGAGGCCGTACTGCGCGAAGAGGCTGATGATTATGAATTGTTCCTACTTTCTAACCGATCCTAATAACGTCGAACTCGTCCAGTCGAATTGATACAAAAGAGAGGGGATATCCATTATTAAGAATAAAAATGTTCGTGTCAAAGGGCTGGCGATGGGAGAATCACTCAGTGGCTGAGGTCATCAATAAATGCTTATCTTTTGCCGCGAACTTACCAACATGACGAATGAGACAACACAACATTTATTAACAAAAAAAATAATATATACGTATTAAAATACTTGTTGCACAATATTTATGAACTCATTTCACGGTTCACGTGTGCACGTGGTCACGCGTGACGTATGCGTCCTTGTGTAAAAAACTCTATACTTAACCATTAGCTTTCATAGAGACATACTCCTTTGGCATATTACTGAAGGCGCGTGAATAGATAATATTTGTGGTAAACGATGTGCGCGGGCGAGTGCAATATGGCAATGCAGCAAATGGCGACCGGTCTCTATTCATATTATATGTAATCCACTAAATCCTATTCCTCAAATATATATTTCATTCACACTCTTGACTCAGACATTTTTAATAATCTCCACTGCGAGTTAGGAAACCTGCCGAACTGAAAACTACATATACATATATTAGAAAATGACATATTTATTTACGTAGAATATCACACACGTATATTCCGCTATGGTTGCGATTCGTCTGCCTACCCCTAAACAATAAATGAGAATTAAAGTTACCACCACAAAATACACAAAGTCAAAACAATAATTCAATTCGATTGTCTTTTGTAGAATGTAGTTTAGTAATAGTGAGATATATATCTTATGTGAGTGTTCAGGAATTCAAAATGGATATCAAATATGATATTTTCCAACAAAGCCACTGGAATCTATCGATCACTTTACCGACTGCTTTATGCACGCCGCTGCAAAAACTTGTACTGACACAACCGCACATAATACAACCGAATTATCTATACCGAATACATTGTAGGTTTTCTTCGTACTTCGTAATGTATATTCGTAATGAAAGAAAGCAGTGAACGATCGATTAAGGCAAGCGTGGTCTCTTAACTCGGTGCGTTGGTAAAGGTTAGACTTTTAAGAGCTCTACGACAATAGGGTTTTTGAAATCTTTACATGTGAAAAGTGAATGTAGATAGATACGTATGTTTTTATTGGTTCGTATGCAAAGAAATGGATTTCACGCTCGAGAGGCGGAATTACGTTATTGTTAACATTCTATTTATTTCTGCATTTTTGTTGCAAAATTTAATATAATAAATAATACAGTGCCTCTAGTAGTTATAATCTGCCTACCCCAGCGGGATCAGGTCGTGAGCTAAGTAACAGTATTCATTATAAATGCTAATAATTTGAAATTGATATCCTATGTAATAATGTATTATAATACTTTTTAGGAAATACTAATCCGTGCTGAAAAACTCTTTTTTATTATAATGCTGACTGACTTATCATGTTAACAGTTCCCGAAGTATGAAAACTTTTCTCACCATACCTCTCGCGCTCGTCTAAATATGTTGTTGTTGAATTTTTTTTTCGTCAGTGTAATTTTTTTTTACATCGCCACTAGATGGCATTGTTTACAATTGTTTTAGAACAATCATCCCAACTCGTATCGCCGTCACTTCCGGCCTTACTTAGTGCACGACAGAAGCTACCCTTAAAATTTCAGGTCAGGACTATATGTATAACAGATATAGCCCGTTTACCAAAAGGCATTAAAAAGTTTTTATTAACGTGTTTGAAACCTCACGACGCATCCATCTGATATCTGAATAAAACGTTCCCTAGGGTTGGAGTGGGACACCATACAAGACAACATACGAATGCATAATAAGACAAGTGAGGTTGCAGTATTAGCACACAAGAGGCACTCGAGTAGTGCAGAGGAGTTTGCACAAATGTAAAGAGAGAGGGAGCGAGTAATAGTCCACATCGGATGCAATTAACACAACTTGTATCAACTGAAACGTCCAAATGAACATCCGATATCACCAAAGACAGATTAATCAGCATTTCTATTTGTGTTATATCATTTAAACATCAGAGAATAGTTATTAATACAGTGAAGTGACCGATTCGCATTTCAAATAAAGTTTTTATTAATTTTTGATGCACACTCGTCAGATTAAGCTGGCATAGTGGAGGTGACTTGCAGACATATTTCTGTAACAGCAGCAAAGACGGCACTCAAGTTTTATCACTTTTCGAGCTACTATTAAAAAATATTGTTTAATGTTAAACATCACATCAGTACGATAAGTAGAAAAAATATATAAATTAGACAAATATTAATTTTAAAGTAAAACTTTGACGTTTAAAAACTTAAAACCCTTCTTTCAGTGTGCTCTGTGTTCACGTAAATAGTTATTGGGTGACTTTAAATAAAAAAGTGTGGGTGTCGGGTTAGGGTGTCGGGTTTTGTTCTAATTAAATAATGATTGCTAAGTACTTAACTTGAGCAAAAGTTGTATGTTTGACGTCGTAATTATTCGCTCTACTTTGTTTGAGTTACCGACAAACGTCTGATGTAATTGCCACTCGCTATTCTACCTCTTTTTATCATTCGGTTCTGCTGTTTGATGGCAAAATTGCTTATATCGATTACTGGCGAAGAGGCACAAACATTCCCTTACTTTATTAACCTTACGAGGCATATATACTAGAAGAGCAGACCTCATTTATACATCGGACATGAAAAACGCGTAGGCCGTTTCAAACGACTCGACATTGTTGTCGACAGTCAAATACTGGCAGAAAACCTAAAAGTGACTGCGATCATCTTTCCTCTCCCGTCACATTAGGAGTGTTATTGCATATCTAATTGTCCATATAATTGTGAATTATTAATTTTGTATTTATTGCAAAACTGTATGCAACTCATTCGGCCTTTCGGTATTACCATTTTTTTTATTGTAGCTCGGCGTATGATCACGCTCCACCTGATGTTAAGTTAGAATGGCAACGGCAGAGTGGGCTAATAACCATCATCAGTCTGCCTACCATTTTTAAATAGTATATATAAATATCATCAAAAAAGTCATCACTTAATAAGAGCGTTGGCGTTATCGCAGCAAGCGAATGCGTGTGAAGCAGAAATTCCCTAAAATGGATGCGTTGTGTGTTTGTGAACAATGACAATGAATCACTATCGATGTCATTAGTTATTCCTGATTAAATTATCAACCGTCCGCTTGATCACTCCGCGCACGCACACCGACGCACATTTCACGTTTACAAATAATATAGTTTACATACAAGCGACGTGACATGAGACATCACGAAGACTTAGGGACTATACTATCAAATATCAATATCAGATTTAAGTGAATTATTTTTCGACACAACATACCATTTTACAAGTGAACACAAAGGAGACTCCTGTCATATATGATTCGAGCAAAGTAAGCGAAAATACAAGAGCTGAAAATAACTGAAAAATATGTATATAGTTAACCCGACGCCTGACGATATGGAACTATCTAAAAGCTCTGGGAGTTTGTAAAAATATCCATGTCGCAGACACATACATTAAAATATTACTACTTAATTATATTTTCATATTACCTTGGAATTTTTAATAATCAAATCTATAACATATTTTAATTAATAAAATATATAAAATATATAAATAAATTAGATAACATTGTTTTATTATCTACTAGACACCTTCTATCATGTTTAGTTTAGTCCACACATTCAGAATGATGACCGAGCGTAACCACTTTGTAAATCGAGAGCACTGTGCACAATATAAGAGGGTAATAATCAATATTTATTTTTGTCTTCGTCCGTTCGACTCGTTTCTATGCATTTTTAAGTGAAGTTGGACATTTTATAAAAATCAGCATACGAGCAAGAATAGCAGTGACATGGAGAATGCGAAGCCGTATGCAGTGAAACTTTTGATTTGTGCGCAGAATTTCTCGGATCTATCCAGTGTCTCGGTGCGAGGTGGAAGCACTCGGGCGTTTTGTCCTTTTTCAAACTTTAAATAAAATTTATACATTGTTGTTGATATATGAGCTGATAATATTCACCCATTTACGGTAGCTAAACCTACATTCTACACTATACGTATGCACAATCAATGTTAATATAATATATTCCCACATAGGCACCGCCATTGCATCGCCTCGAGTCCTCCTATTAAAATGGTGAGAGCACATACTCGTTAATAATTTACCCTCATATAATACCTTCACATATATAATATATGTATATTGAAATCTCGCATTAAAATATTCCTAAACACAAATATTGGCCAAGTTTCAATAAGAAGAGTGTCAACACGACCCCCTCATTACACCCAGAGTGGGACTTTATTCACCAGGTTGTTTCGATGACTCATTTTCAAACAAAAGATCTAATTTAATAGCAATAAAGCAATTAAGGCATAGTGGTGACGGATTGTTAACGCTCTGGTGCCTACTAATAAAAACACATCCATCTATTTTAGCCCTCGCCCACATGAGCGTAGTGGGGTAGGGACTTTCCTACCGGGGTAGGCAGAATCCATAGTTTCACAAAGAAAGCGACTTCTCTCTCAACACACAGGGTTGAGATTACTCCTCACCTGGCTGAGATAAGTCTTCGTAGCCCTCTTCCGACACCGCTATACACTGCTATATTCCCAATGTACGTCGGTCACGTATGTATGGTAAATGAGTATAAACCGGCATTATTATAGAACAGAAAAAATAAATGAAGCTAAGTAATTGATTTTCCATTTATATCCTTAAAGAAAATAAGTTTAAAAAATCCTCTCTCGGCCGGGCGGACTCTCGGAGCGCGCGTTCTGTACATTCTTAAAAGTTTCTCGAGTGAGGCTCTATTTTTAATTGGTTCTCAGTTCGGGAGTAGATAAGGCTCCGGTGTTGTTATTCGGTTTAAATTGGCTTTTTACAACACTAATTACTCGCACACAGATTTCTTCATTATCATATTATTTTTCAAACAATAATTAATTTTTCAATACAATCTTTTGAGATCAATGCTGTGAGTTGGGAATCGAACCCACATCTCTAACACATCACAAATCTACAACAATCGTTGGCATTTCACGTGAACGTGTCGAAATTCCTCCGTCTTTCTGTTTGGGATTTCTTCCAATTGCTGGCTTAACATCATTATATTACCGTGATTTTTTTACCACAAATGATATAATATTTTTTCCTGTTGAATTTTCATCAAAATTTTATAATAACGAGCAATAAAATAAATTCCAAAAATGTTAATGTATATTATATAAAACAAATTTATGATTAGTAATAAAGACTTTTAAAAGTAGTAGTGGCAGACTTATGATGGTTATCAGCCCGGTCTGCCGTCCTGGGATAGTACCACCACTTTCAAACGTAACAGCCGTGAAGTGACCGCGTCACGTTAACCAGGTATAACGAGGAGAGTGTGCACTGTCAATCTGGACGGTGCATACTCGCCCCCTCAGTTATAATAATACGAAAATATATAAAATGTAATAAGTACGTAATATTGTTAGGAAAAGTGTATAAAATATAATCCGTAGCAATTAGTGGTGATTGTTGTAGATCGAAGTTAGATCGTCGAGTTCGTCAGCTATTGGCTAACTTTTTAGAAATGTACTTATCTTGCTTCAAAATTGGCAAAGGGTTAATGTGGGTCTCAGGCGGCAATTAAACTTGGGGATCCTATGAATCACATTCTACTAACTCGAAACGATTCTCGACACACTTTTACTAAACGAAACTCACTCGTCACTCGCTTGTCATCTGTTTAGTAAGTGTCGGGGTTTTTATGCATCTTTTTTATTGTAGCTCGGCATGTGACAACACTCCAACTGATGTGAAGCCAGAATGCGGTCCATGAATGGAAGCAACTGCTACTACAGAGAAACCTGTGCGAGCAGCAGTCGCCTCTACTATGTCAGCTTGAGACGAGCATGTGCCATCTAAATTGACAGTGCACACTCCTCTCGCTATACCTGGCTACTTCTAAACTATTCCCGGGTGTTGCATTCGAAAGTGGTACTACCCCAACACGGCAGACTGGACAAATAACCATCATCAGTCTGCCAACCACTCTTATTGATCTAACAATGTTATCCAATGGTCTCATTATGTTAATAACAATGAAAAATCAATGTTTTTATTACTAAATATTTGCGCATATAATTCGTATTAATTGTCCAATAAAAGTAGACGTAGTGGATGCGGTCGCGTCGAGTTAGTATAGTGTTCGTTATTTTCTCATTTGGGGAAGAAATTCATTGTCGAGTTGATCCTGCGCTTTCGCCGCTTAAGCCTCGATCGCACTTCTACTTACTTTAGTTTTCCTACTGTTATCTGTCTTACATTTTATTGCTTTTCGGAACTTCGCCTCCTTCTAGAGATCTTAACATGACTCACAATTATATTTCGTTGATTCGTGATCTTGTCACGCGCCGCATTCTCTCGTTTTTATTGTAGCTAGAGTGCGATCCACGAACGGAAACAATTGCAGAAAAAATCTGCAGTCACCTCCGCTATGCCGGCCTGAGGAGACGAATGTGCACCGTCAGACCCGGCTATTTCTAAATTGAACCCGAACCGCGACTTGAAAATGGTGGTAGGACACCAACACGGCAAAGTAGGCCAATAACAATAATCAGTCTGCCCACCACCCTGTTAGTGAATAGTGAATGCACTACCTACCCTCTGATATTAATTACGATAAGCATTTAATTAGACAGTTTCCTTTGATGTTCACTTTATGGATTCCATACAACATTGCCACTGATGCATAATACGACAATAGTGCCACCAGTCAGACAGTTTTCTTTCATGTTCAAATTTGCCACATTGTTATGGAACGAAATCTCTGTCTCCCAAAAAACAGCTTACATATTATTAATGGGCCGAACAGAATTTTATCAGAATAATTTACAAGTACGTTGATATAAATGAAATGAATAGAGAAATTTTTCGATGCTAGCGATGTTATCCCGAGGGAGAGAGAGATTCTCCTCCTTGTCAATTAAACATACACTAATTAGCTGTCCGATGCGATGCTCCTACTCCATCTCTAATATAACTTATAATTAAATCACAACATTATTATGTTCTTTACAATACATATTCTATTTAATAATAATAAATGCTTTATTGCATTTAACAGAGTTAAAGAAATACAAAATCATAAATAACTTACTGCAATTGGCGGTCTTATCACTAAAAGCAATTTCTTCCAGACAACCAATTGATGTTAAATAAATGGTAAGGAAAAGAGAATTTAAATACTGGAACAATTTTATTGCTTTAATCTATTATAACTAAAATTGTAAAGTTTATTTGTATGTAAATAGCCTGCTTATTGTGGTTATTAAAGTGGAAAAAACCGTGCGGAACATCTATTCTATGTCTATAATAGGATTGCTAGAGATGTATAATATTCATACGAAGTTGCGGGTGACAGATACTTTTTTATAATAGCCAATAATTTCAAAAATGCATTCTTTAGTGTATTAAACGTCGCAGAGTCTTACAGACAATTTCTTTTTTTTAAACCAACCGATGCCAACCAAATATGAAACTTTTCCATCTCTACTTTCATCTGTGTGTCTGAACACGTGTGTGAGGTTACTTATAGATCATGTCATTTTTTTTTTGTGATTAGATTTTAAGTAGCTTAGTTTTTGAATGGTTTTGTTTTCTTCTGTATATTTGATGGCGTGCACACTATTTTGGGCTACAGTACAGCGCTAACACTTAAAATTTATATTCAGAAACATGTTTGTACTGTAGCCTGTATGTGTGCCTTAAAAATAAATAAATAAATAAATAAACTCCGCATTGTTTGAATCTAGGTAAATTTCCAATCATAAAACAAGTTTCAAATGCATGCACCGACTTCAGATATATTCTAAATAAAATGTAGGCAATTAATTTATAAACAGATAATATCATCATTTATTCTTGTTTATGCTTATTAAATTGTGTGTCTCAAATAAAATTATTTTTTACTTTTTAATGTTTTATTCAGAAGTCGGTTCAATTTTTTTCAGAAATCATTTTATTAGTAGTCCGATGATGTAAAGCTAGAATACGGTCCACGAGCTGAGACAACAGCTACCACAGATAAATGTCTCCAGGCAGCGGTCTCTGCTGTCCTAACTCGAAGAGACGAATGTGCATCATCTAGGTTTGAATTCATCTAGTCTCGGCGACCGGCAGTCATCGACTTCTTCGCGGAAGAAAGTGGTGTAACTGCCCTAGGACAGCACACTGGGCCCACTTCATCATTAATAAAAATAGTTTATATAAACACAAAACATTTCATCACTCCATAATTTATGGTTAACCAAAGAATACGATGCCCTGCCTGACCCAAAACCATGTACATGAAGTAGCAAAATATCGTTCGCAAAGTGTTTTCACAATTGTAGTGTTGTAATATGTAATCGTATCGAGTATCCGTGAATATTGTACGAGGTACTACTCACTAATTAGTTGTCCCTTTTCATTAATGAGCCTAACAGAGGGTCCCGGGTTCGTATCTCGTTTTATCATTTATTCATACAATCACTAAAACTTTAACGCAGCCATTTAATACAAACTTACGCCTATAAAGAATCTTGTTTATCTAAAGTTGTATTGTTTGTCGACGTGTAAATAACATTAAAGTCGATAACACCAGCGTCAAACTCCTCTCGTATACAGATAGCAATCCTTTTATTTTATTGGGACGGCAGATTGGGCAAATAGCCATCGTCAGTCTGCCTGTTAATAGTGCCTGAGCGACCAAGTATATGTACTAAACTGAAGTTACATTGGTCAGAATTAGCGAGGTTCGAACACGCGTCTCATCGATCGTGAGTTCACGCGTCTTACCGCTAGACCACGGCCGCTCTAAACTGAACGCTTTTAAACACGTTTCGATTTTCCGCGGCCGTCGTAACACCTAACACCATATATCAATCTTCCGCATTCACGTTGCTTGTTTTTGATATTTCGATGATATGCGAGTAATGCTATAATAATAATTATGATATAGTTCATATTCGACTAATAAATGTCAAAAAATAATACAAAATATTTTTAAAAATACTTGAACCGCATATTTTTTTTAACCGACTTCTAAAAAGAAGGAGGTTATATTATGTTCGTCGCGTATGTTTTTTTTTTATATATGTTCACTGATTTTTTGAAAAAGCTTAATCGATTTCAATGATTCAAATTGTACTGTGTTAAACTGCATCCCATTTGTAGGTATGTAGACAGTTAATTTGTACATAATAAACACCTATTAGTGTTTATGTTTATTACTTTGTGTGTAGATACTCTTGTTAAAAATTATTTTTCACTTTTGAGTGTTTTTAGTGCTTATTGAAGTCGGTTCAACTTTTTTTGAAAAGGTTTTTTATTTATTTTTTTATTGTAGCTTGGCATGTGACAACATTCCGCCTGATGTAAAGCTAGAGTGCGGTCCATGAATGGAAACCACTGCTAGCTACAGAGAAACCTGTGATATGCCGACTTGAGGCGACGAGCATGTACCATCTAGTTCTAGATTGACAGTGCACACTTCTCTCGTTATACCTGTCTACTTTCAAACTCGCGACTTCGCAAGATTAAATGTATTAAAAATTAAATTGGAAAATGCCAACTAGAATGATAAGAATCACATTGTTAAGAGAATAATCTTATATTGCACTCATAAAGAAATCAGTATTAAAGGTAGTAAGTAGCTATAGTAGTAGTGAAGCAAATAAGGAAGGAAAATGAACATGAAATAGTCGAGCTATTTCCTTTTAACTTCAAAGGAAATTATCAATTGTTATTTACTGAGACAATAATTGCATTATACTTCAGGTAGGTATTCATTTATTAATAAATTTCAAAATGAAAAATTTAAACAGTCGTAGGCAGACTGATGATGGTTGTTAGCCCAGTCTGCTATCCTGGTGCAGTATAGCATCTGGATCTTGTCGCTTTCGGGAACAGTTTGAAAGTGACCAGGTATAAAGAGATGTGTGCATAGTCGTCTCTTCAAGCCGGCATAGCGGAGGCGATTTCTCTGTAGCAGTTGTTTCCGTTTCATGGACCGCACTCTAGCTTTACACCAGGCGGAGTGTTGTCATATGAAAAAAATCTGTTATGTATTTTTATTGTTTGCGAAGCTTTCAAAACGTTAATATATTGAAGAACAACAAAAAAGCGGATAGTAAGCCGCATAAAATAATTTAATTTAGTTAAAGCAAAGATGTAAAGTTTGCGTGAGGAACTCTCAGTACGAAGGTGTCCATTACTGGCCGCTGTACTTTCGTTAATATTATGACTTTTAAGAGACGGGCGATGTATTATGTTAGTCGTGGTGGCGGGACTATAATATATAGTTTAGAATTACAGTTGTATATTTGTTTATGCCTATAATACGTGATAACCAGAACTATCAATAAAAAAAGTCAATCTCTCATGATGTCAAATGACGGAACAATATATTGTTGTTCTGTAGCGCAGCGGTTACCGGTTCGTGCGCTACGAGGTGACAGGTTCGATTCCCAGTCGTATTTATTATAATACTTTTACCCGTCTAGGGTTATAGGCTTCTATGAAGAGAATTGTAGATGTGAGGGAAGCGAAGTAGTTGTGTCAGGATTTGATCGTGGCGAGTGGTTTTCTGTTGTTTTATTATCACTATACGTAAGGTGCCCTAAGATCCCCCTAGCTCGACGATCGCAGCGAGTCAGGTGGACAGTGGAAAGCTCGCAGTGTAAGTGACCGTTTGACGTCCGCGACTATTCCATCTCGTAAATTCAGAGTGCGTCCTCTCTTTATTTCTAACGCCATTTACTTTACTATGTTACCTTTGTCACGAGACGTGTTTTGTGTTACGATAAGGTACTACGTCTTCGAGTACGTTCGAGACTCTAAATCACAATTATTATTAAGTGAACGGCATTCGAGAGAGTCTTTTTAAAACAACTATAAAGTTCCGAATGAGGGATGCGCAAACATTCTTATGTTAAACCTATGCTGAGTGGAAAACCATTTCGTGATGTCGCTTCCATTACACGTACGACCACACGGCAACTGTACAAGATGACAGCGCACACTCGTCTCGTTACGCCGTCGGCTCTACTAAATCTGTAGGTGCATTAAAGTTAGTAAAATGTGACAATAATGTTGAATGGCAAATTCATATTTTAAAGCGCAAGTTGCATCAGAAGTGGCAGCTTATTTGAACTGCAACTCGGTTAAACTTATGATTTGTAACAAACTTTCTAACATTTTTATATTTATATTTTTGCCTGCCATGTTAGATTTACATATTGCAACATATTTTGTGCTGTTGCGGCTGACAGAAAATTTGGACTTTTCCTGAATATGCTATTTTCAGCTTTTAAACTTCGTATTTATATATTTATATGCTAGCTGGAATTTCGCATATTTTAAAGAAATGTACATATGTACCTTGTGTCGAAATACATCCGAAACGAAAAACTTATTCTGATTAATTTAAACTTCCTAAATTCTAAATAGACTTGAATCCCTTGTCAGTTGAACTTCGGCCCAATAATAATAATATTTAAACACAGTACAATAGTAAAAGTCGCATTATAAAATCTCGTTTTGTTCCAAATGAATAGACTAATTAGATATACCCCATCTTATAAACCCGAACAAATTTCGAACATAACTTCAGTATTAATTCTATTGAAAAACTTTAGCAAACTCTACTGTCAAACACTGACAAGGGACCGGGGAAATGTGCCTCCAATTATTAACACATTAATGCTTATAATTATCTATTAAACCATGGTTCGAAATCTTCGAACATCAGCCTCGAGTTTGATCGCGATACCGTCATATACTCATAGTGAAATAAAACCGGGACGTAATAATGGATTTGTATCGAGCGAGTGTTTTAAATTCGTGAAATTTTCCAAGTAATTAAGCCGATCGTTAAGGGATATCGTCTGAGAACAATAAAAGTCCCGATCCTTTCATCTGAACCGTATTCCTGATGCTTCCGTCTCGTTTCAATGTTTATTGTCATTTGATATCTCGCGACAACATAATGTGTATTTTATTTAAGTTTCAGTCTTGTTTGCGATGTCATTATCTAATTAAGATTTTATTTAAAACATTAAGAACACAAATGGCTAATAATTGTCACATGAATGAGAAACGTCGTTCGTGAAGCATACACAAAATAAAAAGGGCATACGTACAGTGACATATTTATTCTTATAAACCAGACCCTCGTCCAGACTTTCCCATGAGATATGGAATTTAGGGCAAAACACACTCGCGGTTATCTGTCATTACGTCACAGGAATTAAAGCTTTATTCATATGGGAGATATAGACGAAAATTACATGCGATACTCGTCAGTGGTAAATATAGCCCGTTTTGTGATCGGTGGTAACTCGTATTTTTCACAGTGAAGTTGCCTTCGGGAAAAGTTAAGAAGGTCCAAGTGGAAGGTTATTTTCTAGTTGTTTTTTTTTTTCACGGTCGGCTTTTAAAAAGGGTTGAGAAATTCGTACAAATTGGTTAGTGAGTGACGCTTTGTTTTGTATTTTGGGGAATTAAAAGTGTTTTTTTTTAACCCGAGTCCTGAACGACCTCGTTGTTTGTTACTAAGTGTCAGGTTGATAACAATAATAGAATTGTTTAAGTAAATAGTTCGAATTATGGTTTTTCAACACAATACGGGTATGTCCTATTTATTCGATACATTATTATTAAATTAGGCATCGCAATAACAGCGGCCGTGCGCGCGTGTGTTTGCGTAACAATGTTATAATAAGTTATAATCTAATTAATATGTTAATTTCATAGAGCTTTATTTATTTTTCATAATTGTAAACAATTGGCGTTTTCATGTCGATCGTCCGTCTCGCTCGCACGCGTGCTCTTCGCTGTTCGTTGTCTCATTTTACAAACTGAGGCAATTAGGCATAGCACAATCATAGCCGCCGTGCATACTAACATCGGGTCTGTGCCTATTTCATCTCTAACATTTCGTTAATAATTATTTTGTTTCATTATCCGTCTTCCCAAAATCGGTGATAGGCCACTCATTACTAATACATATACACTATTATTATAATAAATTGCGAGTTAATTTGTGAACGATTGAGCATGTACCAGTGATATATGAGGGCGAACGTCGAGCGCATCCGTATCGAGACAAAGCCTACTACGCCACAATCAACGGTGAACAAACATCGGGAATTTTGAACGAACACTCTATTTGATTGGTACATGAATTTTGTGGAGACTATCAATATAGGTAACTCGCGCTCTGCCATATGCACAATTACACTCGCTTTATTGACATTTCATAAAGTTTTCATTTACATAATGAATTTGTCATTCAAGATGCAGCTTACGTAATATCACGCAGGAAGCAGATAAAATAACATCAGCTAGTTATTCTCTGGGTCAACTTATCAATTAAAAAAATAATGTATTAAAACTAATAATGCACATATAAAATAAATTAGACAAAACAAATATTAGTTTGAGGCAAAAAGTGATTTTTTAAATGTTGCATTTTGTTTTAATGTCGCCGCGGAGCTTTGTGTGCGGAGCTTAAAACTTTACCAACAGCTATTAAGCAATGTTTGTGCTTTTAAATAATATTAATATGTTTTTCTTGCGCTCGGGAAGGGGCCGAGGGGGGCCGAGGGGGGTAAATAACATCTTTTTGTATTTGAATGCTAACTAAGCTATTGCTACATTTATTTTAAATATTTCTTTATTATTTTTATTTTATTACCATGAATAAATGTTTATTTTCTAATTTGTGCATATAAGAGGCATCTCCAAATATATAAAAGCTCAAGTTAACTCTAGTCTCAACCATAGTCCTTGAGCACCTATCGAATAAACACAAAACCTCAACGAATAAGTGTCAACCCTTAGTTGTGTTAAGACACCCACACATGTATAGGAAACGTAGCGGTCGGTGGTCGGTGGTAGTTGTGAAGTGTTGAAGGAGTAAGTTTGGTTCCTCGAGTGATTTTCGTCCAAAACTCCATCCGCGCTCCGTCGAGCCACACTGAGAATATATATCTGTTCGTCGTTATAATGAGAGCTATTGTTCCTAAATATGAGTGCTTATTGTATTATGACCTAATTTGTTCACTAAAAGGTCACGTGATTGTACTATAGCATCACATTTAATAGAAATTATTGCTCTATAAACAGGCGTGGCATCGAACCCACTTCACAAAGAAATATTACATTGTAGTACACATAGAAAGAAGCGAGCAGGTTAAGAATGTCTCGTTAAGTCTTTTATAATTTAATAGAAAATGGTCCGCAATGGCTGGTCACTGGTGGAAATGTACGCGAGCAACTCCATCCAAAACTGGAGCAAAAGTTGAGAGTACTTCGTAACCCTACGTCAAAGAGACTCGTCTTTAAAATATTTACACTCGAAGAAGAATTCTGATCGATGCTACAAAATATTATTACCACAATTATTACACCTACTCACTCGTATATTTGTGTATGTTAATTGTCTATTATTAATTGTTATTAAAAATATTCTTTTATCTCCTACGTTCAGAGTTATTTCAAAAATTTAATAAAATATTAATTAAAATGTTCAAAAAAATCACAGAAACAACTAAACTATTATACGTTTTAAAACAAACACGTTAATAGACTATGAAATAGTATGAGTGAGTTTGTTTGTATGTTGTTTTGTTTCAAATTTTATTTTACGATTTAAAAGGGAAGCCGATAGCAGTCGACGCGAAGGTATCCACATGACAATTGCCGCTGACATCGGCACAATACTTGAAGAGTTAATTAATGCTCTCAGATAGTAGGAGAAGGAATATTAAAAGTACCCTCCGCTTAGAGCCCGAGCCTCGGTGTATTTCTTACTAAATCCTACCATAATATTCAAGTCATTTTACATCGTACTTTCATAATATATCTGTGTATAGACCACACGAATCATGTTTCATGGATAAAAAAGAAAAGCGGCATCATGGACCAAATAATATCAAGAGACATAAAAGAAGAACTCCTGATTGTTTCATAATAAACTATAATAGCCAACGAACTGAAATGTTTGCACGAAGGATTTTGCAAAATGTTAATCTCGACCGCGATATCTCGAATCAGAGCGACTATTCTGGAACAAAAGTTGTAGAGAATGGCAAAATAAAAGAAGTAAAGTCTTACTTTTAAAAATCCCCATACAAATCGATCGCTTATCAAATCATGTTTCCGTCTCGATCTTTCTTGCGGCATGAGAGGAGATCGAGCAGTATGGGGAGAGAAATGTTGCTGTTGATTTGATAAACCCGGGCAACGCCGGGCATCGTCAGCTAGTGCATGATATAATTTAGTATGACGGATGGAAAAGAGTAAAGCAGGTGTACAGAACAGACAATATCAAATAATTTCAAAGCTTATCCGCAACAATTTATTTGCCAACAAATCATACTAAATATTGTTCCGAGCAGCTATCTAACAATCAAAGTGGAGTTTTGACGAAATGAACACTCCTTGAGGGTACTTTCAGAACGGTCAAATCCATAAACTGCCTTCATTACGAAGGTTTTGTAACAATATTCATATTTTATTATTTATGTTGTGTGCCTGCCTTATGTCAAGCCAGAGTGCGATCCATGAGAGGAGGCAGAAAGAGATCCACAACAGCAATCGCATCCACTATACCGGCTTACTGAGATGCCTCTCCAGATGTTGTGAGAGGGACGAAAGACGAGGACGGGAAGGTCGTTTTATTTAGTTAAATTGCACAAAGAAGCGTTTGTAGACAATATTCGACTCCGCTATGCTGATTTGACCCACTGCACACTGGTTGAGGTACAGCAGGCTTTTAATATTTAATATTGATAGATTAGTAGCGGTTCATCATAATAAATATTTGATTAAATTAATATTGAATAAGCAATTCGTGAAATTGTAGATTCGATTTGCCATTTACTACATCCACCTGATATCTCCTAGGAAGGCCAGGAGACTGTTCACGTTCGTGCGCGTCTCCGGGAGTGTCCGTGTCGAGCGAGCCATCGATCCATGAGGAGGCTCATTCGCAATTTGCACTCGAACTCTAGACTGGATGAGTGCTAACGCGTCCACTATGCGTCGATTGAAACATCGGTACCGGCCAGAATCTATCGAGATTTGAACACGGGTCTCATCGATCGTGAGTTCGCGCCCTTCTATCGCTACACCCCGGCCGCTCTAAACAACAATTATACTAATGTAAAAATATAGAATTTAAGGAAAAACACTTGATTAATAAGATAATTATTCGTAACAATTAGGAGAATACAATTTATAGATTTGTGTGAGGCGGGAGGGCGTGCGGCGGCCCTCACTGAAAGATTCGTCAGGTTGAGCACGAAATTAATTTGCGTTTGGTTTGAAAGGGGATCAATTTGGGCCTCACTCGACTCACTTTCACCATTTACGACAACATTACTACTATTAAAACGATTACAATTTATTCCACCTTTTTGACACTTTACTCAATAGACTTGGAATTTAAATACATATTTTGTTTTATAGATACCGGTCGTGAGATAGATAACGGCGGCGGCGGACCACTAAATCCTTTTTTATTACGCCCAAAAGTAGGTAGGATTGTTTAAGCAAAGTTGTTGGTAAATAACGGCCATTAGACAAAGCGGCATGCAATTATCCGACCGCTATACAAAGATTATTAAAGGGAGCAAAACTTTATGTCTTACCAAAGTACGCTGAATTTAAGACGAGACTGCGCTATTCTTGTCCAATCGTTTAACCTTAATTCAAATTTACTTTTTAGGCTCATTCTCTAATATAAACCTACTTAATATATTTTTAAATTATAATCAGTGGTGGATATAAATTGCCATGTAATAGAGTGGAACTTCTCACGAATTGAATTTAAATCGAATCGTTTTCAGTTCGAAATGGTTCGATTGTCAAGAATATGTGTTCAGTTTAGTGGTCTAGGAGGTAGTTGGGGTTCCGTTGTCTCTTTGATTTCTCTTAAAACTTGAAGCTTGTTAGAGTGAGCTCAGTTGTTACCCGTTCCTGCGACACACACAACTCGCCTAACTTTTTGACAACAATAGTTGTACAGTTACGCCTGCCTCACTTTCATTAAGAACTCTTGATATTTTGTTTTTGTGCCTATACTGAATGTTCGCATTATCTTTATTACTAAGATTTTACTAATCTATGGGCGATATTATCTACAATAGATACATACATTGGGACTCGTGAATAAACAATGCCTTTAAATGTATAACCGCCCTTATTCACCACTCAGTCGAGTGGGTGATGTTTTGTTTTCGTCATAATTCTATTAATACTCCCTGACGGAGGGACAAAGTGACATTTTTTCACGGTGACGCTCCTAGAGGGGGCCCGGAGCGAAATTGCGGAGGGGGTGACTAGAATAAACGAAATTCATTTTCCTTATGAACATTATAAATTCTCGTCGTGTACTCTACATGAAAAATAAAAGAGATTCAGCAATTTTAAGTATTAAATAATATTCATAGTGAGCGGTTTTCACACCTGTGCCTACATTGTACACATTAACTTGTTTTTATTGCTTTACATAAATAGCAATTTGATGATTGTTTTACTTGTTAATAATGAATACTTTTTAAATGTGTAATTAAGCTATTGTTATCAAAATCGATCTCATAGATCAAATACAAAAATAATATAAATAACAAATGCGATTGCTGTTAAAAAACCGCCTCCTATAGCCTATACCATAAAATTTGAATCGTAGCATTTTCATCAAAAAGAGGAATTTAAGAGATTACAACTTAAAAAATAGAATTGCATTCGTGTTTAGACTTTTAATATTTTTTAAACATAATTTACATATACGATATTTGGATTTGTATAAATATTCAGTCAATTTGATACTGATCTGGTGATAGAATTTGAACCTACCGTCCGTGTGTTTAATAATTGTTGTTTATTAAATAAAATCGTTGATTAAGAAAGCCGTACGAGAAAGAGGATTATTTTTAATTTGGGGTAAATGCACCATACAAAATGAGCTTGTCGCCGTGACGAGGGTATGCTGCCTTTTAAAATCAGATAAACCGCTGAAATAAACCGGAATAATTTAAAAACTTTTAATACTCAAACAACTAACAATGCGTTTATATTATGAAATTTAAAAAAATAAACCCATTTGGTTAATTTTCACAGAGCTCAACTCCGTTTAGCTAGTGGCACTATAACTAGGCACTGTTACAAACGTTCGAAAGTTGAAGAATAATTCGTGCTTCAGGGGCGAATCACACTCAGTAACAAACAAATTAAGAGCGGCCGTGGTCTAGCGGTAAGACGCGTGAACTCACGATCGATGAGACCCGTGTTCGAACCTCGCTAATTCTAACCAATGTAACTTTGTTATATGTACTTTGGTCGCTCAATACCTATAGGCACTATTAAAGAGTGGTAGGTAGACTGATGATAGTTATTAGCCAAGTCTGCCGTCCTGGGGCAGTACCACCACTTTCGAATGTAACACCCGTGAAGTGACCTTGTCGCGTCTCGGGAATAGTTTGAAAGTAGCCAGGTATAGCGAGAGGAGTGTGCACTGTCAATCTAGATGGTACATGCTCTTCTCCTCAAGCCGGCATAGTGGAGACGACTGCTGCTCGCACAGGTTTCTCTGTAGTAACAGTTGTTTCCATTCATGGACCGCCCTCTAGCTTTACATCAGGCGGAATGTTGTCTCATGCCGGGCTACAGTAAAAAAAAAACAAATGTATACTTATATATCAGTTTATAAATTCCATAAATACAAAAGTGGTATTCAAAGAGTGGTGGTTATTAACCCAATCCGTCCTGGGGTTGTATCACCAGTTTGAAGTGTAACAGCCGTGAAGTGACCTTGTCTCGTTTCAGGATCAGTTTTAAAGTAATCAGGTATACTGAGAGGTGTGTGCACTGTTAATCTGCTCATGCCGGCATCGCGGAGGCGACTGCTGCCTCTGCCTGACTGGACCGCACTTCTCACCTAAGACCAGGCGGAGTGTTGTCGTATGCCGAGCTACTATAAAAATCACCTATAATCAGTTGTGTAAAAGTGGGAACAACAATAGAATGTTGTAATTCAGTTTATCTTAATTACAAGTCGCTGAGGAAATTCTGCACAATCCGCTATAATGGAAGCCGAACAAGTAATGCTCTTTTAGATCTGAGATTACGAACTACTTACAACAGCGAATTACTGCGACAAACACTTTTCTATAATCAATACTAATCAAAACAATAATTAAAACGGTCAACATAACCTAAGAATATATGTCGGCGTCACTGGTGCTTTTTCTTTATTGTAGCTCGGCATGTAACAACACTCCGCCTGATGTAAAGCTAGAGTGCGGTCCATGAATGGTAACAACTGCTACTTCGCCTCTACTATGTCGGCCCGAGACGAACACGCTCCATCTAGATTGACAGTGCACACTCCTCTCGCTATACCTGGCGACTTCCAAACTGTTCCCGGGTGTTACATTCGAAAGTGGTGGTACTGCCCCAGGACGGCAGACTGGACTAATGTTTGTGTTCTGATAACATTTGAATCCGAACATTTTTGAGGAGTGGTAGGCCTCCGCCTAGTCATTGGCACTATAACGGGACAGTGCTGGCTCAACAAACACTTATTCACTATTAACTTTACAGACAGACCTTTGTGTAGAGGTTGTTGCGTGGAGGCTGGAGAAACAGTCGCGCGTGTGCTCTTGGAGTGCAAGTAGCGTGGATGAACCATGTCAAAGGATTCCTCAGCACGACAAGGACGCTCCCGAAGGTGTGAAAAAACGTGAAGTCTCTTGGCCTTCCTGGGAAATAACTGGTGGCTGCAGTGATGGAATCTACAAGAGTGGTAGACATACTGATGATAGTTATTAGCCCAGTCTGTCGTCCTGGAGTACCACCACCACGTTCGAATGTGTCAACTCGTGAAGTGACTATATCGCATTTTCGGGTCAGTTTGTAAGTAGCCAGGTATAGCGAGAGGAGGCCAGTGTCCATCTGGATGGTACACATTCATGGCAGGAGGCGATTGCTGCCCGTAGAGATTTCTTTGTAGCAACAGTTCTTTCCGTTCATGAACCGCACTCTAGCTTTTTTACATCAGGCGAGGTGTTGTCTCAGCACGAGCTACAATTAAAAAAAGTGGCAAACATTACAGATAACCCTATTACACATGTCTTGTCGCATCAAATTGCTAACGTAGTACATTTCCAGTGAAAAGTTCCCCGAGCGACAGTTCATAGCGGTTAAACTTATAATCCGACTCGTAAGCGAAGAGATGCACTTTATACATCTCTAATACAACCTACTCGCTTTTAAATTGGTTGCTTAGTACAAGACAAAGTTTAGTAATCTTCTCATTAGATATATCTTATCTATTTTATGTTGAAATAAAAGTCGTCTAATATTAGGCTAGATTACGGCCCGTGAGCCGAAACAACTGCTACGACAAAGAGATGTGGTACCAAGCTCGCACTATGCCGGCTTGCCGCTTGAGGAGATTAATGCGCATCATCCGTTTAAAAAGATAGAGCTCAAAAACTTTTGTAGAGGAAATAATTACAAAATGCATTCAAATTCAAACCTAAAAGTTCAACACATTACTAACGATTTGTTAACATTTATTGTCCCATCCTTACCAAATGAAAATCGTCGATAATTTTTGTTAATTTTCAAAATTAACAACTTACAAATGCACCAACACCTAGATAACTTATTGAAGCATTGGCATTCGATATGTCGTTCAATAATCAAAATTAATGCGATAGTAAGCCATATAAATTAACACAATTAAACTGAAAAGAATATAATTCATCGGTTTATTGTCTAATAAATGAATTCCAACCGTAAACACACATTTTTAGTCGAAACTCTGACCACGAAACTATTAATGCCAACACTAAACTCTAGGATTTTAGTTATTCAAATAAAGTGTCTCCGGAGAGTTCTGTCGATAACGAACGCTTTGCATTTGTCCAACTGTCACCGAGATATATATACGTATATCTCTATGTACATGTATTTGGCATCTCAATGTATATATTTGCATAACATGCGTAGTGAGAATAAATAAGATTATTAATGCGAAGGAAACCAGAGAGTTGTTTGTGTAAATAGCATAATATATTATGTAGTATGAGCTGGTTTTATATTCATTAAGATAACAAAGGGTGTTATTCGAAATATTTTGGGGGTTATTTTTGAGCGAAGGTGTTCGACTCGATTCGACCTCGAGAGATTTATTTTATTCAGTAGTTTTGTAGTTGATCGTAAAATGCATTCATTGAGGGTGCAGCGGGCGAAACCTGCATAATGAGCGGTAACGAGTGGTATTGTAGCCCCCCGACCTACCCCCGACCCCGTGTTTATCTCACAACACCTGCATGTGGACCAGTAAATATGGAAATTTAATCGCTTCCAAGCGACTCTGCGAGATTTCTCGAATGCGCTTTACGATCTGATTTGGGATTTTTGAATTTTGAACGGTCAGCGCTGTGCGCTCCTTTCACTCCTACTGCTCGATTTTAATGCGCTTTTATGGCGATTTATGCCAATATTGTGCTAGATCCTTCGATGTAGTTAGTAAATTAGGAAACCGGCTTTGATTAAACTGTTGAGGTGGAGTACACAATAGATCACGTTCCCCCGCAAGAAAATACATTTTCAATAACAATAAATCTATGTCTCATGTAAAAAGGGAGGGAAATAATTTGTTGAGACTGTGTATTGTGGAATCGAGTGAGATTCGGTGGAATCTATTTTCGTCGCTAATGATCGAGATGGAGCTGGAGGCTTCGTAATACCGGGAGACGCGACATCGGACATAAATTTGTTAGTTAATCCAGGACACGGCCAGCTATGGGCTATTTCACGTCCGCCTCTCCCCGGACAGGCGAGATATATAGTTACGATCGAAACCTCCCGAGGACATTCTTTCCACTGCATTATCTGCTTCATTATCTAATATTAACTCATTTTACTTTAAACATTTCCAAACATGATACTATGCACTAAATATTATATACATTATATTTCATGAAAAAAATACATATAATTAATTAATTATAGAATAATCCAGTTAAATTAGAGGCACTCGAAGGCGATTTACCAATAAGAAACTTTTAAAAATTAATTGAGATAAGTTCGACGTCATAATAGAAAGTTTACACGAAAAAATTAAGTCGAGATTAAATTCCACTTTATAAGATTTTTTATTATTATTTAATTATTAAAATATAATATTGACAGGCACTTTGTTACACAAAGAGTTTTAAGTAGATACTACGCCCAACTTTTGCGACGACCCAAATTCGATTCCCTCTTAAGACAAACTTTCACTAAAAATATTATCTCGCGTACGTGTTTCAAATTAATAATGTAATTTTAATTAGAGTACATTTTAACTCGAAATATTATTTCAGTGAATTTTGACATAAAGAACATAATTTTATATAATTGCGGAACTCTAAAATAAAATGACACGGCTAACTCGTTAAAATTAATGGTCGATTATTTTTTCCCGAAGGCGGCGCCCCTTTCTTGTCGATTTGATTAAAAAGAAAAAGTACTGAGACGCCAATTGATTCTCATTTAACGGCCAACCTCTTCATTTTGTACGCGGCTACAGATTATTATGGTCACCATTGACTGCTTATTGTATTTCAGGATTTCATTTCATCAACATTATATATATGCAAATATTTTTAAAATATAACTTCAACGTATTTCACCAAAGATATATCACACAATATATTATTGTCAAAATGTATTAAAAATATTATACTATATAAAATATTTGCCACCTTTTTTTTGAAATATAGAGTTAATGCATTTCAGATTGATCTTGGAAGTCACCGGATACATCGAGACGCGTGTGCAGTGTCAACCTGGAGGTCGAAATATCCTTAGTAATATAATGTTCATAGAAACACTATTAGTAGGGACAAAAGAATACTTCGAACGATAGAAAAATAATAATCTGCCATTTAAAATTTCCCTTTTTTGTGTTGAGCTGAAAAAAGGGAATTCCAACGGAATTTTATGGATTCTGTGATAAGGTTGATGTCTAATAATTTCTTTGTTCAATTCTCACAAAAAATGCTATTCTAATTAAAATTATATTCATTGGAGCTCTTTTATCAAGCGAATTAATTCATTATTATTTAAGCTTATTTTCGTTCAATTCAAATGATTCTTGGGACGCTCGTGAAACCGCTTCAATGACTTAGGTCATCGAACCTAAGCAATGATGATCATGTTGGGTAAACTAGACAGAAACGATTAAGAGAGAGAGAAAGAGAAAACGTTTGCAGAGACGGATAAGGAAGGGCGAAGGCAAACATGTTGGTGATGATGACGATTGTGGTTTTTTTTTTCAGTTTATTCCCCGATATTCGAGCGCGCGGAAGCTTTGCTTCGAAAAACACATAAAATTCAGGAATGTAAATAAAAGTGAATCGTAATTACAATACAGACATGATGATGACACATTTGAGCAACGAGCGAGCGTGCCGATAGCGGAAAACGGATGAAAAATATTAAAACGATATAATTTCCAATAAAAATAGTAGACAGGGGTATTATTTATTGTAATCGGCGGAGGCGACGGCGGCATGGCGGCTGTGGCGGTGAAGCTGTGTACGTCAATACGGAGCGTTCACGCGTGAATTTGTGAAACGTTGCCGAAAATTATTCATACTGTCAGCCACTTGCAGCCTCATGGCTAATACTACAATGCCTATAACAACAAATACATCAATATACCAACACCATTTTGCAATTTACTATAATATATTATTCATTCTATACATATAATAAAATGCCTGTGTATCTTCACACTGACTTAAATATTAATGACGTAAATACAAGTTTAACCAAGATTATTATTATTTATATTTATTGGAAAAGGCAACAGTTATTAATTTAAAAAAAAACAGCAATTCGAGTTTGCTCAGTCTCGTTTGTAATATTATATTTTAAAAAATTGCTCCGCAGTCGGTAGGATTCGAACCTACGCTCCCAGAGGGAATCTGATTTCTAGTCAGACGCCTTAACCGCTCGGCCACGACTGCCTTATTACTTCCGTATCAGAATAAAGTCTATATGCAAGTTTTTATAAAGAAAGGAGGTCATAGTATGTTCACAAATAACCCGTCGTACCTCAGTCTGTGTGTGCGTGCGCATGTGCGTGTGTGCGCTCTTTAATCAAGTGCCCATTGTCACAATATGCGCTATAAATAAATCCAATAAATTATTGTATTTACGAATGGCGAAACGTTCATACAAGACGATTATTATTGGCTTTTCTTTTGAAATATATATATATATATATATATACAGGGTGAATTTTTCAAGTGGGCTTTCATGGCCAAATCCTAAACTATAAGAGATATCGAAAAATGCTGAAAGGAGTCTCGATGCCGATTTTGATGAAAACTAAAACTGCATTATTAGATTTTTGATAAATCCATTTTCCCGGCCAGGAATCGAACCTGTTGATTTTGAAAAAAAAAATAAACACAGTGTATTATTGCACCATCCGATAGTGTTCCTGATAAGGATCAAATTCTGGGAAGTAATGATATACGGCAAACCAAAGAAAAGTGTTGATTTTTAACAAACTGTCTCTTATTTCCATGTATTCATACATTACCTACTACATTTATTATGTTTTGATTTAAAATCTCGCGCTCTTCGAGGTTAAAAGCCATGATTTAAAAAAAAATAAAAACAATTGAAACGTAGGAAAAACAATAAATTAATTTTTAAGGTCCTGTGCCGTGGCCGGCTAGGTCGCCAGATCTAACACCTTTAGATTATTTTCTCTGGGGGCATGTCAAAAACGAATTTTACAAATGTACGTACAATGAAATTGATGACTTAAAACTAGCGTTAGGGAATATTCTGAATGGAATCAATAACCTTGTGATGTGGAATGCAGTACACTCCTTGAGGCGTTGAGTTCAGCTATGTATTGAAAATAATGGCTATCATTTCGAACAATTGATTAATTAAGATTTAATTACTTAATGTTAAAAAAATAAATCATTATTTTGGTAAAAATCAAGACTTCTTTCATTTAACCTCGAAGAGCGCGAGATTTTAAATCAATATGATGATTTTCAATCATCATAAATAATAAATGTTGTCAATGTACCGGTAATGTATAAATACATGGAAATAAGAGACAATTTGTTAAAAATCAACACTTTTCTTTGGTTTGCCGTATATCATTACTTTCCAGAATTTGATCCTTATCGGGAACACTGTCGGATGGTGCAATAATACAGAGTGTTTATTTTTTTTCAAAATCAACAGGTTCGATTCCTGGCCGGGAAAATGGATTTATCAAAAATCTAATAATGCAGTTTTAGTTTTCATCAAAATCGGCATCGAGACTCCTTTCAGCATTTTTCGATATCTCCTATAGTTTAGGATTTGGCCATGAAAGCCCACTTGAAAAATTCACCCTGTATATTATTAATATGTATACGTTAATAATAACCTTGGATCCTTCAAGCGGAGCGTGAAAAAGCACCTTCTCAGGCCGGCATAGTAGTGGCGACTAGAGCCACTGTGCGAGCGGTTCTCTAGTCGTCAATGTTCATGGACCTCCACTGAGTTTACCATCAGACCAGTCGAGGTCACATGTCGTGCCAAAATAAAAAAAAATGTAGATATGTACATATAAATCATATTATAATAGTTGAGGCGTCTTTTTGTATAAACAAATAGAAATATATAACGTAAGTATTTACTTTAAAATTGTATTTATTCAGTGTACCCATTAAATGTTTTATTTCATATTAATTTTTCGTATTTTTTTTTAATTTACAAACATGACGCCTGATGGAAATAGTCTGGTATCACAGAATCAGCTTATTTAGCTAAAATCGCAATATTATATATTTTTTAAACGGAATCATATAATTCCCGGAGGCATAAACTTGTTCATAAACATTATAATAATCTAAGTTTAGTTTTAGCTTATTTATGTCATGAACCTAATTACAAAGTGAGCTTTGTTCGTTGGCCACTAAATAACTACATTCATTATACTATAATAGAGGCCGACAATGGCACACGGTCTAACCTAATTACGCCGCCATTTTTATATAACGTCTTCTTCATTTTGAAATTTAATTTGCATTTTTGTTAATAATAATTACGTTATATCGATTTTTGAGATTGTGGCATAATAAAACTGCCGAATGAAAGACCCCCGACCCCTTCGAACTCGGTTCAGGTCGTCGTGTGCGCTTTCTATATCTTCATCATGATTTAGTTTCAATTTTCACCATAATTAAATATTAAATATATTAATAATAATGAACTCTATACGAACATAAAACTTTAAAAGTTTCTTATAATTTAATAAACGAAAGTTTGAGATGTATGGCGGCTGTTTGTGTTCTGGAACTTTCTAATTCTCTACTAAACTTATTACATAAAAAATACACACACAGTACTCGTAGGTATCTCATAATAATGCAACGAACGCTGAATAACACGTTTATTCATAGATATTGCATATTTCGAATTCACATTTTGATTGGTATGCAAATAACGAATATCTAACTTACCTATCATATCATTGAGAGTAGGTGCAGACTGAATGAAAAACTACTTCGACTTAGTAAATTTTAATCTAAAGTAGATGTAATACATCGCGGAAGTCCCATCTGTTGTACAGGTGATATACCTCTATTGAGAGAAGCAATCAGAACTATCTACTTCCGAATAAGAAAAAAACCTTCATCATCTATATCAATATACCGCTAGTTTTAAATATTTAAACTGTAAAATGTTTCGCCCGAGTGGTGCTCTACGCTTAGAATAGTGTTTAAAACCGTGGCTTGTTTGTCAAAAATAGTGTTGAAGCGTATTGTTCGGTGGAAATAGGAATAGTACAATAGGTTAAGGCTCGATCCATTTCTTCCCATTGTATGCGGTGTCGTGAGAGGCGAGAACAAATCAAAATGGTTATTATTTATACGATGTTCTCTCATCCTGTTGATGAACTACTTTATTGTGGTGTACGATTGAAATTTTTATTGTAATTTATATTCTTGTGCGGGAAATTAAACACAAACGGAAAATTAACAAATTACAATTAATGAAATTACATCGCAATTAATAAAATTAGATCTTTGAAACAAAAGGTTTTATTTGTAATACAATAAAAAGTATTCACCAACTCCAAAACAATTAGAAACGTAATCGATCGAGAGAGGGAGTGATTTTTTTTATGAGACCAATCAATTTATATCTGGCATCATTGAGCAATATTCTTGGTGATTCTGTTTACAAACGACCGATTCGAATGCTTTTAAAATTAATTTAATTATTTATTTTGGTACAAAATGTGTGTAATTACGTTTTTAATGCACGTTAAACCGTATATTCCGGAATTTAATCGCTATTTGGAAATAGCACTTCCCGGCGGTCATATTTTGCAGTTAGGAATGAATCGTCGAATAAGTAGAAAGTATGCAGTAATATGTCACGTTGCTGTGATAAAAGTCTAGAATTAAAATTCAAGTTGTGACCCCCGATTAATCAGAGCCCAATGTTTCATTGTTAATTTTAACAAGGTCCCGGCACCCCTTCCCCTACGAATTGACCCCCTTCCTCCCCTCGGGAAATTCGGCCGTCGATTGAAGGTTTTTTTATGAGGAAAATTAAAAAAGTTTTCAAAGCAGAATTCTTCCCGGTTCGCATCTTTAATGTCTGCCCTGTCATCGAATAGTTTTTGGGTTACTTTGGTGTATTGCGAGAGAGGTTTTGTTTCTGTTATAATATTATTAATATATCGAAGAGAAGTGGACACTCGCTCTTTTCAATATGCAGCGTACTCGGGTTGAATTATACACGGTATTGTCTGGCGCGTGTGCAATTCGATGTTATTTATTACGGAACCATACATATTAATATTGTAAATTACACTTAACAACCAATCGGTATAATTTCCCTTAGGCCCGTATCGGACAAATTGACTTAAGAAATTGTTAAGGTTCCGCAGAATTTTAACATGAATTGATATTCGAATCTGTTATTAGGAAAATTTATTTTTTAAGTTATTCCTCATTTTATTATAAGCACTTTGAATCTTACTTTATGAGTACATTTTATCTGATTTTTACTTAAATATTTATTAGATGTTTTAATAAAATAAGGTTGTTTTAAAACAATCCTCCGAGTTAGATATTATTAAACATAGTAATGAAGTAGACGAATATAAATAGGTACATAAAGTCGAATTCAATTACCAACCTCCTTTAAAAAAAGACAATCTCTCACAGTATTCGCGGGAAAATAATTAGGGATTGAGTGGAATATTATTTTTACGCGACGCTTTTTCCCCCCAAAATGGAACCTATTCGTGTATGAATACTTTTGTAGGTGTTAAAAGTCAAAAGGCTTGGGAGCTTTTCATTTCTTTTCACATTAAAATAATATAATTTAAAAATAAATATTTACATAAATTTTCAGACATATTATAGCTTTATTTGACATAGAAATTGAGCTCACATACTATGTTCACAAATAAAATTTCGTCGAGCCTCTTACATAATAAATAACTATTATAAATACGTATAATATGATACGTACATACTTTTTATACATAAACACCCACGTCTGATAATATTAATATGGTAATATAATATTAAGTGTGTTAATGTGAATATAAATAGATAATTGTGTTACATTTTGTGTTTTGTGTTACAGTTACATTATAATTACGTTACATTATTATCATACAATTATTCCTGAACATAAATAAATTACTAAAGGCTTTATTTAAACTGAAGGAACAAATTCTAGAATTATTAATTTTAATTTACAGTTATATTGGGCAGAGGATTCTCTCATTACGAATACAGTTAACAAAAAACAAACTCCTGAAAACATTATTATTAAATTAGGATGATAATTGGTCGGAAAAAATTGCATCGTAATTTAATAATATGTATAAATTAAAGTAGGTAGGTCGTTAGTATTCATTGTAAAAAAAAGCAACAGTAATTCGTGATGTCAATTCCGTAGTTGGATGGAAAGATAGAATAGTTTAGTGTAGTAGGTTAGTGGTTTAATTTAATTGCAGCATTTTAAAATGCTAAAATTAATAAAAAAAATAATGTAATGCGATATTAACCTGGGATTAGCAGTGGTCCATTGTATCTGCCTATCCTAATATTTTCAAGTGCTGTTATAGACATGTATAAATAATAGTTATGAAGAGCACCACGATTTTATTTTCCTCTCAGAGTGGAGCATCTGCTACTCACATTCTTATATTGTCAATAAAGATACGTTGTAGAATTTTATGCGATAGCCTCTTCTATCGGTTATATTGACTCTGAGACACTCACTACTACAATCAAAACGAATTGATAACGAATTCAACACGAGAATTTATGCGTACATACTCTTATTACTCCCGGAACCCAAAACTATTCATGCAATGTTTTAAATAACATATCTATGTATAAATATTACAAATAGAAAATAATCGCTTTTGAAATACGAGTATAACTTAATACAATTATACAATAATTATATAACTTTTGTAAAAATTGTTGTCGATAGATCGTAACGTGTTCGTATGTTATAGGCGAATAGGGCACCGAAACGTTATTTCTAACGATTCTGCTGGTTCTTGTGTTTGTTGATTTGTTGAGATCCACCCCACCATGTGGAGTCACTATTAAAGTATTGTATGTTATTATGAAAATATTTACTTTCTTATGTTATGTTTAAGTGAAACATTTATGCTGCTTACAATCCAATATGTTTTGATTGTTAAATTCACCAGACGTGCAGCTATCGCAATTGCGGTCAAACGCCGAACTAACAATATATTTTGTAATACCAAATAAAATAATTTAATTAAAACATGTTCTCGTAAATCCTAAAATATGTGGTGGCCGGGAGCTACATTTACGAAGTTTGGCACTGATCAAATCTTCTACATAATGATCTGACGTTGAAATCTTTGAAAGCCCCTACTCGAATTGCATTTTTCGATTTCGGAAACGGGAGTTACCGGATATTTCGATTCGCTATGAATTTCTTCGTCCGTTCTGAGTGACCCATTGTTTCGTTAATCGACATCGGATCCGACCAAACGTGAAACGAAACAATGCAAGATCGAGGTAGGCCCCCGTGTGACGTGAGAGTTTGAATCTCTTTTGCCAATAAAACGATATTTGGAGCATCGGACGAAGCTCGGCGCTCGTACTAATAGATAATATAAAAATAAGAAATTAAAGAAGTAAATCCAATCTTAATTGAAGATTGAAGAAGGTCCGGTTTTCAATTAGCGGCTGTCGGCCACCGCCCGTCGCGTTTTCGTGTTTCATTTTTACAATTCTGATTAAAAAATTGTATTGAACTTTTCGTTGTCTTTAGTCTTTCCTGATGACTTTAAAAGAAGAATTTACATTTGATAGTATTCCCTATCGATCGCATATCAATAGTTTATTAAATAAACGTGAATGGCAACATATATTTTGAGTATCATTTGACAGAAGTGGAGTCCTGAATAATATAAGCAATAGGAAGTTAGGTTTCCTACAAGTTAAGAAGTAGCTTCACATCAGAAATGCAGAGAGAGTGGCCCCGGGGGTACGTTTATTGCATTTTTGACTGCAGCCCCAGCCACTATTGCCCCCTCACTGTCGGTGTCTCACACTAAAATTGCATATACACTCAACATATATACACGTATATGTATACTGTACAGAACAGTTACCTACTTGATTCCAAACATATTATAAAAATCCCTCTTTGTTTATTTTCCGCATGCTTTCTTTTTAATATAAACTTTCCACACAATAGGTATGTATAACAATCAATTACAATGTATTGTTTTTATGGACACGACAGAATGTAATATCGAGAGTGTAACATCAATATAATATGTACCTTATTGTGAAGCGAGAAGGTGTACACTGAGTAACGATGAAATGGGAACTTATAGTGTGTTTATTTTTGATATAACATTATAGAGGCAGGTATCATGTGCGTTCGAGTGTAGCCAAATTGTGTATTAGAACATGTAATATCTCCGAAAACAAATTCACTTTACTGATTCTAGTGTCAAACAGCGCCGCGCCGAGGGACTACACTTCCACACAACTACACACACGACACAATATTAGAGGAACAAATCTCGTGATTTTTTATTATAATATAACTCGGTATATGATGATATATAAAACAAAAGACATGGCTGCATGGGCTTTGTTACCCTTGCCTTCCCAAAACGAGAGTACGTAGCAAAAGAAACATTGTTTTTACTATACTTACCTACACATCAAAATCATTAGTCCACAGTAGATAAGTACAGTGCTTTTAAATTTTCCCACACGTCTGAAACTTGTAAACTGTCGTGTCACAATGATATGTTAGGTAGAATTGCTAAAAGGAAGTTATTTGCGAAGTTTCAGACAAATCGAAAAGCACTGTACCACCTTCTGAGGACTACAACAAGAAGACGCAATAAAAAATAATAAAAATAGCATCTAATTTTGCTTTTAAGTGTAATAAAAAGTTAATACAACACAAAATTCGTCTTTATTGAAAGGAGAAATAGAGGCTGAAATCCTGAATCCATTGTTGATATTAATTTTATTCTATGCCGGGGATATTAGAAGACGTAACAATTTGGTGGTTTCCGTTCCAGTTATATGCTATTGGTACTGACTGTGTTTGTGAGGTTAGTGCCAATTGTGTAATAGAAATTCAAGTAGGAGACAACTATTTGTGTTCAACTCGCGGTTTGGTTAAACGATAGCTTTTATGGGGGATTCTACATATCAATAAACATTAAATTAAATGATAGCTCTCAACCCAATCTCCTGTTCAAGATCGGGAGTGTGGCACGTCACCTCGAGCCTGCATAGCGGAAGCGACCGCTGCCTGCAGACATTTTCTTTGAGTAAAGTATCTACATATAATAAAAAATAATTAAGTAAGTAAGCAAAACAGTGTATTCCGATTTTCAGTTTGAAATTTTTAGAGCGGCTCTGGTCTAGCAGTAAGATGCGTGAACTCACGATCGATGAGACCCAATGTAACTATGTTATATGTACTTTGGTCGCAAACAGGTAGGCAAACTGATGATGGTTATTTGTCCTGTCTGCCGTCTTGGTGTAGCCACCACTTCTGAATGTAACACCCGTGAAGTGACCTTGCCGCGTTTCGGGAGCAGTTTGAAAGTAGTCAAGTGTAGCGAGAGGTGTGTGCACTGTAGAACGGTCCACACTCGACTCTTCAGGCCGGCATAGCGAAGGCGACTGCTGCCCGTAGAGATTTCTCTATAGTAGCAGTTGTTTCTATTAAATTATGTATTAGGTAAAACTTATAAGAAATTTTCTGTTGTATATGTATGTAAAGGCAATTTTCATTTAGAGCAATGATTAATAAATGTTTCTATTAGTGGGTTTCCCCCTCGGTTGGTGCAATTTATCCCGGATTCGACTAACCGCCTTACATCGAGTCTGGATTTCAAGTAAAGATCCCATTAATATGCGTCGCGAGAAACACCAAATAGCAACAAGCGCATAGATCACACGAACGACGGTTCAGATGTTTTAATACATTAAACATTCGCTGCCTCTCCGAAGCTACTCGTAGCGCACAACATTATGCGCATATGGACATCTGTTAATTCATAGAGTATGTTAATCGACACGCAAATAATAAATTTAATAGGGTTAAACTTATTTACAAGTCGTTTTATTTACTTTTTACGAGTTTATTCAGTTCAGTTCCCATCTGTTCGTATATTTATTCTTTGCGATTCAAGAACGCCTTCAAACATTCTCCCGCTTTTGCGTTCCTAATTGTTTTATTGCCGGCACTAAAAGGATTTTACTAAATAACTGGAGATGTGCCGAGGCAACTCTCTTTAAGATTACTTTCACAACAGTGATGTACTTCAATCACTAAATCAACTAACTCGCTCACAATCACACAATTATTTCCGACGTAATTTGTTAACCTATCTAGAAGTATTATTTTATGTTCAAATATCGTTTTATTTTATATAAAAAATAGATGAAACGCATTAAGATATATTATTGTCGACTTGTTAGGATTCATGTCACAAAGTAATTGATGGATTGCTAAAGTGGTTCTTGGTAGAAGCTCTCTTACAAATATGAATAATATGTTCGTGTATTCAGAGTCTTTAAAAAACAACTTTATTTATTTTTTATTTTATATATTTAGTGTTTCAAGTCGTCGTTTACCTTGTCGCGTTTCGGGAGCAGTTTGAAAGCAGCCAGGGCCTAAAGTTAAAAGCCAGTCGACAGAATCTGACACAATACAATCGAAAACTAAATATATGGGATTTGACAGTTCGTTGTCACTTAGGTATGTTATGGGTATAACACTATGTTATGGGTACAGTCAAATCCCATAATTTTGATGTCAATCTGGATGGTGCTGATGGTCTCCTTGAGTCAACGTAGCGGGGATGACTGCTGTCTGTAGACATGTCTCTGTAGTGGCAGCTGTTTCCGTTCATGGACCGCACTCTAGCTTAACATCAGGCGGAGTGTTGTCATATGCCATAATTTTCATCCGTCTCGACCTAACTAGATTATTTAGGTAGTTATTAAGTTAATTAGGTTTCTGTTCAATTTTCATCATGATTGAATAAGTAATAATAATGCATTCGTTTCGGATCTGGGTGTCTCGGTGTACGTAACACCCATAGCAGTGGGTGTATTAGTTCGGGATCAAGATGTTACGTGTAGTATTTACGTTTGTGTGAGTTTAAAGTTTGTTAAAGTTTGTATATTGTACATCACTAGGGTAATGAAGCAAATAATCATACAATTCGTAAACAAGCCAGCGCCCCACTGTTATCAGGCGACACCGAGGCGGGGGTTACACACAAATATTTAGATAAAACCGCACTCATTGCTGAGATATGCGTTATAACTAATGCGGACCCCGCTACATTAACCGCTTTATTATTAGTTTAAATTAAGACGTAGGTTACTTTATTTGCACTTAACTCCAAAGGGACGAGACAAAAATCGTTAGCGGAGGTGTCTACGACGAGATATTAGTTTTAACTATCTTATTATGGGATGTAGAGGCGAATCATGATCAGCCACGATCCCAGTCGTCCGCCGTCCTGGAGGAGTACCACTCTAGTCGTGTTTAGGGATCGGCTTCGATTTAGGCGGGTTGTTGCCATAATTGTGCCGAGCTACAATGGAAAAAATGAAACGGCGTGTGTATTTTAATTGATTATTATAATTGATTGGGCTAATAGTGACGTGTTGTGGTAGAACACAATATGTGATGAATAAAGTTAGTTTATATTTTGTGGTATAAAACGTTAATTCTGTTTTGAGTGGAGCGGATTATCGTCGGAGCAGGGTTGCGTCGGCGTCGGCGGGGTGAAGCAATAATTTATGTTACTAATGGGCTTAAAAGTGTAGTGCCGCCCTAGAGCGCGCGCGGTTTATTCAACAAAATCTCCAAGAATTCTCTTCAACTCTTTCTTTTCTTATTTTACTTAAATACTCTCTTCTTGTTCTAGATCAGGGATGCACAGACCGCGGCCCGCGGTCGAATACTGGTGGCCCGCCGACAGCAAAAATAATACTCTCGTACATTCGAAAAATATTGAATTCTATTCCAAAATAAAACAAAAAAAAAATGTTAGAAATTATCGACATTCAAAACGACCAAGATTTACGCAACAAATTCAACGAAGGAGACTTGCTGAACTTTTACCGCTGCATTGATAAAAATACGTACAAAGAGTTGCGCATAAACGCTCTGAAAAGTGCCAGCTTATTTGGTTCTACCTATATGTGTGAACAAACCTTTTCAATACTAAATAATAATAAAACAAAAAATCGGAACCGCCTTGCAAATGAAAGTTTGGAAGCAGTTTTACGTGTTGCTACAAGTAGATTTGAGCCAAATATAAAAAAGATTGTAAGCACTATGCAGTGCCACGCTTCAAATTAATAGATTCTTTTTCAATTTTAATACATTATTATCAATACTTTATTGTCTTTAATTACCTATACTTCTGGCGGCCCGCCATCAGTTCATGATTTGCCCGAGTGGCCCCTAGTCTTAATAAGTCTGTGCATCCCTGTTCTAGATAGTAAATCTTAGTCTCTGCTTTATTGGCAAATACAATGTCGCCTCCACATATAACTACACAATTGTATAGAAATTTAAACGAAGGATTTTATTTCTTTTAGTGTATAAAAGTTTTTCAAAGTTAATCAAGTAGGTGTCGAAATGTTAAGTAAGTCGGCGCCTCCGCCATGCGCACCGGATCGCAGTTCCCCCTCGTCATAGAGGACTTCACGGGTTTTAACTACACCAGGACAGGACAACTGCTACCACAAAGAAATGATTGCAAACAGCAATCGCCACCGTTATGCCGAATCGAGGAGACTGTGCACTATCCAGGTTGACAATATACACTTCTCTCTTCATACCTGGCTACTTCCAAACTGATCAAGGTCACTTCACGGCTTACATTCGAAAGTGGGTGGACGACAGACTCTTATGAACAATTTTTTAAATTGTAGCACGGCATGTGACAACATTCCGCCTGATCTAAAGCTAGAGTGCGGTCCATGAGTGGAAACAGGACCACAGAGAAATCTCTACAGGCAGCAGGCGCCTCCACTATGCCACAATAATAATAATAATATGGAAAGATAGGAGAGCGTGTTCCCAATGATCTAGTTTCAATATTATCCGTTCATAATACTAAAACATAATACCTAAACTTAGTCATACTTTAAGCTATTTAAGCTAAGGCTTATCTAGTTCGGAGCTAGTTTATTTACACTCACACACCCTCAATGTGGAAAATTAATTACACATTTATTGTATTAACTGTATTTATTTAAATAAAACCGCTTTCGTTTAAAGCACTATGGTATAGCGGTAAGGCGGGTGAACTCATGATCGATGAGACCCGTAATGAACCTCGCTAAAGACCGGAACCAATGTAACTATGTTATACGTACTTTGATCGTTCATTAAAATCTGCCGTCCTGGGGTAGTACCACCACTTTCGAAGGTAAACCCGTGAAGTGAAACGTTTCGGGAGCAGTTTGAAAGTAGATGGTGCACATTTGTCTTCTTAAGCCGGCATAGCGGAGGCGGCTGCTGCCTGTAGTAGTTATATAGTTTAACATCAGGCGGAGTGTTGTCATATGCCGAGCTACAATTAAAAAAATCGAATCTACCAATTACATTAAATCAAAATAATTTTCTATTAAGTCTTTTATTTAAAAAAAAAAGCCTAAGTTTGTTTTGTTTATGAATTATTTCTCAAACCCTTATTTCTAAATGTTAATTTAAATGAATGGTAGGCAGACTGATGAAGATTAATTGCCCATTCCGCCGTGCACGTGTACTTAGTTATACCATCACTTTAAGTGTAACACGCCCCGAGTGACCTAGCCGCGTTTCAGGATCACTTCGGTAGTAGTCCTGTCAAACCTAGATAGTGTACATTGACCTCGTCGAGCCGGCATAGCGGAGGCGACTGTCGCACACATTTACCTTTAATATCAACTGTTTCCACTCGTATTCTAGCTTAACAACAAACGGAGTGCGGTCATAATTATGCCGGATTACTATACGGAAGGTGCCGACTCCTCGAGGTATAGCGGAGGGTATAACTGCCTTGCACTCTAGTTAACCATCAGGCGGAATTTGGCCACCTGTCGCGTGACCTTGTCGCGTTTCGGGAGCACTTTGAAAACAATCAGGTATAACGAGAGGTGTGTGCACTGTCAATCTAGATGGTACATGCTCGTCTCAAGTCGGTATTGTGGAAACGACTGCTGCCCGTAGAGGTTTCTTTTTAGCAGCAGTTATTTCCACTCATGGACCTACAATATGAATTTAAAAAAATAAAAATATAATTTAAATACTTGTACATTTCTGAGCGGCCGTGGTCTAGCGGTAAGACGCGTGAACTCACGATCAATGAGACACGTGTTCGAACCTCGCTAAAGACCGGTACCAATGTAACTTTGTTATATGTACTTTGGTCGCTCAGTGCCTATAGGCACTATTAAAGAGTGGTAGGCAGACTGATGATGGTTATTTGTCCAGTCTGTCGTCCTGGGGCAGTACCACCACTTTCGAATGTAACACCCGTGAAGTGACCTTGTCGCGTTTCGGGGATAGTTTGAAAGCAGCCAGGTATAAGAGAGGAGTGTGCACTGTTAATCTAGATGGTACATGCTCGTCTCCTCGAGCCGGCATAGTGGAGGCGACTGCAGCCCGTAGAGATTTCTCTGTGGTTGCAGTTGTTTCCATTCATGGACCGCACTCTAGCTTTACATCAGGCGGAGTGTTGTCACATGTCGAGTTACAATAAAAAAAAAACATATTATTCGTTTCTTCCAAAGTTTATAGAAAAGATAATACGGCTTAAATTGTTAGGTTGTAAATCGTGAACTACAATTATTTATTCCGCTAATGTTTTCACAACCCGCCCTTTCTTGACTTTAAGAAAATCTACAGCCAGTTTATAAGAAGATATTTCTTCATAAAATGTTATGCTTTATTATCGCTCTCCTCCTCTCCCTATCGCAGCATCTTAATGTCGCGGCTTTTATTCCTTTACTAATTTATTTTAGTTATTTTGTCAATAAAATAGTATAACTGAATCATGTACTCGTGTGAAACAGTAGTACGTGGGTAAGTAAGGTAGGCAGAGACGAATAATTGATGGAAAGATCACTCGTCTAGGAAAAGTTTTAGTCAAGAAAAACGGGTATTTTTTTACAAAAAAATTGGAGTCCCAAACTTTTTCTAGTTACCTACAGAAATCCGGAAATTAATTTGTCTATATCAGGACATTTTATGAAAGGGATATTAATCCTGAAAAATCTATATTTACGACATTAAGACCGCCGGTTTTAATAACTGCGTATTAGGTTATATAAAAAAACTCTATCAGAAAAACGTCTCTTAATTTTAAGTCGGAAAATAACATACACATTGCATAAGCGAAAGCGTTTTCATTCGCGATTTTTTTTCTTTTTTATTGTTGCAATTAGCGCTATGTAGTTTAGTAGTTAGTACCCGTTAGCAAAGAGAAGGAAGTGGCGTTGGTTCGATTCCCAATCCACGTTTATAATCTATGTGTCCATCGGCTAAACGATACCAAAATTCCAACGTAAAAAGAGAATACCCATTCGCCTAAGACAAATGGGCCCACAATTTTTTTCTCGAGTTTGTCGATGATTTTTATTTGATTTTGTAGAAAAATAAATCTACTTCCTTATTACCAATCAGTTTTAATTTTTTCACCCGGGTAATTGAGTAATTAGATGTTGTTTTGATGCAATATTTGAGGTTATTATTTTAAATGTTTTAATAATTGAAGATATCTATTTTTATGCAATTAAACATTGTCTGTTGATTTGTAAATGATGTGTTGATATAATTAAAAAATAAAAAATACGATATTATATTTTGTAATATTGTTTTGTTACCAAACTATTAGGTATCAAGTGGGCCCAAAAATGAGCATTCTCCTTTGTAAAAACTGAAAATGCTTTGTTTCCTAACCGATTATTTAAAAAATAAGAATGGTAGATTGATTATGGTTATTAACCGAGTCTTCCGTCCAAGGGTAGTGCCCCGACTTTCAAGTGTAACACCCGTGAAGTGACCTTGTCGAGTTTCAAGATCACTTCAGTATAACGAGAGGATTCTGCACTGTCAAACTGAATCCTCGAGCCGGTTGTAGAAATTTCCACTGTATTAGCAGTCGTTTCCGTTCACGGACCGCACTCTAGCTTGACATCATATGCCGAGCTACAATAAAAAATAATGGATCGCTCTACCCTCAGTTGATGGCATCTAACCTAAGTAGAAAGCCAGGATTATGTCGCGGCAGTAGACTAGCAATAACTCATCTTGCTAATGGGTTTAAAAGTGACGTCTGCCCTATTAAGCTCCCCCGGGAACCCCCGCACGATGTCATACTCATTGATAAATAATTATATTTCTGTCCTTGTGTACCTACAATAATTATATACATTATTTAGTAAGGTCTGCTGTCCTCGAAAATGCTCCTATTTATTAGAGCGGTCGTGGCCTAGCGGTAGAATGCGTCATCTCACGATCAAGACATCCGTATTCAAATCCCATAAATCAACCTCATCTGTGAAGTGACATAGTCGCGTTTCAGGATCAGTCAAGTCGTAGACTATCAACCTGGACGGTGCACATTCATCTCCTCCAGCCGGCATAGCGGAGGCGACTGCTGCCAACATTAGTCTCTGTAGTAACAGTTGTCTCCGCTCGGATCATGTTCTAGCATAATATCAGATGACTAAAATAGTGAAGGGTTTTTATAGTAGAGCTTTTAACAATAGAGATAGGCAAGAATGTTGCTATTGAACTGCCAATCGCTATGCTGCAATCTACGTCGCCATATTGTAAACATTGTCACTGCTATGTAATACATAAACATTGTACTTTGTCGTAAATATAATATTACACAACATAGTGTTACAAACTATACTTATGTTACACTAATGAATACAAAATGAGCTCGGCAAAGTTTGCTTCTAAAATGTTCATCGAATACTTATTGAAATATTGAAACAGTTCAAAGTAATATAGACCATAATTTGTTTAATACCATCTGATGTTATGTTACAGAACAATAGGCAGAAGTCGCCTCCACTATGACATCTGCTTGAGGCGACTAAGAGGGAAAAGCTAGAAGAAGTAGCTCGGCATGTGACAACACTCCGCCTGATGTAAAGCTGGAGTGCGGTCCATGAATGGAAACAACTGATTGCTACAGAGAAATCGGTGCACTATACCGGCTTGAGGAGACGAGCATGTACCATCCAGATTGACAGTGCACACTCTTCTCGTTATACCTGGCTACTTTCAAACTATTCCCTCAACGCGACAAGGTCACTTCACGGGTGTTACATTCGAAAGTGGTGGTACTGCCCCAGGACGGCAGACTGGACTAATAACCATCATCAGTCTGCCTACCACTCTCATGACTACCACTTGAAAATGATGACACTATTGCGTTTGCCTACCAATCTTTAAGTTGTATACAACTCGCTACAACTGATTTTATTTAAACAATAGTACATTATCAAGAAACAATAATTAAATATAATAATAATCTATACAGTGAATAATTAAAAAAAGAGAAAAAAATATTTAAAAAAAACCTAAAGGTAAAAATTTTAATACCAACTTGACGGGACTGGCCTAACCGAACTGGGTTAAAAGTTCCTAAATAAAATTGAATTTAAAAAAACTTCACTAGAGATATATCCATTATCCAACACAAATATCAATGTTACCAAAGTATACAAAAACTTATTCGTTCAGCGTTCCCGTTCGATCCTCGGGGAACCTTTTTAATGTGTTAAAGTATCCGACACTTTCAGCCACCTTTATACAAAAGAAATAAAAAGCTTTCTCAATTACGCACAAAGGCATGTGTTCGATTATGTTAAATGTCAACAACAGCGCAATTGCGGGGGACAAATAACCATACATTCGCATTTATATTATTAGTATATTAAATGTCGGAACGGTCATGAATACGGATTCTAATTTGAACGATTACGGAAACTAACTTGGAACAAAAATACACGACGAATTGATAACCTCTCCCTTTTGAAGTCGGTTAAATATGAATACGCGGTCATGAGTACAAGCACTAACTGAATATGAAACAAATGCGTCGTTACGCTTTGACACAGTCTCTGAAAACAAGCGACGCGGCACACGTTGTGACTTGTCTGTCCGGAGAAACTGTTGTATCGCCCACAAATGGAGGATAGAAGCCTTGGACCGCTCTCCCGTTCTGTCATATATAAAGCTCGATTACCACGCACACACTCACTGATTGATTGACATAAATTATGGAGAAGTTACGGGGAGGTTAGAGAGAAGATTCTTTATGTTTCGAAAGTCCGTTCGGTCCGATTCCGGAACGCGTGATCTCCGGAAGAAATAGGGTCAAAGTTTTGAACAAAAGTTGTAGGAATATAGAAAAAAAATAGGTCCTCTAATTTCTAACTACACATAAAACTCAGCGCTTCACAAAAAACTAGTTATTAGTATACATAGCATTAGATTTTTCATTTAGTGCTGAATGTTGGAAATATTGTTTATAGATGAATGACGAAGCCGACATCGAGGAATTGTCTGTCTCGTGGAGGTCCGTGATAAGAGAGCGCATGTTAATTATCTGTAGCAATATCGCATCAACATTCCTCGAGTATAAATTCGGGACACAAAGGCGTGTTTGTTACAAGATTATCTTAATTAAATTGTAGCCCTCTTAGACCTCTCGAGTGGAGAGGGAAATTATCGGAGGTCCCCGATACGAATTAATTCAAATATTCTCAAACTTATTGGGTTCTCGTCTTTGTAGATTCTTGTCGTCGAATAGTTGACTCGAGTATTTTTGCCTCCTGTTCACAATCATGTCTCTATCTACGACTTCATTTGACCCTCCTTCTCTTCTCGCTCAAAAGTTACTTCTTATAAAATGGCTTATAATTTAATTTGTACATTTTAATGTAAATTTTGTTTAATTTATATCTAAATAATATGTAATTAGCATCTTTAAATTAAAGAGTCTTCTTTGTATTTTAGTGAGGAATATTTAAATAAATTACATATTAAAATGAAACTTTTAAAGCGAACTTTTAAAAGTTAATAAATAAAACCCGAAGGCGAACCGAAATGATAAGAGGATTATAACAGTGAAAATTTCTATTGCGTCTCGTACGAGGGCATTTAAGTCTTTATCTAGGATACATAAACTTTTACTGTTACGTACTACTGGAAATCTCAAGCTACCCTCTACCGACGCATCTTTCGACACCAATATAAACATTAACATGAAATACATCGACGGGCACGCACCGCACCGCTCGACATATACGCATACAAAGAGAGCAATGAACGTCCTTGTATCGTGTTATGTTGTATGAAATACAGAGGTTTTAGTGTTATAGCGGGTTTGGTGGAGTAACGCGGAATTACTACTACTGATGGTTAGCCCCGGGGTAAGAAACGAGTGCGGGATGTTCAAAATGACTCTTAAAACCTATGTTTTTATCAACTAAAGGCTTTTTAACAGACACAAGTGAAAAAGGCTACGTTGTGTCGCTACGTACGCCTTTTTAATATGGAAAAATGTATGTGTTGTTCTTTTTTTTGTTAATTTCATTATTTTTTTATAATGCCTATACACTGGAAAGGACAATGCCCATTTTTGGGCCCACTTTATACCTAATAGTTTGTTAACAAAACAATATTCTAAAATAATACCTTATTTTTTCATGGAATGATTGATTGAATGAATCTAGGTACATTACCAATCATAAAACATGGGTCAAATGCAACATGCCTCCTTTTGAAGTCGGTTAATAAAAATAATATAGAATGTTTAATTACTTAAAAAACAGATATTTTCAATTATTAAAGCATTTAATACAATAATAACCTCAAATATTGCATCAGAAAAAGTTTAATTACTCAATAACCTGGGTGAAAAAAATTAAAACTGGATTGGTAGTAAAGAATGTAGATTTGTTTTTTTTTTTACAAAATTAACTAAAAATCATCGACAAACTCGAGAAAAAAATCCTTTATTATGGACACCATGATTGGTCGGTCAAACTATGCTAGATGTCACTAGAAGCCGTTGTGAGAGTTAGAGGAGCTATCTTGACAGATTTGGTCTTGATTGAATTGGATAGCATTGATGTGAACGCGACGAGTTTTGTGTTCTCTACAACTTTTGTCCCGGAAGAGAACCAGCAGACCATAGTTTATATAGCTGTACGTTCGGTTATGAGTCAGTCAGTCAGGACTTGTTTCTTCAAATATTCACGCACGTTAATTAACATAAACCACAATATACTTTTGACTTTCAAATATCAAATATTCTAAAATAATATAGTTAAAAGTGTAAAGTAACTGAAACAAACTTAGCTTTCAAGTGAATTGTAGATTCAACATGAAAGTGCCGAATGTATTAGTGCTCTTGGGATTCAGCTATAACCAAGAGCAACTTTTTTAATGTAAAAATTAAAAGCAGACATATCTACTACATCTAAAGAAATGACACTCGATGAATTATTCACGTGCAAACTTTAATATTTAAATTTAATTATTACCTTTTTTGTAGCTCTGTATAATACGACAACACTCCGCCTGATGTAAAGCTAGAGTGCGGCACATGAATACGACAACAGTAGTAGCAGTATAGATAAACTACAGGCAGCAGTCACCTCCGCTATGCCGGCCTGAGGAGACGAATGTGCGCCTCCCAGATAGACACACTCCTCTCGTTATACCTGGCTACTTCCAAGCTATTCCCGAAACACGACAAGGTCACTTCACGGGTGTTACGTTCGAAAGTGGTGGTACAGTCCAGACACGGCAGACTGGACGATTACATTTATTATACCTACGTTGTTAAATTTTATTTTGAAGACAATTTATGACTTTTTTTATTAACACATACATTTTTAGGATTTGGGGGACAAAAATCTAAAAATATAACCCTTGTAAGATCACTCATGTGTAATGGGTGATTATTTTTAATACCCCCAGCAGATATTGTATTTATGTACCTTCTCACTCTCCCTCTCTACCTCTCAAAAGAATTATATATAAAAAAGAGTTGGCGTCAGGTAGTGAGTGAGCTATAATTGAGGAAAAGTACTCTCGGTGACGGTGACGAAGACTTTTTACTCAGTTGTGCTCAGCTTCAAAAAATATTGTTATTGTTAAGAGTGATAGGCAGACTGGTGATGGTTATCAGCTCAGTCTGCCGTGTTGGGGTAGTACCACCACTTTTCAAATGTAACACCCGTCATTTTTCGGGTAGCCAGGTTTAAGTAGTCCTCAGCCGTGTGATAAATGGCTAAAAATAACACGAATGATCACAACAAAAGTGTGGCAAGCGAACGAGGGTGAAATGTCAGATATAAACATCTCAGAGCTTAGTGCGAGCTTCATCAACGAGTGCAAGCGAAAGATACGTAGCTAATGCTCAGCCAGAGTCAGCTAAAAACGAGCCCAACGTGGAATTTAAACTTTTTTATCTTAACTGGTGCATTGTGAGCCAAGACCGCATCAAGTGGAAATTTCAGCTTACGGTAGATAATTACAGAAGAATATACTTTGCCAAATCGAGGCCACGGACTGAATACAACAAATAGATTAAATATTCATATTTTAAATTACAACGAATTTTGAACAGAAAAAACCAATGCGTACGTAAATTTATAAAAAATACTAAATGTAACAATAAAAGCATCCGGTTCAGTAGAGAGTCAAAAAGTGGCAAAAATAATACCTCCTCTATTTCGTGTTCTCAAATGTCATATAATTTCTCTTTCTAATTAAAAATAATTCCCAATTATTTTTTCATAAATATAAATTATAAAAAATAAACAAAACTGGAGGAAATCGTTTAAGAGAAGGGGGCATATATTTTAATGAAGCATTTAACGCCACTTTCTCTAAGATTAATGGTACATAATTAATTTTCCTAATGACTTTGCGAACACAAAAGACACCTCTACCTACACGCAACAAAGACTAGGCCGTGAAGGGTTCCAGGTCATCTAGAAATCTAAACATTCATCATCACAACTTTACAATTTATATAAGCTATAGCACAGTAACTAACTAAAATATATTAAAAGCGAATGCGACCGAGGGACGCGGGTTCGATATCAGGGCTTTTTTATTTAGACACTTTTATTATATGACAGTGATCGATCGCAAAGTTAAAGTTATTATCGGGATAAAATTACTATGTATTCAATGCATCATTTTGCAGACATAGCAACACATGAAGAAATTCGACGGCCTCTGCTAGTCGGAGGTCCCGCCCGGTGTTCGATTCCCGCAAGAAACAAATATTTTACTACAAGTATTATAAAACTGGAGGATTTCGTTAATATATTTGAAAGCGCTAATTTTAGTAAATATAATCCGTTTTTTTGCGTTAATTATTGAGGAAATAAGGCTTCTTTTTTGAGAACGTGGGCGAAATAGGCGCAGATATTTTATCTCTGTAGAAGATTCCCCGGGGTTAGGTAGGATGAATCTAAAATAGCACTATAGCGGCGCGGTGCGGTGCGATGCGGCGCGGTCTGCTTTTTTCTTTTTTTGAAAAAATATTGTTATTACTGTAGATTATTGTTTTGTGTTGTCCTTGTCCTGATACCGCCCATAAACGATGTTGTTGTATTATATGTATTAATTTACTTATAACCGAATAAATTTAGTTAAAGTTACAAAACAAAGTTATCAAATTATGGGCTATAACAGACTTCGAGTTGACCACGAGTGACCACGACCATCGATAAGCGCTTACCAAATTGGACACTCAGGTAATAAAGTAGGGACTCAGGTTCAAATCTGACCGATAGAACTTAAAGCACATTAGTCAGGCTTTATAACTAATAACATTGTAACTAAGGTAGATGATTTACATCATCCAGAGGTGAGCACTGAAAGGGAGCTTTCTATTAATTTGGCAAATCCCCGTCTTAATGCTGGTAACCCCAATTCACTTCTTAAATTTAATACCACTTAAACGCATAAATCTAACTTACTAAATCTCTTATACATACTTACTATTTCATACTGTATCCAAATTGTAATTAGTAATGAACACGTGTTTGATTATTTATGTACGAATAAAACCTGAATTAAATTAATTATTCGAGTACATTAATAACACAAAGTGAGTTATGAGATAAACTAAGTATAAAATGTATTTTGTTGCACATAAAAGTCAATAACTCTTCCTGTGAGTTTCTGGGGAAATACTACAATTCCTAGACTGAGCTATAAATTCTTATAATACTACCTAAATATCAAGAAACAATGAAACGGTGTCTTTGCAGACCGTCCTTACCGAGATACGATACTCTATGAGAGTAGCGATAGCAAGAAAACTCAACGCTAACTAACGACTCAATTTGAGTGCTTTTTTATGTCTTAAATATGCACTAACGTAGCTACACTACAAGGTGTTTTTAAAATAAAAAACAGTTAATTTTAGACACATCTCATTTTCATTTAAAAAAGAACATTACCGGAATTTTGGGTGGTTGCTTCCTTAATGGACTCTTCAACGCAATCCTCACAATTCCACACAAACCTATTCTCCCAGTTTTCGTGGAGAAATCCCACGGAATTCAAAACTGTGGCCCCGGCTCTTGGAGTCGGCTAGACAACAATTTCCATTATATATATTAAAGTTTTCCATCAGCCGTACATACGTATATATACAGTATATATACATATATGAAAGAACCCTATTTGTGACGCATTATTATATTATTTGACAGGCCGCGCGCCGCATGTGTCGTGGCCGGGTCGCCGGTTCACCACGTCACGACACACCGGGCGGCGTCGAATTTTCATTATGTAAATTTAAATCATGAAACGTTTAATATCTGTTGAATATTAAGATTAATTAATAATAGCATTATAACATACAAACCAGGGAACGTAAATATGTTATCAATTGAAAAGTGTAATTGGCAAGTCTTCAAAAACTAACCCATGTTAAATCGAAAACCATTTCGAGATATCACTTCAATTAGATGTATTTTTGATTCCCGTCTTTAAAATCTCGGAAAAATTAAAAAAAAAACTGTAATAACACGCGTACGACCTTTTTCGGACGGACCATAGACATAGGTGTAGAAAAGAGGTGGTGTATAGCCTAACAATTTGATAGATATTTTTATTGTCTATGGTTGTTACCTAACAAGTTTGCCAATATCTTTTCTTTGTGTTTCCTTACGATAACAGTATAAACACACCTATACTATATACACCGTGTTTTAATTAAAACAAATCTTTTAAAATTTGACAAGGATATAGTTTTTATGTTTCCTGGCAATGGTTTAACTCCGTGCTCATTACGATTACTACATTACAATCGAATTTTTAAAAAATATTTTTAAAAAAAACCAAAGCAACTATAAAAGTTTTCCTGAAACACGTGTCAACTAAATTAATCTATATTATCCAAAACATTACTGAACAAATTACTGAATGTTGGATGCATCTTGAGGATTCTTCAATATCACGCCATTAGTGCAACAAATAAAAAAAACTTTTACGTTTTTTTACGTTACGGATGCCATGAACTTGCGAAAGGTGGCATGGTTACGGCGGGCACTGCAGCCAAGCGCTGGCATACAAACTAAAACCTCACGGTGTTTCATTTGTCGGAGTCTGGGCACACGTATCTGCCGTCTTGAGGTAGTATGTACCAGCTTCGAAGTAGCCGTGTATAATGAGATGAATGGTGCACACTCATCTACTCAAGTTGGCATAGCGGAGGTGACTGATGCATATAAGCATTGTATTTGTGTCAGCAGTTGTTTCCGTCCATAAACCGCACTCCAGCTCAACATCAGACGGAGTGTGGTTGAACATTACCCGCTCTTCTAACTTGAAGCCATAACCTTATAAGAACGTGTGTCGGCGATGTGAAGAACAAATAAATAACGACAGTCACTTAACGATATCGTTAAAATAACTACTAACTTGTCGTTACTCTCTGACTTATAACCACACGAATCATCTATACTTAATAAGCTGCTGTGTGTTTGAACGCGCTAATCCCACATATACTAATCCGATTTGAAAATTAATTTTTGCATTAGATAATCGGTTTATTCGAGAAGGCTTTTTTATCATTCGATATTACTGTTTTATCACTATGAAATATTACCTAAAATAACTGTAATAAAAAAACGCATAATTTTTTATTATTATTGTAGCTCGACATATGATAACACTCTGCCTGATGTTAATAAGCTAGAGTGCGGTGTGTGAGTTGAAACTAAGAAATTTCTACAGGCAGCATTCGCCTCCGCTATGCCGACCTGAAAAATACAGGGCATTACAGGGTAATTTTTTAACTGGGACAGTATGGGGAAATCCTAAACCACAGGAGATACAGGAAAACTGTCTTAGGAACCATTTGCTCTTTTTTTATGAAAACAAACTCAGTCGAACCACATCAAAAAAACATTTCATCAAAATGACTCATTTCTATGGACAACTCAAGCTTGACCAGAAAAATTACTATGCCAAATTCGTTTTCATAAAGAAAGAGCAAATGGTTCCTAAGACAGTTTCCCTGTATCTCCTGTGGTTTAGGATTTCCCCATACTGTCCCAGTTAAAAAAATTACCCTGTATAATAATGAATATTTATTTGTTACATTTGTTTTTAATGTAGGTGCTATCTATTATATATTTATTAGGGAAAATATTGAGCTTTTCTTCTTCCATTAAACAAAAAGTTTCATAGAGATGTAATAAAAGATTTGAGCATGTGAGACGAGTGTCCACCATGGTACCGTGATATCGTGGGTGGAGTGGACTAGATAAGACAATTATCAGTCTATCTACGAGTCTACTAAACGCTTTATCGTATTAATATGTCGTAAAACAATGTAAACAGAATGTATAAGTTAGTGTGTGTACGGTCTAAAGTTGGTAGCGAATTCCGTAACTAATAAATAACAGGCTTATGAAGGAAGCGAAGCATATTTCAAGTTACCTCGACTGTACCGCGACAGCCGAGGAGGGTTCACAAAAAAATTATATAAACACTCAAATGCCTTTTGACTCGTTTTGCAATCCATACATGCTTTTACGTGTAACATGAAAAATATCGCTTTTTCGTGTTTTTATTTATATACTGCGAACGTAAATTCGGTTCGTGTATTGTGTGGGAGGGAGTTTAATTTCGGTTATGGTTTAAAGCTAAATAAAGTGACAAATAAATGTCTGCGGCAACAATCGCCTCCGTCATGCTGGCTCGAGAAGATGAATGTGTATCGTCCAGCCCAGGGTAAAGCCCAGTATAAATTGATCCCGTCACGCGATTAGGCTTCACGGCCGTTATACGAGTACTTGAATGTTTAACATGGGTTTTTTTTGTAATCACTCTGACCATTGGAACTTTTTTATTGTTTGAACTTTTTACATTAATTAGAATAGGGTTATTTAGGGTTAATACAGAAAATTTGGCAGACTGATGATGGTTATTAGACCAGCCCCTGGGGCTAAAATCAAAAGCCAATGGACGGTTGTCACTTTTTTTTTATTGTAGCTCGGCATGTGACAACACTGCGCCTGATGTAAAGCTAGAGTGCAGTCCATGAATGGATACAACTGCTACTTTACACTCTAGCTTTACATCAGGCGCAGTGTTGTCACATGCCGAGATACAATAAAAAAAAGAGATGGAAGGAAAACGCTAAATGGAAGGAAGTCCCTGGCAATAGCAACTTTAAAATATATTGAAATAGACGAAAAGTCCCAAATAGAGAGAGACAAGTCTAAATTTGTTGAAAATGTCTAGTGACACTTGAAATAACGAATGCAGGAGAGCACTGCCACGGCGCCTGCTTCCACCATTTTATATGCTCACTTTTTGATCACATTTGCCGTATTATTTTCAGAGTGGTAGGCAGACTGATGATGGTTGTTAGTCCAGTCTGACGTCCTAGCTTGATGGTACTACATCACCACCTCGAAGTTCAATTAACACCCATGTCCTCGTCGCCTTTCCGAAACAGCTTGGCTGTTACAAGAGGAGTCCCCACGGCGGAGTCAATGGTGGTGAAATGACAGTCGAAATAAAATAAAATTAAATTAGATGGTGTTTACTCAAGCCGGCATAGCGGAGGCGAATGCTGTCTGTAGAGATTCCTCTGTGGTAGCAGTTGTTTCTGTTCACGAACCGCACTCTAACTTTACATCCGGCAATTATACAATAAAAAAAATCTGAGATTATCATGTCGTGTTGAAGTGTTGCAATGTTTATTTTTTGCTAATTTATATTAACAAACGAAATAATTCTCAAATGTTTTAATTGCAAATTAATAATTTTATTTCAGGATTAAGTCATTAAGAAAAATATCTACAAATTATAAGAAGATGTTTTCTACAAATTAGAGTTTTGTCGGGAATCTGGTTGTGGTCTACTATTACATCTTTACAGTCTTCAATTATTTATGAAGCCAGCGTGCGTTTCTTCGATTGTTAATATGTAACGATGGTGAATCATTACATATTCATTAAATGTTCGTGAACATGCGTGCTATAGCCTGTATTATTCTTAGTTAATGTGTTTAATTATTTAGTAGGGTTAACATTCAAAAAGGGTTAATTTTAAAATATTTAGTTTCTAATAATAGTTCAAAATTTACAAACTTTATAAATAAATCATATTTTTTCTCGCACATTCTATTCGTGATATCTTTCCACAACATTTGTCGTCACGGCCCGCTGACCTGTCACAAAAGCAGGCATAGCGGGGACTCAGAGTGCAATGTTTTCATGTATATCAAATAAAAGGAATGCACTTTTCCTTTGTTCATTTCAGAAAGGACAAAATATATGTAATTTATTCACATGAATTCTTACTCTTTATTTTATACCTATTATAACTAGCATATACCATAAAACAATATTTTTTTATTTTTTTTTATTTTTTTTTAGCTCGTCATATGACCGCACTCCGCCTGGTGTTAAGCTAGAGTGCGATCCATGAGCGGAGGCGACTGCTGTCAGGGAAGGGGATCTGCAGACAGCAGTCGCGTCCGCTATGCCGGCTTAATGAGATGCCTCTTCACACTGCGCTTGAAGGATCCCATGTTATAGGAAGGGGGATTATTATTACCTATTTTTTGCGGTTTACTATAGCGTTTAGTTTGACACGAACGCGTTAACCCAAAACTTAAGAAATCCCTAATTGACTGAACAAATGAATCGCGTTTTCAGATAAACCTGCAAACATTTCTCTGTTACTGCAATTGGCCCGCTTATAGACAGACCGCAATCTAGCTTAATAGCTAAATAAATTAATCTCAGACAGAGTGCGGTCACTTATACAAATAAGCAATGCAATTCAAATATAAATTATCTCAGTGACTATAGTATTCAAATAAACCGAACCGGGAATTGCGCAATAAGTATGCTAACGAGCCGGATTACTTTAATTTTTTTTTATTGTAGCTCGGCATGTGACAACACTCCGCCTGATGTAAAGCTAGAGTGCGGTCCATGAATGGAAACAACTGCTACTACAGAGAAACCTGCGTGTAGCAGTCGCCTCCACTATGCCGTCTTGAGGAGACGAGCATGTACCATCTATTGACAGTGCACACTCCTCTCGCTCTACCTGGCTACTTTCAAACTATCCCCGAAACGCGACAGTCACTTCACGGGTGTTACATTCGAAAGTGGTGGTACTCGTACTTCCCCAGGACGATAAATTGGGATAGATATGCAGTGAGAATGTAATATATTAAAAATATTTATTCATTAATAGGGAATTTGCACTTGCTTTATGTATTGTAAGAGATTTTGAGTATTTCACTCTGCACTCCATCTAAACTATGCTTTAGAGCGGCCGTGGTCTAGCGGTAAGACGCGTGAACTCACCATCGATGACACCCGTGTTCGAACCTCGCTAATTCTGACCAATGTAAGTATGTTATATGTACTTTGGTCGCTCATTAAAGAGTGGTAGGCAGACTGATGATGGTTATTTGTCCAGTCTGCCGTCCTGGGAATAGTACCACCACTTTCGAATGTAACACCCGTGAAGTGACTTTGTCGCGTTTCGGGAATAGTTTGAAAGTAGCCAGGTATAGCGAGAGGAGTGTGCACTGTCAATTTAGATGGTACATGCTCGTCTCCTCGAGCCGGCATAGTGGAGGCGACTGCTACCCGCAGGTTTCTCTGTAGTAGCAGTTGTTTCCATTCATGGACCGCACTCTGGCTTTACATCAGGCGGAGTGTTGTCACATGCCGAGCTACAATTAAAAAAAAAATGCTTTTTAATCGTTTGAATTAAATTTTTACTTTGTAATTAAAGAAAGAAATACCCATTCGCCTAAGAGAAATGGGCCCACAAATTTTTTTTGTTCATTTTATAGAAAATATTTCTACATCCCTTATCACTGAGTTTTAAAAAAATACCCGGTGTGTAGTTAGAGTTTTGCTAATGAGTTTTGAGGTTATTATTATATTTTTTATTATTATTTTATAATTAAACATTGTCTATTGATTAGTAAACGATGTGTATATTATTTTTGAATATATTGTTTTTTTTTTTTATTATTATTATTTTATTATATTTATTTTATTATTAGATATCAAGAGGGTTCGAAAATGCGCATTGTCTTTAAAAAATAAATTTAAATTAAATAAAATTTAAAAGTAAATGTTCAAGATAAAGATCGTACTAAAGAGGATCGATTTAGTATATTTAGTTGTTCCGTATTCTGTAAACATTAAGATATGCAAATGTTATGTGACACGAATGTTTGTGTTAAAAACCATTCTTGTTCCTTCCACTTCCACTTTAGCTTTGTGATTTCAAATCACGATAACACACACTTTCTATATTGATGTTTTATCTTCTTGTTGTTGTTGTCTCCCATCTCTCTCTCTCTAACTATACTCATTGCACTCACTACGCCTTATATAATATATAACAGAGATTCATTAAATATAAAAATAAATCAAAGATTTTAAAATTTGAAGACGTTCATAATTATAAATCGAGGGCGACGAGTCTCGGGCTCAAAGCCAAAAGGCAGTAATTACAAAAAAAAGTCTAAACAAAGAAGCGGTCATTAATGCACACGCTGTTGCTTTCGCTAATTGCCATTTTTTTGTTCACTGAAAAAATTCCTTTCGCTCTAATTGTCTCCCACGCTGTTTTTAGTTCATTTCTGAAAATTAGGGACCAACCTGCCTTCCGTCGCGTCCGGTGCCTAATCATCCTTTATATACAAGAAAAGTTTCATATTTAACAATTTCAACAGCTAACTAACAATCGGCAAAGCAATAAACTAATAAAATAACAATAAAACTGAATCACACATAAAAGGATAACCAAGAAAATATAAAGAGAAAAAATGTCCCGCAAATTCCGAAAAAACTTTTTAACTGCAATCGATTCACAAACAAAGGTTCGGTTAGCATCTCCCCCTCCTTTTTCCGTATAAGCGTGAATTTATTGGACATCCACGGTGACCGCAGCGAGCGGGGCCTTCGTTATAATAATAAGTAAAAACTAACAATGGCTTCTGGACAAAAATATGAGCGGAGTACGCCATTACAGCTATAAATGTCCTCTACAAGAAAAAAAAGTGCGACCAACGGCTCTGCGGTACGCGAGAAACTGAAATATGCTTTGTCGTCATGGTTACTAATTTTTATAGTGCAGACGAGCTTTTTTATTCGAACATTTATTTTATCGCATTATGAGGCACCTCTTTTGTTATTTTTTTTTTTTTTATTTAAAAACTTTATTGTTATTCAACAAAAGGCGAGCTTAATGCCGCAAGGCATTCTCTTCCAGCTGGCCTTCGGGAAGCAGATACGTAATGGTTACGGGTAGTGAAAACGATTAATCTATAATATAGATAGAAATACCAATTATATTCTCAGATAGTTACACACACATACACATTACACACACTAGTAATAATACGAATAATACAAATACTAATATACGTAAACTAATTCGGATACTAGTTATTAGATGTTACACATACATACATAATACGACAATAATAAACACATATATGAGCGGCCGTGGTCTAGCGGTAAGACGCGTGAACTCACGATCAATGAGACCCGTGTTCGAACCTCGCTAAAGACCGGTACCAATGTAACTTTGTTATATGTACTTTGGTCGCTCAGTGCCTATAGGCACTATTAAAGAGTGGTAGGCAGACTGATGATGGTTATTTGTCCAGTCTGTCGTCCTGGGGCAGTACCACCACTTTCGAATGTAACACCCGTGAAGTGACCTTGTCGCGTTTCGGGGATAGTTTGAAAGTAGCCAGGTATAAGAGAGGAGTGTGCACTGTCAATCTAGATGGTACATGCTCGTCTCCTCAAGCCGGCATAGTGGAGGTGACTGCAGCCCGTAGAGATTTCTCTGTGGTAGCAGTTGTTTCCATTCATGGACCGCACTCTAGCTTTACATCAGGCGGAGTGTTGTCACATGTCGAGCTACAATAAAAAAAAAAAAAAAAAAAAAAAAAAAAAAAAAATACTGACTTAATATATACAAAATAATTATGACTCGATGAGATGCTCATAAAGCTTTCTCTTAAATACAGCCCGACTTGGCGCTTGCCGTATGGTTAATGGCAAACTGTTCCACAGAGAAGATGTGATGACGACGAAAGATTTAGAGACATAGTTAGTAGAGTGGGAAGGAGTTGCAAGGGATAGGTTGTGAGAGGAGCGTAAGGATTTATTGTGAAGGGAACTAAGGAAGGTGAACATTTCTTTGAGATAGTTTGGAGTATTCGGTTCGTTTAGAGTAGAAAACAGCAAACACAGCATTCTTAGGTTCCTACGGGATCGAATGTTCAACCATTTAAGTTTAGAACGGTACTCTGAAATGTGATCGAATTTTCGTAGAGAGAATATGAACCTAATACAACAATTTTGGATACGTTGTAATTTATCAAGCTGTGCCTCGGTCATGTTCACGCTGCAGACATCACCATAATCTATGAGTGGGAGTAGTAAGCTTTGCGCCAGTACAATTTTGGTTTTTATAGGTAAAAATTTTTTATTTTTGTTCAACTGGTGTAGTGACGCAAAAACTTTCCTGTTAACAGCAGTGAGCTGCGAAGCCCAACCGAGATTAGAGTCAAGTAACACTCCCAGATTTTTTACAGTTGTACTAAAGAAGATAGGTGTATTATCATACCGAATAGTGTCAAGTGTGGAAGATTCCAATTTAGAAAGAAGTTTGTTACTTCCGATAATGATAGACTGACACTTACTCGGGTTGACAACCACCCCATATCGCTCGGCCCAAGCGTGAACATGACCGAGATCAGAATTCACCCAGGCTATTGCGCTGTTAACCGCTGTGATGTCCGTGTGCACATACAGCTGTAAGTCATCGGCGTATAGGTGATAGTGACAGTGCAGAGAAGAAGAAATAGAGTTAATAAATAAAGAAAATAATAGAGGAGAAAGTATTCCGCCCTGTGGGACTCCTGTACTCAAGTCGCACCAATCAGAGAACTCTTGACCCATGCGAACTCTCTGCCGCCGACCGTGCAGATATTGCGAAAACCATTCTAAAGCCTCTGAAGATACGTTAAGTCGCGATAGCTTAGCCACCAGTAAATCGGGATCGACCGTGTTAAAGGCACTAGCAAAGTCAATCAAGACTAATACAGTGACTCGGGTCTTATCCATACCATTTCTGATGTCTTCGGTAACCTTAAGCAGGGCAGAGGTGGTGCTGTGACCAGTTCGAAAGCCAGATTGAAAAGGATTGAGTAAACCATACAAATTCAAGAAGGCAGAGAATTGCTTGTAAGCTATGTATTCCAGGACTTTAGATAGAAAAGGTAAGATGGAGACAGGTCTGTAGTTGTTAGGCAGAGTAGGTGAAGAAGTCTTGGGAAGTGGAATGATGTAAGCTTGGCGCCACAGAGAAGGAAATTGTCCAGTAGTTAGTGAAAAATTAATCATGTGAGAGATTACAGGAAGAAGAAGATCAATATGGTTGACGATCATAGCACGTCCAATACCGTCAGAACCGATGGCTTTGGAAGATATAGAATGAATGGCCTTTTTTACCATGCCTTCAGAAACTTCAGCGAAGGAAAATTGCTCGGTATCAGGCACTGGGATTGATGCAATTTCAGACAGAGTACAGGACTTGATAGTGTCAGAAAGTATAGGATAAGAAGAAAAATGAGAGTTTAGTTCGTCGAGTGTAATGGTGCCGAGATTAGTTTGGTTGTGAGAGCGACAGATCCCAACAGATTTTAGAAACTTCCAATTTTGAGAAGTTGAGTTGTTTTTCAAGTTCTCATAGAGGAAATGCCGCTTGGCAACACGACACATCTGGTTGCACCGATTCCTCGCAGCCCTAAACGCAGCCATGTTCTCATCACAGCGGTTTTTGTGATAAATGCGGTACGCCCTGTCCCGTTTCTTCATTGCGAGTCTAATGTCATCATTTATCCATGGCGCAGGAGGACGCTTAATCTTAGTGTGGCGTAAGGGAGCGTGCTTATCGTAAACTTTCAAGACCTCATGATTGAAAGTAGACACTTTTACCTCAATCGAAGCAGAGTCTAGAAGAGGAGACCAGTCTATATTTGCAACGTCACTCCGCATCTCTTCCGTGTTAACACGTTTGAGATGGCGCATGAGAATAGTGGGAGGTCGAAACTTAGGCGGTTTTAATTTATAAGATACGAAAAGAAGATCATGACGTGAAAAGTACGGTGCAAAAAGCTGTCCATGAGACGAAACTAAATCAGGGCGAGAGGTGAGCATGAGATCAAGAAGCGTGTCAGACGTTGGAAGATGATGTGTAGGTCCTGTGGGAAGAAGAGTCAAATTAACAGAAGAGATAATATTCAGGAGTTTGGCCGCACGAGAACTAGTAATAGAGGTATCATTCATGAGGCAGGTGTTAAAGTCGCCCATAATAATGTGGTGTGAGTGCAAACCGACTACCTCCTCTAGAACCGCCTCTAATTTGGCAAAATAATTAATTAAAGGAGGACAGTAGACAACTCCTAAGAGAATCCTGGAACCAGAGAACATCACCTCAACAAACAAATACTCAGGTGAAGCCGAATACGCACTAGGGGAAGAAGATACAATTTTATAAGGTAAGTCTGAACGAAGATAAATCGCCACGCCACCCCCCCTAGAACCAGTCCGGTCGGTACGAACGAGGACATAACCCGGCAACGCGTAGGAGGTAGAAGGTAGACTTGGTTTGAACCACGACTCTGAGATGAGTATCGCATCAACAACATCTGCTGCAGGAAATGTGCATATGAGATCAGTATAATGTGCGGGCACACTTTGTGCGTTGATGTGACACACATTAAAGTTCTTTTTAAAGCTGCCTAACGCACTAATAATTGATGTATCCAAATCGCAGGCACTGCTGAATGAATCATCCGAACTAGAAGGAAGGGAGTCAACATCATAATAGGTCAATAAAGAGCTCATTTCAAAAATAATAACAACTTTGTAATGTATATAATATAATTAGATTGATAAAAAATAAAAACATAAATATGTAAATTATTAATATAAAATATTAATAATAATAATAATAATAAAAATTGACCGTAAAAATAAATATACCTTAGTGCTTTATAAATATTTATAATGGTATGTAAAATTAGTTCAAAAGTAGAAACAATTATTTTTTTTAAATTTATATATGTATATTGTAATATTTATGAATTTAATATATTGTATAATTGTTATATACAAGTTAGTAGTAAAAGAGTAAAAAGTAAATAAAGATAAAAACAAGATAAAAATGAAAATATTGAGTACTTACTATATAATATTAAGTGTATGTATAATGAAGTTAAATAATGAAACAGTACAGTAAAATATATATAATAAAATGATAACAGTAATATGTCAGGTGTGTGTGTTTTTAATTTACTACAATATATGCGCAAGTATCTGTATAATTGTTAAAAAGTATTTCTAACCAATAAGTAGGTATTTGAGATAATTTGAATCAAGTAACAATGGGAAATAGATATATATATTACACAATAACGGATCTGCACGTCCCGCTGGTCAACTGTTAACAAATAAAACCTGGAAATTACAATAAAAAGTAGATAGAATTAACAAAGATATAGCACAACAGGAGACAGTTAAATTAAATTATGTATCGATTATAAAATTGAATGTTTCGATGACATGACATGAGCACACTCATGAAGTGCACTGCCCTAACCTAACACAAAAAAAAAAAAGTCATTTTATATGATTACAGATGTAGCTTGTACAATGCATGCATCACATAAAATAATAAACAAAAGTTAATAAAGTATAGAATAGAAATCAGTTACATTAGTTTAGAATAGAAATCAGTTACATTAGGACATAAGGTTGTGTGAAAAATATTAAATTGATAACATATTGAAGTATGTAGTTGCAAAATAGTTGAAAGAAACATTCACTCTGCATACTATATTAATAATTAATGTTATTCACTACTTCACTTTTAGTGTTCTTTTGTGGCGTTCCTTTGATAGATGAGACTGTGCAGGAGCAGTTACAAGATCACAACTACGCAGTGCGATGAGGTCGGAGTGGTTTACCAACTTATGTCTGGACCCATCCGCAAGCTTGACTACCACCTTGCCATCCTGGGTCCAACAGTTTTTGATACCGAACGCCTCGCGAGCTTCTATAAACATCTGCTGTCTACTTTTGATCAAAAACTCCGAGCAACTAAACGAAGATCCCTTAAACTTTGTCTTATTATTCCACACGAGCTGCCGAAGTTTAATGTCACTGAATCTCACTAGTATAGATCGGGTCGAAGATTGGCCTTGTCTTCCCAGACGATGACATGAACGCAATGAACCTGAAGAGACATCACTAATACCGAGTTTTTGTCGCAAAATATCGATTACGCTCTGAGGGACGTTTTCATCGTGTTTCTCCGGTAGACCCTTTAGCAGCAAGCAATCTGATCTACTTCTAGTCTCAAGGCTGTCGACAGTAGCCTGAAGGTCTGCAACTTGTTGTCTGAGTAATGATAACATTTCCACAGCAAACGACTTAAAATCATAGAATTCCTTAGCGAGTGACTCAATTTTAACATTATGAGAGTTCCCCTTGGCTGCAGCGAGTTGGGATTCAAACTCATTCATCCTTTTTACCAGCTTGTCTTCAAGAAGCTGCTGTGTTTGTGAAATTTTATCAGTGGAAGCCATTGTGCACTGACACTAGGTTCTTTGAAAGTAAACAAATTAAGTAACCAGCAGGACGGTGCAGAGTCTAAATTATTGCATCTATGATTATTATCAATCTACTACAACACTTAACTGCAGAGAAATCACTTTTAATTGCATATAAAATTAAATAAATTAGGGAGCGAAAAAATAGACTTGTTATTTATTCTACACCTACCCACCAAAATGTTATTTCTATTCATGACTATAATTACTACAGTTTCGCATTTCACTAACTTTGCGAATGCGAATCACTATAATGACATCTTTAGAGACCAACATAAATTAATGTTATCCTTATTACGTACGCGATAAAGCTCAATTTCATAGCAAATATGAAAAGCTCGAGTGTACACATGCGAGTTTACAGAACGCTGAAGTAGCATTTAAACTTGTTATTTATGAATATTCTTTCTGCAGTTTACAGGGGCTTTTTTTCAATTACACCAGGCGCGGATCGGCGTACATAAATCTTGGATTTACACCTGCACTGGCCGGTATAGTGGATCGATTTTCTACGTTTGTTGCATTTTTAACATCAAAAGTATTATTTATTAATACATACGGCAGTGTTTAATTTAATTAAATGAACTCTGCCTACCCCCATGCATGAATAATGTGAAAATACATGTAATAATATAAAATTCTTGTCGTTATGTACTATCAAGAGCAGGGGAGCAGTCCCACCTTAAGGACTAATGTTACTTGCATATTTTTAATGTTTCTCTCAGCTCCTACTTTAAATATAACTTATGTTTACGTTGCTATGACAACTGACGTGTGTAGATTCGTTTTTCCCTCATAACATTGACAACTAAATGACGTGCAATATGTAAAAAACATATAGAAACATTGACAACAATATTGATCTCCTTTACTTATAATGCAATCAGAAAGAGAAGGCAACTGTAATATTCCGATAAACAATTTTGAAAAAAAACTGGGACTGCTCCCCTGCTCTTGATAGTACATGTGTAATGTAAGTTTAATCTGAACGTGAAAGCCATATTTTTGACATTCGCCAGGTCGAACACTGGCTGGTTGGTTATCGCCAAATGTCTTGGAAAGATAAAAAAAAAGAAAAGAGAACCCACCGTAAATCACTCTATCACACAACTCGCTTCTAACTTGTTATCATTTGTAGGCAACATTTTTTAAACCTGCTTTCTACAATTTAAACAAAAGCTCTTTAAATAAATAATAAAGTAAATGGGGAATATAATTAATGAAAAGAAATGGTTAAAAAACTATAAAATACGAATTAACTTCGGCCGTATATCCATTTTGACATTACTAACGGCTTCATATGAAATACTCTTGTTTTATAAAAAATACGTTGACATTTCCATTAACATAAAAAATAAAAAAACACTATATCTACCATATTTTTAAATTAAATTATAGCGGTGCTCTTGTGCTTGTACGCGTGCACGCACGACATGTGATCACGTGCAATCCATGAGCGGAGACAACTGCAACCACGGAGTAATGTTTGATGGCAGCTGTCGTCCCCGCTATGCCGGCTTGAGGGGGCGAATGTCCACAACCGAGGTTACGTTACTGTTATGTGATTTATTAATAAAAAAAAAGCATGTAATATGAACGTATTAGTGAGTTACATTTAAACAATACAATCATGAAAGTTATCCTTCTTAAAGTTATAAAGTTTGAGTCATTATATTAGAAGAATCTATACAGGATAGAGTTTCTGCTGAAAGTCGTGAGGCAATATTTCCCAAGAATGCCAATAAAGCCAAAAATAATATAACATTATTGTCTCATGGGACGTTAAGTGGCACTTTATTCCACTTAGCTCCATTTAGCTACACTAAACAAGAATCATTACTTCCCTCCTAATCTCGAATACCCTATAAAGAAATTACTACTATTATCGACTACGAAAAACGTAGCCGGAGCACACTAATATTTATTTTAACAATAGCATGCCATACCGCACTACAATAGAGCACTCGTGACGGGAATCGAATCTGGACCCTCCCTCTAATGTACATTACTAATAAACACATCTAAAGAGGTAATTATTAAAGTTGGTGTAGTCATTAAAGTTCTCGCGTACCCCTCAAATTACATTTTATAACAAAAAATATAAATTATGCACTAAGGTGGAGATGAAAATGGATACACCATGTCGAGACCCTAATTTTGCTAATATTAAGCCGGTTATACACTTACTCCTACATATTAAGATATAATCTTCCGTTTACATATATAAAAGAAATCCTGACTAATTGACTTTTTTAATTGTAGCTCGCTCTCCAACACTCCGTCTGATGTGAAGCTAGAGTGCGGTCCATGAATGGAAACAACTGCTACTACAGAGAACTCTCTACAGGCAGCAGTCGCCTCCGCTATGCCGGCTTGAAGAGACGAGCATGTACAATCTAGATTGACAGTGCACACTCCTCTTGATTAGGCTGATTCATATTCAACGTACAGCCAAAACTATGATAGGTAGTGAACTGAAATTTTTAAAGTAGCTTCGTAGTAAGTGTGCGTGTGGAAAGAATTTTGCAAAATTTTGATCTCCACCGGAAGTGACCCGATATCACACTTTCCGGAAACGGAAAGAGTCGGAGCGATTGTTCCGGAACAAAAATTATTAAGAATGTCATTCTATGGCAAAATAAAAAAGAAATATCTTAAAATGAGTAAAAAATGGTACGGGGAGAAAAGTTTGATACTTCGGGAGCTTTTAACTGTTACCACTAGTTTCAAATTTAACATTAGCTTGGAAGTAACCGGAGTATAACGAGAAGGGTCTGCCTTGTCAAGCTGGACAGAGTCTCAATCAAAGGACTTCATTTAGAGTGAAGAATTTAATAATCTTTCTCTCTCCTCGTCGGTCTCTCATTGTTGAGGATTGTGACTCCTGGTGGCTCGCTCAATTAGATGTCTCCATCGGCTGCGACTGCTTGCCTGATGGAGAGCTTTATGGGCCGGCATCTCCAGACAAATGGACATCTGGTCTGTCCATCGGCATGGGCTTCTACCGCGCGGTCTTCTGTCATCAACCTTCCCTGTCACCACAAGTCTGTCGCCATCCTTGCGCGCTATATGGCCGAAGTACGTGTACTTCAGGATGCGGCGCAGGCGAAGCGATGACAGACGCAGTTGATTTTCAATGCCCAATTCCGACAGGACAGAAGCATTTGTCCGGTGAGCGGTCCAGGGAGTCCTCAGCTAAATAAATTTAATAATAACTCGTAGCAAATCCAGCAATTATTTTTCTTTCTCAGTGTAAAATATGTCTAATGGTGAAAACACGTGATGACGTCATTATTTTAAGAGCCCCATAACATAACAACATTAATTTTAACAATCCCTTTGATAACACATGACTTAGTAGATACACATTAAAACATTACGAGTAGGTAGTAGTCGACGACGCACACACGCACACACGAGCGCGCTCACCTTTTCTGTGAAGTTTTTTATAACATGTCATAAGTTAAACAGAAAGAAACATTACCGAGTGGACAGGGCCTCGGTAAAAGTATGCGGGCACTGAGATTAAAGAAAATAAAGGTTACTACACGTGGTAAGAAGAGTTATGATGCTTATTTATTACATACAGTAGTACAGTAAAGAGTGGTAGGCAGACTGATGATGGTTATTTGTCCACTCTGCCGTCCTGGGGTAGTACCACCACTTTTGAATATAACACCCGTGAAGTGACCTTGTCGCGTTTCGGGAATAGTTTGAAAGTAGCCAGGTATAGGGAGAGGAGTGTGCATTGTCAATCTAGATGGTACACGCTCGTCTCCTCAAGCCAGCATAGTGGAGGCGACTGCTGCCCGCACAGGTTTCTCTGTAGTAGCAGTTGTTTCCATTCATGGACCACACTCTAGCTTTACATCAGGCGGAGTGTTGTCACATGCCGAGCTACAATAAAAAAAAACACCACTTTCAAACGTAACACTCGTGAAGCGTTTCAGTTATGACGAGAGAAGTCTGACCTGCCAGGTTGACCCACTCGTCTCGTTAAGCCGACCATAGCGGAGGCGACTATTGCCTATAGATTTTCTCGATAATACTACAGATACAGAAACCTCAATTCGGATCAAAACAACAAATCTACTTCTTCAATTTAAGAGCTCTCGTCGGCGAAGCTCTACCCTCGACTACCTGTTTGACCTCTCTGTGAGACATGACATTTATTTTTACTTACAGGCTTTAAGGCCGTTTGCACTAATAATCCCTTAAGTGCCGACTGCCAAACCATTTAAAGTTTCGTTTATCAGAAATTTAGATTTTAGATTTGTAACAAGTACAAAAAATATGTATTAAAGAGTGGTAGGCAGACTGATGATGGTTATTTGTCCAGTCTGCCGTCCTGGGGTAGTACCACCACTTTCGAATGTAACACCCGTGAAGTGACTTTGTCGCGTTTCGGGAATAGTTTGAAAGTAGCCAGGTATAACGAGAGGAGTGTGCACTGTCAATCTAAGATAGTACATGCTCGTCTCCTCAAGCCGGCACAGGTTTCTCTGTAGTAGCAGTTGTTTCCATTCATGGACCGCACTCTAGCTTTACATCAGGCGGAGTGTTGTCACATGCCGAGCTACAATAAAAAAAAAAGATTTAAGGGCGTGTTCAGTTAAAGAATTGTCTCAGTTAGAGAACGTTGGTGGAAGCGAGCATTACTTAAGCAAATCAAAACCGACCAACAATTAGCAGTACTTAATATAAAACAACGTCCTAAATGTCCTTTTTAGTCATCGTAAATGCAAATTAATAGAACGAGTTGGGAAGATCCTGTTGAATTACAATTAGAGGGCGGTTCAAATATATTATCAGGCGACGATGTAACATACGGCTCGTGCGAGAATCTATGTACCTAGATTAATTGAAACTGATACATATTATCCGTGTACATATAGCAAAATTGTTAGATCATTTGGGTTAATATATTACTCTAAGTAAATATTGTGACTTCCATCTAATATTTTCCATTTTAAAGCTTTTAATTAATTTTTAACCGACCTTTATTAATCAAATTATGCCCCGTGTGAAAGTCAAAGTCGATCGGTTGCGAGTTCAAATCCTGCCCAGTATTTCACATATCAACAATGTTTAATAGTGATATTTGTAAAAAGCCATTTATAGAACGTTGTGAGCTTATTTACTGACAACAATTGCAATGCGGTGAACAATGGTAACATATTATTGGACCATGCATTTTGTTACAAATTTCCTAAACCGCAATGCGACGCCACCTTAAAAAACAATATATTTTAACACATTATTATTTCAAATTTGTTAATGTACTTATGTTTATACACCATAATATCAAAAGCAATAAAAATCACTCCCAAATTTATCTTATAAAACAACTCACAATAAAACTATACAATTTCCTGTTAAAAGGGTCAAATAAATAGAAAATTGGTTATACTCAAAACAATAATAATTATTCAACCGTAAGCTGATTGGCGGATTAAGCCGTGGATGTGCGCGAGAATGTTTTGGTATACAAATATAAATATCTGTATCTGTAGTAGGTAAGACTATGAGCATACTTAAATAAAAGATATATTAGTTATCATATAATTTCTAGAGTAATAATATATGTCGCAGAATATAAGTTTAGTTAAAGCCTTCCCTGATAGAACAAAAGCGGCTCATCGCGATAAAAATCCTAACTAGCATTATCCGGTAATCCAGTATACCCCGGTCCGGCCGCTGCTACTGGATTATTACTCTAGTCTGATTTTCAACGCGATAATATGAATTGGAATCGTTCCAGGTTCTTTACACAAATAAACTTTTAATTATAACTTAGAGTAGATGATCTAATTAAAGCCAAAATAATAGCGGCACGTTCCGCCGGGAATACGACCTGAGACAACAATTATTGAAATATTACAAGCCATATCCGAAAAACATGAAATCCCATTTAAGCATCGCACAGAAACTACGCGCGGCAAATTAAACTTTAACAGTGGGAGAATAAGGGCCGGAAAAGATTATTCCGTTTAATATGCAATGCGAATTAAATTTTCATCACTTTGTTTGTAGTTCGCTGCAAGGAACTGTTAGGTTTTGTTATAATTTTAAACACGGATTGTTTCTATGATTTTAGCATATTACTTTAATGTTTTTATTCATCATGTTTCTTTTAAACATATTGCTATGCGTGACTATGCAGAATATTAAGGTAACATTGCATTGAGTCATCCATTTTAATATTCGCTATTACACTCACAAACATATAAACCAATTCATAATATGCTTTGACACAATTATCAACAACACCCTCTCATTATTATTTATATCTCAATAATTTTTCTTTCAACCAAATTGTTAGCATGTTACCGGACACTAGTTGATAGCAGTTTTAAGTGTATCGTAAGAAAAGTGTGTTATTTATTTAATACATAAAATATAAACGTAAAAGAATGCATCAATGTGTTAAAGTGGAGGTGAAGCAGACATCCTCAATATCCGGGAGGTAACGGCTTCCTGCCGCGAAGGTGAGACTTTCATATCCGACACGGCTCTCTATACAAATCTACTATTCCACTATATATTTCCGTCGACGATTACCAACAAATGGCTTTGATTTATAACCGGATTGCCAGACCATGGTCGACCTATTAGGCGACTATGAAATGGTTATCAGAAGAATACGATCTATCTTGCAATAAATGGCTACTAACCGGAGAAGTCGAATCTTTTACACCGATTTGGACTTGTCAGTCGCGAAGAGAAATTAATTTTAAAAAATAAAAATATGCATACACATTCTCTATCATAATTAAGTTAATTATGTTTAAATACTACATAAGCACATACTAAAATGGTCACAGGCATAATACTATTAAAAACGATAAATCATTTTTAATTTCTGCCGCCATAAAACATGGACAATTAAATCCTTTAACGCACAATTCATCGTATACTCGTACAACATGTGGCCCATGGGACCAGATATCCACCGACAGTCGACACCGACTCGACTGCTACAAATATCATTGATTATACACGTATTTTTATAATATAACTGATTTAAGAGATTAATAATTTATTGATTGGCAAAGACACAAAAACGAATAGTATTATAGAACCGAAAGCGGTTGGTAAGTTATGATGCCGCTGAAACTTTACCCTACTGAAACACTTTACGCTCACAATAAAATGACAAATCAATTTATCAGTTAATAACATTGAATATTCGTCCCGTGTCGGTCGAATGTGTGTGTGGCGTAATTGAGAGCGATTCGTATGCAATGCAGCCAATATAAGTCATCGAGCACAAATCATGAGGACCGCGAATGTCGGCGGCGGGTGCACGCGACAACCACTCTTTTATGGCACTCAAAACCACGCCAAAACTACAAATAATACAAACCGATTTACTACCCCTAAAACCCTCCATCCAGCACCGGACGGGGGAGGGGGGAGGGAGCGATGCCGACAAAAAAGCCTCAAACTTTGTAAATAAAATATCACCACAGGGTTTTTGTAAACAAGCGTTTGAATTTGTCACTTCTTTCAGGCTTTGTGAAAACATTACCTCGCGTGGGTTCGATTCGATTCATAGACCATTAACAATGTTTATTTGTGTATATATTTATTATAAAACATCTGTTTCGAATTCCTAATAAATTGAACAAAAATAATAAAAGTATTTTAATAGCTTTCGTTATCATAACAAATAGCATTCTGCTGCTATCCAATAATTTACCAAAAATAACTTTAGCATAACTAAAAGTTCTCACATAGTTGGGTCACTTTTCCCGCATAAAATCAAGTCATCCGTGCTTGCTTATTTAGGATACTGCATAATGAACTTATTTACATGAACGACATATATGTACATAACAAATCGAGCTACGTATATATAGGCGCAAGCGACGTGACCACTTTCAAATGTAAATAAATTCCGCATCGCCCTGTTTCCAATATGAAATGTACCTAATTCTAAAACAGACAATCTCTAAATTCTTATGACCCGTTACAAACGATATGATGTGTATTAACAAAGGATATTGGACTTTATGCGAACGCGCATAAAAGCTAATCGTCCACACAGAGTCCGCTGTCCAGGGCACAAATCTGCGGACATTATTAGTGCGAATTGCCACATTAAAGCTTAGTTGATCGGAAAAGGGAAGACGTTTCAGAAAATAGCGATTCTAGATTTTCGCTATCAGATAATAGACTAACTCCGGATGAGAACTTCTAAGCTCATACGTATTTAATAATCGATATAGACAATAGCTTAGCTCGAGACGCTAACTTACTAGTTCTCTCGTTACTTTATTACCTAAATTAAATCTTGCAACTTTACTATGCTTGCAACGAGCGAAATTAGGCTGGTGTTTTCCGGTCGTAACTTTTACAAAGATTCATTCTTTAAACCCAAGTTACTTCTAATTAATAAATTCTTAAAATTGTTAAAATTATTTTATTACCTCTTAAATGTGTTCAAATAGCTGTAGCCGGAATTTTCAGACACGTTAATAAAAAAACCATCTAAATCTATTTTTTTTATTTAGATAGCACCTAAAATACTCTAATCTAGCCTATATTCTATGGTAAATTATATTCAATTGTTCAAACGTGATCGAGTGACAAACAAAGAAACTTTTAGATTAATTAATATTAATACAGATTGAAAGTATTCACCTCACAGTAGAGGTGAATCTACAATACAAGTGGTATACTTATATAATATATTATTTAGAATACAAAAGGGAGCAGGGGCCTGAGGCTATGTACAATGTCCTAAATAAACTTTACTTATAAAGTTATGACTATATCATAAACTTAATATAACATCATTTTAACATTTTCTATTTACATATATACGCACTTACCAACAACGGTGCGTTGACCTCAGTCAATTACGTTTATTTATTTTAGAACTTCATGCACATCACATTCTCTTATTTGGGAAAATGGTAATTTACCAGTCATCCTTTGGAACAGTCAGAGTTGCTCGATGGAATATGAGAGAAGGGAAATATTAAAAATTTAATTAATTGTAATCTAAATATTATATTTTATTCAGGTGAATTTTTCAAGAGATACCAAAAAATACACAAAGGAATCTTGAGGATGGTTTTAATAAGCACCTAGCCAACGCCTAAAGCCTAACGAATTTGAGGGAATTATTTAACTTGATGGCTGGGATGACGAAGCTGCGTTCTGCCGAATACCCTGATCGGTATTAACAATCAACGCCCTCTACAGGCATCTAAGGTAATCCAGACATAGTTCGGTCTACTAATCATAGCGTCGAATGGTCAGCTTCCGGTGTTACATTGAATTAGTGAGGCGAATATATCTGAAATCGTCGAGTAGTGCTCGAACAATTAATTAAGCTTTTTGTTTCTTTGTTTACTTTATTTATTTATTATCATAGTTAAGAAAAAAAATTGTCAACTCGTACTCGTGTTGCTCACGAAAGTGAATATTAATGTTCTTGTGAGTAAATTAAATAAAGATCTTTAAACCGAATAAAACTAAATCTGCGTCGTTGGATTCTTAAGAAATCCTTTTCCCCAGCCAGGAATCGAAATCGTTGTTTCCTGGCTGGGATATTATTGCACCATCCGTTAACATCACTAATACAAATAAGATTTGTTTCGACCTGACAACCCAACATGATTTTATACGACTGAACCTATAATAGATATTATGATAGTCTTCACAAAATTTAAGATGCAATGGCGTCTGGAGGAATTTGTACCTTATTATTATTTATTGATTATTTAATAAAGATATATTATTTCAATTTTTTTTACATTTTACCAAGTTCAATTCTCGGCTGACGCAAGGGACTTTTAAAAATCTTTGAATGCAGTTTTACTTATAATATTTTTAGTTGTTTTTAATATTTCCTTGACGTGAAATTTTTTATTTTTAATATTTAGAATACTTCTCATCCAGGTACGCCTCTAACTTTCAATTATTTGTTACCGCAGTGCAAAAGAAAGCGAAAGACATTAAAGAAAAATTGAAGCTGCAACCGTAACGAGAAATTGATAAAAGGGAATACGAAAGAAAGTCAAAAAATGACAGAAGTTGACTACTAGACGCCTCAGCGCCTTCTAGCGATAAGGAGTGGCGCGTCCACACAATTTTATTAAACAAGAAGCGATGTATAAGTAGAAGAGGTAGTAGGCAGACTGATGATGGTAATAACCACCAAGTCCGCTATCCTGGTGGGAGCCCTGTTTCAGGATCAGCTTGAATACAACGAGAGGATATGGTACACATTCGTCTACTCAAGCCAGCATAGTGGAGGTGACTACAGTCTGCTTAATATCAGACGGGGTGCTGAGTTACTATGAACAACAATAATTGAAAGAATGCAATTAATCCTTTTTAACAAAAACAAAATACATGGTGAATTTTTTTTTCATGGCCAAATCCTAAACTATAAGAGATATCGAAAAATGCTGAAAGGAGTTGGGGATTAGGAGGAGAATTAGATTTTTGATAAATTCATTTTTCCGGCCAGGAATCGAACCTGTTGATTTTGAAAAAAAAGCACTGTATTATTGCACCATCCGATAGTGTTCCTGATAAGGATCAAATTCTGGGAAGTAATGATATACGGCAAACCAAAGAAAAGTGTTGATTTTTAACAAATTGTCCCTTATAATTTGGCAACAACATTGATTTGTATAAAAAATGTGCTTATTAGAGTTGTAACGATATTGCTCGAAGCGTATTATGAACAGAATAGCAATAAGAAGAGTTGTTATCTTTATTTCTTTGGAGTTTACTACGCAGCACATAAAAACCGTCGCTGACAATAAACGTTATTAGCTATACCAATATGATATCACCCTCGCGAGATGTTTGCATATAGTTAAATGCATAAACGGTTACCCTCACTGATACCAATCAAAATATGTTTATTTAGGCCGCAAAAACCTTACGCCAACAATATCAACCCTCATTCCGTATCTCTTGCTTAATAATTTTCAACAAAATAAAAACGGCGGTCCTGAATCTTTATTCATGGATTTTATAAAATATTACATTTTGTTTCGATTAATTTTGAAATGAAAACCGTTAACTTATTAATGGATTATTTTTTTTGTTTTAAGCAGTAGATGTATTGATTTTAGCTTTTTTATGGTAATACCCTTTTGTACGTACTGATATAATGTTGGAAGAAATAGGTACCCAGTGTCGATATTTAATGCTTCATTTCATCTGACGTATACACAAATCAGGGTAGGCAGAGTTTGTGAACCTTGAAGGTTTCCATTAGGTGTGTTTACTATATTTTTAGCACGTCATATGGCCGCACTCCGCTTGATGTTAAGCTGTCAGAGAAGGGGATCTGCAGACAGCAGTCGCGTCCGCTATGCCGGCTTGATGAGATGCCTCTACATACTGCGCTTGAAGGATCCCATGTTATGTATCGACTATCGTTCATTCAGTATCTACCATGTAGTGGCCCGTTGTATGACAAACCATTTCATTAAATTTGACTAACTTCTGCTGCTCCGATTTTTTTCTTCCGATACAAAGAAATGATCCTTACATGAAACTGAGTCGAATCGCATCAAAAAAATTTTTCATCAAAATGACTCATTTCCATAGACAACTCAAGAGTAACCAGAAAAATTACTATGCCAAATTCGTTTTCATAAAAAAGGGCAAATGGTTCCTAAGACAGTTTCTCTGTATCTCCTGTGGTTTAGGATTTCCCCATACTGCCCCGTTAAAAATATTACTTGACTGAATTTGACTAACATCTGCTGCTTCGATTTTTTTCCTCCGATACAATGAAATGATCCTTACATGAAACTGAGTCGAACCGCATCAAAAAAATTTTTCATCAAAATGACTCATTTCCATGGACAACTCAATCTTGACCAGAAAAATTACTATGCCAAATTCGTTTTAATAAAAAAAGAGCAAATGGTTCCTAAGACAGTTTCTCTGTATCTCCTGTGGTTTAGGATTTCCCCATACTGTCCCAGTTAAAAAAATTACCCTGTATAATGAGTTAAGTAAAGTTTAGTGTTTAAAATGCACTCTTTCAGCAAAACTTGCTTAAACTACTGAAATATATCCACAACAATGTACATCGTAATTACTTACGTTCATGAACATCCCTAACGATCTCTCTTCAAGTTTAGCAAACTATTTCTATTCAGGAGTTTCTTTAGTGCAACCAACAATATTAACTTTTACTTCCGCAATCGTCTCTCCATTACAACATCGATATACCTACCCTATGCTGCTTCTATAACTAATAAGCGAAAATTAACAGATTAATACTCGTAGGTTTCTGAACGGCCGTGGTCTAGCGGTAAGACCCGCGTTCGAACCTCGCTGAATTCTTACCGGTACCAATGTAACTATGTTACACGTACTTTGGTCGCTCAGTGCTTATAGGCACTATTTAACAGTGGTAGGCAGACTGTTGATGGTTATAAGCCGAGTCTGCCGTGTTGGGGTAGTACCAGCACTTTGTCGCGTATCGGGAGCAGTTTGAAAGTAGCCAGATATAACGAGAGGAGTGTGCACTGACAAACTTGTTGGTGCATACTCATCTCCTCAGGCCGGCATAGTGGAGGCGACTGCTGCCCGTAGAGATTTCTCCGTAGCAGCAGTTGTTTCCGTTCATGGACTACAATAAAAAAAGCAGACTGATAATGGTTATTAGTCTAGTCTGTCATCTAGATATAACGAGAAGAGTGTGCACTGTCAACCTGGACGGTGGAAACATCTGTGTCCCCAAATTGATACAGCTAAGACGACTCCTACCTGCAGACATTTTGAAGTTCTTCAGTTGTTAATTGCCGAGTTTTTTGTCGTCTTCATCTAATCATATCACGCGTTTCCAAAGTCATGGTAGAGTCTGACGATGAGCAGATGCATGCTAAACTAATAAAAATATTTTCATTTTGTTTCTCATAACATTTGGAAAGGATGGATGAAAGGAGATTAACTAAAAAGATCTATTGTGCGAAAGTGGATGGCAGTGTCGGAAGGGGGCACCCTAGAAAGACCTTTCTCAGTCAGGTCGGTCAACTGCTGAGAAAGGGTCAGATGAGGAGCACTCTCGACCAACATGCATGCATGAGGGGAGTAATGGATGTGGTCGAAGCGAAAGTGGTATGTAGAGAGAGGAGTCACTGGCGCTCCATAGTTTCTGCCTACCCCAGTGGGAACAAGGGAGCTAAGTAAGTAAGTAAGTAAGTTTTCATAACATTCTCGAGAGAAGCTTACGTTGCAGTAAATTTTTTTAAAAGTGTCCCCCATATAAACCGTTCAGAGGTCACGAGGGAGTTGTATTACTTATGTATCAAATCATAAAATTATAAAAATGGCCGACGAACGAGTAATAAACTAAATAAAACAAAAACTTCAAAGAATTTACTATCGTTAAGTGTATTATTATATTATTTATTTATGTATGTAAAAGGTTTTGTAATGCTCTCTTTAGTGTTTCTTAGTATTCTATATTTGTTTGGTTTTTGAGGAATAGACAGGGAGACCAACCTTTAAACACGAACCGACAAATGCGAACGGCAGGCCTGCCCGTTTCGATGGCGCTGGTTCTATTGTTCCTGTCCAAACACTTGCACGAATGTCAGTTCACTTTTACACTGCACTGATTACTTGTTTAATTTATTATATAAAAGAGTAGCGTCTTGATCAGTACTTGTTCAGAGTTGCGAATAGAGAATCACAGAGACCGCGACACTGTGACGGCGCGGCGAGACCGTTACAATCACGACGATGACGAGTGTGTGACTGACAGCGCGCGTGTATTTATAAACACTATTTTTAGGCGGTCTTTTGAGGGTAGGTTAAAGTTAATGAAAAAGGAGTAATATATATAAATACAAAAAATGAATGTATGTGCGTATGTGTGTAAACGGCTTTAACAATATTGTTACTGAATAAAATATTAATAATTTACTTTTTATGCGGTCCCTAAATTGTTATTTTAGTATAATTTATTTAATTAGGTAGGTCGAGGGCGGCCGTGGTCTAGCGGTAAGACGCGTGAACTCACGATCGATGAAACCCGCGTTCGAACCTCGCTAATTTTTTTTATTATTTTTTTATTGTAGCTCGGCATGTGACAACACTCCGCCTGATGTAAAGATAGAGTGCGATCCATGAATGAAAACAACTGCTACTACAGAGATATCTCTACAGGCAGCAGTCGCCTCCACTATGCCGGCTTCAAGAGACGAGTATGTACCATCCAGATTGACAGTGCACACTGCTCTCGCTATACCTGGCTACTTTCAAACTATTCCCGAAACGCGACAAGGTCACTTCACGGGTGTTACATTCAAAAGAGTGGTAGGCAGACCGATGATGGTTATTAGCCCAGTCTGCCGTCCTGGAGCAGTACCGCCACTTTAGAATGTAACATCCTTGAAAGTTGCCAGGTATGACGAGAGGAGTGTGCACTGTCAATCTGGATGGTACATTCTCGTCTCCTCAAGCCGGCATAGTGGACGCGACTGCTGCCTGTAGAGATTTCTCTGTAGTAGCAGTTGTTTCTATTCATGGACCGCACTCTATCTTTATCTCTAGCTGCCGAGCTAAAATAAAAAATAAATTACGTGTTTTTTCCTCATAAACTAAGTAGTGATTTATTTATAAATGAGTTCTTAGCTTTTGGAGATGATCTCTCCATTTAATTCCGCTTTGTAGAGATATTAAGTATAAATAAAAAACTAATGTTGAATGTTTGACATTTCTGTTATGAATGAAAAACATTAGGTTTTATTTTACACAGCGCATGCGCACCTGTCTTTCTTCTACCTCTACTGTAGAGTTTTCACTAATAAATAGATTAATTATACTTTAAGAAAAAGCTGGCATAATGGAAGCCACTTTGATCGGCTGGTATTCGAGTGAGTAGAATAGAAGGGTGTATAATTAAAAACAACATCGAACCAAACCCTAAGCGTCCGCGTCACCGTAAGAGGACATTAACCAGTAAGCTATTGCATAATGTAAATGCATCATGATGTAGCTGCTGCAGTTACAAATTGTGAGTGCTCTTAGTATGTGACACCGCCACAGAATTACTGATTTGATATCTACCCTCAAACAGGCAAACAGGCTTATTCTTACGGCGACTCTAAATGTTTAGCAAAACGTTTCTCTTCTAAGTTTTATGGAATAAACACTGTTGCGAGTATCCGCGTAATGAAACGACCAAATTTAAACGACAATATCCATTTTTGGGTCCACTTAATATCCAATAATTTGTTAACTAAAGAATATTCTAAAATAATATCTCTTTATTTCATTAATATGTTTTAATTATATCAACACATCGTTTACCAATCAATAGATAAAGTTTGAATACATAAAAACAGATTACATCAATATTTATTAAAGAATTTAATATAATAATAAACTCAACTATTGCATCAGAAAATGTCTAATTACTCAATAACCCAGATAAAAAACTTAAAAGTTATAAGAAATGTAGATTTATCGAAAATCATCTATAGTGACAATATAAAAATTGTGGGCCCTTTTCTTCTTTAATAATTTGCTTTTTTTTTTTGCTTTTTGCTTGCTCAATGGTTACTGCAACAAAAGAAGTTGTATTTAAGTTCACCTTAATACAACGTTTCAAATAAAAATGTCAAAAGAGATGGCTAATAGTGAGTAACATCCAAATATATAAAAAAGTCTTTTCTCACGTTATTATGTGCCTCAGCCCTTTGTCAAGTGAAGCCCGTGGAGCCTAATTTTTATTTCATTACGATAACAAATCTAATCAATATCGAAATTGAATTTAGTTAAAGCTCTGAATAGCCCTATCATCACAACGAGCTTACCGTTCCAATTTAGACTTTAATACGAGAGAGGAAAAGATGAAATCAAATTTTCTAATAGCTTTATCTCGCTTCAAACTTTTGCAACGGATTTTGGTCTTTATTTCATATGCAATACAGTGCAATATTAAAGTTTGTATTAAAACAAAGGAGAGTATTTTTAAGTTATACTACTTCTGCACTAGTTTACGGTTGTTGCTTTGATCGTATGAATTTTTCATCCGTGAGTCGCTGGCTCTGCGTCCCCGTGACATATTTGTTGTTCCACGTTCGATTCCCGGCCGACGCGACGTAACATTACACAATTCACTTACAGTTTACACCGACATAAATAAAATATAATATAATTACAGGTGACCGGAAGAAATCGACAAAGATAGACATTAAGTGCTACTGGAAGGAGAAGGCTAAGGATGACGGTGACGGTCACTTTTTCAATTAACTCATCAACACTCGTTCGCGTAACGTCTGTAATGAGGCTTCAAAACTATAATTTATAAAATTCTGGCGTACTACCCCATACAACCACTTTCGAATGAAATTACTATTTCCCGTTTCGGGATCAATATGAAAGTAGCCAGGTATAACGAGGGAAGTGTGCACTGTCAATCTGGGAGGTGAACATTCTCTCCCTAATCGCGATTGCTGCCTGTTGAAATTTCTCTGTGGTAGCTGTTGTTTCCGTTCATGGACCATGGATCTGCATAGAGTGCGGTACATGAATGGAAACAACTGCTACCACAGAGAAACCTGGTAGCAGTCGCCTCCACTATGCCGGCTTGAGGGGACGAGCATGTACCATCTTAGATTGACAGTGCACACTCCTCTCTTATACCTGGCTACTTTCAAACTATTCCCGAAACGCGACAAAGTCACTTCACGGGTGTTACATTCGAAAGTGGCGGTACTACCCCAGGACGGCAGACTGGACAAATAACCATCATCAGTCTGCCTACCACTCTTTATTAGTGCCTATAGGCACTGAGCGACTAAAGTATATATAACATGGTTACATTGGTACCGGTCAGAATTAGCGAGGTTCGAACAAGGGTCTCGTCGATCGTGAGTTCACGCGTCTTACCGCTAGACCACGGCCGCTCTGTAAATATCTCAAACATTCAATAGAGATACTAACTATGAACAATTTAGATACAATAGAACTGAATAATATAAATATACACGTACATATATCTAGTGAACCACACACACCAATATAGGAATCCGAAATAATTGTGCAAACGAAGCATTCGAAGGGCAAAATGTCTAATTAAATGATGAACAATAATATGTCTGCAAATCCTCAACTACAATCGGTATTATATAGGTAGATTAGTAAATGGGAGCTCGTTTCTCTAAATCACAAGGGATAGAGTTACGGCCGCCGTTCATTACGCGCCTATAACACTCACAATTAGAAGTAGATTCAATTTAGTAAGACTAATGATGGTTAATTGCTTAGTCTGCCGTCCTGGAGTAGTACCACCACTTTCGAATGTAACACCTGTGAAGTGACCTTGTCGCGTTTCGGGAGCAGTTTGAAAGTAGCCAGGTATAGCGAGAGGAGTATGCATGTACAATCTAGATGGTGCATATTCGTCTCCTCAGGCCGGCATAGCGGAGGTGACTGCTGCCCGTAAAGACTTCTCTGTAGTAACAGTTGTTTCCGTTCATGGACCGCACTCTAGCTTTACATCAGGCGGAGTGTTGTCATATGTCTAGCTACATTAAAAAACAAAAAGAGTAGTAGAAGACTGATGATGATGAGTAGTACCAACACGACTCGATATGCACACTGCACACTCGTCTACACGAGCCGGCATAGCGGGGCCGACTGATGCCTGCAAACTTCAAACTGTTGATGGCGTGCAGTCAATTGCTGGTCTAAGTCGGTCTTATTATTTAGAGTTTCCCTTGTTAAATAGTTTTGAAACAGTGGGCTTTACATTCAAGTTTATAGAAGATCTAGTTTTAAGTAATGGATGTAAGTTTTGCCGCATAGCTGGAAAAAACAACAATATTTTAATAAAAAGTGTGATAGAAACTTTACGATCAGAAAGCGAAGACATTACTGATCTCGAGACTCACATTATTAAAGGTTTTAAGATAAGGACGTGTCGGTAATCGATCTCCATCCTTCAGAATAGTGTCAAACGACAGATAATGTTTAGGGTAAAAAAATAAGATAAGAAAAAGCGATCATGATTGAATTAATGTTACATATGACAGAACCAAAGCTTCTATCCTCCATTTGTGGGTGATAACTAAGCAAATATGCTGAAACACGACAGTTCCTCCGGACAAACAAGTCACAACGTGTTCACCGCGTCGTGTGTTTTCAGAGACTCTGTCAAAGCGTAACGACACTTTTGTTTCATATCAAGTTAGTGCTTGTACTCATGACCGAGTATTCATTATGTTCAAGTTAGTTTCCGTAGTAACGACTGTTCAAATTAGAGTCCGTATTCATGACCGTTCCGACACATATATAAATATACATGTAGGCGAATGAACGGTAACCCTAAACTAGAGCTAACTTTAATTTGACTTAGGAAAATGATTTGTTACAATTATTATAGGCGAAATCGGATCCTTGTATAATTCACTAGTGAAACTTTATAATATTATGTTACCGAATGGAAACACTACCAAAATATCACTCAGATATATCCCGCAAATCTATTTATAATATAATTATAAAATATATGAAAATAGCTCTGTCTGTTTATTAATTTTCACGCCTATATCGCTAAACAAAGGAGATCCTCGTTTGTGGGCCCCTAACGGCTATTGATCATACCACACATAAAAATAATAACCAATTTATTATAGTAAATGGGCGATAGATTATATAAAATCTAAAAGGAATTCATATGCATTTAGATTATTATGAATATTGATCTATTTCTAATTATTCCAGTTAGACATTATAAAACTAATATTGTCACTATATTGTAGAGCTTATGAGGAACAAATCGACATTATTTCATTAATAGGCTTGGTAGGATTTCCCATACAAAGACTATTATCTCCTTTAAAAAAAATTCAAGAAAATAGATTGCCAGGAAAGGATATACTGCCTCTTTCATCTTAAAAAACTGAAGGCGTGTAAAAGGGGATAAAAGTATGTATGGGCAAATGTAACTATAATAAACATAAGTACTAAAATAATAAAAATAAAATGTCGCAGGCATAAAAACGGCATCACTAGAATTTCATTAATCATTTTATTTAGTAAGTGATCTAATAAATTATTAAATATTAATTAATCTGACGGCTACTCAAACGGCTACTTGCGAGCTAATCCTGAAACGCAGCTAGTGGCCGACTTCATGGCTGAAATTAGTAGAACTTAGGCTGCCTACCGCTCATATTTGATTCATTATATATATAATAGAGATTTATCGCTGATTTCTGAAGTGTACCTTTACAATTTGCATAATTTTCAAAGTAAAGACGGAATTTTTGAACTCATCCTCAAAATTTTAGCTTCGGTTATCGAAATGAAAAGTTCGTAAACTTCTGACGAAATCTGTTGGAATTTCTTAATTATGGCGGCGTGTTTTCTTTGATTTTATATAAATAAAACGTTTTTGTTAGTCGCTTCGAGAATAATCGACATCTTCTTTATGACATGTAATGCAATATTAATGAGAATTTAGATAATTATAAATAACGAGGGTAGGCAGTATTTTAAATTGGAAAATAAATTACTTCATTTATTTGACGTTTTATTATATATTTATAGCCATATATACGGAATAGAACGGCGATTACAGCGTACAGATTTGATGATTCGTCCAGGTTGACAGTGCATATATATCTCTCGTTATACAACTCGGCTTCATCTGAAATGCAACATTTCTACTAATGCAACACAACATTTGAGTTGTTTTATTCTTATTTTAATTTATTGTTACCGTTTATTTTTGTTAAACCCTAAAAACTTATTCACTATTATGTACATGTAATTTCTTAAAAATAAGCCGAGCATCGAGTAATACAGGTCACCTATCTAGCACGGGGGCCCCGGTGACAAACTGTCAACATAATTTTAAAAAGAAAGGATTTTTTCACTTAACATACATATATATCCATTGTCACCGCCACTCCCGATGGGAAAGAATAAATAGTCATACGACGGCAAGAATAAATAACGTAATTTGAATTATTAATATTATTAAGTATGTGTATCATTAGGTTATTATGTAATACAAATAAATAGGTAGTATTATTATGAAATTTGAATATTCACAAGAGGCAAATAAAACAGGAATCCCTAAAAATCCTTTGTCATTTGTTATGACGGATCTCTTGTAATAATGCTACCCCTTTCTTAGGACACCTCCCCTAAGAGAGAACAACAACAAAAAGCAATTTATTTTACAAAAACATTTAACATAAACACTACTCTACTGCTATGTAGTTTTTCACATGCTTTCAGGTGCACAGGTGGTGGCGATTGTTGCCTGCGGACATTTCTCTCTAGTAGCTAAATGTATCCGCTATCAGATGGAGTGTGATTACATACTAAACTACTATACTACTAGGTACCTCTATATTGTGTCGAAAACTAATTTTTAATACCTATATATTACTACTAGTCAAAGTTTAACGAGGTTTGAACATCGATCGTGAGTTCACGCGTCTTACCGCTGGACCACGGCCGCTCATATTTTAAATCTATATTTATGCGGGATTAGAACCTCGAGCTTAACACATATTAAAATGTTAAAGGAAATTATGTTAAGCACTTTTATAATTTAAGAACCAATGAAAATCTTCTAAATACTCAATTTTCCTTTTAACTCGCACAAAGTTTTATTTCTCGGCTTTTAAGCGTAAGGATAAAGTGCTTATAAATGGTTTGAGACAGATTTGTATTAAATATTTAAAAAAACATGACTTAGGGGCGACTTCTTAAACAGATTTATTAAGGTTTAAATCTTATTTATTTTTATTGCGTGCATTCTAAATCTTAATCAACGACATGGTGGTTTATTATGGAAATGTTGTATAAAGAAGTGCATATATCTACACCTAGCTCCTTCCTGCGACTGCAAAACGATGAAGGCAACTTTCACGAGACAATTCACTGGCAGAAGTTTCACGATCTTTATAGGTGTATATAGACGGTATTGCTGTAACTCCAGAAAGCTAAACAACAAGTTTTATAGTTAATGAAACTATAGATTATATCGTTTAGAATACACAGCGAAAGAGAAAGAACGATCTTATTTCTTATATTAGAAAGAGATAGAAGATTTTTTACAGTAGCTCGGCATGTGGCTACACTTCTCCAATGTGGTTCTTGAGCGGAGTCAACTACCTTACTGAGCCAGGTTTAAGGTACACATTCTTCTCCTTAAACCGGCACAGCGGGTGGATTGCTGCCTGCAGACATTTTTCAGCCGGAGTGGCGTCGAGCTACTGTAAAATATATCTAACATTTGTTGCTGTTCGATTTTGGTTTATGCATAAAGTAATCTTGTATTTGATGAAATATTTTATAAAAGATTATCTAAGAAACAATCTATGTTGTATCTCGGTAGAGATGGTAGTGCCACCAGATGAACATTTAAAAATAATAAAATGTATTTATTGTTAGAAAACAAACATATTAATTCCTAATTAAAACAAGATCAGGATTTTTCAAACTCAATGTATAATTATCAAACAAAAACACTAATCATATATACACGTAGGTATATTTATCGATTAAATGCCGCATTGAATTAAATATGCGAGAAATACAATTCTTGAATCACGTGTGGCTGGTAGCACTAGGGAAGTGATGGCTGATAGCCAAGCCATATTCATACGATGAATATCGAGTACAGCCACTCGGAAAATATTAAATTTGCATAGAGCTGCGTCATAAATGCTATCGTAGAATTTTTTATCATGCCTCCATGCATCGATGTCGTGCTACTTTTGACTATTTATCCGAAAACTATCGATAACCGATAAGGATGAGGTTTCTCGGTCTCCTTTTACTACCGAGTGACCTCTATCAATGAAAATGCAAATAATAAGTACATGTTATACGTACATCGTGAATTATATTTCATAATAGCAAACATTAATCTCATTTAATAAGTAATATTAGCAAAACATCCAGCACTCAAGGATCTAAATACCATTAAATTAATAAATTCTCGTACCTTAAAAAGCATTGAATAAAAAAACAATTTTCACCTTAAGTTAAAACGTTTAGGGACGCAAATTTTTACCCATATACTCTTAAAAGGTAAAATTCCTTTCATTTTTGTACATTATGCCCCTATAAATGTTATTATAGTCATGCGAGGGTAGAGTGGGGGGCATTTTGTACACCGGTGGGGATAATGAGTCATAAAGAATAAAGGTATGGCGCTCGTTAAGGCACATAATGACCGATCATACGAGAGAAACACTCTCTTGGTGAACCACTCTTCACCGGACATCCTCCTCCATCCTCTCTATCTCCTTGAAAATAATAACACTACGTATACAGACTCCAATACAATGTGAACGTTGGTTTTGAAACAAGGATTCGACTGGATATACGTGGTCGCTCTGGCGCTCCATAGTTTCTGCCTACCTCGGTTGTGAAGAAAATTAAATTTCGTTCATTATTATATAACACAAGCTGTTACCCGCAACTTTTCTCAATAAACGGGCTATCTAACGCAAAACAAATTCTAAATAGAAGTATCCTATAACTTATAACTCAAAATTTCATCAAGATTCGTTCAGCCGTTCGAGCGTTATTGCCAAACGAACAAACATGCTTTCATGTTTATAATAGATCATGTTTTTTATGTAAAAGTAGGAAAGTAAGCTTGTTTTGTTATTTTTACCTAAAAATAACTTCGTTCTGTGCGAACTTTAAGGTACTAAATCATGCTTTTCGAATTAATAGCAAAACTTTGCTAAAGAAACTATTTCTAAGTCAATTCGTGAAAAAGCGGATGACGTCGTTGGTTCGATTCTGTGTTAAGTTAAGCGTTTGTTTTTTTTTGTTAAATTTCGATTATATTTTAATAATGTTCCTAAAAGTGTTTGGAAATGTCGGGTAAATTTTATTCGAAATTCGGGGATATTTTAGAACAAAAGGTTATTTTATTACAAAGCGTATTTATAGCATGTCTGCGCGCAATGGAGTGTTGGCCTAAATCCTTCCCACACAGCAATAAACTTCTGAAATTGTAAATACACATGTATCGTTTAAATTAATATATAATATTAAAAGGGAACCGTTCTATTGTGCGAGTTGAAACGCAATTTATTCACATGAATGAAGTGAGCCCTTTCTCTAATGAGAACATTATGAAACGATCGCTAGGGCTGCTCTATATTTTATGGGCTCGTGGGCGAGTGTTACAGACAGGCCCTCGTAACCTACCCTTACAATATCATAATACTAACCCTTTAATAACAAAATAACTATCAATACCATTTCGGGCGATTCCTGAACGGATGATGCTAGTGCGCTGTTCTGCACTATAAATATATTATTCCGTCTCCACCTGATGTTGAGCTAGAGTGCTTTCCGTGTATAGAAATAACTTTTACTAAACATAATGTCTGTAGGTAGCATTCGATATACCGGCTTGAAAAGACTGACGCCCACCGTTCGCGTTAGCACAACATATTATCCGCCTAATGTTATGAAAAATGTATGGAGGCAGAAGTGCCCTCCGCTACGCCGGCTTGAGGAGACGAATGTGCATCATCAGCGTACACTTTCTCGTTTTGCCTGCTAGTACTTCCAAATTGATCCCGACTAGGGTGACTAAGGTGTTAAAAGTGGTGGTACCACTCTAGGACGGTATCCAAGCGATGTTAATTAGAGATTTTTCTCGTGTGGGCTAGTTACTTCGCTTTAGCTTATAATTTCGTTCAGTAAAAGAAAGACGGTCAGTCTTGTAAAGCATTGGCGAGTGGTAAAATAAATAAAATGTGAATAATATAATGTGTAAACCCTAAAAGACAATGCAGATGTATTACAAGAGGGTTTATTTCATTAATGTACCTTTTGTATAAGCCTTTATAAATTGTCATCCATTTCATGAAGCGAAACTCATAATATACCACAATACAGCAGACGGGAATGTTGGGGGTACTTTTTTCAATTTTCTTCTGGAGGCCAGATTCATTGATTCATTCTTTAAGAGTTAATACGAAGAAGTAAGTAATTCAACTATGTTTTTTTAATTAAATTGTGATGAAAATTGGACAGAAAAAATCAGCAGCCTGAGCCGAAGTGGGAGTCAGTCTGCCTAACACTCTTTTTTAACTATGATTAGCATCTATCTACAGTCACTACCTACATTTGTGATGAATTTCATTATGTAAATATATATGAATAGTTATGTTTGTGTATATAATAGGTATGTGTACCAAATACCACGTTCAAGTATCACTTGACTAATCAAGTTAGTGTTCAAGTGTTTAATTTAGAGTAAATGTTAGTTGTTTGCTTATCGTATACAACGGATTTTCAATCAATTATACCATTTAATCTTTAGTACGCACAATTTGAGTACAGCGTGTTGGTTTTGTTAGACGCAGGAATATTAAAACTTCCTCTTTCAAAATAACTCGGATTGTGATCACGCTCCGTCTGATGTTGAGCCGAAGTATGCGATGGTCGCCTTCAATATGCCGGCTTGAGGAGACAAGTGTGCGCCATTCATTGACGAGGCACACATCTACACTTCAGGGTGATACACTCGTTCAAAAAACAATATTTTTATTATATCTAAAGCGTTCCAAAATCGGGTTCGGTTTTTTTATTACGATTTTCTTAGAGCATACTGTATCTCCGGTCATGTTCATATATAGGTATATAGTGATTATATATATGTATGTATGTATATTGATACATTAGCATATTATAATATGTTCCTCGCAAGATCCTCCTGTTTGCTTATTGTAAAGTGAGGATTAATTGATATTTTCATGAAACTCACGGCTGCAATAACACCCAGATATATTCCTGAATAATTTACTAAATCTTACTCTAGTCATGTTTCAAACATTTATGACTGTTACACTAATAGGGGTAGGTACAACTTTAGCCTACTTTATTTTTTTTGTTTATAATTTTTTTGACAGATTTTATATTATTTAACTTCTTGTTGTTTTTCTTTTTTGTTATGTTTATTTTTACTTTTAAAATTTTATTCGAACATTGTCTGTAATTTTACATCGTTAAGCCTATTAATAAACTTATGTTTAAGTAGTTGTTTCGCTCTGCGGACTTAATAAATAAATAAATAAGTTTTTCATCATAATAAGTTATTTTTACTCTATTACTTTCGGCAGAACCTGAATGCTCAGGTAATAAATTAAGGTCATAAACGATAGGATTTTAGTTCTTCTATATAAAAAAATAAGGTTTGTTTGTTCGTTCCAGAACTATGAGACCTATTTGAAAAATTGTTTTTGCCCTAAATAGGCCGTTTATTGAGGTCAAGGAGTTATGCTCCCGTTTCTAGGACATTGTATGTAGAAATATGATTTTATTATATAATAATAAAACGTAATAAGTCATTTAGTACTGGTCCTAGGTTGTCTGGTAGTTCAGAGTCACATCTTTTTGATCGGAGGAGACCTACAGGCATCCAGTGCATTTTAGTTAAAATCCTTATTCGCAGTATACGAGAACGGGCGTTGAATAATGAAGTGAATTAACTAAGTTCTTTGAAAAGACGTTTGTTTAACTATGCGAAAGTTAACTAATTTGTGTGTTTGTGTCGTGCCGTGCCCTATCTCGTTGTAAACTTCGCTCTGCTATGGTGTTGTTTCCCCATCAAAAGAGGGGAAAAACTTATATTATCTACACGCATGCACACGAAAATATATTATAATAAATTACCTTAAATATTGTTCTTTCTAATTTATAGGTATGCAATCGCGTATAGTAGCTCGGCATATAGTAATTTAACAGTGTATCCTTGAACTTCCAAGATGACCCACCGCAGACTGGACATGACCATCTTCAGTCTGAAGTACATTATACTGAGTCTAACCATAAACGAAACTAATTCTGCAAGATTTGAACACGAGTCTCCCGATCGTCGACGTCTTTCACCACTAAGCTCAATAAAACATAATGCCTCTGTGGAAAGCGGTCTAACACAACTTCAAATAATAAAAGTTTATTTAGTTAAACTGTTTTATTCATTCATTCATTCTACGAAATACAACTGCAAAAGTGAATTTTTAAAAACATAAAATACTTTTTTGAAGTTTTGCGGTACAAATTACACCTCAATGCAAGGGAACAAAAAGAGGTTACTTCGAGTGTTATGTACGCTATACTATATACAAATTTAAATAACAACATTTATAAACATTGCATCTCAATTCTAAATACCATATTATTATAGAAATCTCGAACACTTATCGTAAGAAATAAAGAATTACGGTTTTCAGAGTTTTTGCAAAATCATCTCTCAAGAGGGTAGAATATGGGACGAAAGTTTGTATGGGGACAAAAAGTAGCCTATGTCCTTCTCCAGGATGCAATCTATCTCCTGTCAAATTTTATCGAAATCTGTTGGTTAGTTTAGGCGTGAACTAGTACGAATGTGACTGCAAAACGACCTTGTCGCGTTTAGGGATCAGTTCGACAGTAGTCAGGTATAATGAGAAGAGTGTGCACTGTCAACATGGATTCGTCTCCTCAAGCTGGCATAGCGGAGGATATTATTCTGTTGTAACAGTTGTTTCTGTTCATGGACCGCATCAAGCTGAGTGTAGTCATACGCCGAGCTTCAATAAAATGTAAATAATATATTAGCGTACATTTTGTTTGTTTTAATTAGTAAATAAATAAATAATAATGAAGTCTTAGTACACACAGAGAATAAGTGTACTCCATAAGTAACAGAGCGGTGTAAATAGTAGGTTTTATGTAATATTTTGCAGTGGCCGTGTCCGATATTCATGAAAGTAGATCGCTGTTGGCCGCCAGCCATAACTACTGAAAAATGTTTTCAAAATTTACACTTGTTAATACTACCTACGCTATATTCGTATAGTATCGATTTTTAAAAGTTTATTTCCTGAAATATTACGACCCCTATTAGGTTCGTTTCTATTTCCATAAATAGATACATAACACAAACTTTATTCAAAAGGGATATCATCAAAATTAAACCGATGCCTGCGCAAATAAACATGTAACAGAAATTACAGGTGCTGTTCTTTATTTTCTACTTCTCTTCCCCATATCTCTCACATTATACCTGCGATTTTCGCGGCGGGAGTTTTAGCGGCCATCTTGAGACATCACAGGTTATCTGTCTTGAATTATTTTCCTTGTTTTTCTTCGAAATAATGGTGGATTATTAACCATTAAGTGTTCGTGAACGTGCGTGAGTGTGGGCAAACAATTCAAAAGAAGAGAACCTGTGTTTCCATTTTCCCTCCAAAACTCGTAGGAAGTTTCAGTAAAGATTCTACCACTTTATTGGAGCAATTTTTGACTTCATTGAGACTTGACTTGACTGTTTGGTGTGATGAATGAATGACTCGTGGTGCACAATAATATTTACTTTGACACTTGCAAATGCCATATAAAAAAAAATTCGCGGCGGGATTTTTTTGTCTGATCTAATTTTTATTTTATTTTGCATAACATGATATTCTAGTAACATCATAACATGATCCGTTCCGTTTTAGCGATATCCCGGTTATTTCCATTTCAAATCAAAATTTTTACAAAATCCTCTACACTATAATACGAAGCTACCCTTTTTCAGATTGCTAGCTTATTACTCGACTTCGATACTAGTAGTTACAAGTGGAGGAGTCCCTCAGCAAAGCAATTCACTATGTATGAAATGTGCATCTACATTCTACATAGTATAAGAAAACGCGACGGGACCTTTATATTGAACACAATTTTGTTATTTCTGTGACGTCATCTGGATGGACAACTTGGGAAATATTCAAATAAAAGTATTGAAAATATATATGTTTAATTCTGTATGAAAAGCGGGAGGGAGACTGGACTCACCCTGGACGGTGCCTGTTTCCTAAATCTGGTATAGCGGAGACGATTGCTAACTGCAGACATTTCTCTGTGGTAGCAGTTACCTCCGCTCGACATGCCGGACTACTATAAAAGTTCCCAACATACCTACCTCGAATGCAATAAAGTAGCTTATTTTTTACAGAAACTATGGTTTGGAGGTTTTGTTATGAGTTCAAATCCGATCACCAGATTGAAAGCGTTTTATGAGAAAACGTGTTTCAAAAGAGTATTTTATATATATTTGAACTCTATTCAATGAATGTTATTAATATTTCTTATGAGAAAGTGTCATGAAAGTCTGTGATAATTGTTGGTAATTTTATTAAATTCTGGGGAAATTGGCTGGCGTATTTCTGTCGCCAAAATGAGCTTTAATTAATGTTAGATTGTTGTATAATAATATATATTTGTAAAGGTACTTATTGAAACTACTTTAAAGCGAAGAGTGGGTACGTATTTAATTATTTACCTCTTTGTCGTCGCAACAAAAGAGAAGGAGAGCCATTGTGCTTAAATGAAGTCAAAAGTCAAGAAATTAAGACGATGGGGGGACATTTTTAAATTAATTTCTGAAAGAGAGAGGTATTCATTCCCTTTACAATTTTTTAAATGTTTTTTTAATAGTATTGTTTTTTTCTTTTTGTTAAATTGATAACGTTGTGTTTGTTTTTCCAGACCTTAACAGGAATTGTTATTCGATATTATTTGAATTTTAGTTACAAAAGGATTTTTATAATGATAAGTATTGTCGTATTTACAAATTATGTGCATCGGTATAGGAGCGGTGGTGGTGCTGCCATTGTACCACCACTTTCAAACCCGTAACACTTTAAACGCATTGGGTTTAACAAGAGTAGTCTACCATCTACCTTTTCGACTCGGATGGCAGTCACTTGTTGATTTTCACATTATAATATTGTGGGGGGCGAATAGCCTCATAGGAACTCGGCTATATTTTACCTAACCCTATGATTCGATAGCTCAGAATGTATGTGCACTAGAAATCACGATCTTGCGATACCTCAACGAGGACAAATACAAAGTTCACTGACCTGCTTTCACACCGCCTCGAGCTTATGGTACAGCCTCGGTTCCTCGGTCCCGGTGGAGCTAGCTGGTGGTCGTCACTCGCGTACACATACAATTAATTACGATTTAGCGAACGTCGCTGATGAACGTCCTGAGGAATACGATTCCTGGCACGATGATGGGCTGGACGAAAGTCAGTCACTAAAATAGCACGGCTATTCTCACTATGCACAACTATGGACTATTCTTGATGACGAGGAGCTCCAGCAACACGGCTGCTGGTCGCACGTCGATCGCCCGAGGACACGACGAGACTGCACACCGCGGCTCACCGCGGGCTACTTACATCGACAGCGAACAGAGCACCTACCCTCAATAAAAAAATATTGCAAGCTCGTACAAATATTATTATTTTTAATGTACAATATCATCTGCCTACCTCATAGAGATAGTTATCTGAGTGAAGTGTAGTCAGTTATATTATTAAATAATAAAGCCTAAACGCGGATTAAGCCGAGGGTATTTTAATGCATTCCTGGATTAAAATATTTTATGCAAGAATTGTGCAGTTAAGTCGAGAGGCGGACGGGCTCGGCGGTTATCTTCGCCAAAGAAATAATTAAACGCGCTCGGCAATCCGCTCTTTCCATAATTCTCTTAATTTCTATCTGGAGGTGAATGAGATACACACGGGGACTGTTTATGACTTATATTTTTATCAATGAAAGCCCAATATCTAACGTGCAGGTCTTCGTAATAATAACTTTTTATCATTCGTAAACAATGATAGGCCTTTAAGAATGGACCTCCATTACTCATGGCACGAGTGGTCCGCGACAGACCTCAGTTGTCCAAGTTAAGAAATCCTGGTATAGCAGACAGGGATGCTGAATCAAACTTTAACGAGTATGTTTTTCTTAACTATATTATATAAAATTGAACAGAAAAAAGGGCGTGGGTTGTTTTAGTAGGTCGTTTTGTTTTTTTAGTTTTCCATTAAATTTTTATCATAATAATTAAAACAAATAACCGTTATTAATGTGTTTTTAAACAATAAATATTTAAAATTGTTATTATAGAGATAGGTTTTTCATTCATTATTAGGTACTATGTTAATTAGTAAGTGTATCTCGATGTCTGATACGTTTTCGATGAAGACCTGAGAGGAGGTATAAGAAGAATTCTGAATCTAACATAAAGAAACTTCCACTAAAACTGTTTTTCTGGAATATCTGAAATGAACCCTGAACAATAATAAGAGGTTTTTCGTTTCGTTACCATAACCGTACTACATACTTTTTTCTTAAGTCACGCCCCGTTCCCACTGGGGTAGGCAGAAACTATGGAGCGCCGGAGATTCCTCACTCTACATACCACTTTCGCTTCGACCACATCCATTACTCCCCTCATGCATGCACGTCGGTTGAGGGTGCTCCTCACCTGACCCTTTCTGAGCAGTCGACTAATCTGACTGCAAAAGGTTTTCCTAGGGCGCTCCCTTCCGACACTGTCATCTACGTTCGCACAGTAAATCTTTTTAGTTAATCTCCTTTCATCCATCCTTTCCAAATGACCGAACCACCTTAGCATACTCCTTTCCACTCTGGTCACAAATACTACATACTTCAGTTTAAAAAAATACTTCTTTATAATACAACATTTGTGCTTCACGGACAATGCAAAGTAATTATTATAACGATGACATTTTTCATTAAAAAATAATAGGTGATAAAATACATAAATAAAGTCTGTTAAATATATGACCCGCTCGTGCGCCCGTGTGTATGAACGTCGAGGAAATATGAATCACCATCGGATTTACATATTTTCCAAGGTAACAAAGTTTAATTTCATCAATGTAGTATGGATTAAATCGCTCAACTTGGAGTTACGCGTACTTTCTACTGAAACTTGCTCGAAACACAACGTGTCTTACATTACATCTATTTCACTCAGTTATTTAATATTTTTATGACAATTTTTACAATAATACTCTAATTCTAATTCTACGGCGCCACTTGCACAGTGCGATAATTAGCGCGTTAAAAATTACGGCATTAAAACTATAGCTACATTAAGGATTCTGCTCGAGTTAGGGTTTAACGTGTAATTGTTTAATGTTTAAAAGAAATCATAAGTCTTGGCAACATTAACGTAATGCATTAATTAACGCGTTAAGACGCAGGTGGAGCTGTAACATTTTAAAATGATATACTGAATATACTCGTATATAAGTAAATAATATTGATTATTAGGCAATATTATCATGAAAGTTGACGTATATAAAAGAATTATCCTTTATTGTTTATTAAAAAGTATGCAATTTATGCGGAACAATATATTTGAAACACGGGCCCGCTTTTTCAAGCAAAAATTTAATAAATGAATACAGAAATTGAATCACACTGCGGATGTGAACCCCGGAAATTAGCCAGCGCGCCTCAAATCAGGCCACACACAACACATTCCGTGTTTTAAATATATAAAAAAAATCACAATTCACCGATTATAATAAGTGGAAAATTGAAAAACGTTTTCTGAAGTACATTCTCTTATTATATAATAAAAATAATACATTAATATATAATAGAAAGAAACAGTTGGATCGCATCCATCATCAGCTTTCAACAACTCGACACTTCTACGTTCATGTGTTAAAAAAAACATCATAGTGAATTAGGGTTGAGTTGAAAATTGAGAAACACGAATTTTATCAAATTGAATTTACGTAGATTTTCAAACGGAATATAAATATTTATTCACCTCAGGATGGCTACCATAATAGACTGAAACTTTTGGGACATTTCTGAAACTTCATATGACTAAATCTTCATCGTGATTTGACGTCGAAATCTCTGAAACCCTAACTTGTATTTAAACAGAAAGAACCTAAATAACATCCCTTTTTGTTCACGAAGCTAGTCTATGGTGTCGACCGACATTTGTTCAGAGTAACCCAATATTTCGTTTATCGTCATACGCTAAACGTAAAACGAAACTATCTAAGATCGTGGTAGGTTGGATCATATACCTATAGTTGATACATTTTACTACCAAAACAAGGAAACTGCTAAATAACAACATGATAATATCAAATAAAGAATGCTGTTGAAAATGGCGTCACATATGTTTGTGTTCATACAGGCATGGACAGCAAAAATGGTTTCTCACTATTCTTGTTTAATAAATATTTATGTTCCTGAAAATACATAGAGAAATTTAAATTCCTAATAAAATAGATAGATATGTCGACAGTACAACTTCTGCACACCAGCGCCACCTCCTTCAATCTAATTTGACCAAATAGCACAAAAAGGGAATATTAGCCAAAGTGTTGGCAACCCTATTTAAAAAATATAATACATCTATGTATCGCATAAAGATGGATTTCCGTGAGGGAATTAACTGAGAAGAGAGAAATGTGTGATTTCATAACAATATTATAGTAACATTCGGCCGCGACTCTATTCACAAATGTACATTGTTCTTACTTATACATATTCTGTATCAAATAGATGTTGTTTTTAAACTTCAAAAGCTAATGATATATAGTCAGTAGTTATATCTTTATTAATTTTCTTGAAATGTGTATATTTAAAGTTTTTGTTTATATAAAGTGATGTAGATATCGTAGTTGTAGAGAATCTGAGCTACTTCCGAGTTAACTCGTTACTCTTCCTGTTTCCTGAGCTATGTAAATTAACACGAGCACACAGGGCGATAGACACAACCCTATTTATTAACAATAAGAACTATATTTTTAAAGCAATTCTTTTGCATATTGTACAAAACTTTACTTAGCATTTCATAAACTTTTTAGTATAAATTTTTAAGCGATCTTGGAAATACGTATAACCAGGTTATTTTTTTAGTTTGGTATCATGATATTGTGGCGACATCTAGCGGTAAATCATGAACAATATTAATAAAGAATATTCGACGTAATTGTAACGCACTTACCACAAGCATTCGGATAACATATGATTTGTTATAAGTCCTGTCTATGGCCCTGTATGTAACAGTTAAGAAGTGAATACGCGCCATGCTGAAGGAGCTAAGACCATTGTCTCAACGCAAATTAATTTCAACTCCCCATTCGAATTGTTGTAGCTTTTGTAACTTTATCAAAACTTTACACTTCAAACCTTATTCATTATTATATACGTTGGATTTTAATTAAATTGCCACAGACTTATTAACAACTCTTTGCCGCCATATTTAACACGTACAATATTTAATACGCAGTCTAGTATATTTAATATAACATGTAGGTAACCATCATTGTTTGTAGCGGAATGGTTTTTGTATAATAATAGGCACATCGTGTACAATTTGTGCATACGAGTCTCTATTGAGAGGTTGTACAATGACATTGCCTCTATATCTGCCCTAGAGCTGCCATTCATTAACAGGCAAGCTTATTATTTTGATTATTTGAATCGCGGTTGTATGAAGGTAGACTACTGGACTAATAAACATCATCGACCAGAGTATAACAAAGTTGCAACATATATTTAAGAGAATTGAACGCAGGGTCTCTCACTCGATCGTAGGTCCATTTTACGCCTTCAACGGCTTCCCAAATATATTTAAATTGCATTAATTTACAGTTACATAGTTTTTTTTTATGCTTAATAGGCAAACGTTTGACCGCACCCTGCCTGATGTTAAGCAGTGATGCGGTCTAAGGTGGAGCACGCTTGCCTATGAGGTACCTATTTACCCTTAATTTAAAGATGCCCATATTGTACTTCTCGGGAAACACAGACACCGGGAGAGAGTTCCACAGTTTCGCAGTACGCACGAGGAATGTGTTGTCGAAACGCCTCGTACGCACTTTAGGAATTCTTGTGTGAATTCTTGTGTTGAAAAAAATAGTATTCTTGTGTTTTTTAACTTCATCTAACTTTCCTTCGTCTTCGGACTAAAAGTGCATATATGAAACGAATGGAAGCCCTACATGAGAAATGTAGAAATGTAGAGTCGCAACAACAAATGTAGAAAGAACCTTTGTCTGCGAACAAAGCATGCACCAGTCTGTGTCGAAAATATATATTTGGCTCATCTTTATTACTTATTACACAGAAATACGATGTTATATTTATGTACATACTTAGTTAATCTCAAAAGTTACCAAATGTTCTTATGTCCAAAGGTTATAAACGTATTAAAGCATTTAACTACTTCCCTCTTGAAGTAAAATTAGTATTACATTAAAGGTCCTATTCGAAAACCATTAATTAATTATTGACTGTTACTTACGATTTGTTTTATTATTATTATTTATTTATTTTTACATATTCTCGGTCTGTAGCCGGTTACTAACATGTTCGCGGGCCTAGGCCAAGGGAACAGTATTGGTTGGATGGTGAAGTGCGTTTGTTTGCAAGAATTTGCGGACAATTCTGCAGGTGTTAAGTATGGTGGCCTTCTGTAATGCTAATATGTTTGTGGAGATAATTCTATTGCTTCGAGGGATGGCTGCAAACTTTTCGGTATTATTATTATTATTACATTTTATACAATAGCTCGGCATGTGACCATGGTGGTGGCGGTGGCCGTAATGGCCGTGGTCTAGCGGTAAGACACATGAACTCACGATCGATGAGACCCATGTTCGAACCTCGCCAATACTGACCGGTGTCGCTATAACTTTGTTATATGTAATTTGCTAACTCAGTCAATAGTGCCTTATTAAAGAGTGGTAGGCAGACTTTGTTATTGGCCCTGCCCGTGGAGATTTCTCGGTAGTAGCAGTTGTTTCCGTTCATGGATCGCACTCTAGCTTTACATTAGGCGGAGTGTTGTCATATTCCGAGGTACAAAAATAAAAAATGTCTGTAGGCTGCAGTCGCCTCTGCTATGCCGGCTTGAGGAGTCGAATGTGCACCATCCACCCGGCTACTACAAAACTGATGATCCGGAAACCCAACTAGGTCACTTAACGGGTATTATAATAAATAAATTACATTTAAAAATGATGGTACGTACCACCCCAATCGCTCTAATCAATGACGTCAAATATATATTTATATTTTCATACCGACTAATGAAATTCGTTAGATGTAGTTTTTATTTTTAATAAAATTCATTCCGATTTGAAACATAGTAAATAATACAACTAATTAAAAACATCCCTTCAATTTTCATCATCAAATAATAAATAAAACAAAAGTGTACGTTAATGTAATTTATTTTAGCATCTACGAGAAAAGTTTTCTAAAGAGCATTTTAAGATTAGAGAATGCACGCCTAGTGAGACAATTGTCAGGCGATTGAGTCCTAAATTACATCTATTTGAGGGACGCTCATAGACGGCGAGGTACAGTCGACCACATATCGAGATTAGAATAATAGAAATATGGAGTCGTATAGAATTGTTGTACATGGTCGACTGTAAAACCAAGGTAGCTTCGAAATGGCATATGTAGAGAAGAAGCTACAAAGAAACTCTTACAATTGTCGCCATTATCATACCTACTATAATTTATTAGAGACAAAGAATTCAGTAGGTCTATAAGCGTCTTAAACTATGATTATTAGTATACTGTGAGATATGTGATCACAAATTAATAAATAAACATTAGAATAATAAACAAAAACAAAGGAAAAGAACTTTAATATGAATTTTAGATCTAATTATCATAATATTACTAAATTTTCCTAAAATAAAAATAATTACATATAAAATAAATACACAAATCAAATTAGGATAAATTATATTATTAATATTTAGCCATGTTTAACTTTTAAAAGCCCGCTTTAGATTCCATAGATAATATAGAATGTAGCTGTAGTCGGGGCATTAATGTTGCCAGCTCACGGACTTCGCATTACCTTACTTATAATAATTTATTAGTTAAAAATGATCAAATATTAATAGTTAGGTTTAATATTAACAACCGTCATACAGAAGTATGGGGCCCTGATACCTGAACATTACTGGACAATCAATTTTTCCATAAAGTCACACGAGCAAACAAAACCTTCGATATTTCTGCAGATATAGCGAGAGGAGTGTGCACTGTCAATCTAGATTCTAGATGTTGCATACTCGTCTCCTCAGGCCGGCATAGCGGAGGCGACTACTGCCCGGTCTCTCTGTAGTAGCAGTTATTTTATATTCATGGACCGCACTCTAGCTTTACATAAGGCAGTGTTGTCATATACCGGTTAAAAAAAAAATATGTGGAGACGTGAGGTCATTATAGTTGTCGAATCATATAGGTTATAGACGCAGGTTCAGGCGTCATGAGATACAGGTTCGACACAGAATATTCCCCGAAACTTTGGTTACTCTTTATGCTGACAAATGTAAAATAATATTCAGATAACCCTTTTATTAGGATGGAATGGTTATTGAGAAGAATCTAAATAATAATAAATTAATTGTTCGTCCCCTTTTTGGCCTCCAAGTCCGCCAACTCGGCCATGTTGGTCACTTCGATCTCGTGAAGGTGTTTACCAGCGAAGTGGACGAAATGCGGCTTGGTCACTTCCGCTGAACGTTTACGCACTGTAATGTTATACAGAAAGATTATATTTCATTATTTTAGGAGTGCTATGCGGACAGATGATTGTTATTAATCCAGTTCACCATGTTTGGGAAGTGCCATAAAGTGTTACGCACGTGAAGTGACCTAGGCGCGTTTCGGGATCAACTTGAAAATAATTCTCAATATATAGCGGAGGCGACGCCAGCTTGCGTTTACTTCTCTAGTAGTTGCTCCCGCCCATGGACGACACTTTAGTAGCTAAGCCACATGCTGAGCTACTATTAAAAACATATTTTTTTATGTAATGCGTACTTACTGTATGCGTGCATTCCGGTGAGCATGTACAGCGGCCTGTTGCTGCAGTCCTGCGCCATATCACGTGGCAATATTGTCGAGCGGTCGACGGGAGACGCGTGCAGAGATGAGCGGACACGGGACACGGTGAAAGGGTCGTGGCGAGAGATCTGCGACAAGAACACCTGCGGGGGCAACGCGAGGCGGGGCTCCATGTCGAGCAAGAAACATCGAACAGCTGAAATGATACCTGCGCACGAACTATATTTAGTAACTACAGAAAATAGAGAAGAAGTACAGAAATATCAATGATCAAATGAAAATTTTATCACCAGAAATGTTGAACTTCCAGTCGTGGATGAAGCTATCTCCCATTCCGTTTCCACTTTCCACATAAATCTTCTCGACGTCGTCTCCGATCTCCAGTTGCTCGTTCAGGTATTGAACCATCTTGTCACTATCATTTTCGTCCAATGCGCTCATGATCTGTTAGCAAAGAGCCGTTTTCAAATTATTTTGCCAATATCAGTCAGGTCCAGATGTTTAACTAGAGATATTCTATTATTGTGATGAAAATTAAACAGAAAATTCGCGATCACGTGAAGCACCACTGGCGCGCGTTGATTTTTCAGTTCAATTTTAATCAAAATTCAGAATCCAGTATCTTAATAACCGACAATAGAGATATTTAAATTACCTAAGTATATGCTAAATCCAATCTTACCTGAACATCGACACTCGCAAATGGAGTCAGACGAAAGTCGATTTGTCTCTCCTCCTGTAAATAAACACAGTTAATTAAACTGTTAAGGTTTATAAATTGCTCCTTATTATGTATTTAGTATAAAATGAAACAGAACCCACCATAGTGTCATCGACAGGAATGGAGCAGTATCCCTGGTAGCGCGAGGCATAGCGTCTCCAGCCGTTGTTACAATACAGCAACAGGCCGAGTGTTATCATGACTATCATCATAGTCAGCGACACGAGGACGGTCATGTGAGCGAGGCGGCCCAGTGACCTTTGGTCCGGGCAATACTGGTCGTGGATTTCGACATGTTCCTGAGAAATTTAAATAAAAACCCATCATCACCTGCATACCAGTTTATTGCTAAAAAGAAACGTAAATGTACTATCAAGAGCAGGGGAGCAGTCCCAGTTTTTTTTTTCAAAATTGTTTATCGGAATATTACAGTTGCCTTCTCTTTCTGATTGCATTATAAGTAAAGGAGATCAATATTGTTGTCGATGTTTCTATATGTTTTTTACATTTTTGCAACTCATTTAGTTGTCAATGTTATGAGGGAAAAACGAAAAAAAATGACATGTAAATATCAATCAAATTAATCTACACACGTCAGTTGTCATAGCAACGTAAACATAAGTTATATTTAAAGTAGGAGCTGAGAGAAACATAAAAATATGCAAGTAACATTAGTCCTTAAGGTGGGACTGCTCCCCTGCTCTTGATAGTACATACGGACTATTAGGTATTAAGTACCCACAATATAATTATTTATAATTAGGTCGCATCTGCATCGTAGCATATTAAAAGATGAGGAATTGTCAATAAAATTTATATTAACGCGCATGCTTGCATTTATTGATCAGCCTCTACGGCTACGATGTGTTCCAACTATATGCAGGCGCCATATTGTGTGATGAATTATTAAGGCGATCCGAGTTTCATTTAAGATTTTAATATGTTTATTGCATTATGTATGTTTAAGCACAATATGTGTTACAAAAAACTCTATTTACCACATAAATCAGTATTAATCAACGCCATCTATGATCTGCGACACGAACTAAATCTCGAAGTATGAATTTCAAATATTTTATAATCGTAATTTATGCCTTTTAAACAAGACTGAAACACTAAAGGAATTGGAACGCAATAAGAAATTTATTTTATTATCCGCTCTGTTATTATTTAGAAGTAGGTCAATTAATATAACCACACAAAAACGCATTTAAATCTTATGGTTACTTATTGTTAGGTCTATGAGATAATTATATAAAAATACCTCGTTACATATATGCTCTTCGACCAAAGGTACTTTGATTACATCCGGTTTTTTCAATGACGGTTTTAACATCACAGTCATATTATTTAATCACTTTGAAATAAAAATTTCAATTCAAAACTTCTACGTCGTAGCGCCAAGGAAGCTCTTGCTACGCGTTTGCTACCACCTTCCTACGCTCCGTAAAAAAGGGAGGGAGGAAGTGGTCGATAAAAATTATTGTTGCCAATTTAATTAGTTTTCATAACAATTCTTAAAAATATACATTATATTTAAATATAAGTAAAAAATAGTAAAATTATGTTTATTACGTGTTATTTAAGACCTAAAAGTATTGTATTTTTAAATATAGCAACATTTTGTTAAGGTTGCCAAGGAAGCAAGGCGGCCTTCAGATGTATTGAATTATTTTCCTTAACTTGTGTTTCTTTAAGGATTAATATGTATTCATGATAGATTATTAACCATTAAGTGTTCGTGAACGTGCGTGAGTATGAGTAAACAATTCAAAAGAAAAGAACGTGTGCTGTCATTTTTCCTCCAAAACTCCGTAGGAAGTTTCACTAAAGATTTTACTACTTTACTAAAGCTATTTTTCTGACTGTTTAATAAAATGAATGAATGACTCGTGGTGCACAATAATACCTTGGTGCAAATTTTTACTTTGACACTGGCAAATTGTTATAATATCTTATAAAAGTAAAATAAAAAAAAAACCGAGAGTTGCAAATCCCTTTATTAAAAAAATGTTGCCAAGAAAAATATTTTGTTTTCTGTGAAGATACTTCTGTCTACAGACGCTTCTGTCTCTTGTATGGTTGGAAATTATCATATATTTGATAATTCTAGTACGTTTAAGATCTTTTACCATTAAGTTATTATTAAAAGTCTTCAAAATAATCGTCATCCGAGGTCGTAACGGTCGGCATGATGGCAATTCTAGTGAAATGACAGCAAAACCGTTTATAATCTATGGATTAAAAAAGAATAAAGGAACCACTAGAAAATTCGGAGTAGAAAACGGACAATAAACTCGCGCTGTGTAATTATTGTGATTCATAAAAGCTAATAGTGTCGTTTCGTTCTCGTAAAACGATGCGTTATTAGTTATCTTTTGAATATTCTTAAGTTCGTCGTCTGTTTCGTATCGTAATCACCACGTTTTGCACGACCGCGCGCGTTCTTACCGATAAAATGGCGACCGATCAGGTGAAGACTCGCATGCAAGTATTCAAGAACACAGGAAAAGATGTCGACGTAAGTATACTCCATCCCGGCCCGACAACCGGCCCTCTTGTGTGACATGTCGCGTCCGTTCGCAGGAGATGCGCAGACGGCGCAACGAAGTCACGATCGAGCTGCGCAAGAACAAACGCGAAGAGACACTGCAGAAGAGGCGCAACGTGCCCGTCACCGACTCGACTGACGAAGAGGAGAACGAACGCGCGCTCTCGGCGAAAGATCTCGGCGCTCTCGTGGCGAACGCGGCCAACGCGCAGGGCCCCGAGCCGCAGCTGGCCGCCGTGCAACAGTGCCGCAAGCTGCTCTCGTCTGACAAGAACCCTCCGATCGACGAGCTGATCGCGGCTGGAGTGCTGCCCGTGCTCGTGCAGTGCTTGGCGCGTGCTGACAGTCACACTCTGCAGTTCGAAGCCGCCTGGGCGCTCACCAACATAGCTTCGGGCACCTCTCTGCAGACCAACAAAGTGGTCGCTGCGGGCGCGGTGCCTCTTTTCTTGCAGCTACTGATGTCTCCTCATGAGAATGTGTGCGAGCAGGCCGTGTGGGCACTCGGGAACATAATCGGTGATGGCCCTGCCTTGCGTGACTATGTCATAGAGCAGGGGGTGGTGCAGCCGCTGCTCGCCTTCATCAAACCGAACATCCCGATCACTTTCCTGCGGAACGTCACCTGGGTGATCGTGAACCTCTGCCGCAGCAAGGACCCTCCTCCTCCCATGAAGACCACACGAGAGATACTGCCCGCCCTGAACGCTCTCATCACCCACTCTGACAACAATGTAAGCTATACTTTTGATGCAGATTGACATGTTTGCTCTCATACTCATCACAATTGTATTTTCAGATCTTGATAGACACCGTCTGGGCGATCAGTTATCTCACAGACGGAGGCAATGATCAGATACAGATGGTGGTCGACTCCGGTATAGTTCCCAAACTAATACCTCTCCTGTCTCACAAAGAGGTGAAACTCCAAACGGCAGCTCTCCGGGCGGTCGGTAACATCGTCACAGGAACTGATGAACAGACACAAGTGGTGCTCAACTGTGATGCCCTGTCACATTTGCCAGCATTGCTGACACATCAGGTGAATGTTGATAATAAATAATTAGGAATTTGTATGAATAGAAACAAAATATTTTTATTTTACTCACAGAAAGAGAAAATATGTAAAGAAGCGGTCTGGTTCTTATCAAATATTACAGCGGGCAACAAACAACAAGTACAGGCCGTGATTGACGCCGGGTTATTGCCAAAAATAGTTCACAATCTGAGCAAAGGAGAATTCCCCACGCAGAAGGAAGCCGCATGGGCTATCTCTAATCTAAGTATAAGTGGATCTCGGGAACAAGTGGCCGCTCTGATTGGATGTGGAGTCATACCTCCGTTCTGCAATCTACTCACTTGTCAAGATCCACAAGTTATCAATGTAAGACATGTCACTAAATGTTACAATTTATATTAGATACTAACAAAGGGCATTTGATCAGTGATTTCTCAATAAACTTACAGGTCGTCCTCGATGGGTTGAATCACATGCTAAAGTCTGCGGGTGAGAATGTGGACAAGGTGGCGGCTTTGATCGAGGAATGCGGTGGATTGGACAAGATCGAGAACTTACAAAGTCATGATAACATGGATATTTATAGGATTGCTTATGAAATCATTGAACAATACTTTGCTGATGAGGTTTGTACATTAACAATAATCAATATATGATGGCCACAAAAAGTTAAAAAATATATTTTATATTTTAAAAGTCACAAAAATACTTGTAATTAAAATTATTATTGTTATTAATGATAGTTCTATGTTGGCAAGTCTAACAAGGCTTTGTTGTTGATCAGAGATTCTGATGAAGATTTGCGAGGGGAATGTAAACACATGAGTGCTCAATTGGAATAAATCAACATTATTATACTCAAGTGAACAAAAAATAATCCAAGACCTATCTTGTTTATCAATTCATTGTTTTGTTTCTATTTAAAGGTCTTTACATCCATCTGAATCAGACGATGATGAACTCTCGTGACCTTGTTATCTTTCATTGCAGGAGGACGACGCCACCTTAGTTCCTGCGGCGACAGACGGCAGTTTCAAGTTCCAGCCCACCCAACAGCAACACGAACCGTTCGATTTCTGAAACCGCGCCATTTATCTGTATCGTAATGAGGATAGACATCATGTATTGTAATTGCACTAATAAATAAACAAACATTCATAGTCCATTTTTTAAATATATGCTAAATTATGATGTAAATTCCTTCTCAGAGATATATTTTTGACAGGTAAAGTATATTAAACATTGTTAGTGATGTAGTCTTATTAAAACTTCATATTAGCACAATTTGGGGAGTTTATAGCTTAATTTTTTTGGTAATTTTAAGACTCAAAAGATGAAAAGTTTTATCAAGATGGTGTTCATGAAATCTATTCTCATTTAATATTGCATTTTAAGGTATACTCTTAAGTTAACATTGAGTAGAGTGCATAAGGTTTATTTAATATTAATTGGAGCGTCACGAGTTCCACGTTATTATACTGATATAAATTAGATTAAATTAAAATTGTTCTTATGAAAATTGAACCTTATTCACTCTAGTCTGAACATTAATCTCTCATAGGTCCATAATATGCTTCACTTGATGTTTCTTGTCACTTCTGTATACTACTGTCCAGATTTTTATAGCTATGTACAGTCTGGACAGATTGCATGGATGACCCCATCACAACATCGCCCCCAGATCGTGCGTCCATGCAAACGATGTGCATCGTACGTGAGAAAAAGTTATTTTCAAAAGAAAGATAATGGTCATGCAGTTGATGTGCATGTCTACATTCTCTACCTTTGAATTTCAAGTGTTCGCATGTGTAGCTCGATCAGTACGTAGATTACATCTTTGGGGGCCGAAAATTTAGATTTTTATAATGATTGCAGAATTATTAGTAGTATCAGCCTTTTATGAATGAAACTGGATGAAATTGGTGGTATTACGAGTACAATATTAATAAAATGTCTGATTGAGACATGGAAGAATTGTGAAGGGCGGGACCCTCCTGTATTTATATTATTGTCTTAAAATGGTAGGTACTATTTGTCAGTTTTGTTGTGTCGTAAAGTCCGTTATTTGGTAACTGTGATCGTCGTTAGTGTGTATAGGTGTCATTGCAATAGAAAATTATGAAAGCAACATTCCCGTGACATTGTTATATATTTTAATTATCTATTTCAATGATCGGTCTGTGTCATTACAAGAGGCTGATACTAATCTTCCATTTTGCAGCAACTGGTGAAAGTTCTCTGTGATGTTAAAGCCGAGGCTAAATTTTTTCCACTGTTTGTTAGTGATGTCTCAGTTAATTTGTAAATAGTTTTTGGAAATGTTATTAGCAGCGCCGCCGCCGCCCGCCCGTACTGTATAATAATTCATCAATTCACTCATGGTGCTGCCCCGACTCTTAATCTATTCAGAATTATTATGAATTTATTAAGCATTTTCATGTGATTTTAAAATTTTTAAAGACATTGTTAAATTCTCGTCGAAGTTAAGTTTTAAAAAATGTATTTATTGATAATACTCTGAATATATTGGTATTTATGAAAAATAACATGAGAATGGTTGTCATTCATTGTAGGTCTGAAGTGTGTTAAACTGCGTATTGATTCGTAGGATTATTGCTTTATTAAGTAACGCTTTTAACAGATGTTTTGTTTTCCTTTTTTTTTACTCGACGATTACAATCGCGAATAACAGTAATTATATTTTATTATTTTTGTATACTTTGAAATATTGTAAGTCTGTCAATTTGTAATCAAAAATCAATAAATTCAGTCCAATATCATGGTGTTTTATTAAATGTAAGGTAGGGACGTGCTTCTTGAACCATCTTTGGCCTGCTCCTCGGTTTTCTGTAAAAGAGTTCAACACGAATTGTGAGATTTATTTTAGAGATATATTTATGAAAACTAGGTAGGCAGACTGATGATCGTTATTTGTCCAGTCTGCCATCCTGGGGTAGTAAGTACCACCACTTTCGAACGTAACACTAGTGAAGTGACCCAGTCGCGTTTCGGGAATAGTTTGAAAGCAGCCAGGTATAATGAGAGGAGTGCACTGTCAATCTAGATGGTGGATCCGACATAGTGGAGGCGACTGCTGCCAGCACAGGTTTTCTGTAGTAGCAGTTGTTTCCATTCATGGACCGCACTCTAGCTTTACATCAGGCGCAGTGTTGTCACATGCCGAGCTACTATAAGTCCGTACTTACAAGTCGTTTTGCATACTCGCAGGCATAGCACCTGTAATTACCGTAGGGCAGTTGGTCTATCTCTGAATAACAGCTCATCTTATCACTTTGCACATCTGAATATATCCCAATTTTCTCCGGAAACCTGCATCAATATAGAATTACATTTTAAGATACGGATAGTTATCACTATTCCTTTTTTTTATAAATGTTTACTTAGGCAGTGGTTTCGACCAGTGGTTATCCAAGCGGTTCACTTTCATGATTGCATTCAGGCGCTGCAGCATGTTAAAATTATCATGTTCGATTTTAGCTTTCCTGTCCAGTTCCTTTTGGTTTTTCTTTGACTTTATGGTGACGTGGGGCCGTGCCGGAGGAGGCGCATCGTCTATAGCGGGCAATGCTAATTTTACCTGAGGAAATTATTTAATAGTAGTTTTTTTATTGTAGCTCGGCATGTGACGACGCTCCGCCTGATGTAAAGCTAGAGTGCCGTCCATGAATGGAAACAACTGCTACTACAGAGAAAATGTCTACGGGCAGCAGTCGCCTCCGCTGTGCCGGCCTGAGGAGACGAGAACGCGCCATCTATAGTGACAACGCACACTCTTCTCGCTATACCTTTCAAATAGCTCCCGAAACGCGACAAGGTCACTTCACGGGTGTTACTTTCGAAAGTGGTAGTGGTGGTACTACCCCAGGACGAGATTGGGATAATAGCCATCATCAGACTGACTACCACTCTTTAATAGTGCCTATACGCAACCAAAATACATATAACAAAGCTACGTTGGCACCGGTCAGAATTAGCGAGGTTCGAACACGGGTCTCACCGATCGTGAGTTCACGCGTCTTACAGCTAGACCACGGCCATTCTAATTGAATAATATTTGAAAATTAAAGACTAGAATAAATCGAATGGGTGAAGTTTCCTTTATCTTCAATGAAACAGCCACAATAAAAAATAACTAATCTATATAAGTATAGTTCATTTTGGGTCATCGAGTTTATTAATATTTCATAGATTCGCCTCTAGGATCATATATAGGATCCTAATCAGTGGTAGACTTACTTTATATCTGTGATCCTTGTATCTTCTGTCACGCCAAGGCTGTTTTAACAATTTGTCTCTTCGGGATAACATTATGAACACGGTCGATACGCGCGTCGAGACAATAAGTTTGATGAACCTGTCGCTACATCGATATTGTTGCTAGGTCGCCGCGATCGGTCGTCGTGATGGCACGAACAAAATTTTCATATTGTATAATATTAATTGGTAAAGATAATAAACTGAATGCAAAACGTTAACATAATTATTTATTGTAATCATACAATATTACCAGCTATAACTAGTTACATATAAGTAACCGCCTAGGTACATAATTTAATGATAATGTGTTCCTCTTCAGATAACCATTTAGTGCATTATACTACTATATCTATATTCAACTTCTTGTTGTGTACGTTCGGTATAAACGCACCAGTTTCAATGCATATTTCGATCATGGAGTCGGTCGTTGCGGCCGGGCGAGGTTTCTCTATCCCGGTATCATCTTACAGAGGTGTCTCAGCTGCATGATCTTGATGTCGTCGGCGCCGAACTTGACCACCCCTTCTTGGTTCTCTATCGATATGAGATGACCGACGGCGTCCCTGTCCTCGCCCGCTATGACCTTCACGCGGTCGTCTCGCTGCGGTAGCACCGGCTCCAACGTGGACGCCGGCAGCGTCAGCACGCGGTCCTCGGCCGGCAACCACACGGAGACTCCCGCGCCGGCCACGCCGCGCACTACACCTACGCCCGCGTCGCGCACGCGCACCTCGAGTTCGGGCGACGCCCAGTCCGCCCCGCCCGGCGCCGGACTGCACACGCTGCCGCTGCCGGCCGGAGAATATGGAGAAGGCGAGGCGCGATACGGTGAATACGTGTGGTCGGAGCCGTACATGGTGCCGGGTGTCGCCGGAGTGGCCGGAGCACCGGGTGTGAGTGGCGCGTGCGTATCATCGCGGGCCGGCGTCGCCGCACCGGCGGGGTCCCAAGCGCCATGCGCCGGTGTCCGTCCACCGTCATGCGCGGGCGTGGAGCCGCCCACGCCACCATAGTGCGGGGTGCGTCCACCGGCGTCATATATGGGCGTCTGTCCGCCGTGCATAGGCGTCTTCATGCCCATGTGATAACTGGGCGTGTGCGCGGGTGTACGCGCTGGTGTCCGTCCGGGCGTGAGCAACGGTCGTCCGTCGCCTCTTCCGGCACCGCCTCCCGCTCCCGCAATATGGCCTCTGTCGACGCTGATCGTTTGACATGCGGAATGCAACTCGACGCGTGCTGTGCTCGCGGTCGCGTCTCTCACGATGCCGACGTTCCCCTTGTAAGGTCCTCCGGTAATCTTGATGGTCTGTCCGATGAGATCTCGGTCCCTCGCGGGTCCTCCCCCTCTGCCTCCGCCCCTCCGCCCTCCGCCACCCCCTCTCGCCGGATGAGGTGATTGTATGCGCGGTGACATGAACCCTAGCGCTGTTCCTGCGGCGGCTCCGGCAGTCTTATTTCCGCCGGCGAGTTGCAGGTGTCTCGTCTTGCATACGAAAATACCACCATTGTCGAGATACATTCGTGACTGTAGAAATGCGAAATTCCGATAGAGATGTTTGATCTCCCCGTTGCGTCCGGCGTGTGGACCGTCGATGACTTTCACAACGTCCTTTTTTTGTATGGTATTGTGTTCAGAATCCAGTGCGACAGTGAATCTGTTCTCTCTTCGCTTCTGCAAAGCTTGCGGCTTACATTCGACCACCTTCCCTTGCATGCCCAGCACGTGGAAGTTCTCCTTCTCGAGGCGCACGATGACGCCGACCGTCTGCGGGTCCAATTGAACCAGGTCTCCCCATTGAAAGTGTCCCAATGAATCGACTCCTGTGGCCATGTCAGAACATAACTGCAGATCTCGTGGTAATACCTCCAGTTCATGCATAGTGAGATCGGACACTAACACAGCTCTCGTCGGCTCCACTCTCACAACGAGTCCCGTATCACCTTCATATCTACCCGCTAATACTTTCACATGGTCACCTTGCTTGAAATATTTGCGCAGCTCATTGGGTTTGAACACTAACGGATCCTTCAACGCGTCGTGTTTTGGCATCACAGTGATCATAGAGCCATCGATCGCTATGATTCTGGCCTGCAAATTGGCCAGATCACCAGAGGATACCTCGACATTATCTCCCATTGAGAACGAATGTAAACTGGTAGGATCGTCTTTAGCGGGTGCCGCTAATTCTATATCTATGCCTTCAGGCTGCTCCTCGAACCTCTCTAACTCTGTTAATGTCGGCTTCACGCCCTCTGCTAATATTGCAGACATTGTAAAGTTTTTATATAAAAATCCTTTTCTAGAATATCTGTTTCCTTCAAATATGAGAAAGTCACCATCAGAAGTGACTTCACCGCCAATAGCACGAATCGCCTCAGGGTCGAACGGCTTCGCTGCAGGTCGACGCTTCTTTTTCCTTTTGGCGGCCTCTGTCTCGCTCTGAACTGTTCTCAATGCTCCCCTCAGTCTTGTGTAATCAATTCTTGGTAATAACTTCAAATGCACTTGGTTTTGTGCCAAATCAACATAATCTACTTGAGCAATGTCATCCTTATAAAGCCCTCGCTTTAGTCTCACCCATTGTTTTGGTTTTAACCCCGACTGTTCCTTCACCACTCTCAGTACGTCTGTCATCTCCTTTATAGGGACCATGTCCTGTTTCCATATTCCCATTCTGAGTGCGCCAATTTTGTCTATTATCGCTTTAACATGTGTCTGCTTATATGCTTCTATGTAAATGTAACCTTTCACGCCTTCCGGTGCGACAACTGACTTTATATGAAAAGGTTCATCTGATGATTGATAAGCTATGAATTTCCTCATCAATTGCAACACTGTCGCTTTCTCTTCACCTATTTTACATTTAATCATCCAGAGATTAGGATCCTTGATGCCGGGCAGTAATGTTTGCTGTGTTATTTCATCAGACATTTCTTCTCCACCTTCTCCGAAATGTCTCAGGGCCGCTGACTCATCGGCATATTTATTCCTTAAATATTCTTCTATTTCCTCTTCCTTTTGTGAGTCCCATAGAGCACCACGTCTTCTACCTTCTATATCACGCGCGGTGGGACCCATCTCGTCCACTTCATTACCAACAATACCCATCTCTTGGGCACCTTCCTCCCATTCATCATCTTCATCGACCTCATCGTCCACCTGAAACAACATACACCAATTAATAGCATAATAAATTCATGATTGTGACCTACTATTTTAGACATGCTACACTGTAGACAGCTACTATTTAATTAATAATATTTTTCCTTTTGTAATATAGGTTTTTTGTCAAAATAAAATAAAACATAAAATCCAAACTTTATATAAGTATTCTGATTACTGTACCTCAGCTTCATCAATAATGAATCCACCATATCTGCTATCTTTCTTTCTCTTTTTTCTATGTCTGTCGTCATCTTCATCTTCCTCATACTCCTCGGAATCCATTAAGTCTTCTCCTTCTGGCTCTTGTTCATCCTGGGAAACAAATTTTAGTTACAAAAAATATAGTTAACTATTTCTTTAGTTTGGTATATATTTACCTCCACATCTTCATCACCAGAAACTTCTTTGGCTTCGTCATCCCTGCCACGGCTCACGTCAGACCCAGAACGACGTCTATAAACACACATTCTTATTGCAGTTGCCAATAGATAGTTTCAAATACACAATACCAATTATTTTTAAATGTATCACCTAGAGCGGGATCGGCTACGAGATATGGACCTGGAGCGAGACCTCGAGGGACTTCGTGACGGGCTCCGACTGATAGAACTCGAACGAGAACGAGACTGACCGCTTGAAACAGACCGCGACCGAGCGTTTCGACGTGAAGCGATACTACCCGCGTCCGATCCACTACCAGAATAATTGCTTCCCTCTGAATCAGACATTATAGTGTCTCAAGCGACTCCTTCCATGTAAATTATTAAAAATATAGGTTCTCTTGGCATAAATAGAAATATAGAGAAAATTTGACGCGACACCAATTTGGCTAATAATGTTGCTACATTTCACTCTACACAAGCTATACAAAATAAATTACAATCAATCATTTTCTGCGCTATAATATATTAAAAGAATTTTATTTATAGAAGCACTAGTGTGTATTGTTATAGGAGAAGTCAATCTTTTTATTTTCGATGTAGAAATGTAAAACTAGAAACCAAAGACAATTAACAACCAACCAAAGACAATCAAAAAATATCCACTCCAAATAAAATAAGGTTTCAATTTACGCATAACGTTTATTAATTTTTAATTAAATTTCTTCAGCTTCACACTTTATTTTTTTTATTATAATGATTCAACATCATTAGTTTTAAATAAATTACTCAATAAACTAATGTTTCTTTCTCTAATTTATAATGAAACGTGTAGTTTTGGCTAAAAAGTAAATAGAGAAAAAGAAAAAGCTTTTGTCTATTGATTGGCTGCTGCTGTGCTGCCCCACCGACTGATGTGAAATTATACCCAAAAAAACATTAGTTAAAGCATATTTGATGAAATTTAGGATAAAATATTACTTTGTAACATATAGTTTATGAGAATATCATATTTGTAAATTGTGGTGTTTGTTTAATAGTGTGTAATTGTGCAGTCGCTTTGGTTCACAAATTAATTTCATTTGTCTACTTTCGATTATATATTCGCACGTCCCAAGTGAACAATAGTGTTGTTTTTATATCAGGTTGTAAAATAATTAGGTGATCTACGCAAGAAAAGTCGTCTTGGCTGTAATCTGTGTATAATATGCACTAGTAAAAGGAGTGTCAGTAGGCGGCCCTAGCGAGGGTCATGTTGGAAACGCGGTCAGCTCGCGCCGCAGACTCGGTGTGGGCCAATAAACCTCTGCCGGCGCCTCACGCCATGGCCAACAGCAGACACGGCAAAAGTGCACAGGTACTACAAACAACATAGGTTCCGGTCTATATTGGCCTCCAAATTCAGTCAATAACTGCTTTATTTATTTTTTTATCAGGATGACTTGTGCTACGTGGTAGCCAAATATGACTATGCAGCACAGGGTGGTCAGGAGTTAGATCTACGCAAGAATGAGCGCTATCTTTTACTAGATGACTCTAAACATTGGTGGAGGGTGCAGAATGCCCGTAGTCAATCCGGATATGTACCCAGCAATTATGTAAAGAAGGAAAAACCATCACTCTTTGATAGGTAAGACAATTGTTGATCTAAATCTACACAAAAAATGTTGCTCAGGATTTTAATCTAGATATGATACATTTATGGAAATGAATTAACTCAGAGCTATTTCTATCTTATTTGAAAAATGTGATTAATAATAGACTTGGATATTATAATGAACTTTGTTAAATTTATATTTCTAAAGCATCAAGAAAAAAGTGAAGAAAGGTTCAGGGTCTAAGACTCTACCTTCAAACAGTTCTCCGGTAGCCGGTCCGGGATCTCCAGAGAGTAGACGTATAGCAGAGCCGAGTGAAGCTATCGGGTCAGCGGTAGTGAAATATAACTATCAAGCGCAACAACCTGATGAATTGGCTCTTACTAAAGGAACTCGGATATTAATATTGGAGAAGAGCAATGATGGCTGGTGGCGCGGGCAATATCAGGGACACACTGGATGGTGAGATAAACATATTTGATGTTAACTTAGTGTGAGATCTGTAAACAGAGAAAACTGTTACTACAGAAAAATATCTGCAGGCAGGATTCGCCTCTGCTATGCATCAGGTTGACAGTGCACATTGCTCAGTGCAGCTACTTTCAAGCTGGTCCCTAAATGTGTGTAGGTGATTTCACAGGATGTTACATTAATAATGCTGATACTAAAGACAAAGGTCTTGGTTTCCAGGTTTCCATCTAACTATACAAGCGAGGAAGGTGATAATGAAGATCCTGTACATACATACGCAATGGCTGAAAATGTATTAGATATTGTGGTTAGTATACTTGCGTTTAATATTATATGTGGCTGTGGCTACATCTGCATGTAGTTTGTTAATGAGAAAATGCATGTTGAAACTTCCACAGGTCTGTTTGTATTCATTCACGTCCAGCAATGAACAAGAGTTGTCGTTTGAGAAAGGGGATCGTCTAGAGATAGTGGAGAGGCCCGCTTCCGATCCTGAATGGTTCAGAGCGCGAGATCAACGTGGGAGAGTGGGATTGGTGCCTAGGAATTATCTACAACAACTAGCCGACTTTCTGGCCCATCCTAGGTAAGATATAACAAAACCACAATAGATAGATCAATGATCACAATTATTATTATTATGTGTAAAATATTTCAGTGAGAATGGTGGTACAAATCCAGGCGGTACTGGAAGTGGTGGTACTAGTTCCTGTGTCGGTAGGGAGTGGTACTATGGAGCGATTTCTCGTACCCACTGTGACTCGTTACTCAATATGCACGGACACGACGGCGACTTCCTCATCAGAGACTCTGAAACTAATGTAATTACAATTTCTCATTTTATCTTTCTTATTTAGGAATCTATTGACTTTCACCATGAACCTGCAGGTGGGCGACTTCTCCGTGTCCCTGAAGGCGCCGGGCCGTAACAAGCATTTCCGAGTGCACGTGGAGGGCTCCTTATATTGCATCGGCCAGCGGAAGTTTCCCGCTCTGGATCAGTTAGTGGCGCATTATCAGCGGGCTCCCATATACACAAACAAACAAGGAGAGAAACTCTACCTTGTTAGACCACTCCCGAGAGCGACACCACCCTGTTAATCTTTCTCACGCTTTGTTTTATTTTCTTTAAATCCTAATAGGCACACATTTATACTGTAACTTTTTTATTCTTCTATGGTAAGATTGACTTTAATATAGATAGAGGGAGTGAATTAAGATGTTGTGCCTATTAATTCAATGAGCATTTTATACGGAGACTCCATTCTGTTTTTGTTTTGTTTTTACAAAATAATTGTCAATTCCATAATAACTTACGAATACGAAGGTTCCAATCAGTAATTTAAGAATTTTTTGATAGTTGATTATTAAGACACAATAGCTTTCCTATGTACAACGAAGGAATAATATTTCTTTCATATTAATGCGGCCATAATTATTATATTACATGTTCATTTGCCGAAATTACCATTTTTATGCTTGGAGCTTTGATTGAATACTCGTTTTTGCCAAAGGTCTCCAAACACTCTACCCTGAAAGACTCACTAACTCCCTTGTGTCCCTAGGCGTAGTTTGGAGACCTTTGGTCTGCTAATTAATAATATATTGCATAATAAACTTTATGTAATAGTTAACTTTTAAATTAACGATCTGATCTTAGTAAATGCCGTTTTATAGCCGCACCCATTCTCAATGATCGATCGATCATTTTGAGCGGGAACAAATATACGAATTCGGCTAAATAGTGTAAGTGATAAGTAAAGTTTTTTATTCCCTCTTTTGATGTAGATTTTTTATTAAGTGACACTTTTATATAGTAAAATATACCAAATAATGGCTTCAATTATTATGTATTTCAATATAATTAATACATTATCATATTTTATAGATTAGGTTAGTTTATGTGGAGGAATGTTTTTTACCAAACTTTCTTGTGAGGATGCTCTTATTGCGAGATGTTGAAGGCACAATTTTGAACAAAATTTTGGACAAATTGCTGTAGTTTATTATTAGTATTACTGTAATTGTCCTTGCATTAAAATCGGGGTAGACAGGAGGTATATGTAGATATTATATGCATAAGTGACAACTGGAATTAATATATATTTGAGGGCTTGGCATCGATTTTGCTTGAAGTTTTGAATGTTTATACATATAACTAATTGTAATACGGTGCTGAGTGTCCTTGTAGTGATGTGTATGGATTATTATTATTGTGTCTACTTGCACACTAATTTATTTCAATAATAATAATCTGTATGTGTTGTTGCATTTAGTTTTATTAAAATGCTTAAGGAATATATCTAATATTTAGAACATATAATGTTTGGCTGATATAATTATTATGTCAGACGGTACGACTGTCCGCACCCTTCTATCCACCATATTGGGGTAAACAGACGTTAGACGAGAAGTCCTCCCGTGATTCTCGGTGACACGAGTACTGCTCACCCCTCCCGCGGTGTTGTGCACAGTCTGTTACTGTCGAAGCTAGTCGGAATATATGAAATGATTTTGATACGTTTTATGTAGCTCGTTGGTGGTTTTGTTTTCGACTGATGTTACAACGAAAAATTGTGTTTTTATCGTTTTTGTATGTACTACATAATATGGTGTGTTGTATACATGCTTTGTATACTTATACATTTGTTTATAACACTTTCATATTATAAATTGTGTGCCAAAAGTGTTATTCGAGCGTTTCTTGTGTCAATTACATCTGAGATCTTTCAACTAGAGATAATCTGCCCCATTCGTGAGTGATATGTCCGTGAAAGTGTCAAATGTGTAAATATATAAAGTGTGGTAGGTCAGGATCGTCGGTGACATACATACTAGTCATATTAATTTCACATCACATTTATAAAGTACATTTAAGGAGTCCCATCGAGGTCTAGGGGTGAATTCCTTAAATGTTTATTTAATATTTTATTTCAATTGTACATTAATTATTTGGATGTAATTGTGTGAGAGAGACAGCGGCAGCTATTTGTGTTGTTTTCCAATATAATATAAGATTTATAATTTATGATAGAGGAGTGCATAATTATAGCAGCATCTGTAACGGAGGCGCATATGACTTCTAATATAACCAGGATTATGGAATTAAGGCTGTTAACTTGGATGTCTGCGTCTATGAATTTGACAGATATCATTGCGAAGTCGGCCATCTTGGATTATGTTACAAAAATGTTAGTTTAAACTTAGCTTTTATACTGTAGAATATTTTTCTATGGGATTTCCAGTTTTTTTTTTTACAAACAATACCAGCCATTATAATATATGAACATGCACTGATCGTAGAGTTTTGTACGAATATACGTAGGTACAGTGGTGGATAATATTTAAACGAAAAAAATTGTCGACGATTTAATCCGCCGCATTGTTCCAATATTTGTAGTATTCGAGGCGTCGACATTTAATCCGCCACTGCGTAGAGAACTTAGTAACAGTACTCTGTATGTAGATCATTTTGTTATTTATGTAGCTGGAGCGCATTTATTTATAAAAATTCCATTATTATTCCGTTAAATTGAATTATTTTCTAGTTCTTTTACAGATCTTTTTGTATTGTCCGAATGTGTATTATTATTAATTTTTTGTGGAAGTTTTAATTGGTAAAAATCGTCTTCCTAAGTACGTTTTTTTATGATATAAAATGGCCGCGTTCTTATAAATTTGGCGCGAAATTGACGATAACGCCTGAGAGGCTTTTTGAGTATTCTTCGAGTGTCTAAATTGCTTCGTGTTGTAAATATAATTAATCAAGAATAATGTTAACGGTAATCGGGCATTTAATTAATTTAACTATCGCTTTATGCATTGGCACGTCATTGCCATAATTTTGAACAAATTACATTCCTAGTATTGGTTTGTGTTGCGTCCGCATCTAATAATAACGATTATGCTTTTAATAAATGAACGGCGACGCCCAGTTATGCATCTCTGATGCCTGATCTCACGATCAGCGGGACTCGGAGAGTGAGAGCCGTGATCGTGTCCACTTCACCAACATCTCGCTCGGAAGTTGTAAACGCGTTTTCTTAAGTGGCAATTGCCAAATGTATTTTATAAGTTGTTTACGGTCGCAACTATAGTTCAGTACAGTATAATCTCAAGCTCTAGTTAGCAGCGTGGATATATATGTTTGTGTTTTCATATTTTTGTATTGCTCAAAATGATTCTCTTATTATTTGTAATCTTGCGTTTGGATGTGTTTTGTATGTTTGTATGTTTAATTATACCATTGTGACATGTGTATCATAATATGTAACAATTATTATTTATTTATTAATTTGCATATATTTGTTTCATTTAGAATTCCCCGAAAAAATAAACCAAGAAAATTACATTATTGACATTTATTTGAATAAATAATACAAAATCGGTACAATAATTACAATTTATAAATGAATTTTAAAACATAAAACGCATTCACATGAGATGAGCAAATGTCTATGAATTTTCTAATGAATGTCATCAACAGACGAATGGAATTACATAATAAACAACAATAAGTATAGTTTAAGTGCATATATAAAAATGCTCATTAATTAGCAAAATAATTAAAACTAATTAACAAAAAAAGTACCTTATAGAACACAATAAAAGCAAAATATCTAGGGTTGCCAACTGTAATAATGCAAAAATAATTCTATAAATTAATTAATATTTATTTTTGTAATCTTTCCATGGAATATTATATTTTTATAGCTGGGAGCGAAAAGTACTATGATAAAAGGAAATGTCGGCAACCCTACAAATATAATTTGTAGAAATGCTCTAATTTGAACTCGCTCCGGTCATCTTCACAGAAATATTGTCTATGAATATTTTATTTAACATTCCTATTAGCACAGAATAATAACCGAGCGAGTGATCTATCTCCGTGCCGCGAATAAGTACTAAAACTATTAAACTACTTAAATTGCAATAGTGTGATATATAAAGTATATCCTTACACAATATTTATTGCCAATAAGAAATTATTGTTATATGGAATCGAACAGAAACATTATACGGACCAGCGATATTTCAACAGAAACAGTTCAACAATAAATAATCGAATAAAAAGTTGTAGATTTTCTACAATATTATGCCATTTTATTATAATAAAAGTATATCTAAATAAGCCGATTTTATTCCACAAAACATCGCTGACCGAATTCGCATTACTTCATGATTTGTATAGATTAAGATAGATTTAAAAATTGTATGAATTTTTTTTTTGTATTTTTCGATAATCAACAACACATACTTTAATCTATACAAACCCTTATTACAAATTACACACTAACAGCACTATTACATAATTAGATTAAGCGACGCCATTTTCACATAATTGACGTCCGTAATTTAAATTAAAAATCGAGATTATGTCTTCAATATCATCAGATCTACGAACTCCGAACTAAATCATGAAGTAACATACAATATCCCATTAATAAACTACATTAGAAAAATATTTACAAAGTAATAAGTGTTACCAATAACTAACTAATGGTATATTTTTGGCATATACTCGATCATAATTACAACATTGTTTCATTTCACCTAATTTCAATTTAGTTTCGAGGGGGATAAATGAACCCTCTTGTGACGGCTTTCCACATGATAACAAGAACAAGTCCGTCGGAAGGCGTCTTTTCTATTTAAACACTGACAAAAATCCTAATTAACAGATAATTCCTCTTTGGAACAGACACCAATAAATTGAGATTATAATAAATTATCATTATATTATATACAATAACTCTCGCCCCTCTCTCACACCCGATATCAAACGCGACTAAAACACGTAAGGTAGAGTCATGCCACTTGTCAAATATCGATATTTCCCATTAACATGGCAGGACTATAAACCTGAGCGACCCTAGTTTATCGCAAGGCGAAATTAATTCACATATAAATCGACAAAATATCGATATAAACACAGCGCATCACTACGTCATGACTTCGATTGTTATAGGTTGTAAGAGATAGACCGCAGTCGCCGGCACTACAGGAGGCACAGCCTCCGTTATGCTTATTGTCCTATTATAATTTGTTTTCAATAAATAGTTCGTTATGACGCTATTTTAATGCCAATGTTGCCAGATTATATGACACACTCATATCGGGCCATTTTAGCCATTTTCAGGGGTTTTAATCCATCCAATATTCCTTCTCGTATGATCACTATGGACGGAAAACAAAAGTTTAAACGAGTCAAATGACTAGGGATAACAGAAAAATAAATATTCAAAGTTGTCGTGAAGAGTGTGCGCTGGCAACACCGAGCACTAGTGTCGCAATCAGGAGGCGTACATTCGTTTGATGTCCTCCTTGTATCTTTCCTGGATGTCCTTGCGTTTGATTTTGAAGGCGGCCGTCACCAGTCCCATGTCCGGCGACCAAACCTCCGTACATAACTTGACCGCGGCCGGGACTTCGAATTTCTCTAAACCGCATTTCCTGGCGTGATCTGCCAACTCTCGCAGTACTACTTGTTCGCAGGCGGGTAACTTGCACAGTTTTTCATGGGATAAGTTCGGTAATCCGGCCTTCTCCGCGAGCGCCTTCAACGGCGCCGGGTTCGGTACGACGAGAGCCACCGTGTATGTCTTGGTCGATTCTCCATATACACAAATATTTTCGACGACCGGACACGTCTTCAATTCCGCTTCGACTTTGCCTAATGACACGTATTCGCCAGCTTGGAGTTTTACCAAATCCTTCTTGCGATCTGCGTGAAAATAATATAAGCATAATGTTAATAATAATAATAATAAGCCTATTTATTTCCCAAAAAATTAAATTAAAATTAAAAAGTTATGTCAATAAAGAAAAATTAATGTCTAAGTTGGGACACCCAGTGATGGGTGTAGGCCTCCTCCATCGATCTCCAGACGTCTCTGTTCTGAGCGAGTCTTGTCCACTGGGTACCAGCAAAAGAGACTATGTCGTCTACCCATAATAATATGCATAATGTTAGATTTGATTTATTATTGTCTCTTAAATTGTCAATAAGAATTTATTGTTACATACCAATAATCTTGATACACCCATCAGGATGTAATTCTCCAATATCTCCCGATCTGAACCATCTCGTTCCGTTCTCTTCTACGAATTCCTCGCGAGATTTTTCAGCATTACGATAATATCCCTCCGCCACTGACGGACCGCCGATCACTATTTCACCCTGAACACAAATATTTTAAGAGTTTGTTTTTATTTGTCTGCAGGTTCAACTGCAACTCTTAACAATTAAGTAATATACCTGTGGGAAGGGTTGGTTGGTAACTCTATATCCGCCCTCGCTCCAATCGACCAGCCTGATGTCGGTGCCAGAAGTGGGTGCACCGACACGCCCTGTAGACCTGTAACAGTGAGCATGTGTCAGTTTGAAGAGTCATGTCAGCGAACGTGGCCGCTGGTGTGCGTCACCTACCTGTCGTGTTGGTCCATGACTGTCGCGCACGAGGTGGTCTCGGTGAGTCCATATCCAGCGACGACATCGCAACATAAACATATCCGGACTTGAGTGTGCGTGTCCGGACTCAACGGAGCACCTCCCGCTATCATCAGACGAACGTGACCGCCCAGCAACATGTTCATCTTGCGGAATATCTGAACCGTAACAAATTAAACACAATTTTCATTAAAAAGAAGGCTGTACTTTCCGCCATCTTACTTTATTTAAAAAAAGGGTTCTCTTACTCACAATCATGTTTAGGAATGGTGTATCATATCCACGCCTCATCCAAGTAGCTTTGTATGTGTAAGCCCATTTGAAAAATGCATTAGCGAAGGGACCACTGCGAGACACTTTATCAGTTATGCCTTTACTGATGCGATCCATTATCAGCTGAAAAACCAATAAAACAAATGTGAATTCATATACTTTTCTTATGTAGGCTCGATGGTGAGCACAGTCCCCGGGTCCCTGAGCGTCGACGCCACCACGAACCACAGTAAACGGTGGCCCCAGTCGTCGTCAATATGCCGGCCTAAGCATCGCTCGAAGGATACGAGATTAAAGAAGTGAGAGGGCAAATTTATCGATTGTGTGACACAAAAATTCTGTCGCAGATGCCTCCCTCGCCCTGGGACAAATATAAAAAACTGAAACAAAATAATAAATAGGCACTTACAGGCACTGTTGTAATACATGTAGGTTTAAGAATGGTCGCATCTCCTTTAGTGCCTTTCTTTACTTTGCTAGATGAGTCCAACATCGTCAGAGGAGTGGAGTAACCGATCGGCACACCTTTAACACAAAACATAATTGGATGATGACTTTAGATGACATCTTAAAACCAATTTCGATCGAAGCTTCCGACCACTCACCTCCGAGTAAACACAATGTTTCTGCGAGTAATTCAAACACGTGCGCGAGTGGTAGAAATCCCATAAGTATATCGCCGGGATATATCGGTACGGCGTCGGCGAACGCTTTGAGGGTAGCCAGCATGTTCTGATGAGATAGTATGACACCTTTCGGTACGCCGGTAGAGCCAGATGTGTACATTATTATAGCTGTGTCTTTTGGTGCGGGAAGAACGTTTTCTGTAAATAAAATATTAATACAAATATGCTACCAGCTAGAAAGAAAAGCTTGAGTTACAATGGAAAATACAAACCAAAATTCGACTTCATTCCTTTGTTCAACACCTCCTTGTAACCGATAATTCTGATCCCGTCCTTGAATCCAGTGGTATCCGTGACTTTGAGCTGATCTTCCATATAAATGATGGTGTCCACTCTAGGTGTCTTTTGAAGGATCTTCTTGAACTTTGGTAACAGTTCGTGTGACGTGATAACTGTACTAACTTCCGTCTCATTGATACCGTGCGCTATAGCCTCTTCACCCAATGTTGCATAGATTGTCACGACTGGTGGATAGAGGTTTCATTTTTAGCATCAATTAGCATTATTAAATTTGGCGCTGTGACAATATCAAAATATTGTTTACCAGGTATGGATTGCTTGAAACAGCCGTGCGCGGAGACCATCCATTCGGCTCGTGTCTCAGCAAACATCACGATGTTCTTCTTAGGTACGCAGCCGTATTCGCGCAGACCGCGTCCGAAGCATTCCGCCTCGCGTTGTACCTCCGCGAATGTACGCCACTTGTATTCGCCCATGTTGAACTGCACAGAAGATAACATGTTACGATCTAATAAAGAAATGCGGTCGTCGGACGCGTGGTTGTTGCTTAATAGATCACGATTCAGAAGTAACTCACCTTCTTGAAGAGTCGTCCATTCGGCTGCGGCTCATCCTCCTCACTGATGAGTGTTCTAGTGCCCAAGCAAGGTTTATCTTGCCAACGGGCAGACACCGCCCTCAGCATCTCCTCCATCGTGGTCACTTTGTCGCGAACCAACTGCACGTGGAGGTCGCTCAGCGGTTGGATAGAGCGGACCGTTATCGATGTGGGGCTGGACTCCACAGCGCGAGCCTGGACACAATTTACATATAAAGTTAACTTGAAACCACCCTTACATTTACAGATATCTGGTACGAACCTTGACCCGTCTCGAGAGCGCACGTTTCCTCCATGGTCTCTCAATGAAGAGATGCACTGGGAACGTGATGATATCACACACAAACGCCACGGCACGTACAGCCTTCAACACAACTGACACCCACCATGTCTGCGGCCTGGAGACAACAAATATTGATTACTATTTTAGACATAAAATATTTTATTTCTTATTGCCAAATTATTTTATTTAAAAGTTCTATTTTTTCGTTTTTAATGTTCGGATTTGATATCTGTAGATACTTTTTATGTAAATCAGTCTTACACTAATAGGTAGTTACTTTTCCCTTTAACGTAACGTTGTTAGCCTTCCTTGTAGGTATACATCTAGGACAAGTGTAGATTATCTAATAGTAATTAGAGTGATTAGTGAGTTGCGACACTAATCGAGATCAAGGAGTACACCAATGCTGTATATGATATTATTAATATTAAATATTTAAAAAAAACTATTTCCTTATCAATATCTCTTAATCAATTAATAACTTTTAACTATTGGAGGAAGGTACAAGTGGTTTTTGTTTGAACCTATTTAATAAACAATTTGAACGTAGCGTGAACGCACAAAAGACGTTCAAACACGCATACTTTTCATTTTTATATATTAGTAAAAGATCAGCAATTTGAGCGTAACAAACCTTTCACATTTATTTAACACAACTCCCACTATGGGTGTGATAGTAACAGATGTTATTGTAACATATTGTTCATTTCCCATTGTGCGATTCGATCGATTGACAATCGATTAAGGGTCGTTTATACAATAATAATAAAGTATGTACAAATTAAGATTGAATAAATAAAATTTAATATCCGATTAAATTCTGACAGAAAATAATATTTCAGAGGAAATAATAAGAAACCGGAACACTGAAAATCTTGATAATTCTAAATCATTTATGGTAAATTATCTGACATTATTTTTCCCTCAAATAATAACAATTGTCACGCCTTTTTCATCACGGGATAGGCAGAGACCGTTCCGTTGTCTCTTGACAAATACCATCTGAAATACAGAGCACGTACTCGTATGTGAACAACAGTGATTTATAGGGAGCCCTATAAAGTATACGCAAAACAGTGGATCGACAGATAAACACGGTTTTATATTAGTATTGTTATTTTAGTAAATACATAAAATTTAATACAATTAAAAGAACAATTATATTAATATAGCTTTATTCTAGAAGTGTATTATAACATTATATAAGGTTAATACGGTCAATCCATCACTTATTTAACACTCATAAAACCCTGTCCCAGATAACAAAACCTAATATTTACCTAAGTCTCAAAGGAAAGGTCAACAAGAGCCAGTGTAATTATAATATTATTCTTTCCTTATTATTTATTAGTACAAACACTAAATCCAGTAAACTGAGCCACGGTCGAGGACGTAACAGAAAAAATAGGTCACTATCAATGACAAATTGAGCAGTGATAAAGTTGCGACCGCATTGGGTAGGGCGACATTTTTCCAAAATATAATTGGTTGCTTGCTCACGACGTGCCCAGCTTAGCCTTGCCTTACCGAGGCATCATGGGCTCAACAAACACGTATTCAACATTAACATTACAGACAGCCGACTGTGCAGATGTTACATGGGCCTGAAGAAACAGTCGCGCACATGCTCCTGGAGTGCAGCAACTTGGAGGTACCACGACAAATATCTCTCGGTACGATAAGGACACTCCCGATCGGAACGTGAGGAGTCTTCTGTCCTTTCTGGGAGACGTCGAGTGGCTGCGGTGAAACGGTCCACCTCACGCACAACGAGTGACCATCAATTGCGAAAAAAGAGCCTGCCGATGAATCTACAATCTTACTCGCTTTTCGCTCTATTACACCAATTTATATAATTACAGTTCTAACACTAGATATGAAGTACTATAATATTAAGGAATTTTTCGGTTTAAATTAACAATGGGCGAGAAAAGGTGGACAGCGAATGCATCTGTCTCGGCAGGGCCGTGACCCCGACTCGTATGCGTCTAACCAAAAATAACTCTATTACCCCGCAGTTGTTAAACCGAGGCGTGTAGGTATATACCGTTAGCTGATGACGCATTAAACGACGCACATAGAGGACGTCGCAAAAATACCACTTGGAAAAATAGCACGAATTCTTTCGTATTTCAGTAATAGTGGGGCACATTGAAACGCGATTTGCGACACATGATCGATTGATTAGGGATTTATTTATAGCCACAAAATATTCGACTCGCACGACTTTTAATTACTTTACATAAATATAAAAACATTCGTCGCGTAGTGACTACCTAATTTCTGCACAGACAGTATTATTTTGACAGTCAAGGTAAAGAAATTTAAAAATAAAACGACCCTATTGGTGAAAAGTATTCACTTTACCCACTGTAAGGAGTACTGGAAGTATACAGACTGGTTATTAGTCTGCCGTCCTGGATTTGAAACTAGCCTACTTTCGTCAAGCTGTCACTGCTGCCCAGTAGACATATCCGTGGCAGCATTTGTTTCCGCACTCTTGCTCAACGTCAGGCGGAGTGCGGTCACGCGCTGATATTAATACGTGGGTTTAAATAAATAATATAATAAATGCAATATTTCATAATTATTCCAATTATTATTTTTGCATTATAGACCTCGTGCGGGATTTATTGATCAAATGCAAAGGTCAAGGGTGGTTCCGTCACGCGTCACGCACCAATAGCATTCTCAACCCTTTAAGAATTATAGGAGCGGTTGTTATTTCTAAACGAGTGACAATATCAGCTTTTCAAACTCTTAATAGTTTACGCAACTATGTAATAAGTAATAAGTTAGTAACAAAAAGAATAATTTAAATAATCGCCATGACCGTGAACCAATTAAATATACAATAGATTAAAACATAAGACCTCCTAAACAATTAGGTAATTAATAACCTCATTTTAATATGATAATAGCAGAACGTACTTGAATTTGTGGACGTTGACCCGCGAGCATGAGGACGCAGTCACACTACATTTACTTGCTAAATTATTAGTTTTTAGTTAAAATTTAACGAAAATAAGGATGTCACGAGTCACTCGCATACGAGACAAGCAAACAATCAATTTTACATACTAGATTATTATTATTATCGCTTTGTGTATTGTTGTTTTTGTTTGTGTTCATTTGAGTTATGTTTATTTTTGATTTTGTGTTGTGTTTATTTTTAGTTTTTATTTATTTTATTTGGTAAATACAACAGGCTACAGTGATTGTTGATATATTTGATTTTTGATGTTTACATGCAACTTTTTCACTGTTCGGCGTTATCATTATAAATTAATTTAATTGTTATTACGTTAGGTTACGCTGTTGACTTATTAAATAAAGTTCGTGATGTCCAGATGGGTTCCAGCTGAAAATCAGCACTATGATCTGCCTCCATGCAGGTTAAACACCTTTTTGTTCATGCCATTTTGTTGCGTTACTTTTACTTTATATATAACTTGGAAAAGCAAAGCTAAGCTATAAATAGCTAAATAATGTAGTGATACACGTACCTTACGTACTAAGAGATAACAAATAATAATATGTCCAATATTTTTGTAATCCGCTACCCGTTATCATTAATTGAAGTCAATACCATTTACTGTGATAACAGTATTTGCTTACAGGTGTATAAATATTAAACGACATTTTAAACTTAACGACTATATTTACAAATGAGATAAGTTGAGATACTATCTACCTACAAGAGAGTCTGTGACTGTTATAAGTCTGGCTACAGGTGTATTACTTGAGTAACTTAAGTAACTTTAACTATTACATAAACCGGCCTGCTGGTGCAAACGACCCTTAGTGTTTTTAAGACAGGGTTGATATTTTTTTTAAATTTCAACCTAAAACAAACATTTCAACATGTTTTAAACAAAACTTTCTTGTAATATATTTTTCTTTTAGATTTGATTAGTTAATAATTTTTTGTTAATATTTTAACGGTCTCAATAAATTTGATTTCTACTTTAGGCGTAAAATGCTTGAAGTCCTTAGTAGCGTTTTGGATTTAGTTTGGATGTAGCCGGGTATAACCTGGACCAATGAAGGAGACTGCTTTCTTACAGTGTTTCTTATTATTAAATATCAGGACTTTTCCACTCTCTCCTTATCATTAACGACAATGTATTTCTGCATTATTGTATAGTTCCTTATTGTACTTATCCCATTAAAAAGTAGTAAACTAAGTTTATATCGTATTCATTAGCACAATGAATAAACGTAAACACAATAGCGTTTAGCCATAAAAAGTACAATTATTCAATATTTTAATTAAATTCCCGTTAAACCGGAGGTTAATTAGTTACTCATTATGTTGATACGACTATTAATATATAAACTGTATAAAAAAAATTTAAACTTAATTTTCGGTCATTTGGAAGGGACAGACGAAAGGATTGGTGGAAGTGTCGTAAGGGGGAGCCCGAGGAAGACTTAGTCTGCCATATTAGTCAACAGGGCAGAAAAGACCAGGTGAGGAGCACCCTCAACTGATATGTAGTCGCTGGTGCTTCACAGTTTCTGCCTTTTGCGGCAGGGACATGACAAGATACTAGGGTTTCTCAGTGCAGTACATCGCGCTTTAAGATCCCGGGATACGTAGGTATTTTGTGGTAAAGCGTAATAGATTAAAAATAATGCGATAAAATCATATTGTACCGTAAAAATCTATATTTTATGTAAAGATGACGTAAAAACCTTGAATAATATTTAACGATTTGGCATACAAAATACAATTTCCTTCCTACCTGTGTAGTCGCCTACTTTGCAACAAAAGCATTTATTTAGAAGGACTGATGATGTCTTCCTATCAGATGAATTACGATGCTTTCACGTGAGCGCTGTGTGCCAGAATTGTCACGAGTCCCATACTCAAACCGATTCGATTACCCATCTTAGACGCGTGTGCGCGGCGCTTTGCTCAATTTTCATACAATTTAAAAAATCAAGCAATTATAATATAATAGATAATTTTTTTAGTGTTTACACGCAATAAATCATGACTGATGAATATTTGTGTATCGTTTACTAATTGCATAAACTTACACATTTTAGAATAAAACTAAAAAAAAATAAAATTAAACGTAGGTATATCAAAAAACACTTTGTTATTGAAATTGTAAAGCTAATTAATTCACCATAGAGACCCGGGTACACCATAGACAATTAACAGAATCTTACAACAATCAAGAAGATAAATTACAAAAGGTCTGAAGTTACAGTTAGATAGGTAGGTAGTAATCTAAAACACGAGCAATTGTTACAAATTCAACATTTATTCGATAATGAGAGAAAGTGATTCTGTATGAGTCATGGTAATGTAAGCTGCAAGTGCTATTTGCGTAGGGTCCTCAATTCCAATAGTATCTGACCAAAGCTGATCTCAAGACTTCAACAGAAAGACAGCATCAATAAGCATATTTAGCAACAGCACAAGCTATTGACAACACTCTGCAGGTGTGATCCATGAATGGAAACAACTGTCACCACAGATTTTCTACAAGAAGCAGTCACCTCCGCTATACCGGCTTGAACCTCCAGCTCAATTTTCAAATGTAGACTTTTCCATCACTTCTCATTTCTACTAATTTTGAGGAAACGACTTCCCATTAGCTACGTTTTAAGTCTTAAGAATCGGGGGACAGATTGACAATGCACACTTATTTCGTAATGCCTAGCTACTGATCCGTAAAGACGATTACGGATGTTACGTTTGAAAGTTGTGCCACTACCCCAGGACAACAGACTGGGCTAATAACCATCATCACTCAGCCTACCACTCTTCAAATAAAAGGTCCTAAGGATTCGAAATCATCGAAACGGTGCACACTAACGGTTCAAACTACGCATTGCAATTAGACATATCTTATAATTATCACGTTTGCATTAATCACGTCCAATTACCACAAAGGTCAAGCATAGGATACAAGAAACACATTAAAACACCAACTCTGATAATACTGGAATAGGAGTCTATTCTTTATAAACAACAAGATCTCTACAACTAGCGACGAGGAGGCGTAGGTACGTAACGTGGCCATACGTCCCGTTTTGAACGGGAATCGTCCCTTTTTTTGCGTACTATCAAGAGCAGGGGAGCAGTCCCACCTTAAGGACTAATGTTACTTGCATATTTTTATGTTTCTCTCAGCTCCTACTTTAAATATAACTTATGTTTACGTTGCTATGACAACTGACGTGTGTTGATTCGTTTTTCCCTCATAACATTGACAACTAAATGAGGTGCAATATCATAGAAACATCGACAACAATATTGATCTCCTTTACTTATAATGCAATCAGAAAGAGAAGGCAACTGTAATATTCCGATAAACAATTTTGAAAAAAAAAACTGGGACTGCTCCCCTGCTCTTGATAGTACATCGGGACGACAAATTGTCCCGTTTTCTCAGAAGTCACAAGAAGATATTAGGAAATTATATTTCGAGTTTTCCAATATAAAACATAGTACAAAAATATATGTTTTTTTTAAATTATTTATGGATATATTTTTATAGTAATTCGGCATGACACGATATATGACAACACTAAGCCTAATGTTAATCTAGAGTGCGGTCCATGAGCGGAACCAGCTGCTACCACGTGGGAGTCGCCTCCGCTATTACGTCTTGAGAAGACGAATTGATAGGGCAGTCTTTTCGTTATACCTGGCTACTTACGAGGTGGTCACTTCACGAACTCAACGAATTCTACTTCAGAACGGCAGACTGGGCTAATAACCATCATGAATCTGCGTACCTCTATATAAATTTCTTCAAAAACATGATTTCTAAATAATAAAAATAAGTAAAATAATATAATTAAGAGTGAAAGTATCGAAGACCGGTCAAACGAGTACCATCAAACGCAGCACAAACAATTATCATCCTTACCACTATAGAAATAGTGATTATAACAGTATACCATATAGAATGTTGCAACTGACATACTGAACAAAATTGCAACACTTTTATGCAGTTGTATTGCATTCTTAAGTACCATCATACAAGCTATTATTTGTGCCATTCCGGATCACCTCACAACATCACTAATAACCGCGAATAATTTGTTTAATTTTATGCAGCCGGTATAGTGACGGCAACTGGCGCCACTAATTTTCCAACCACGTGTCGTGTCATAAAAAATCACAAGGCTCGCTCGCTCAAAATCTAAATTTCTCGTTCGCATTTGAACTGTTCGCCCACCCTATTGCTTAACAATGACTGGGGGATGAATAAAAAAAAGGTACGAACCGTTCGTCCATAACCATTTTAACGTTAAATGTATTTCACACACGGTTACCACAAGTGTAGTCGACGCGGCACTAACGGCAAAAACACACCAACTATAGATTAAATATGTCAGGTTATCTCACTATCAGTCAAGCGGACTTTGATATAATATACACAAATATTATAGCGTGATATGTGACTAAGAGCCGACTGAAAACATCAAAGAAGGTCTCACATTCACCCCTCGTAACCTATAGACGGTGACACTCACTGCTACTAAATCGAATATCATAGTAGACTTGAATTTCTTTCGGATAATGCACGTTCATAGTGTTCATTGATACATAACAAGTCGGTAGAAAAGTTCATACAAAAATCTCAAATAAAAAAATATTATTTCTAAATATTATAAAATTATTTTCCATACAAGACCTGTGTACACCACAAACTAGGTAAACGAGTATGGAGCCCCCCAGCTATGCGAGCTATAAGCTAACCTAACTTAGCGCAGCTCTTAGCCTGCAACTAGCTTCTATTAAATTACTAGGTGTTCCCCGCAACTTTGTTCGCGTTATACGAGTACCTAATTAGGTGGGCAACATTTAAATGGATGCTGTTCCCCGTTCATTATCCGATTTATGTCGGAGTTGTATCTGGTATTATGGACTCCATAAAAATGGAGAACTTTGCTTCGAGCGTTAGACCAGAATACTTTGACATTGACTCAAAATAACTGCACCGATTGTGAATTGAAAGCTAATACTCACGTTTCATTCTCGTCTATAAACATTTCTTTGTTGTAGGACCTGTAAATGAAAAAAAAACTTAGTTTTAATTATTTTCATCCTATTTCCAGATCTCCCACACTGATTTCCCAATAAGTATAGTTGTTATAAGAATTAGTTAAAATTTAATAGAAAAACAAAACGACCCGATCACTCATGACTCCAAAGACGAAGTAGTTTAGTGGTTAGAGCTTCCGTACGTACAAACGAAGGCGTGGGTTCGAATCCCGCCTCACCTCCGAGTGGGTTGTGCGCGTTGATTTATTTCCATTCAATTTTTCATTATAATTTTAATAATAAAGAATTGCATTTAAAATGCCAAAACATAAATGATTGCTGTAAAGATGTTAGAGGAGGTTATAAAATGTTTCATAAACCAGACATAGGATATGTAATGCGTAACAAAAACACAAGCGAGACAATCTGGGACATTGCATATCCTATAATAAACACTAATTTAATTACGAGTAATACAGTCACAGAAGAATTTAAACCTTCTGCGAAACAAAATAGAGTTCAACATTGTCGAGTCGTGTTTGAGTTAGTGTTAAAGTTATAGGTAATCTAGCTCAAGTTAATGGCCTGAAAGGCAATAAAATGACGTAATTAAGTTAAATATTCCTATGAGATATGGAAGAGGATAGCTACGACGGCATATTGGGCCCAGTCTGCCGTCCTAGGGTAGTACCACCACTTTCGAATGTGAAGGTAACCCTGTCGCGTTTTGGGAACAGTTTGGAAGTAGCCTGGTATCACGAGAGGAGTGTGCACTGTCAATCTGGATGGTGTACATTCGACTCCTCAAGCCGGCATAGCGGGAGCGACTGCTCCCCGCACAGATTTCTCTGTAGTAGCAGTTGTTTCCGTTCATGGACCGCACTCTAGCTTTATATCAGGCGGAGTATTGTCACATGCCGAGCTACAATAGTAAAACAAATCTCTAAAATAATGAACCAGTTACTATAAAAGTCGTGACACAGTGTATTAATATATGGTATTAACACACGCAAACGCGTTAGCCGCCCGCCGCGCCCCCTAACTAAATTTAGCAGACGTCTAACAATTCGCTTAGTGAACTTCCCATTCGGCTAAAACATCTGGGACACTTTAAAAAAAATTATGGTATCATAATCTCGCGCTGTTAGATTTCTTGATTTTAATGCTGAACCAAATGCTGATGTCGGTGAGACAGTTACTAGGAATCATCACGTTTTTCCCCAATTTACTTTCCCAGCAGCCTTCGCTCCTCTCAGGCCTGGTCCATACTTATTCCCCTAGCATTAAAGTCGTGTATACACACAACAATACAAGTGTCTCATGTCTGGTACACTACAATGTAATCCAAAGTCCAAATAGTAATTGTTAGTACGAGTATCAATAGAGTTATGTGTTACATGACACACGACAATGTTCAACGGACGTGTAAACATGGACTTTGTGCCAGTGGGGAAGGAAGGGTGCTACCACGAGCTGGTGATCGCCCACGATTGTATTCCGTGATTTTGTATCATTATTTCCGCGTTTATTTACGACATTATACGATATAGATTATTTACTTTATTGTGACCGAAGTGAAGAAAGATGAGGAGCATCTACAACCGATGCACGCATGAGGGGAGTAATGGATGTGGTCGAAGCATAAGTGGTTTGAGAAAGGAGTCGGAGGCCCTACATAGCGTCTGCCTACCCCAGTGGGAACAGAGCACGAGTTAAGTTATTAATTAGTTACTTTAGCTGCTACTGCCACTAAGACAAACACGACAATTCACCTCCGCTATGACGATCTGATAAGACGGATGTTCACTGTCTAGGAAAATGGATACTTTACGACCTCAGAACAAAAGATAACACTAATATTTTTACGAATTGCTATTATGAATGGTATTAATATATCTAAATAATATTAATAAATATATAAGCGATAAATCAAAAAGGTTTTAAATTACTCAATAATAGCGATAAGGGTTCTTTCCACCTTGGCCTCATTTTATACCAGACGTCTAATGCGTTACCCGGAAACTTTTTGCCTTGATATCCTACATTTTTTTATGCGTAACTTTTTGCCCGCCGCATAGTAAATTAAAGTCAAGTCAATTGTGTAAACTTTGTAATTTATTAAATACAAAATAATCGTCACACAAATCGCAAGAATAATGGCAAACTATAAAGTTAATTAAAGATGAATACAATTTAAAAAAGGGGCAGACCCAGAAGGGTCTTTTCATATTAAATAGGAGACATCCTCATGAAAGCTGGGCTGCCTAGTGCGCATAACCGTCGGGCGTGCACGAAGAGAATTGTGGATGTCTAGGAAGCGGTAGTGTTGTGTCAGGATCGCGGTAAGTGGCGTTCCGTTGTCTCTGCCTATCCCTGTGGGAAAAAGGCGTGACAATTGCATTGTAATTTAAAAAAAACAATACAACGTCCAGACAACAGCTTTAAAAATCAGTATTCTGTTTAACCCATGGTCTCAGTGCATAATTCAACCAATCCAAGGATCGAAGTAGCAAATTCGATTCCGCCTGTCGACTCAAAAACAACATTCCAAATTGTATCACATCGAATTCACTGTTTCGTGGTGCGACTTTCTATAAGCTATGATTTGATTTGTTGATTTTTTTTTGTTAAAACCGTCTCGGCCACTAACACTTGCAAAGGTTGCTCCACAAAAATACAAACTTTAAAATGCAATAGCAGAATTATAATCGGACAGGCGATGTTTAAACGCGTCAATGAACTGCATGATTCATTTTTGGTAAGTTTTGTGTTAAGACAAAGGCGATAATACGCGTGTACGGTGTTAATGACATTGGTTTCTACTAGACTCGCTGTCTATACTTATTGAAGGTATTATCAAACTGTACGTTTACGCCTACACTATTCATTATTTGAGACAGACAGAGTAACAACACTTCGTCTGATGTTAAGCTAGAGTGTAGGCAGCAGTCCCCTCCGCTATGCCGGATTGAAGACACGAGTGTGCACCATTCATTCATTATCTCGTTTTATCCGGTTATTTCCACGCTGATCCCGAAAGTCAACTCGGTCAATTCATGAGTGTTAAAAAGACAGCATCAGCCTGAAATTTCAGCGTTTAAAATAGTTTTAACTCGGGTTAAATCTAGCCATATACTTCTATGAAAATTCTTTTACATTTGTAACATAAAAATATTATATGTTTTAAAAATACTTTTTGCTATTTATAGGTATACGTTTAAACAGCTACAAATACATGGTAATGAGAAAATTGGTACCTCCTAATAAGGTAAAAAAATACGACACTCGCACTATACATAGCAAGGTCCAAGGTTGTCAGATTATACTTCACAAAGAAAATTACATGACGCCTATTCGCTGGTTAGTATACACGATTGTTAGGTTTTGTATGATTTACTGATAAATTGTATTGCGCGTAACAACCGCTATACCTACCTTTGTGCACAGTACAATTTTATTTCGCCTCTGTGACGGAGTGGTCAGCGCTTTAATTTGCTACGTAAAGAACCCGGGTTCAAATCCCGAAAGAAAATTTTTAAAAAAACGCGCATAACGAAGTATTGGAGTGGAATTCGGCTTAGTTTTAAAAATCATTTGTTTAATTATTTATTTTGTCGAAGCTTGAAAATCAATAAAAAAAAAAACAAAATATCAGTGTAATATTTGAAATATATAAATAACTTTTTACTCAGTACAAAACCACGATCTATAACACCCCTTACAATGACCACCATAAAAATGCATAAGTAATAAAAGTACATAGGTATCAATTACTTTAATAGGTACGTATCATCAATGTTTTGCGGTTAAATATTTTTAGAGTAAAAAAAAAACAAGTTAAAAAGATAACTCACGCGCCGCCGCCTCTCACAAACGATTTTACATGAAAGTTAAAAAATATCTACTATTTTAGAAGCAAAAACACCGATAACGTGACATCCGTTTAGTTAGATTAATAACCCGATAATGCAACGAGACTTACAAAGGAGAAATAAATAATTGTTTATGAAGCCATCCGGGGTTGACGATATGGGGTTATCGTCACATCGATAAGCTAGTATCCTATTATACTTGAAGGGTTACATTTATGATCTATTTTTGTTTACAGGAAATAGGTTTATTCACGCTTGTACTATCAACAAAACTAGCGCTGTAGCACTTTGGAAAAAAAAAACGTCTGAAAGGACATTGCCCATTTTTACTTTGTTAACAAAACAATATTCTAAATCAATATCTTTTTTTTCATTAATTTATATCATTACGTCTAATTACTCAATAACTCGGGTGAAAACAATTAAAACTGATTGGTGACAAGAGATGTAAATTTATTTTTATACAAAATGAACTAAAACTCAGCGACAAACTCGAGAAAAAATTTCTATGAGACACGCCTCTCTTTATTTATTTATTTAAAACTTAATATAGCATGTACATAGGCGAACTTAATGCTAAATAGCATTCTCTTCCAGCTAACCTCTGTGTTTGTGACAGGTGTGAGCGAAGAGAAGCAGTATTTTAAACAAATATATATATAGGTATAGTGTAATATAAATATATAAAGGTAAATATATACACATACATTTTACTTAAGATTTTCATATAATTTTTCACCAATAAATAGATCACGCGAAAGACTTGAAGCCAATCAAAGTATATTTAAAAAATAGTAAATAAAAAAGAATAATAAAAAAATAAAAATTATTTAGGCACGTAAGCGCAGAACTAGTCTACTCTTAATAAAATATTATTTCCATCGACGAGGAAGATGTCCTACGTATAACCTATCAACTTTTACGCTATCGTATTATAATAATAATGCCACTCCATAATAGTTTGTATTAAAATCAAATACAATGTTTATGAACAATATTTCACACGAGATATTATCTTACACAAAATCAAAACAATACATATGATGGCAGAATCGAAAACAACCACTCATATTCAATTCATAACAAAACATCGTATCAACGTACCACAATATTTAATAAATACAGACGGTATTATGAACATAATAAGATCTTTTTTCTAATAAAAACTAAGCCACAAAAACCACCTGCGTGAATGTTACTACCTGCATCCAACTGCGCATTAATTAGCGCGTTAAAAATAAAATTAAATAAAGGTTCTGTTCAAGTTAGCGTTTAACTTACAATGCCAATAGTATTGACGTTAATAGAATAACGAGTTAAAGTCTTGACCCCATTAACATAAAGCATTATTTATTGCACTAATTAATGCGTTAAACGTTAAATGGAGGGATTACGTTCATAGTAACGGTAATGCAACTTGCATTAACTTCACATGCAAGAGTACAGTTTTCACTTAAACGACAGAGAAAGTTGTAACAAGATATCCAATGACCTGACTGGTAAAACTCGGGAGATGTTGTCCTGCATATCGGTGGAACTATATAAAAGTGATCTGCTGCAACGCCATCTATTGCAACGAAATGGATAGAGCAAAAATGGTCTACTAGAAAAAATACACGGTGATCGGTCAGACGATTCGAACAGATATACAAACATCCATTTTTATATAATATACTTTATTTTGGAGATACATACATACCTAATAAGTCAGATATTTATACTCATTTATATTTTTCAAAGTTCTGCCTACCCGTGTAACAAAGACGATTCTTTCATATTGTTACGATTTTTTATAATTTATAATTAATAATAATAATAATTCTTTAATGCACAATGTTGTACAATGGCGAGCTTAATGCATTTTCTCCCAGCTAACCATTGGGAGATGGAAGCGGAGACAGGGGCAATTGGGTACATACATAAAAACAAATAGATAAATAAATATCTACATAATACATACATATAATATATACATAATTAATAAATAATAATTTTAAGGACTATTTCCATTCGTATATGATTTTTATTCCGTCGCGTCAGTGTAAGCGATATGGCAGGGAGCCGAGATGGGAATGAACAAATATGTACACTTATTTGTTTTGATATTCAATGTAAATAAGACAAGGGATCTTTAAAACAGCAGGTGACAGATAATACAATATTACTTTAAAAGAAAGAAAAAACACCGGATGATCCCAAATAGCAAACGAGTTCACTGACCATAATGCGAGATAAATTATATTATTGTACTTTATCTCGTGTACGATAAAAAAAAGTGTTATAAAAACACTTAATTATTTCTCGGATTTTTATTTATTAATGACGATTTGAGTAGCAGATCGATCCAATACACCTCACGAGAAAATCTGACCCAGGATAAGTGTTGCTGCATATACTTGTAATATAGTCGACCCATATTAAAGTTTAATGTAAACAGGAAGGCGTTTCTTTTCATAAATAAAACAGTTTAAATAAAAATAAGTAACGAAGAGCCGAGAGCTTAACAACCTTTCCAATTCAAGTTTATCTATCAGCACTACAAATAATTATCAACGTAACAGCGGCCACCTCTCACAACCTTCTCAGCTTCTGGTATGGAGATCTCTGGTTTGCACAAAAATCAGAATTTCAACGGTTAAAAAATTCTAATTTTAGAGTTGGAATTTGATTAAAAAAGACTTCTTGAGATTTGTAGGCCCTCCGGAGGTACTGGGCGGTCACCCCCTACCCTCAACCTGCCACTGGTTAAAGCAAAATAAAAAATAAACATTGTTTTACAATGAAAAACTCAGAATTTATACTTTTTTAATGTTACGGACGCGGTGAAAGTAGTTGTGTTATAAACTAAATATTTTTCTTTTTCTAACGAATAATATAGGTAGGCAGGGTTATGCCGTTCACCATACGTGCCGGGCTACTAACATTTATTTCTAAAAACCGGTAATAAATCATATTTTACAGTAGTAACAGAAGCTCACTTATTTATTTTAATTTTAATAGAACTGACCGATAGTGGGTAACGAATGTAACACTCGTGAAGTGACCATGTCGTAGGTACTTCGGGACAGTTTGGAAGTAGCCTGGTACAGCGAGGTGGCGACTGCTGCCTGTAGAAATTTCGATGAGACAGCAATTGTTTCCGTTCATGGACCGCACTCTAGCTTTACATCAGGCGTAGTGTTGTCATATGCGAAAAGAATACTGTGGGGCCTCTTAAGATGAGGCACAACAGGGCAAGTCGAAGAATGATCGGGGTGGCATATAGCTGTATTATGAGATATTTTTTATATAATTGGTGTAAAATTAAACTTTAAGTACATAATGATATGGTAACCGGTTCTAACAAATCAGGTGATCTAACATCGGCCTTGGCTACAGCAAAAGCAATATAAGTACACAGACTGTTGACTAAATAAGCGTAATGTTGTTGACGCATTTTGGCCACTCTCGACCCACGTGTCGTGAATCTATCTGCGAATTCAATATGAAAGTCAATGACCTACAAAAGTCTGCTTTATTTTTACAATATTTAGAGGTAATTAATTAATTAAACAGTTTCTTAAGATACGGGTCGTTCTAATTTGGGGAAGGGTCCCTAAAGTTATTTTGTTTCTTTTTTGGTGTAACATTAAAAATATTAGTCATCAATGATTGCCATTCCTAAAATATAGGTAAATGGAGGACTTTTCTTAAAGTTTGCATTGATTGTAAACTGTACATCACGCATACTTTACAGAAGAAAACAAAACACTGTATTAAATGAAAGTCAGAAAATACAACTCCAAGCTAGTTATTCTCTGTACAGAGAGAGAACTTACCAAAAATCGCTTATTTAAAGCTATACGAATCAATAGAAACTATCACAATTATTATATCACAGCCACAGAAAGTTTAACTTTTATTATAACTTAAATTCGAACGTGCGACCGGTTCAATAGTCATAAACAAACTGAAATGTCTTTGCGAGTCGCGTTCGCGGATCAACAAACATGAAGTACACTCCCATAACTGTTAATTGAACAACCGTTTATCAAACATTCATTCGATATAAACAATGTGAATTCGAACATTTTCATTTGCGACAACCATCGCAAATTACTTACATACAGGCTGTCCTAAACTTCAACTAATTACATAAATTATGCAAATAAACAGGATTTTTTGCCAAACTTGGTAATCGTCGGTTTTAACAGCAAAATTTATAGCAGAGCATCAAAAAACACAGCAACGTAAAAAATGTACATATCTCGAAAACTAAAACGTTCTCAAAATTGATTTAGATGTTGGTACCATACATATATAGTTTGACCCGTTAAATTTTAAAAGGACAGCCTGTATATTAGTATAGATTTTTTTTTTATTCTAATAAAATTCACAGAAATTCCGGTCGGTACCAATGTAAATATATTTTTGTCTCTTTCTGCCTATGGTATTACATAGGTTTTAATTTCTTAATGGTAGGCAGACTAATATATTTATTAGCATAGTGTTTCAATTACAACTAACACCTGTGAAGTAGAAGTAGCGCTTCGGGATTGACTTGGCAGTATATAGTCAGATATAACGTGAGGAGTCGGTGTCTTTAAACGGACATAGCGGAGGCGACTGTTGCCTGCCTAATAAAGAGAGTCAAAAAACTTGATATAATTTGTATAAGTAGCAATACAGTAGACTGGTCGACCTTCAAAGACCCTTTCAAGCCACCCCCTTCCATTTAGAGACATCTTTAAACATCTCTTGCTTTATTTCTCAGTTGCCTTCATTTATTTTTAGCTCGAGTTTTAAACGCAAATATTTGTGTATCCATAGACTTGATCATCGATCATATTTAATACCGAATCAATTGCCAAAAATAATCTTTCTCTTTTTTTACGGTAAATCTTTCACGAAAACTAGGTATTTGAATACCTTTTGCGAGTTTGATCATTTGATGCAAATTAACAATGTATTTTATATTATCCGTTATTTATTATTATTTTTTTAATTCGATTTTCATCATAATTTATTTATGTATTTATTTACAACTCAATTTTACGCGATTTACTATATCGCGTTTACTTCAATTCGATACGTTTCAATTGGCAGTCTTGTCGCGGCGCGGCCGACGACGATGGCCGCAAACATTTCAAACGCGTCGATTTATAAAATAATAAACGCCGCAGTTTAATTATGATGCATTGTTAATATTTTCTTTTATATTACCTACAAACTAAAACAATTAAATTAAGACATGTTTGCGAATAAATCTGATTAAACATTAGCTAATGTAGGTATTTACTATTTTTTAGTTGCTCGGCTTATGAGCAGTCGCGTCCACTATGCCGGCTTGAGGAGTCGAATGTGCACCACTATTTACAGAGCACAGTTATCATTTCGCGAACCGTTCCTTAGAGTTAACTAAACTTGTACAAAAAACTTTTTAATCATAAGATAAACAAAATATATTCTATAGTATAGCCTAATTGTGTCTATCTGGGCTATCAAAGTGGCATGAACTATCTAAATTCAACTAACACTATTATTCTCGTATGATAGATAGCGAATATTTCGTGACTAAAGTTTCTTATCACTGTACTAATATTTTACTTCAATTTAGAAATTCAAAATATAAGCATAATTAATAAGACCCAGAGGAGTCTCCTCAAGCTGGCATAGCGGAGGCGACTGCTGCCTGTAGAGACTTCTCTGTAGTCGCAGTTGTTTCCTATCACGGACCGCACTCTAGCTTAACATCAGGCTGGCGGAGTGTTGTTATATGCCGAGCTAAAATAAAAAAATAAAACTGAAACAAATAAATATCATATTTTAAAAAGAAAATTGTTACACCGGAAATTGAACTCGCGTAACAAACCGGCGCACTAACCACTGCGCCACAGAAGCCCGTTCAAATGAAAAAATATAATAAATAATACGTACATGTCAAGTATATGCTAATCTATTATATTAGGTACCTACGATCTATCTACTTCATTTCTAAACAATAAAACTTGCACTTATTCTTTCTTATCAGCACATTGTTTGGCGCAACGAAACGTGTCGTCTGGAAATTCCGTACTTTTAACCAATTTACATATCAAACAGAGAGGTACTAACTTTAGTTCACAAAAACATGCGTCCATACAAACGTAGTCCATCGGTACATGGACCAATGACATAATTGGCTACGACTCAAAAAAGTTTAACAATATGCGAGGAAATTATCAACGTTTCCTTGAACTATAAGAGTATTCTATATTTACTTTCCTGCTCTTAAGTTCTGCGAAATGTACGAAAGATGTAAATTGTAGACCCGATACTAAAGCGTGACAATTTAACACGATTTTGTCATGTGAGACCTAACGCTTCTATAACGTCCTCAAAAATATTTCGAAACAGGTGTCTAACTACGTCAGGAGATGTCTTTGAAGGCATGAAACAAGATGCTTCATTGTGCAGAAAAAAACGCGTACAGATAGAGGTGAAGTGGGAATCTCACACTACACTGCCACTGGTGCCTGACAGCAGCCCTTCCAACTGCTGGGTTTCTTTACTAAATTTTCATGATAATTTAATAAACTTCATTGTTTAAATACACATCTATCCTCGTGTCATTCAGCAAGTTTAAAGTCCGGATGACTAGACCGGCAGTATGATAACGGAAGTCGGGAGTTCAGGTGACGCGAGTGATGGGGACAAAGTACACTATCGTGTCACTATCATAAATACGTTACAATAAGGATGTAATAGATTAGAGGTTATTTCATTAAAGACACTATACCACGTCTGATCATCATGTTTATAGCCCAGTCTGCAGTCTTGGAGTAACACCACCACTTTCAAATGTAAATGTTTCTTCAAGCAGACAGAGGTGGCGACTGCTGTCTGCTGACATTTCTCATTGTCTCTGTACAATTCAGATGTTTAAAAAGACAGAGCTTGTGACTTATGGTTGTAGGTTCTAATCTAATCATAATCGGATGTATACCTCATACTTAAAATGTGAAAAAATGTCAAAATAAATGTGACAAAATAAAGTCATCTATGACAATACCTAGATTAAACAGAAATCAATAATAATAAAAATAATTAAACTTTGTCCCAAATGAATTCATTATAAAGTAATAAATCATTTGTACAAACAAACAATATTAATGGAAATACCACTTGCGATTGGGATTTATAATTATAAACTGTTTTTAGAACATTACTTCATGTTTTATTTCTGAATTATTATTGTTATTAGTAATCATCGCAATTGGCCCAGCACTAAATCTTTGCCAGTGAACATACAAAAAATATAAAAGTTTCACTCACTGTTATTTAATAATTTAAAACATGCTGCATCTACACCCAAATTAGCAGAAAATTTTATAATTAAAGAGTCAAACAATATTTAATAAATCTCCACTCATCAATTTTTTCCTGGCGATCAAATTACTTCTACATTCCTCTTCCCATGCTGGGATTTTCTCAGAAGCACTACATAGATCAACAGGGCATGTAGAAAATAATTTAAAAATTTTTTTTGCTTAATAGACAAGCGTTTGATGTTAAGCAGAGATGCGGTCTAAGGTGGTACACGCTTGCCTATGAGGTACTTATTTACCTTTGATTTGAAGAGAAGAAATATATTCATGTTTGTTTTTGTCCTAATATACTATAATGGAAATTCCCTCTAAACTTATACTTTGAACTTTAACCTAATCTGAGCGTAGTAGAGTAGAGTAGAACAGAGAGCGTACTTTAGACTGTAATTTCAATGTAGGTTGAATTAGATAAAACAAGTGCATGACATTATTATGATAATGTAATCTGTTTAATTAAATTAGGTATTACAATAAAATATTAATTGATATTATTAAACGTAGCTGTTGCTAAGTTGTATTATTTCCTTTTCCCCTGCCATCAATAGGGCTCCCTTGTAATAAAATATAAATAAAAAATGTAAAAATATTTATTCAAATCAAACTGGTAGTTCCAGGGTTATTAGTAGGTCTTTAGTCTAGATGCTAATATGTGCTTGGACTCCATGCACTGCACGTTGAGAGAAACATCAAGCAGTTTTTTTTTATTGTAGCTCGGCATGTGACAATACTCCTGATGTAAAGCTTGGTCCAACTACTACTACAGAGAAATCTCTACAGGCAGCAGTCGCCTCCACTATACCGGCTTGAGGAGATGAGCATGTACCATCAAAATTGACAGTGCATACTCCTCTCGTTATACCTGGCTACTTTTAAACTATTCCCAAAACACGACAAGGTCACTTCACATTGTTACATTCGAAAGTGGTGGCACTACCACAGGATGAGACTGGGCTAATAATCATCATCAATCTGCCTACCACTCTTTAATAGTGCCTATAAGTACATATAACAGTTACATTGATACCGGTCAGAATTTAGCGAGGTTCGAACACGGGTCTCATCTATGTTTTAGTCGGTATGCCAGGTTGGAGTCTGACATAATCCTGGTAACCTTCCCTGACAGCCAGGGTAAATGTATGAAAGGGTTATTAGTAAGTCTTGTATTAAGGGTGAATAATTTGCTTAGTTGCTAACAATGATAACCATTGTGTGTTCTCAATTCTTCCTCAAACCCTACTTCATTCAAATCATAGGTACTCGAAAGCCATTTTAAGCCATTATAAACTTTGTTCACTCAACAAATATGTCCCAAGGCTAGTTTAAATTGAAACATAAAAATAAAAAAAGTTCATAGGTATAGGTAAATGGAATTATTTTAAACTGGAATCGTTGCCACAATTGTCACTCTGTATCTAATTTAATTCAAATATATGTTATACTAATAAATAAAGTAAATTATACGAGTGTCTTGTTGTCAAAAACAGTAATTTGATAGTTTTAGTGGGTAGTTACGAAAAAATTAATAACTCTCCATAAATGTATGTATCATTAGACAATAGGTTTGTAATTATGATTAGAGTATTGTATTATCATCGAAGTTAACGTACATTTAAAAATAACTACGCACAAGCTCGAAACAAAGTTCAATGGTTCACGTAAAATATTCATCTGAGAACGCTCACATTTTAAGTTAAATTATGTAAAATATCATCTGAAACTTATTAATTATAATCTATCCTCATTTTACCTTAACAAAACTTAAATATTTACAATCTAAGCTTTGAGGTTATGTAAGGTTGGCCAAGAAGATGCATGAAAATGCCGAAAAGCTTGCAGAAAAGATAACAGTGTTTACTCACCTTCGATGTTTTTGTTGGTATTTGATATACTTCACGTGTAATTTATCACAAAACTGATAAAACTCAACATAAACACTGCACTCCGTGACGTCTCGCGGAACTAGACATTTTAGTGATGTACAAACTGACGTTCACCGATTATAAAAAGTTTTTGGACTATAATCGTGTAAACGCGTTACGAAATAAACTAAAAACTCGCGTTGTTAAATTTGTAAGTGACTGACCACAGTAAGCAAATATTTAAAAATTATACATCAATTATTAAGACTGACGTTTGCTTTTAATTTCTTTATACGTTTATTTAACGAGTTACAATTATACAAAAATAATCGATTCTTTTTAAATATTTCTCCTCACTAAACTTTGACGTTTCCATGGAGGGGAAAAGTATTTGTGTGGACCAATAAGAAACCAGCAACCGGCCTTTCAAAGGTGGCGTGATCGCTACGTCACGCTATACATAGATACAGATAAACCTAAATACATGTAATATTGATCAATACCGAGGACTATTATACTCTATCTGTATCAATTCTTTGGGTCGAATTTAAGCGTCAACATTTGTACTATTTTCTTATACGTATTATTTAAACACCCGCCTTATGTATGAAAATATCATATAATTTTTAAACATGGAATAACGTTTAACAATACTGAAAGTGTAATCAACGCCATCTGCTGGTGACCCCGCGCGATATTCTAATTCTCGTACCGCAACCGTCTTGCTATGGACAACACGATTTATAGTTATTTTTCAGCGAACTTAAAAGCATAGAATGATAATTTAGAACAAATCTGCACTAAAACATGGAACAAAAACATTAACTGTATCGTATTAAAAAACAAAAAAAATATATCCGAAATTATTAATATATTATGAAGAATAATTGAATTTATTTAGTATTAAAAATACAATATTATAATATCTTTAATACGTGTTACGTCTTTTTCCCACAGGGATAGGCAGAGACAACGGAATGCCACTTACCACGATCCTGACACAACACCCTCGCTTCCTTCACAATTGTATGTATGTGATGTGTTAAAGTATGTAAAAATGGAAAGTAATAAAACTAGGTAAATATGTTTTCATTATAGTCGTCCTAAAAGTACTTAATACAAAATGAGCAAATGGATGCAGCAATTTATCAGCACCAGACCCCACCACATACTTGATTATTTTTTGCAACCATCGTACACAGAATTGCTGTTTTGTCAATATGAAATCGTTTTCTTCTAAGTGGATAGAACATATTTTCGAGTTGTTAGTCGGACTTCTTGTTTTCCTAATCAGACTTCTTGGATCAGAGCTTCCTCATCATCTATTGCATAATACCATCCATGCACTGCGTCATACATAAGAAAGAGCGAATTCAAAACAATGAATTATTATACTCACATACTTGAAACTCCTATGAAATGTGATTCGACATTGCTTGTGATTTTTTGTGGGATCAATTACACACCCATCCAAAACATGAAGGCAAAAATAAAAGCAAAACTGACGAACGAACCAACCAATATTAGTATTGATGTTTCCTTGTGAACCGAAAGACATTTTTTCTTGAGTAGAAAAGCAGTTACCATTTACAAAGTTCCAGTAAAAAGTTGCAGGTAATAAATAAAAAAAGTAAATGCCGAAAGAATGTATTTATTATATAGTATAATACGTAAACGATTAAAGTTTAAATAGTTGAATAAATCTTATATGAAAGTAGAAAATCTTGAGAGGTAGGCACGACCGTTCACATATTTTTATTTTGGAATAGCAAACACGCCACTGGCTAGACTGACACTCTCGATCATGAATCACTACAAAGACAATATTTCATTAATTAATAAATTACAACCTACCCCTACAGCACAGACAATACAACCTAAAAGACCACGCATAAAGGAATTTTAGTACCACAACAAAATCGCTAAAAGGTTGCCGGTTGCGGGGAGAGGTCGTCTAATTTTCATTGGCTTGTTCAAGGTCATGTCAAAATTGACAATATTAGTGACAGCTCACTAGTGATGGTTGCTTTTGATATCGATAACTGAGTTTATGGGTGTTAGGGAAAAATAAAAAAAAAACATGTTAATTTCTACTCTAATGTATGCATGATAATTTCTATATTACTAACTAAAACATAGAAAAAAACAGTAATAAACAGCAAAAAAAACTCCTATTTACGCTTAAACTTTTATACAAACCTTGTTCTGACAATTACAAATCATACAAAAAAAAAGAATTATTCAAATCGGTTGGAAGAGGTTCAGATACTTAATTATCACATTGTAATTCAAATTTATCGATAACATATTGTTTATGACTATCTGCATTGTGTCCGTCACTAGTCACACCTGCCAATGTCAGAGCGAGATAAAGTTATATGAATTTAACTACGAAAGAAAGGGATGTGAATAAACATTAACGCGAGTTATTCTGTCTCTTTCTTTTAATTAATTTTATTATTCACTGATTATCAAGGGAATAATGGTTTACCGGTGAAATGTAATTCCATATTTCGTGAGACTAGACGTTGTGCTACACTTTCCACACCATTTCACCGAACAATACAGCATTATTACCACTTAATTGTATTTTTTCTTGGGAGCACGGCAGTAGCTCTCACTTTGACTTTCGGCGGCAGAATGAGGAACGAAAAAGGGCGGGGCCGGCTTTTATGTAGTGTCACTACATACCCTTGGTGAACCCCTGGCAAAGCGTGGTCTATTAGGTTAATTGGTCTGTGCCCTACAGTTATCTAAATATTGTTATGTCACAGGTGTTTAAAATAGGCATAATTTTAAGCTAAAGTGCGGTTCACGGACGAGAAACGAGTACATAGAAATGCATGTCAGTCGCATCCGCTATACCGGCTTGAGGAGATGACCGCGCACCGTCTATTAGCAGGGCACACTCTTCTCTTTATACTCGACTACTACAAAATCCCGAAGCGTGACTAGGTCACTTCACGGGTGTTACACTTGAAAGTGGTGGTGCTTCCATGTTCTTGGGTTACCTTCAACAGTCAGTCTATCACTCTTTGGTGTCTGAGCGCAAAAGAAATTGGTAATGTAACACACCCTGTATAATTTAGCAAAAACAAAACGTATTCCAAACGTCTGCGACATCTTATGTAATAATTCAAAGCGTCAACTAGAGGGCGTATCTTATTACACCATATCATCGCGGTCTTAATTATAAAAATAAATCTATATATAAAAATGGATGTTGATATAACTGTTTAAGGCCCTGTTGCACCGAAAGGCCCGTTAAAGTTACTTGTGTAAATTCGTAACGTTATCGTTAAAAGGGTGGCTGATGTAATGAGGAGTACATTCCCGAAAAAATAACAGAAAAACATATTATGCCTGTTTTCATAAACTTGTCGTTAGTGACATTGATTTAACTTTTATGTTGACCAGCCCAAATTCGCTGGCTACGGCTAGTGTTAAAGTAAGCGTCAAAACTGACAGGTTTTTTTTAAACAACCCAATTTAAATTTTCACCATTACATTAATGTGAAAGTAATGGTTAAATAGGCAACCGCAACTGTGCAACTGGACCCAAGACTTCGACACTACCATAACTATTGTAACTACATGTTGGAGTTTTTATGCGATCCAACTCGCCACTAGATGGCGCTACATTTTTCTACAATATATTATTTCTGATTCTATATTACACACACACATCCATTTTTATACTACACATTATTAAATAAATATACGAAAGCAGGACGACGTCTGCCGGGCTTTCTACTAATATATATGACTAACATTATTTCTAAGAGAAAATATATTCGTTACAAAATGATTGTATAGGTATAAGGTAACATTTAAAGATTGAACATTAAATATTGGTAAACTGTACTAAAAACCTTATTTAGTAGCCAGTTATAATTAATATTTCGTTATTTACTTGGCTATTACTTAAATATAACACAATCTAATATATAGTGCCAAGTGCGACGTTGCATTTACTCAGTGACAGTGTAACGTGAAACCTCTCCACCAATAGCATCGCTTCATTTTAACCCTTGAATGCATGAATAAAATCCTATATTATAGGAAATTTAGGTACTAATGAAGTGACCTTGTCGCGTTTCGGGAATAGTTTGAAAGTAGCCAGGTATAAAAGAGGAGTGTGCACTGTCAATCTGGATGGTACATGCTCGTCTCCTCAAGCCGGCATAGTGGAGGCGACTGCTACCCACACAGGTTTCTCTGTAGTAGCAGTTGTTTCCATTCATGGACCGCACTCTAGCTTTACATCAGGCGGAGTGTTGTCACATGCCGAGCTACAATATTTGAAAAAGATAGTATGTATACTTTTGGCAACAATGTGAATTTAAGGGTTAAAAGCGGCGGCCAAAATAACATCGTTTGATTGGTTGAAAGATATCGCGCTGTCACGACGGTGCTCTATCGAGATGGGTCGATTATCTCAACTCTTTCTTAATCCTGGGGTGCGATTCTCAACAAATGTAGTTAAAACGTTCATTCATTATTTTTTTAGACTCAAAAGCGTTGTGTCTTTGTATTATCTCAACTTTAAAAACCATATTAAAATAAAAATTAAATTTTCCTGTTTTCTAATGTATAACCGAACTCTGTTAAAAGTCCATAAATAAAATTGAAAAGAATAATAAATAAATTGGTAACTGTAGTGTATTATAAATATCTCTACTTTATAATTGAAAAAGTAGTTTAGAAATTATTTTTAAACTTACAATAATACAAAAACATAACGCTATTGAGTATTGTGTATATGTATACATATTTATGTATATGTATGTATATTTATCCTATATTTCTTCTTAGACTATTAAATTCTTATGCTGTTTTGCCTTTATTCAATAATTTTAGATTTATTTATTCTTATATTTTTGTTTCTGCACCGAATACACTTTTCCACCACACCAAAGGTTAACTGGTAGAAAATGCCTCAAGGCATTAAGTTCGCCTTTTGCAATTTTTATGTTGTGCAATAAAGTATTTTTATAATTATTATTATTGAGAAAACGATTTCGAAATGGCTAAAAAATTCATAGAAGTGAGTCTATAAATTTTAACTGCATCCCAGAATTGCCCTCCCAGGATTAACAAAAGTGCAGATAATTCGACCCAACGCGATTATTTATAGAATGCAAATACACAAAACTAGGAAGTAACAATACAACGTTAATATCTATCTAGCATATAATATTTTAAATATCTATATAATGTTAATTTGCATATCTCTGCTAAAGCCCGGAATACATTGCACGCTTACTTCCTGTATACAGTGCTCACAATACAATACAATACAATACAATTGTCATGCCTTTTCCCCACAGGGATGCTCCGGCAGTGCTCACATCATTTTTAAAGTAGTAAGCTAGTTGAAGCTAGGATAGTCAACAGAATGTCCTATTTTACGAGCTAGTTGTGTCCTCCACTACACGTTTTACTGTCCTGGCTTTGTCTGGCTGAATAAGTCCAATCGGCTGCCGGGTAGACGCGATACGACGCGTTTTGCTTTCTAACCAGTCAGCAGGAAATGAAAGGTAACGCCCACCGTGGCTCGTCCATATTACAAAGCGGCTTGAAGAAAGTCAGCTAGCTACTCACGGTGAGCTCGGTTCGTAATTGACATACTGGTTCACAATTAGGAGCACGATCTTGTGCTAAGCCAGTACAGTTATGTGCTGTAGTTACAATTGTAGCTTAAAAAACTAGGCTTGTGTACTCCAGACAGATAATTTAATAAACTGACGTTTTCCTTATATTTATAACTACTTACATAATAATATAATATAATCTAAAAAATAATTTAAGAATTTAAACAAAACCAGACTTGTATACCAAAACATCTCCACGTTAAAACATAGGGTAGGGTAACATAAGAGTAGAAAGCTAAGACAAAAACAAGATTTATTATTAAATAGACAAAATGACTTTTCGTGGGTTGCCAATGTTAAAAAATAAAGTGTTGTAATTATAGAACCTAACCACCAATATGTGGAGGTGTATTAAAACCATAAGTTAAAGTTATCCGTTTTGTGTCATTATTTGCTTTTTTTTTTGTATCAGAGGGCAAATACAAATCATATTTCCAATATACTCGCCTTGAGCGAATAAATAATAAGTTTTAATATATTTACAGATTTTTTTAAAAATACAATACCCAACGAAACATCTCTCTTGACAATCCAGCTGTGGTGTTGCCAACAAAGCTCGAAGCAAATCTCTCAATAATGTATTTTGAAGCCATCAAATCGTCTATCTAATTAAAAATCGTACAATTTTTACACAATTTTCTCAGTAAAGTTTAATTCTGATATTCACAATAAAATATCAATTACAATGACAAAATCGAGTTCAATTGCGTCACTTAAACCCAGTTTAATTGAATTTTTAGTATAAACATTTTTAAACAACTAAATACATACATTTATAATTTTTTTTTAAACTAAATAGGACAATACACCGACCTTTTTAAAAAAAAATTATGTAATAATCATCCTTAATTAATATAATAAGTACTATAAACATTTAGCGTACACTTCACTCGAGTTACAATTCACGCTACACAAATCTTTAAGAGAAACTCGAATCAAAGAGTACGAAGTATAATAAATACTTTACTACTTTACAGTACTCCGTAACCCCTTCTAATGTACCTTCTTAGACTCCATTCTGTTGACTATGGTGGACTGATTCCAAAATTCGAGCAGAATGCGATCCGAATATTCGGATTCGGACTTTCGCCCGACCAGCGAGATGTAAAAGATGACACCACAAGCAAAAGCCTTCATTTTCCTGTTTACCGTTTTGGCTTTACGTTACTTTATACACTCCATCTCACATACACCCACCTCTCACACCCATTCATACACACACACATACACATCCACTTTGTAATTCTTTTAAATCTCATTAAAAGCATTCAGGAATTGAACTGACACCCGTAATACAGGGCAATATTGTTTTTTTTATGTTTTTTGATGACAAATAAACATTATTATTTATTTTTATTCAATATAGTTACAGTGATCACGACTAGATTGAGTCCCATTATACCTCTATCATAAAAGAGTTGTTGGGGAAAGGCCAAAGTCCTGAATATAAGTCTACACATACGCTACATATACACCAATAAGATCCCTTCATCTTAAACTCCGCGGCCAAAATAATAAGGTCAGATTGGTGAAGAGTTTTTACTTCACTTTACGCCGTGTCAACGTAAATATAAACTCATACTTGATCATGAGGTGAGTTCAATAGACCTATATGGACTCATCCAGACAGACCGGAGAGGATGTCCTTGCACCCGATAACTGGGTTACCTGCTGCTCAGAATCTTCACTGAGCTAGGCTCCGTTTGGCCATTGGCACTATAAGGGGGCACTGCCCGCTCGACAGGACTGCAGCCATCGGCTAGTCTTTCCAACAGGTATACTATGTCAAAATTCTCATATCATTTGATTCATTAATCTATATTTACATTGTAGAAAGATTATACATGTTAATATTTATAAACACAAATTATTAAATAAAGAAAAATATTTGCATTTTCTATACATGGCTCTAACTTCAGTGTACTAAGTCTGGAAGTCGAGATCATTGCGACTTCGGCTGGCCTGATGGTAAGCACAGTGGAGGTCATTAGTGAACTGCGGTCCACGTTCACCACGCATTCAATCCTTCCTCAATCTGAACAAGCTTAAGTTATTTTGAGCTTGTTTTGGCCCTTAATCTAATTACACTATAATAATATTAATTACATATACATTACACATATATTTCTATCTTATAATCATAATCAGTATCCTAGAATTTCTCCATATTCCATAATGTAATTAAAAGAATACGTCTTAAAATTTACTTCAAAAAGGAGAATGGCCACTCGCCTAAGAGAAATGGGTCTACATTATTTTTCCAGAGTTCATCGATGATTTTTAGATAATTGTGTACAAAACAGAAATCCGCATTTCTTATCCCAAATCATTTTTAGCTTTTTTTTAATACAATATTTGAGGTCATTATTATATTAAATGCTTTAATAATTCATTCAAGATATTATTTTAGAATATTGTTTTGTTAACAAACCATTAAATATCAAGCAGGTCCAGAAATAGACATTGTCCTTTACGTTCGTGTTAATGATAATGTTCAGGTAAACGCAGCATTCTATTTACCATGAATGCAGCCTAAATAGTCTTAGTAGCTGTTGTAGCCACTGAGACAAGTAGCATTAATTTACAGGTCCTATCATACACTATGGTGTAGCCGGCTTGGGTGGAACTAGTAGCGGTCACCCCAGGGACAAGAAAGAAACCCTAAGTGACTGCGCCACTGACCGACCATATACACAGAATGAATTCTCCAAGTGGGCTTTCACAGCCAAATCCAAAACTATAAGCTATCGAAAAACGCACAAAGAAGTCTCGGGGTCGATTTTGATGAAACTAAAAATGCATAATTAGATCTTTGAAAAATCCAGGGCCAAAGATCGAACCCGTTCATTTTGAAAAATAAAACATACTGTATTATTGCACTATCCTATAGTGTCGCTAATAAGGATCAATAATTCTGGGCAACAATGACAAACGGCAAACCAAAGGAAAGTTTTGATTTTTAACAAAATACTATTTTAATGTACTGTTTTCTACTAAACTAAAATTATTAGGTTTTGCGTGAACATGTTTAACAGAGTTATCTCTTATAATTTAGGATTTAGGCATGAAAGCGCACTTGATAAATTCACCTGTATGTATTTATTTACTTTTGGGTACAGGACACGTCAAACGTAATGGCGTCTCGGAAGTTAGCTGCGGATGCTATTTCGCGCAGGTATAGTCAGGTTTACAATAATATAATTAAGAGTTAATTTTAAATATGAATAGAAGTGTGCCCTTCCCTCTCACGTTCACCATGCCCTGCTATTACCTCAATTTGCGTACTGCGCAGCGGCTTGTACCTAACTTCGGAGCCGCCATATATAAAATAGGAAAACCGCATACAGCATTTAAAATTATATTAACATCTCTGTAATATTAAATCTTATGATCGTATCAGCTATGTACACTTATTACTTTGTAACAAATAATTTAATAACGCCAGCTGGTAAGCACGAACTTTCGTTTGCAACATCACAGTATTGACTGAGAGGTACTTTGTTGTAATACGGTCTTAAGAATAATTGACAAATATAAGAGGATAATGAAGGTAAATCTGTAATATCAATTATTGGCTATTAGATGTATATATTTATAAAAATTTGTTTAATATAAAGCTGTTTGATGGCCTAGTAAATTAAAATAAAAGTGCTATCTGCAGTTTCTGTGGTAGCAATTATTTCCATTGTAGACCATTCAAGACCCATCAAGCAAAGTGTTGTCATATGCTAAGCTACTATAAAAAAATGCTGTGGTGTTGCCAACAAAATATGTTTAAAGTGAATTGCGTTTCTAGACGCTTTAGGTCAAAAAGTTGTCACTTGATCGAATTGACATTTCTTTATTATGCCTCTATTCAACCAGTCATTCCTTCATTTTTGAGATATAAGAAGGCTAACAAGTTTATGACTTCGTCCATTTGCAGGTTGAGACTGGGACATGCTAGTGTCCCTGTTCATCTAAACAAGATGGGTATTCGTGACTCTTCCATGTGCGATTGTGGCACCGGGGAGGGCACTATCACACATATTCTCTTTGATTGCCCAAACGTGTCATTCCCACTATACCATATCCTTCCTTCTCATATCCCTTGCCCCTTTAAACTCCATACTCGCTTGTACTAATGATGAGTATATTAACGTTTTATGTGACTTCATCACTCGTAATAATATCAGGTTTTAATATTATTCATTTTCCACCATTGTAGATTAACACTTTTTTGCTCTATTAATCGTCGCGTAATTTTTGGACCTATCTGCTCCACCTGTTGCTCGGTTACTCGACATTGGCAGAATTGTCGTTGCTATGACATCCGAGGCCATTTAACAAAAGAAGAAATTTCTTTATCACTTAGGTAACGATGAAACAATAAAATGCCATATATTTTGTTTTCGATTCAATCAAGTTTGTCTAAAGAATAATCCACCACTGCCTATGATGTGTAAATAGAGTGAATATCATTGATTATTATTTGAAGTTAATTTGGTTGTTGTACATACATTAATACCAATAAAGTCTAATCTACACGGCATGAGATATTAACAACTTAAAACACATATTACATAAACGCCACTTTAATAGCTAACCTAAACATATTTAATTTACTCTAAACGCACAGATCAATATGTCAAATTGTTGACTAAATATTTGACACATTAAGGCCTATATAGACTAAAAACTTCACCACGCTTCAGTCAGTTAATGTTTATTATATTTACACCAGAGTATCAATTACATCAAGAGCCTGCCCTGTGTGATCTCCCAGACAGCCTTTCGGCGCAAATAAGGCATATCGCCCTGACTGAAGGTGAAGGGAGCACCGCGAGAGGCAAACTCCGCGAATGTCACAGAGAACATTCCACAATCACTGCCGTTCATCTGTTGCGGGATGTCCTGGAATACAAACGGTCCATCACACCATCGCTCGCCATAACCCATTATTAGATAAATAAATTATGTATAAATAGATAAATATGCACCTGTAATTGTTCAGTGACCCATTGGTCGTCATCCATTGGCGTGCCCTTCTTGTCCAAGTGTTCATCTCTCAGGTATTGCATCACCAACTCCGGGCACCTGTGATGGGGGCCGTTCATACTGTCCAAGTACTGCACCCGCTTACGACGTAAATCCACCAGACACATGCACCAATGAACACCGAGATGCACAGGGATAGTCATCAGGTCGTGACTGAATATATCCACCTGCAAGAACAACAGTCGCTTATTGATCCTACAAAATAATAGATCTGCTTGTATATAAAAAATTAATTAGATTCACCTTTCTGGTCCATCGTCGGAGGCCGGTCTGTCCGCTGCTCTTGAGTCTCTCGTAGAAGAATGTGTTAGTGGTATATGTTTTGGGTAGTCGTGGATTTTGCTGGCTACGCTGCATTATGAGACTCATGTAGAAGTTTATTATTACATCATTCAACCAATTTAAGCCATATAGGGTTTTGATATCGGACCTGTAATTTAGAAACATCCAGTTAGCTCTGCACGTTTATAAATAAACAAACAAAACACTCACCTGTGTATTATTAAACTGAATTTCTCGATCAGTACTTCATTCGGTGGTCCGGGGCTCAACGCACTGTTGATGGCTTTGTTATGTTCTTCCGTCAACTCTGGTAATTTTATATCGAGTTCTTGCTTAGTGTCAATCAATGAGCTCGGTAACTCCAGGCCCACCTTCAAGTCATACTGCATCAACAGAACTGAATTCTCTTTACGTATCTTTTCCAAAACCTTATTGGTCTCTTTGATGGTCTCCAAAATTGGGTCAAAAAGATCCTTCGCTTTGTTGTCATATCTCTCATTGAGATCGATCAACCAGTCCTTTTTGGTGATGGAGATATCTTTGAATGATTCTTTGAGTGAGTTGACAGGATCTACGATACGTCTGGTGGTAGAAACCGTATCAGAGTTCTTCTGTTCTTCGGGCTCCTTCGGTACACCAATTTTAGCAGCCTTCACGGCACAAACTAGCGGGCTTTCATTCTGGTTGGAGATCAGCTCCTGATACAACCGTTTCTCCTCCAAGTTGAAGGGGCCTCCGGTGGAATTGGCCGGTTTCTGAACCTTTCTGTTGAGCACTTCATTCAACCAGTCGGGGAATGAAGGCGGAGGATCTCGCTTGTAGCTTTTGGTGACGCCGGAGCCGTTCAGTATCTGCGGCCGGCATAACGCACTCCTTCGTCGTAAAGAATGATCAAACTTGGAATAGCTCGGAACGACGCCACCTTTAGCCTCGTATTTTTTAACAAATACAACATCACTATTGTCTTCTTCATCATCGCTGGAAATGTCTATGACATATTTTGCTTTCTCTTCATCTATTATTGAGAGCTACAAAATTAACTTATTTAAAATAATATAAAAATATAGCTGACAGGGAAATAAATAAGAATAAGCATTATACACAAAGGACAAGTTAAGTAGTAAAATGAATGCCCCAAAGAGCTCTTTAATCTGTGCTTCCTTTCCACACCTACGTTGTTATATGTACTTTGGACGCTCAGTGCCTATAGGCACTATTAAAGAGTGGTAGGCAGACTGATGATGGTTATTAACCCAGTCTGCCGTCCTGGGGTAGTACCACCACTTTAGAATGTAACACCCGTGAAGTTACGTTGTCGCGTTTCGGGAACAGTTTGAAAGTAGCCAGGTATAACGAGAGGAGTGTGCACTGTTAATCTAGATGGTACAGGCTTGTCTCCTCAAGCCGGCGTAGTGGAAACGACTGCTGCCCGTAGAGATTTCTCTGGGGTAGTAGTTGTTTCACATGCTGTCACATGTCGAGCTACAATAAAAAAAAAAAAATATCATGCCACCGTTGGCAAAGGAAGTGATTGTATCGTGTCCACTGAATTGTTTTGGCATACCATTCTTGCACAAATAATAAATAGAATGCTCTGTCTTCCCACTCATTTAACCTCAGATCTTTTAGAGTGGAGTTTGAAAAAGCACCTCACGCCGGCACAGGATGATGAAAGGGTCCACCAATTGCTGGCACTCATGGACATCCTGTGTCTCTCTGATCAGTCCAGATGAGGTCACACAATTATTAAATATATGTATGATAAAACATGGCAGGGTTCTAACATACCTTTTCATTATTCATCAGAGCTTCGATTCTGGATGACAGCTTTCCTTGAGATGATTGCAGTATCGTATACTGAGGTTTGTTGGTGCTCTGTGGAGTGGAGGTGCTCTGCCGTTGCTGCACTCGTATCGGTATATAACGTATGAATGTCGCCTCAGAATCGTCTGAAAATGTTATCTTATAAACAAGTGATTGCATTCTAACATTAATTCAATCAAAGATCACTAAAGGCAATATGTTATTAAATAAGCAGTATAATACAGATATTACTACGAAAAAACATGAATAGAGACAATAACTCAGTTTTATATTTACCATCTATAGTTAGTGTTGCAATTTTTTGGCGTTTTGGTAATCGGTGCGTCGTGATATTAAACGTCGGGTCATCTTCCGAATCGTCCTCTAACCTGAAAACAAACAAAGTAACCTAACAGTCGACAAAATGTAACGATCGAATCATAAGCAAATAACAGTACCAATCCGCAATGATTGTACTACCATTCCATGCCAAATCAAGGGAAGAATTCGCCGGAAAGAAAGACTCACCTAGCTCTCTTGTTTGAGCGTTTAATATTGTTATCTGTCCAGCGTAGCAAGTCTCGTAAATAGCTTACGAGGCCAGCCATTTTCGAATATCTAAGGACGCATAACAATAATCTTTTACACTCATTAGACTCAGCAAACACTGAAACTGAATATTAATCAATAAACTGCAAACTCGCTCGCCGAAAAGCAGAAACCACAGACAAAAGGAGGGAATTGACAGGAAAGGGAAACGTAAAAAATATACAGTGATGCCAATCCATAGATACCTACCTATACATACGACCTATACACATACAATGGGGATCATTACTGCCATTTTATCACGCCAGATGGCGCATCGTCGCCATGGCCATCGAAAACTGTCACTTCCATATATTTTCTAACCTATCAATCCGTAAATTTCAAGTTTCTCGAAAAATGCCTTTATGTGCTGTACCTGGATGTAACACTTCCGGTGTACATTTATTTCCCAAAGATCCCACATTAAAAAAAAGTGAGAAAAAGCTATACGTCGCAAAAATTTTGTTGCGACACAACATAATAGGTTATGCCGGAATCATTTCCAAGAATCTGACTATGTAGGAGTGTCAACATATACAGTGAGTTGCTAAAGCATATATTTCAGTCAATTATTACAAGCTTGAGAACTTTGGTCGCCGAAATTAAAATTTCGGTCATAACTTCTAACCTAAAAATAAAAAAAATCCATAAATTTAAAGTAACGGTCTCTGATTTTTCGTAAATTTTCTTAAGATGAATGAACTATGAATTAACACTTTACAACCAACAAAAGCTACAAATGTAGATAATATCACTGTTAAAAAATATTTTAATAGGAATATGTCTACCTCTCAACAAGATTCTTTCCAATTAACTTGCCTCCTCGTTTTTTTTAATTCGTCTTTCAATTCTTTGAGCTTCCAGGTAGAATACATATTAACAATAACAATAATAGACCGACCCTACCACAAAAAAAAAATGCAAAAAAACCCAGACATAAACAAAGCTACAACGATTTGACATGGCCATCGCGCCGCTAGCGCCCTCTGCCTCTGGAGGATCCCCATTTGTTACTTTAGGGCAGTTTAGGGATACTACTATCAAAGAAGATGTGCAGAACATAATAATACTCTATATATATGCTCTATAGTATACATAAAACTGAAAATCATGGGGAACATTTTCAATGGTGCCGGCAACACTGTGATTCCTGCTGTCTAGTATCTATATCTAGTCTAGTCAAAATCTAAATCTTTATTTATCTTCTTGCTAAATGTGCTGCAAGAACACCATTTTCTATAGTTTGTATTTTGTATATAGGTACTCAAAATATGTATCCTATAGAAGTCCTCACGGATCTCACTCACGTCGTAAAGTATCCCACTTTCCACCAATCGATATTATTTTGTCAGTAGCATTAAGAAATTGCAAACAAACAAAAAGTAACAAATTGCACTGAATATAACTTTACATTTACGCTATCACGGCGTAAAGTGACTTTTCTCCACCACTTCTGCAGACGTCTCGTAACCTACGTCAAATCTTCTGACGGGTTTTTTGGGGGGTTTGGGGACATTAGGTTATCTGTCGTGAATTATTTTCCTAAACTTGTGTTTCTTCGAATCTTAATGCGTAATAATGGCGGATTGAGCGTTCGTTAACGTGCGTGAGTATGAGCAAACAATTTAAAAGAAGAGAACGTGTGTTTTAATTTTCCCTCCAAAACTCCATAGAAAGTATTAGTAAAGATTCTATCGCTTTAATAAAGCAATTATTAACTTGACTGGGACTCGATTGACTATCTAGTGCGATGAATAAACGATCCGTGATGTACAAACAGTAATATTAATTGGATGAAAAAAATATTTACACTAGCAAATTATTATAATGCCAAGATCCTTTGACATTTGGTAAATATGACAAAAAAATATTATTGGAGTTTCTCTAATTTGCTCGATTTTGTGCCTAATAATAAATCAGTGTCAGGGGTATATGCTAAAATCAATACTATAATTTGGGCATGAAATATGGAAATACTTGAAACTAATTATGTGGTGAGGTGCACATACGCCATACACCCTCCGTATAGGTTGCAACGTTTGACCGCAAATAGGACATTCTGCCCATATATGATGAGTTCCTTATCTGCCCTTAATGAACAGCAATTGTAATCTGTATTTTATCTTATATATATATTTAGGTAGATAGGATATTTATATTAATTAAATAGATTAGGTATTTCAGTTGTAAAAGTCAATAATGTTGGCTCGAATAAAACATCTTCTAAGCGAGGATAGCATAATATTAGCGAGTTCTTCTGCTGGAAGAAAGAAAATTTTGGAAGATGCTGTAAGTCTGCTAAATATTAATTTAATTAATTGTACCCTAATATCTTAATTATCTGTGACTCCAGGGGTTAGTAATACATCCCTTTGATTATCTCACGCGAGATCTTTTAATATATGTTTTTAGGGTATACCATGTCAGCAAGTTTCACCAAAGTTTGATGAAAGTAAAGTTGATCCAAAGTCATTTGGTAATATTGAAAGTTATGTAGAGGAATTAGCTCTGCAGAAAGTGCTCAGTGTCAGTAAGGATGACGACAAACTGTTTATCGGTTTAGACACTGTGGTGGTACTCGATGGTGCAATATTCGGAAAACCTGCTTCAGAAATGGAAGCTTTGAAAACATTGAACAAGTTAGTATATAGAATTGTTTTGCATTTTGCTAAATATGATTATTAATTGGTATAAAATAATAATTGTAAATGTCGATTACAGATTATCAGGTAAAATGCATACAGTATATACGGGCTTGGTTATGATAAAAGCACAAAAAGTATTGAAGAAGTTTACAGAGAAAGCAGATGTGTATTTTACAGAATTAAATGAGGACCAAATTAAAGCATACATTAGTACTAAGGAACCATTGTAAGTGTATATCATAGAGACATGTACTAGAGGTACAAACCTCATACATCGGACATGAAAAAAGCGCAAGCCGCTTCAAACGATTTGACAATGTTGCCGATGGTCAAATACTAACTCACAGAGAACCTAAAAGTGACTGCCGTCACCTTTTTTTTTATCACATTGGGACCGTTATTGCATATCTATACTTAATATAATCTAGAAATTAAAATTGAACTTTAAATCCTCTGTAAGAGTGCAGTTCTTTAGCAGTTCCAATTGCTATCATAGAAAAATATCTGCAGTTAACAGTCAATTCAGCTATGCACATCGTTATATCTGCTAACTTTCATACTGATTCTGAAGCGATGCTCAATACTCTAGCTATTTGGTAATTATTCATTATAATTTCAGTGGTAGAGCGGGGTCTTATGCTATCCAAGGATTAGGAGGCACTTTTGTTAAGAAAATACATGGTGATTACTTTGCTATATGTGGAATACCTCTTCATAGACTGACTTTAGAAGTTTACAATTTGTACAAAGACAATTTGTAGTTGCATTTAGGTGCAGAATCAAAATGGCTGTTTCCTGTACTTAAACAATATTCCATTATAAAATGTATTATTAATTTAGTCAAAAATATTTTTTATAGAAAATACCTAATTATATTTATAACTGGTTTAAAAGATTTTCAAGAAAACAACCTAGGCTAATTGTGCGCCACATACTTTGTTACCTTTAGTATAATAATTGCATTTTTATTATGTCATGTTTAAGATTTTTGGAAGTCAGTTGTTAACATAGTATTTTAGTAGCTATAATAAAAAAATGTATATTTTTAAAATATGCACTTGAACCAAATGACAATGAGCGAGCGAGACAACTTTTGATCTAATCTTAATGTTATACAGAATTATTATTATAATGGGGCTTATATGACAAAAAAGAGAAAGCTAATAAATCGGATTTAACCCTAGAAAGATGTCACACATAAAAATACTGAAAACTCACATGTATCAATTTGTTTCAGTACTTTTAATATCTACAGGGTTAATACTGATTATGGGGATTTATTAGTGATGTACTTATAGAATGTTATTCAGTTTTAATAAATTATATAAAATTATTGTTTTATTTGTATTAAACGCTCTTATTAACCTGTCTGTACCTACACATCACTGATCTACCATATTTTGGAGGGGAATTTTGAATTAATTGCCCCATAGTTGAAATGTAAATTGATACTATTCTATCTATGATTTGCCGCCCTAATTTCACACACGTTCGCGAACTTTGTAGGTACAAAGTGTATTATCATTCGAAGATGAAGTTTAGAAAAATAATTCGAAACGAGTAGCCGGCTAAAGCGTGTTTTTTAAATGTTATGCAAAATGTAAAGTTTAGGTCATGATGGTGGCGTGGCAACCTTAGTTTAATGAATCGTTTGTGACAATGAGGATGCAGTTATGTTGTCCGGCGCATGATACCTATTTATGTAATTGTCAATCTAGGTATGCTGACTTCCCGTCGCGTCGTCGGTGACTTAAACAAAGAGAGTTCTTAGCTGTTCTTAAATGTATATTTTTATTAGATACAACAGGAACGTCACAGAATCACTAATTTACGAAGTAATCAATTTTTGTATTAGTCTGAAGGTTAAAGTAATTTTTTATTATGGTAGATTGAGTTTATTCGTTGACTAGATGTTACCTAGCAGCGATTACCTCGACGTGGAATATGAAATAATAATAAAAATCTTTTTAACTAAGGTGATCTATGTAATTTCGAAGATTTATTTGTGCAGAAAATCGTGTTTATATCCGTAAAATTAAGGATAATATTGGGGACAAGCTGTCAGACAAAAACGTTAATAAATTACATGGTTTTATATACTTCAGAACTGATACTGTGACGCGACTAGGTCGCTTCACAGGTGTTACACTTGAAGTAGTGTGGTACTATCCGAGGATGCAGACTGGTCTAGTAACCATCATCAGTCTGTCTGCCTACGATTTGTTAAGTACGAGTCCTGAAAGCTATTTTAGGTTGTTTATTCATGTAGAAACAATAGAAGATGCGTAGTACCTAAATGAAACAATGAGATATGTAAGTGATTTGTTGAGCTGACGGTGCGTGGCGGCGACCTTCCGGTACATCTTCACAAATGTAAATAGGTGCCTACGACATTGTCCTACAAACAAATTCGTATGTAATACTTATGGTATGTGATCGTTTGGATCCGCGGTATATTTTTTTTATTGTAGCTCGACATTATAACAGCACTGCGCCTGGTGTTAAGTTCGAAAGTGGCGGTACTGCCCCATGACGTCTACCGTAACCATCATCAGTCTGCCTACCACTCTTTAAATTCTTATATAATTATTTTGATTCTAGGCCACCTTAGAGCCTGTTTATTAGTTGTTTATGAACAATCTAATATATTCTTGTGAATAATTATAATTAATGATTGAACGGGGGGTTGTATGGACATAAATAACTTAATGTCCCGTTTTGAGGAAAAAAATAAATGGTCGCGATTATACCTAAGTACTATCTAATAATAATATCGTGATTAGATTAAACCACTCAGTGTTCGATGATATTATAAACATACGCGATTGTAGAATAATTTATTACTTAATTGAACAACTAATCTTTTGAATTAAAATAGCCGCTTTCATGATTTAATGGAAAAATGCGATAAAAACAATACTATTTCAGTAAAATAATGTTTCATGTTTATTATTTATTAATTTATTTTCTCGGCACTATTGGTCCACTTATGTCCATTTGCACCATATGACTTAACTATTACTGTCACGTTAAAGTAATGGTTAAAGTTAAAATTGGTTTGCTTCAAAAAAAATCTGTCACATTTGACGATTACTTTAACCTTAAAAGAATTCATTTAAATCTTGTATTATTTATCTAACTCCTTATTACACCAGCAACCCTTTTAACTATAACGAATTAATTTACACGATGGTGCAACGCGCGTGGAGTAAAAGTCAAGATAACTGTCTAACTTAAAGTTAAAGTAACAGTCAAAGTTACTTTAACCGGCCTTCTCTGGTGCAAACAAAGATAATATAGAATAATAGAATAGAATAGAATAGAATAATATAGAATTGTCCTCCATGGGTGCAAACCACCCTTAGCATGTAATTCTTTTCTTTTATAACCTATTTTTGTAATGGCTGTTTATTGCCTAAATAAAATAAATAAATAAAATGAACACCATAATATAACACATTTCTACGCCTATTATTATTGTTCCATCATCACTGTGGGAGCACAAGATGCCACTTGCAGTCTACATCACATAAAAAACCACATTGTTTGCTGTGGGAATTAGATTTAGCACCTGTCGGAGCGCCATTTGTGCCGAATTCTTTCTGTCACGCTTCTTTTGTCAATTTTTGTGCTATCGGCATTGTTTTGCGATAATTTCCTATTTGAACGTGTTGCTTATATGTTGATCTTGGACTTTTGTTATTTATTTTCTCGGATTTTATTTTGAGAAATCCTGATGACAGACTAAGGTTAAGGAGAAGCTAAACTCAATAAGTATTAGTTATTTTTAATAAAATTAATTGGTAATCTAGAACCGTATACACGACCATACGCATTTTTTCTCTAAAAGAACAAAAAACTTTTTATTTCCGATTTGATGGAAAAAAATCCTCGCCTGAATGCAATAAGATCGTGGGTGTGGGAACTAAAACAGATGTGCATCTTCCTAAGATCCGGCATCTGCAACCGATCGATAATATCATCTTTATTCTATACTAGTTGTTACTCGCATCTTCGTATGCTTTTAGCGTTCCCGTTCCAGCCCTATGAAACACTTTAAACTGTTAAAATAAAATTCACGTTAATAAAGAAAAACTAGGTACTTAAGTGGTTAAAAATGCTAGTTATGCTAAATTTCATTTGGGGGACAAACAAACACTATTCAAATAATAATAATTATGTATTAATGTAGTGTTCACACTTTGAGTTGCAGCCCAGTTTTACTGATCAGATTTTAAAACATATGTATGTGACTTTTTTCGGCTGCAACTTGTAGTGAGCATCTAAAAAATAAATAAATAAATAAACATTCATAATATTTACCGTTCTGCTTGACACTAGATACAGTACCTATAATAATTATAATTAGATTTAATAAGTTCAATGTTTTAGGCATTACGTATTTATTTATTGTAATTATAATATTATAATAAAGTGCAATTGATCACATCTTATCTATAAGGTTTTTTTTTTATTGTAGCTCGGCATGTGACAACACTCCGCCTGATGTAAAGCTAGAGTGCGGTCCATGAATAGAAACAACTGCTACTACAGAGAAACCTTTCCGGGCAGCAGTCGCCTCCACTACGCCGGCTTGAGGAGTCGAGCATGTACCATCCAGATTGACAGTGCACACTCCTCCCGTTATACCTGGCTACTTTCAAACTATTCCCGAAACGCGACAAGGTCACTTCACGGGTATTACATTCGAAAGTGGTGGTACTACCCCAGGACGCAGACTGGACAAATTACCATCATCAGTCTGCCTACCACTCTTTAATAGTGCCTATAGACACTGAGCGACCAAAGTACATATAACAAAGTTACATTGGTACCAGTCTTTAGCGAGGTTCGAACACGAACACGGGAGTTCACGCGTCTCACCGCCAGACCACGGCCGCTCTTTAAGGTCTTATCTAAGTTGGGTTACCATTGCATTGTATAAATTGTACCACACAGATAAACGCAGTGTATAATGTATACAATTATACATATACTTGTGTATAATTGCTTGTTGTAATCGTCGGAAACTGACGCAGCGACGCATTTCAACCCTTTGAGGCAAAGTTAAAAGCAAACTTGACATTGGCTATTTGTGCAACGGAAGTCGTCATGCGTACCAACATTTCAGAGAAACGGGAGAAAACACAAACACTGTCGATATTGTTTAAAACGAGAAGACCGTTTTAGATAATTGTTTCCTGTATATCTTTGCTTTGTGGTCGGTTGCACTTTCGATTGCATTCAACAATCCAGGGAACGCAGTCTAAAGTCTGAAATATCTGAGTCTGAGTCTGAAATATAGTGGAGGCGACTGCTGCCCGCAAAGGTTTCTCTGTAGTAGCAGTTGTTTCCATTCATGGACCGCACTCTAGCTTTACATCAGGCGGAGTGTTTTCACATGCCGAGCTACAATAAAAAAATACTATATAAATATATAGTATTTAGTAGTCACAACCGCTATACCGGCATAATAAGATGCATCTTCACACTGCGCTTTTAAAGGTGTTATGTTTGTAGGGTCGATAATGAAATGCGGGTGTATAGTCTCACAGCTTGTATTCGACTGACGTTCACAGCGGTCGCAGCCGCTGTCGTATTTAGTAAATACCCACATTATAACACCCCTCCACCAATAGTTAAGAACACTACAAACTAAGCCTAAGTTATCTTAGAAATACTTTTTAAAGTCCATCAGAGAAGTTAGATCACGAGTGGTGCGCTTTGTAGCAACACTAGGAGATTCGCTGGTAGAACCGGTAGCTGTAGCACAACTTGGGCGCTCTTCATCCACATCATCAACTTCAACTTGAGTCGTAACAGCTGGAGTTGCGGATGTCACCGGCATATGTGACTCATGTGGGACAACAAATTGAGGCGCCATCATCTCCTCCTCCTCCTCCTCCACTACAGACCCTTGGTCCATTTTGCTGGTCGAACTTCTTCCTTTCATGACGTCATTATCCTGAGTAGCAATGACGGATGTAAACGACTTCAAAATTTGATTTTTATGTCTTTTGAATAGCTTAGCAGAATCACTAATTTTTATAAGGTAGATGGCATTACCGATTTTCTTTTTTATAACACCTTTTACCCACACAGAGTTTTTTATATTGTTTTTATATACTTTTATATACACTTCATCTTCTAAATTAAAGTCAATTTTTCTATTTCCGTGAAAATATTTAGCCTGTAAACACTGTTTTTCAAACACATTATTTGAAAGAACCGGATCTGATGACGATGACGGCGGAGAATGTAATAAATCTAACTTGCACCGAAGTTGCCTACCAAAAAGAACCTCTGCAGGAGACTTATTTGTAGAACTATGTTTCGAGTTTCTATACTGTAATAAAAATTCGTGTAATTTTATATTAACATTTTTTTTATTTACTCCCGACAAAAATATACTCCTAAGGCTTTTTTTTATGATTTTGACATAGCTCTCCGCTTGACCGTTACTAGCAGGGTTATAAGGTGGACTTGTTACATGTTCGATTCCATTGAGAGTACAAAATTTTGCAAACTCATCAGAAGTGAACGATGTGCCATTGTCTGAGCATATTGTTTGAAACAGACCGAAACGTGCCATCACCTCACATAACTTTTCTATGACAACCCTAGAACCGTACCCGTTACTGACGTCATAAACTTCCACCCATTTAGAATAAGCGTCAACAACAATTAGATAAACCCTATCATGAAAAGGACCTAAGAAATCTATATGCACACGTTGCCACGGGTGATCGGGGTGAGGCCACACTGTCAAAGGGGCTCGCGGTGGCTCAGGACGCAGTTGCGCACAGACACTACACGAAGCGGCGCGTTGTTCGATGTCCTTAGACAAGCCCGGCCACCAAACATGAAGTCGAGCTAATGATTTCATTTTATCGCACCCCAAATGACCCTTATGAAGTTCGTCAAGTATTTGAGATCGTAACGCCTGGGGAATCACAACCTTATGACCCCTCATTAAACAATTATTTTCCATACTTAATTGTAATCTACAATTATAATATTGTTTTTGAGCATTATTTAATTTTTTGGGCCAACCCGTCGTAATAAATGTACTTATTTGTGATAATACCTCATCATTACGGGCAGCATCGACAACGTCATTAATGGCAATGGGAGCATCTTCACCGAATATGAAGTTAACGTACGTCGCAATGTCGGTGACGTCGGTATCCCGCTGCGTATCACAGGAATCTATATTTAACGATCGACTAAGAAAGTCTGCACAATTATTTACGCTAGACACATATTCTATAAAATAATTGTAACCTGATAGAAATATTGCATAACGTTGAAGCCTATTCGCTGTCACCTCAGGAATGCCTTTTCCAGGATGAAAAATAGATAAAAGTGGTTTATGATCGGTTCTTAGTATGAATGGCTCGTCCCGACCATATAAATAATAATGAAACTTTTTTATACCGAAGATAATTGCCGTGGCTTCTTTTTGTATCTGCGAATATTGTCTTTCGGCGGGAATGAGAGCACGCGAAGCGTAAGCGAGCGGTCGCTCGACACGATCTCGACCGCGCTGTGACAACACGGCACCGAGACCGCTGGGAGAAGCGTCTACGGTTACTATAAGTTCTGCATTCGGATCGAAATGAGCTAAGGTTACATCCGAACACAAAACGCGCTTTATTTTGTTGAAGGACGACTCATGTTCTTTTTGCCAGTTCCATTTAACATTTTTCCGCAGCAGCTCATGAAAAGGACTCAATATCGTAGCGGCATTTTTAACAAAGTGTCTATAAAAATTTACTAAACCCAAAAATGACTTCAATTCGGTCACATTCGTTGGTGTCTTCGCCTGTAAAATGGCCCGAATTTTCTCTGGGGATTTATGGACACCCTTGTTGTCTAATATATGTATATCCTAAATAAGTTACCGAATTTGCAAAAAAATCACATTTATTTTTTTGTAACACGAATCCGGCCTCTTGTAAACAACTGAACACATCAATTAAATTTTTAATGTGCTCTTCTTTTGATTTACCAATAACTAATATATCATCTTGAAACAACAACACCGGTAATCCATGTAACACTGTTTCCATTGTTCGCTGAAAAATAGCGGGCGCACTTGACAAGCCAAACACCAACCGAGTGTATTTATACAGACCTTTATGAGTATTTATGCAAGTATATTTTTGCGATTCATCACATAGTACCAGCTGATTATACGCAGACGATAAGTCCAATTTCGAAAAAAACTTACAACCGTGTAATTTTGAAAATAATTCTTCAATTTTAGGCAATGGATACTTTTCAATAACAAGTTGTTTGTTTAAAGAGACCGAGTAATCAGCACATAAGCGTATCGTGTTGTCTCGCTTTAACACAGGCACAATGGGGCTAGCGTATTCAGAGAAGGAAACCGGTTTGATAACACCCGAATCGACTAAGCGGTCTAGTTCCGCTTCGACCTTCTTTTTTAGCGCAAAGGGAATAGGCCGTGCTTTAAAAAATTTTGGTTTCGCATCTTCCTTTAGATGTAAAGTAACTGTAATATTTTTGCAACAGCCCAATGCGTCCGAAAATAATTTGGGGTAATTAGAAATAATTCTTTCGAAGTCAATATTATCATTACTAATATTACATTTATTTATTGAGCAAATTTGTAGGTTAAAACGGGACAAAAAATCTCGACCAAGCAGGGGCGGGCCTCCTTGTTCTACAACGTAAACAACTAATGAGGCATTTTCAGATTTATAACTGAAATTTAAATCTACTGACCCTAAGGTATTTATTCGTACACCATTATAACCCTGCAACGTTTTCGAGCTTTGTCTTAAGGGTACGTTTTTAAAGTGTTTATAATACAATTTATCTGGTATAACGGTAACATCTGAGCCGGAATCGACTTCGAAATTAATGCGCACGCCATTCACTGTGACAAACTCCCGCATAGGCTCTCCCTGATTGGAGCGAATATGAAACAAAGAATGCTCACCGTCATCGTCCTCATCACCCGTTGCGCAAGAATGCGCACGTTTACTAGGACACATACGTTTTAAATGGCCTTTTTTACCGCACTTTTTACAAACATATTTTGAAAATCTACATGCCGATTCCCTATGAGATTTTAAACCGCACACGACACAATTATCTTCCCGCACAGCTTCGGAGGCGGCGGGCCGGGATGCGCGGTTCTCGCCACGGGGCGCTCTCGTCATGCTGTGTATGGCGAGAACCGGCGCGAACTCACCGGCCGCCGCTGCCCCTGCACGGGCACTCCTCACGGCCTCCGCCGTCTGCAGAGCCGAAGACAGCGTCAACTCCTCCAACGCCTTGCCAAACAACTTTTCGCGCTCGATGCCTGGTGACATACCCAGCACGAATCTATCTCGCAGCGATTCTTCGAGATATGTTGGCGAGAAATTGCAGTGTAATGCGAGATTACGCACTCTCGCTGCCCAGTTCGATAAGGATTCGTCCGGAAATTGATAAGCACTAAAAAATTTATGCCTCTCGGCGAAACCACACTTTTTGGGAACAAAGTGACTGTCGAGTAACGCCACCACTTCCCCATAAGTCAATGAGCCGACGTCCTTGGGGATTGCTAAATCCCTCACAAGCTTATATGTGCACTCCGCGAAACTACTTAGCAATATTGCTCGACGTTTGCAAGTAGATTTGTCCACATCATCCGTGATGTCATTTGCCAAAAACCACTGTTCTAACCGTCCTTTGTACAAGTCCCACTCTTGGGATTCATGGTTAAAAATTGACATCAGGCCGACAGATTTAGCCATCTTGACCTAATAAAATAGCACGTAGGTTCCTCGTCGCCACTGTTATGTTTGTAGGGTCGATAATGAAACGCGGGTGTATAGTCTCACAGCTTGTATTCGACTGACGTTCACAGCGGTCGCAGCCGCTGTCGTATTTAGTAAATACCCACATTATAACATTTTTTGGATTTTTTTTCAATTGTAGCTCGGCATGTGACAACACTCCGCCTGATGTAAAGCTAGAGTGCAGAGAGAATAATTTCATTCTAACATTTTGATCCCTTTAAAATTGAGGTTTAAGAAGAACGTAACCTTCGTAAGTTATTACCGATTGGGGTAGGTCAAATGTAAACAGTAACCGTTGTACGGCTCTAAACACTTTATGGTACTCACCACAACTTAGTGAAGTGTTGGGTGGTCCCCACAACAGATGTCTACATAAATATCTACATACCTACTAAAGTATAATGGTCATTTATTTAACACTAGCAATATATACAATATAAGTAAAAACAAAAGCAAACAAGCATTATGTACTGATTTCTTATACATACATATGTACTTATTACGTATAATTTCTATTTTAATTTATCTCTATTTTGTTTCTCTCTATTAAAATAAATACATAGTAACAAAAACGGGCCCGCTTAGTATGAAGTGTTTGTTATTTCCCTTCGATGTCATTATGAACGGATTCCACTGTATTTAAAAAATTAGCTCCCATTATCCCGGTTTGAGGAGACGTACGTCTAATATCAATTGACAGAGCACACTCGAGCGACCGTGGTCTAACGGTAAGACGCGTGAACTCACAATCGATGAGGCCCATATTCGAACCTCGCTAATTCTGACCAATGTGACTTTGTTATATGTACTTTGGTCGCTCAGTGCCTATAGGCACTATTAAAGAGTGGTAGGCAGTTAGTTAAGCGACCTTGTCGCGTTTCGGGTATAGTTTGAAAGTAGCCAGGTATAGCGAGAGGGTGCACAGTCAATCTAGATGGTACGTATGTATCGTCTCCTCAAGCCGGCATAGTGGAGGCGACTGCTGCCCGTAGAGATTTCTCTGTAGTAGCAATTGTTTCCATTCATGGGCCGCACTCTAGCTTTACATCAGGCGGAGTGTTGTCACATGCCGAGCTACAATAAAAAAAAAAACTCTTGTAAGTGGTGATACTACCAACATCAGTCTGCCGATTCTTTTAACATTATAAATTGTAAGGATCTGTTTTGTAAACCAGTAAGATACTGCGTCTTTAAACATACTATGTGGGTAGTTTGACATTAATTTGTGTTAATTTGAAGATTTGTACATTATTGCGTATTTATTGTTTCTAAGTCGAAAGTACGTGGGCGGGCGCCGCCCAATTCTGTGGGCGACATTACCTAAATATAGTCATTTAGAAATTTTGAAGGTTTAGTAAATTGTACATATTTTTTTTAAATTGTAGTTCGGCATGTGATAACACTCCGCTTGATGTGAAGCTAGAGTGCAGTCCATGAGTGGAAACAACTGCTACTCCAGAGAAATCTCTACTGGCAGCAGTCGCCTCCACTATGCCGGCTTGAGGAGACAAGCATGTACTATCTAGATTGACAGTACACACTCCTCTCGTTATATACATATATATAACGGACGTTAGGCCTTTATGATAACTCCAGGCAAGCACATCGTATTAAATTCGGCCACTTCCAAAGCGCGACTAGATCATTTCACTTGAAATGCATTTGAAGTGTGAGAAGGCATCTCACAAAACTGGCATAGCGGAGGCGACTGCTGTCTGCAGGTCCCCTTCGTTGACAATAGTTGCTTCTGGATCGCATTCTCGCTTAACGTCAGCTCACCTATACAGTTTTATATCAGAAAAAATCTCTCATGTGTCCAAACTATAAAGATCATATCATATCAAAAGTACTTACATAAAGCTATAAGTACATTAATTAAATATTAAAATGAGTACGAGGTGTTAAATATCGCAATAAAAAGGTAATTCGGTCGAAATCACACTGTGGGAACAAAACACTGCCAAGTTCATAACACAAACATTTATATAAAGGATGATTTTATTTTGTAAAGAAACATTTATGGGAATAAAAATTGAAGCAAAGAGGAAAACAAAAACTTTATGGAAAAGGTGGTCGTCATCATCACCAATAGCCTACTCCCTCCATTATCTGTCTCCCTCTATCTCCATTGAAATGAAATGAAAATCCTTTATTAACGTAGGCATGGACTTGGCATGCACTTGTTCATCGTCAGAATCTACTTTTGGCTTCGGAAAGGCATATGATGAGAAGACAGCCATAAGAAACTCGTCAATTATAGCCTGTTTATACAATAATAACAAAAAAGAACTGAATAATAAATTCAGAAAAAATAATAATAGTCGTAACTAATTTAACAAACATAACTAAACCACAATATGAGGCACCAAAATGAAGAAAATTATATATTAATATCATTGCAACCCACGTTTCAACCACAAAGGTACCAACACACATACGTTTAATAGAAAATTGCTGTCTCTAGCGTTTGTTTCGCTTCGTTTCTGTTGAAAGTAGTCTGACGCCATCTCTTTTATTTACTATGGTCCACGACGATCGATACCACCACAGACCATATAGATACCACAAAGAAATATCTACCTGTCAAGACATTTATTTAAAAGTGATACAATTTACTCGCAAACCCAATAAATATCGCCTGTATTTATTTCAATAATTAATTATACTTAAAATGAAATATGATAAGACGCAGGTGGTCGCTCGATTCTTCTCATGTATAACATCTCCTCAAGCCGGCATAGAATTTCTATATAGATGAATTGCACTCCAGTTTAACATTAGGTGTGTTCGTATGTCGAGCTACAATTTAAAAAAAGTGGTACATGAAGATTAAAGACGTTAAATATGTTGGTAATTAATTAAAATTAATAAAAGTTAATGGAACCCAGAAGACTGCACAAGGTCGCCACGGTTTGTGCTTCATGTGGGAACTGGGTATACACTTCCGCGTGCAACTGTTTGTTGTAACATTAATAATTAAGTTAATTTTATTGTTTATATATTTTTTTTGTATATATAATATGTATAAATATTACTTGAGAATATGTATAACAATAATAATTAGCAGTTTGGTTTTTACTATTTTATTTAGTCTACGGGGACCGTAGACGTCGTTATGCCGGCTTTGAAGAGACGAATGTTCACCGTCCAGGTCCTGGTAATATTAAAATAATCCCGGTAATAATAAAAACGGTGGTGGCACTACCCAAGGAGGATGGCAGACTATATTGTGCGAACAAAGTATACATTATAACAAAGTAACATCCAAACTTTATGGTATCTCGCAAGTTAGGCACAAGCCGCTGCGCAGTACACAAATTGAGGTATCAGCGGGACACGATGAACTGGCTATTTTTATATGTTCTATTCATATTTAAAATTAACTCTTTGTTATGTTTGTTGTAATTATGGAATGAAACACCGTTTTGCGTATAGTCATTTATCGAGCTAAATAACGACTGCCGGGCTATAGCCGTATCAAGAATGACAAACACCAATGAACTTATTGAACTACCTTCAATACAATACTAAAATATATAACAATCCCTCAACAAAATCCTTATATCTAGTATTTGGCTGACGGTTTTTTTATATATTTTTTATTTTATATGACTTGGTCTGTGCGAAATAGCGTCCGCAGCTAACTTCGGCTAGAATTTTTTACGAGCTTTTAACACAGGAGAGTTTTTTCAGTTCTTGCAAAACTGCTTCTAATGTCAAAATGTTCCAATGGTCATTACCCTTAAGTAATATCCTGAAGAATGTTAACTAAACGATCGCGATGCGATGTATGTATCTAGGTCATAGTTATATAATACCGGTGTATAAGATGTGAATAACACGAGAATCAATGACTTATTAACCGGTTCTTAATAACCATTAAATTAATAACGTATTTACACCGAATAGGCGTTTAACGAAGCTTTTTTTCTTTTTATAAATTTACAAAAGAATGGGGTACTAAAAACCATTAAAATTATTATGAAAAATTAAATAGAAAGCAAGAAGCGGTGTTCGATTACATTACGCTTTGAGTTGTTAGCGTTGTAATTTTTTTTGTATTCAATTTTCATCATACATAGTTGATTAATAACAACTGCAGAATTTAAAATTACAAAAATATAATGTTTAGAAGTAATTAGATTTTTTTTACCAACGTTACTCGTTCAATTTTAGTATTTAAAAGACTCTAGTTATATGTACATATTCGTCACCTCAAGCGGGCATAGCGAAGGTGAGTGCTACCTGCGGAAACTCGGAAATGAAAAATAATTTATAGATAAGGAGCAAATAATAAAATAAAGGCTTTTAGCACAGATTATATAGAAATACTTTTTTTTTGTAGCTCGGCATGTGTCAACACTCTGCCTGATGTAAAGCTAGAGTGCGGTCCATGAATGAAAACTACTGCTACTACAGGAAACCTGTGCGGGTAGCAGTCGCGTCCACTATGCCGGCTTGAGATTGCTCTTAGATTGACAGTGCACAATCCTCTCGTACTACTTTTATTTATAATCAATATTTATGTTTTATTATTAAACTATAATGAAAATAGATAATTATATTTCTTACGGTGTAAATGATCCATACTTAAGTTCTATTCGCCCACGACCTAGCAAGGCCGTCACACCGCTACAACTGTATATTACTATAGGTTTACAATTTATAAAAGATATGAGCAAGAATTCATAGATTGAGAGAAGATCTTTAGTAAATGATCATAGAAAATCAATGAAGTATTCGTAAACTTCGCTGAAAGTTTTAAGGGAACACCACTATACTAAAATCTAAAACTTACCTTCTTGAAAATTTAAACATTATTACAGACTAGGCTGCATAGGCAGCAATCCCTTTGCCTTTAAAGAAACAGGAATAAAATTAAAAATTATAAATAAGTTTATAAAGCCTAGATCACAGCTATTTAATTATTTAAATGCAAAAAGGTCCATGTGTATTTTCTTTATTTTGTATGCCAGTTACTGTGGCCAGTGGCATTAAAACAATTGTCAATAGATTTTTAATATCGGAGTAATTAGGTCATTTCTAAGTAAAAAGAAGGAAAAACACCAGTTCAATGCACTATTAATAAATACAATGTAAAAATATTCGTTATAGTATCGACACAATGTTTATTGTCACGCGAATGCATTCCGATTTCTATTAATTACCTACATTTTTTATAGGAGCCCGGCATGTGATCACAACCCGCATGATGTTAGGCTAGAGTGCGGTACATGCCAGATGAATATGCACTATTCAGTTTGATCTCAAAACACGACTAGGTCACAAGCAGACTGAGCTAATAACCATCATCAGGCTGACTACCACTTTTTACGTCTATCACTTTTTTTGTGAGATCTGAACAAGGATCTCTCAGTCGTGAGTCCATGCTTCCCACTGCAAAATTTTTTTTTATTGTAGCTCAGTATATGACACCACTTCGCCTGTTGTGAAGCTAGGATGCGGTCCATGAATTTAAACAACTGCTACTACAGAGAAATCTCTACGGGTAGCAGTCGTCTCCGCTATGCTGGCTTGAAGAGATGACTTGAATACTTTATTGTATATTGTAATCTAATAAAAATGTACGTTTAGTTGCTTGTTCTTCTACCTATTTTACCTATGTATCTATTTAAGGGTTTTGTGTGGGTGTGGTGTGGACACCTACGTTTTGTTATTGTACTTTATTGTGCCATGGCCCTTAGCCCTTGGGGTATTCAACCCACACCGATTACCAGTATAATTGCCTAATTGTTAGCTTTCAATTTTTTCGTGTAGGCGAGAAATTTTCTTGAATTAGTGTGAAGAAATATTCGATAGATCGACATCTATGTAGATTATAGGTACATATAAATAAAATTGCTTCAACCATGGTCCTTTTCTGCAGATGGTAGGTGAACTCTGCTAAGAACTCATGAAGTTTCATCTTTCATTGCATCGTCTTCTTTATTTCTGAAATATAAAGCAAGTAGGGTCTTCGTCGATCTTTACGCCATGTTCTAGATTCTAGTGAGTAGGTACTTATGTAATTTGTGAGGACAAAAGTTCTAAAAGATTTATGACTCTATAGAATAGATAGCTTTAGATATAGCTTTATGGTAATTTTAATCCACCTGTAATTTATATTATCTACAGTTTTCTTTTTAAGTGATAAACAGAGGCAAGAGGCAAGAGACGATTGCTAGACCTCGCTCTAGCAGAATTGATAAAAAAGCTTTGTATTTTTAAGATCTTATTTATTTACTGTAGCTCGGCATATGACAACACTCCGCCTGAATCAACTGTTACTACAGAAAAATCTCTACGGGCAGTAGTCGCCTCCTCTATGCCGGCCTGAGGAGACGAGTGTGCACCATCTAGTCGTAAATGTAAAGTCATAACCCATGACATTCCTTAAAACCGCAATTGGGTGTAATGGAACTGTCTCGTGGGACAGGTGGTAATGTATACCCATTGCAGACCGCAATGGAGGCTCTCACGGCACAAGGGCTGGTCATTCGGCCGGGACTGCATCTCTGCCACACGGAACCGACCACAGACTATATAGAGATACTAGAATTGACGGAACAACGCTGCAGATTTTATAATACTTACAAATATTTTGGAACAGTCTTAAATCAATTTAAAGTTGCTTGAAGAACTGTACCTACGTTTTCCCATATTCCCTGCAAGCAAATCGTTATAGTCACTAAAAACAGGTTAATCCAAATAGGTTGTCTAAATGTTTATTTTGTGATTTCCGTTTTCACGCGAAATTGTTTAACACAGACCACCATATTACCTAGCGCACGTGTTTTACTAATAACAAACGTGATTGATTAATAACAGAGATTATTTATAAAGTTTATTTTCATCATAATATTATAACTAGGTTAAGTAGCTACAATATAGGTAAAAGATATCGAATGGTTCTGTATTCTGCCTTGTGGAGGTGGCTAACATTCATATAACATAAATATTTACCTATGGTTTACTACGTTAGAAAAAATTAAAGTCACTCAAATAGTGGTCTGAATTCACGATTGAGGAGCCCAGTGTTCCAATCTCGCTAAAATCTTACCGGTACCAAAGTAACTATGTTATATGTATGTACTTTTGGTCGCTAGGCATTAAAAATCAATAATCGGTACAATTTAATGAGTTAAACGTGTCTTACTCATTTTTTTTATTGTAGCACGGCATGTGACAACACTCCGCCTGATAAAGCTAGAGTGCGGTCCATGAATGGATACAACTGCTACTACAGAGAAACCTGTGCGGTAGCAGTCGCCTCCACTATGCCTGCTTGAGGAGACGAACATGTACCATCTTAGATTGACAGTGCACACTCCTTTCGTTATACCTAGCTACTTTCAAACTATTCCTGAAACGTGACAAAGTCACTTCACGGGTGTTACATTCGAAAGTGGTGGTACTATCCCAGGACGGCAGACTGGACAAATAACCATCATCAGTCTGCCTACCACTGTTTAATAGTGCCTATAGGCACTGAGCGACCAAAGTACACATAACAAAGTTACATTGGTCAGAATTAGCGAGGTTCGAACGCGGGTCTCATCGATCGTGAGTTCACGAGTCTTACCGCTAGACCACGGCCGCTCTATTGGAAAACACGTGACCGTCACCAACACTATTATCTTTCTTTCTCCCTCTAAATCGTTTGTTTGGCTTCACTTCTTACGGGCGTATTTTTACGCCACCTCTTTTTTTATATAGAATTCCATTCGAGTCTATAAAAGTTGACGTATTCGATACGTGAAATATGATGCGGGAGTGTTTGAAATTCAAACTGAGTCGGGAACGCTTTCCTAATTGCATCTAAAAATAGACGCGAGAGAAACGCACGCGAAACCACCTGGACTCGTGGGGTTTCCACATCTTTACCACAAACTTTTGGTTTCTTCTGATATTTTATTTTAGTTAGGTCGAAATGTTTTTAAAATGTTTCACAAATTATTAGGCAATTTCTTTTTTTTATGAAGTAGGACAGGGCTAGGCGCTCTTTGTTACGAGCAGGACCCGGGTTCGATTTCCGGTCGGAATAACTAAAAATATATATTTTTAAAGTAAAATAAGTTAAGACTTCCAAAAAGAGCGGCCGTGGTCTAGTGGTAAGACGAGTGCACTTACCATCAATGAGACCTGTGTTTGAATCTCGCTAAATTCTGACCAATGTAACAATGTTATATGTACTTTAGTCGTTCAGTGCCTATAGGCACTATTAAAGAGTGGTAGGCAGACTGATGATGGTTATTTGTCCAGTCTGCCGTCCTGGGGTACTACAACCACTTTCGAATGTAACACCCGTGAAGTGACTGTGTCGCATTTCGGGAATAGTTTGAAAGTAGCCAGGTATAGTGAGAGGAGTGGGCACTGTCAATCTAAGATGATACATGCTCGTCTCTCTCTAGTAGCAGTTGTTTCCATTCATGGATCCCACTCTAGCTTTACATCAGGCGAAGTGTTGTCACATGCCGAGATACAATAAAAAGAGACTAGGTGTTATGGAACATCTACGGGCAGCAGTCGCCTCCGCTATGCCGGCCTGAGGAGACGATTATGCACAATCTAGATTGATAGTGCACACTCCTTTCGCCAGGTATGACCACTTTCAAACTGCTCCCGCAACGTGACAATGTCACTTCACGGGTGTTACATTCGAAAGTGGTGGTATGCATTTATAAATGTTATCGTCACTATTTGACCGTTATTCCAGCAATAGAATGAAAGTAGATTAATTTAATAACAATCTAAACGTTTATCCTATTTATTAACAATAGAGATGTGCACCCAAAAAGTATTGTTATTAATAAATTACGTCTGTCACCCCCTGCCTCTGTAGTCACGTTCAATAACTATAAATTTCATGCTCTGATACTTGTGGAGATAATACTTTGTTAATACCTTGAAATTTGCTTTGCACTCACGTCTAGAATGTTAACAGTTAGGGGTAAGTAGAATAAATAGATTTATAAATAGCCTATAAGTACGAACTTAGAATTCAATAATTTATGACGTTTACACTTTAAATTGAATATAATATTTAGGCTAAAAATTTGAATTATATGCAAAATTAAAAATAAAATATTTGTAGGCATGACTAGTTATTGTTACTAGCTCAGACTGCCGACTCGTGAAGTCTCGCTTCAGGATTACAGTACACCTTAACTTTTTTTTTATTGCAGCTCGGCATGTGACAACACTCCGCCCGATGTAAAGCTAGAGTGCGGTCCATGAATGGAAACAACTGCTACTACAGAGAAACCTGTGCGGGTAGCAGTCGCCTCCACTATGCCGGCTTGAGGAGACGAGTATGCACTATCTAGATTGACAGTGCAGACTCCTCTCGTTATACCTGGCTACTTTCGAACTATTCTCGAAACGCGATAAGGTCACTTCACGGGTGTTGCATTCGACAATGGTGGTACTACCCCAGGACGGCAAACTGGACAAGTAACCATCATCAATCTGCCTACCACTCTTAATAATATACTACTATACTTAACGTTAAAATTAGTTTAATGTAGACCAAGTAGTAATAGTTTCGAAGGCTTCTTAACCTTTTTGTAGAGGCGGTCGCGCGTACCTAGTTTTGGTAAAAGAACTTCTTGTATTCACAGCAGAGACCGTTTAGGGGTCCATGGACTCCAGGTTAAGAGACCATGGTGTACTATATGATAAGGAAACAATAAAAAGAAACCATTTTATGACATCTGTCTACCCCAAAACATTGAGCAACAATCAATAAGTTTTACGATTAAAAAATAAACTCTATGGCCATTATTGCTGTGATAAATTGATAGCGTGGGATGAGTTGTTAAAAGAGTTAGCCCTTTTGACGTCTATCGTCTATAAATCACCAATTTTACGCGAAGACAGCTTTAAACTTCAGTTTACATTACTGGTTTTTTATTAGAATTATGTTTAAAAATACAAAAATACTTCAAAATAGTAACATTTAATAACTTCGCCGTTTTAAATACAATCATTTTTCAAACACACAATGTCTAAAGTATATCTTAATTTTGTGAGGACTATGCCCATAATTATGGCTTTGTTTCACTACACAAAGCCGGGACAAAACGAGGTGCATTGACAGTGAAAATTCGTCTCCTCAAGCAGAGATGCCTGCTATCCAAAGACCTTTATAGTAGCAGTTGTCTCCACACTGTAGCTTAAGATCAGACTATAATTTTTCATAAATAACAGTAATGTACTTAAAATAATTTAAAATTCTCGCATGAATTGAATCGTGTGGGTTGAAAAAGGCGCCAGTTCGGTCTGTTTATTTAATTAAAGTCAATCGCGTAGGTTCAAAGATAATCTTTTTGTTATACATCGATGCTTTAATGGGGCATTCTCTTAAGGCCTTTCATACTGTAGCTGCAGTGTATGTGATTCTACTGACGTAGGCGTTAGAAAGCCCTTTGCAATGTAGATTGATGAAGTATGTAGTAGATAGAACTGATTAAATTAATTGCATATTCATTATTTTATTTCATTTTATTTATTTTTTATTTTATTTGGTAAATACAACAGGCCACAGTCAGCATAAAATACACAACAGGAGAATCACAATAACTGAACCAGACTGAGGCCCAAAACTTATTGTACACGGTGAACATATTAATAGAAAACATAAATGTCACGTTAACTAATAAACTATAGAGCGGCCGTGGTCTAGCGGTAAGACGCGTGAACTCACGATCGATGAGACCCGTGTTCGAACCTCGCTAATTCTGACCAATGTAACTTTGTTATATGTACTTTATAGGCACTATTAAACAGTGGTAGGCAGACTGATGATGGTTATTTGTCCAGTCTGTCGTCCTGGGGCAGTACCACCACTTAACTGTAACACCCGTGAAGTGACCTTGTCGCGTTTCGGGAATAGTTTGAAAGTAGCCAGGTATAACGAGAGGGGTGTGCACTGTCAATCTAGATGGTACATGCTCGTCTCCTCAAACCGGCATAGTGGAGGCGACTGCAGCCCGTAGAGATTTCTCTGTGGTAGCAGTTGTTTCCATTCATGGACCGCGCTCTAGCTTTACATCAGGCGGAGTGTTGTCACATGTCGAGCTACAATAAAAAAAAATACAAAAATTAAAAAAAAAATTATAGAATAATACAATGTCTGATATTTATAGACAAAATCAACTTGCATACACAGTGCGCGTCAAAGGAGAGTAGAAGTTATTCTCTTACAATTGTTTATCTTTAATATTTTATAATACCATAAGTTCGTGGCAGTTAATGTTGTTTTATTTATACGTTACGCTATGCATTTAGATTTCAGATATAATATTCGCCATGAAAATTACTCAATAGGTGTAAAAAACATAAATCCACATTTTAATCTATACGGTCATGGGAAAATTTTAAGCAATAGAGTTAATTATTAATTAAATTCAATAACTTTGGATGGAAAAAACTCGGTTTGTTCATTGCAAATGGCGTCATTGTCCGCCATCTTGGCTTTTCAGATAACATCTCTGTATGGCACGCGTTGCTATAAAAACAATATAGCCGCAGTTCATACATTTAATTAATATTCTACACATAAATTATTCAGATATTTTTTTGTTCCCAAAGTGTTGTGTAGAAAAAAAAAAGAAAAGAAGGTGAATTGTGAAATAAAATAATTGGTCTGGTTAACTCTGATTAAAGTATGTAGGTATAGGTTTTTTTTTTATTGTAGCTCGGCATGTGACAACATTCCGCCTGATTTAAAGCTAGAGTGCGGTCCATGAATGGAAACAACTGCTACTACAGAGAAACCTGTGCGGGTAGCAGTCGCCTCCACTATGCCGGCTTGAGGAGACGAGCATGTACCATCTTAGATTGACAGTGCACACTCCTCTCGTTATAGGTATAGGTAGGTATAGGTAAATTATGTATCTTTATAAATATTAAAAAACATTCGTGGTGGTCTGTCTATAATAAGTTTCAATGCGCACGCGCACCAATGAAGCGTATTGGACAGAAAGGGAGCGGCGGAAGACCTCGCACCGGAAACGCGCGTTCGACTCTCCTATTGAAATATGAACTAATGTTACTGTTTATCGTTGCATATCTTTAGGGGTGAACATTTGGACAACATCTTGGACATTTAAATGAAAGGAAATACATATTGTTGCCAATTGTCTACATTAATTTTCACATATAATTATTCAAAAACCTGAGTGTCTGCGTTTGCACAGGACTTGCACGTGCATCAAATGCTTGGTTGCTTTGTGACAACAAAAATCGGAATTGAATTTTTTTTTATTATTTACGTAATCTATGAAAAATTTCCTATAATATTTTATCAATTCAAAACAAAAAAATGCATTGCAATGCATTTAAGGGTTGTTAGGTTACAAGCTGGAAGTTAATTATCTACATTTTTTTTTATTGTAGCTCGGCATGTGACAACACTCCGCCTGATGTAAAGCTAGAATGCGGTCTATGAATGGAAACAACTGCTACTACAGAGAACTCTCTACAGGCAGCAGTCGCCTCCACTATGCCGGCTTCAAGAGACGAGCATGTACCATCCAGATTGACAGTGCACACTCCTTTCGTTATACCTGGCTACTTTCAAACTATTCTCGAAACGCGACAAGGTCGCTTCACGCGTGTTACATTCGAAAGTGGTGGTACTACCATTACCAAATAACCATCATCAGTCTGTCTACCACTCTTTAATAGTGCCTATAGGCACTGAGCGACCAAAGTACATATAACAAAGTTACATTGGTCAGAATTAGCGAGGTTCGAACACTGGTCTTATCGATTGTGAGTTCACGCGCCTTACCGCTAGACTACGGCCGCTCTAAACTTGAGGACGATGTTAGCATGATACTTATAATGTAATGTAGGACAGAAACTCTTGCAGTAATTCTAATAATATTTATTTATTTATTTTATTTTACAATTTTTAGTTTACAAAAAACAAGCAGTTTAGTGGAGCCACACTAGGCAAAGCCTGTCCTATGGGTCCATATTATAGGTACTATGTTGTATAAAGTGCAAAGTATACTTAATTTCTTAGATGTAAACAATGTGATATCAAAAATACGTAAAGTACTTGCTCGTTAGACGAATCGTGGACCGTGACGGACATTGTCTGGTCATCCGACTGGAAATCACGATGTGTTTAGAAGACCTTAGTTAGCTATAGTATCTGTACATTTTTTTTGATACAGTATCAATTGAGGAAGGCTAAAACCTTGTCTGTATTTTTTTTAAGAACGAGTATTCAGTTTTTTTAATGGATGCTTATTTCTCATTCTGTTAATGACTATAGTCCCACCCATTATTCATTTACTAAATTACATGACAACACCTTGAACTCATTCGTACTTCTTAACACGGATATATCTGAAATTAACTCAATTATATCGAATCTATCCAAAGATACTTCATCTGGCTGGGATAATATTTCTGCTAAAATAATTAAATTGTCAAGCGAAACTATTAATCCCATTCTCTGCCACGTCTTTAATAAATGCTTTGAACTCGGTTGTTTTCCCCCAATTTTTAAAAAAGCGATTGTAACACCTATACACAAAGGTGGGAACAGGGACGACGTCAATAACTATAGGCCAATTTCTGTTCTCCCTGTTTTTGCCAAAATTCTCGAAAAATTGATTAATAACCGCCTAAAATCTTATCTTGAGAAATATAGATTGCTTTCACCCAACCAATTTGGTTTCAGGAGCGGAGTCTCCACAGAGAACGCAGTGCTCGCACTGACCAAACTAGTAACCTCTCATTTAGACCGGGGTAATAAGTGCATAGGCGTATTTCTTGATTTGGCCAAAGCCTTTGACACCGTCTCTGTTCCCATCCTCTTAAATAAGTTATATAAAATTGGTATAAGGGGCATACCCTTTAAATTATTACAAGACTACTTAACTGACCGTCAACAGCAACTAAAAATAGGTAACATCACTAGTTCAATGAATAGTATATGTTATGGAGTTCCTCAGGGAAGTGTATTGGGCCCTACATTATTTCTAATATATATCAACGATTTATGTAACCAAAAACTTACCAATTGTTCAATTTTTACTTACGCTGATGACACCGCCTTAATTTTTCATGCACCTACCTGGGAGGATCTGAATTCTATCGCTGAACACGGTGTCCTAACCACCTCAAAATGGCTCAGAGAGAACCTACTTACCCTTAACATTAGTAAAACTAAATTTATTCCTTTTTCCATACGCGACAAGTCTCTTCCAAATCCCTCATTTAACCTAAAAGTGCATAACTGTTCAAATCCTTCACTTTTAAACTGCAATTGTGAGAAGATTGACAGAGTTACGGCAATTAAATATCTCGGCATCATTATCGACCACCACCTAAACTGGGACCACCATCTTAACAAAATTGCGGATAGGATGAGGAAACTCACCTGGACATTTAAGAAACTCAGATCCGTTGCTAGCGATAGAATTCTAATTCTCACCTACAAAGCTCTAGCTCAGTCTGTCCTTACCTATAACATCACAGTATGGGGTGGCTCATCTAAAACACGATTCCTTAATCTTGAAAGAGCCCAGAGAATGTTAATTAAGTCCATCTTTCGCAAACCAATTCGCTTCCCAACCCATCTCTTGCATACTTCCTACAATCTCCTAACAACACGTCAGTTGTACATATTAAAGACCATACTAAACACACATAAAAACACACCCTATGAGTCAATTCACATGGAAAAACGCCGTAATGATATTGTACATAACATCCCAAAGTTTAAAACTAAATTTACTAATCATCAATTTAACTACCAATCCTTGTCACTATATAATAAACTGAATAAAACCCTTTTCATCTATAATAAAACATACATTGAAGTTAAACGCATCCTGACTAATTATTTAATTAACTGCACTTACCAAGAGACAGAGACATTTATTCACACACACGCATAGACACACACACACACACACACACACACACACACACACACACACACACACACACACACACACACACACACACACACACACACACACACACACACACACACACACACACACACACACACACACACACACACTGTTAACTGTTTTTGTTACTTTGTAAAAAGATTGAGAAACTTGAGATGAGCGGGGCCCCAGTAATACAGGTTACCCACCTAGCACAGGGGCCCCGGAAACCATATATATATATTTTTATATAATAAAGAAAATTTTTAATTTTTAATTTAATTAATTTAATATGTGTAAACAGGCACCACTGCGACTCATCAGGTCTGTAGGTGGAGACAACTGAGAAAATGAAGCTCTAAGCAAAGCACCAATTTGACTTGGTAATTTAACGACAAAATTATTCGGTAACATACAACCAAGACTTATTCAAAACGTGCATCGAGCTCTGTCAATATTAAGCAATCAATGTTCGTTAACAAAGATGACTCGTTTAATTTTAACAACAAACTCCCTCCGAACAAAGTCACTCGGTTGAAAATATTATAGCAATAACTTGTTTATTTGTAGCCATTACTTATTGTCTTGTGGATCCAAATACTTTTAAAAAATTTATGTAATTTGTAATTACTGTGTAGTATTATTTTGAAAGTTCTTTTTCTTAAGCCAGTTGACATTTTCAGGGCAAATTAAGGGTAAACAGGTACCTCATAGGCAAGCGTGCTCCATCTTAGACCGCATCACTGCATAACATCAGGCAGGGTGCGGTCAAACGTTTGCCTATTAAGCATAAAAAAAAAAAAAAAAAAATTAAAAATAGTTATTAAGAACATGTTGACCGCCGCGTCGTCAGCAATCAGCACCCGTGTCACGTGTCCCCACAAGATGGTGGTTATTTCCCTTCCAAATCCCGGCTAAGGACATCGACACAGGATATAGCTGTAATATTTTAGGATAATTATCTATTTGGAAAACATCAAATGACATTTTGGATTAAATTAAAGTTATGACTACATTTTTATACGAAAAAATACGGGGAGTATCCTAACCTTAGTCTTCCGACTATCTTTGTTTCTTTATAAAATAAAATAAAAATAAAATAAAATAATGTTTATTTGTCCTTAAAAAATATGCATGAGAATAAGTTAGGATTCCTGGCACCCGTACTAGGATTGACCTGTATTACGGATGCCAGTGCACTTCCGAAAAAATAAACAATATTTAATTTAATTAAAAAATAGATGTGTACGAGTGTCCTCTCTGTGTGTAATATGAACGGGTGTGTTGAATGAATGTGAGAGGGTGTGTACTAGGGAATGTGTAGCCAAGACGGGAAACAGGAAAATTAAGAAGGGGGTGTTAGAAGGAGTTCTGTATCATGATAATCAAGAGTAAGAAGCCAATTTTTAATTGCATTTTTGCATATAAATTTAGATTTAGGATAGAGAGAAAGAAGTCTATTAAAGTGGTTGTTAAGATATCCACCCAAAAAACAGAAGAATCTTCGTGAAAATTTACATTTAAAATATACAGGGTGACAGAGGAGATCGTTTCTTCTTTTGTTTTTTCTCTCAAAAGCAGTGAAAGGCATAATGGAGTGTTGTTTGAGAACAATTTGAAGAATAAATAGTTGCCTCACGTTGAGAACCATAGTTGACTGATATAGAAGTGAAGTTGGATAGCGGAAGGGTTTATTTATAATGACCTTGAGTAGAGCTCTGTGAGCTATCTCCAGAGGTTTTAAAGTGGTTTTGGCTGCACCACCCCAAATGGTGATGCAGTACGAGAGTAAGGAGACACAGAGAGCGTTATAGGTGAGTTTCAGAATTGTTTTATCAGCTACATGTCTAAGATTTTTAAAAATATAAATTAACTTACGAATACGAGAACTTAGGAGAGTAATATGAAAAGAGAAGGATAGATGACTATCTAAAGTTATGCCAAGATATTTTAAGGTGTTTGTTTTTTCAATAGGAAGACAGGGGCAAGCAGTAGAATTGGTGCAAAAACAATCATGGACAATCAAAAACTTGGATACTGGGGGTTGAGTTGCAGAGTTCAACGAAAAAGCGACGTATTTGGTTTTGGATACGTTTATTGTAAGCATGTTTTCTTAGGGCCGGTAATTCAAGTCAGTTTTAATTACAAGTCCAGTTTAGTCTGTTTTAGTCACTTTCTTAGGATGTATATGAGTTCCCTAATAGCCTAAGATCGTCTTAACTCGACCGCCGATGGCCTCGCGCCTAAGTATTACCATTATAAAGAAAAAAAATCACAAATATAAATAAACCTACCTATATATTTTTTTAAGTATATAAAGTTAAATTTATATAAAATGTTATTAACTAAAATGTGATATAGGTACCTAAGTAATGACTGTAATGTTCAACATTTGCGCAATATTAGCAGTTGATGCTGTCACGGTCCATGAGCAGGCTCTTTGTCTTTGTTCTACTGACTACACCCGAAATACAAGTAACACACCTACCAAAATCCAAAAGTCACTTCACGACACTTTATTTACTAACTATTTTTTTTTATTGTAGCTCGGCATGTGACAACACTCCGCCTGATGTAAAGCTAGAGTGCGGTCCATGAATGGAAACAACTGCTACTACAGAGAAACCTGTGCGGGTAGCAGTCGCCTCCATTATGCCGGCTTGAGGAGACGAGCATGTACCATCTTAGATTGACAGCGCACACTCCTCTCGTTATACCTGGCTACTTTCAAACTATTCCCGAAACGCGACAAAGTCACTTCACGGGTGTTATATTCGAAAGTGGTGGTACTACCCCAGGACGGCAGGCTGGACGAATAACCATCATCAGTCTGCCTACCACTATTTAATTGTGCCTATAGGCACTGAGCGACCAAAGTACATATAACAAAGTTACATTGGTCAGAATTAGCGAGGTTCGAACACGGGTCTCATCGATCGTGAGTTCACGCGTCTTACCGCTAGACCACTGCCTAGAATTATGATTCGGTTGCAATAAGAAAACAAGGAAATAACGTCTAAGTTGCATTATCATGTAAGTAGAGATTAACTGCTTATTGCATGAAGTATAAAACCTAACAAAGGCTTTGCACAAGGAACCAGATAAGTAATAAGTGTGTAGGTAGGTACACACACAATTAAAGTATGTTTTTGTTTAATGCATAATAAGTAATAATGCATAACGGATCATTACGTATCAATGATTGAGTAAAGTAGAATACTAAATAATTTGTAACACCCGTGAAGTGACTTTGTCGCGTTTCGGGAATAGTTTGAAAGTAGCCAGGTATAACGAGAGGAGTGTGCACTGTCAATCTAAGATAGTACATGCTCGTCTCCTCAAGCCGGCATAGTGGAGGCGACTGCTGCCCGTAGAGACTTCTCTGTAGTAGCAGTTGTTTCCATTCATGGACCGCACTCTAGCTTTACATCAGGCGGAGTGTTGTCACATGCCGGGCTACAATAAATAAAAAAAAAATGTTTATATTGAGACGAAGGTATGAACTTTAAACCTTATTTACCTATATTATATGATTCATTGAAGGAAGGCATTGGAGTCACTATGGTACATATTACAATGACTCATGTTGCGAATTGAGCTACTGTGTGATGACTGATGCTGACTGACTCTTACGACTCATTATCAATATTACACACAACTTTTCCATTAGATTTTCAAAGTCGTTTCTTTTATAGGGTTAGGCAGAGAGAATGTAGACCTTGCCTATCCCGATTGGAAATAAGACTCAACACTAATAATGTGATATGATTAAATTATGATGAAATATGAATAAAAAAATCAGCAGCCCTTTTCAGTTAACAGTTAAAAGGTAGAACGGAAGAAATTCGACGCGATCACGTTAGAGCTGGGTAGTTTATTGGTTAGAGAATCCGTGCGTAAAAAAATTTACATGATAATCAATACACATCAAAATTAACATACTATAGATATCACAAGACAGGGACAAAACTATATCAATACCTGAATATTTATATGCAATATTTGTTCTGATTGGGAATCGATCTTGGGAACAGCCTAACCCCGGCTTCCGCGACGCGGAGGCATTGAATTAATTCAAATAAGCTACTCGTATGTTTAAAATTAAAGCTAGATGCATGAGTTGAATACGTAGGTGCCTCAGCTTCAAAGGAGGGAGCGCGTTATATTGTTATCAATGTAAAATATTTTGAAATTTGATGTCGTAAGAGTATCGCGATGTAATATTAGAAATAAAAAGACAAGAAAATCTTAGCAAGTCAAAAGAGTAAACTTAAGCTCAGTTAAAGTAACATTTAGGGCAAAAATAATCTATTCATAACAGTTACCTTATCATAGACGTTGCTAATCACAAAAATAAACACGTGATTCATGTGATGCAGTTTTGAAATTTCTCACAAAAACTAAACTGCTTTTTTAGAAACCAAAATTTTATTATAATCGATCGAAACTTGAAATATACTAAAATAGTTAAACAAAAAAAAATCTTTCTAATAATAAAAAAAACTACGAGAAAGTATAGATACACATAAACTGAAATAATTGTAGAGAAAGATGCAACAATGTAGATAAATAATAGAACATCACATCTTTAATCAAGCGATGTATTACCAGAAGCGCACGCGCAGCTCCCGCGCGAGAAAACACTTCATTCCGAGTCGAGACTCTGTGCGCGGAGTGCGTGCGCGTGTTTCGCTCAAATCGCATTGTGAACGATAATGTGTATTCACGAATTTATTTGTGCAGTGTCGTGATTGGTGATTCTTTTGCTCGGATGAGGATTTTAATGTGTTTTTAAGGGACTTTTTCAAATGCGGGTATGTTTTAAAATAGTTTAAATAACATCTACGTGTGATTAAAGCGCCTACGAATAAATTGTTTTGTTTCTTATAAGGCAATGCTCAAAGCTATATTGCACAAAGAGATATTATGGTCTATGTTTGTTATATTTAATTATTTTAATTCATATAGGAGAATTGTGTTACGTATTCATTAGACGCGCCTATTTATGCATATACATCTTATCGGTTTAGGTCAATAATGAGTTATTATTGGATTAGTAAATTCCTAATTATTTTTTTATTTAATTAGAATTGAATAATTTATGTTATAAATAGAAATTCAAATACACTTTGGATTGTTACATGAGTAGGTAATTGAGCATTTGATAATAATTTAACCGATTGTTTAGTAGAATTTGACACAATTTTCTTTGAACAATGTGTTACGAACATGTTACCTACAATGAATATATTTTTGCTGTCCTAAATAAATTACTAAATAGATACAATTTTGGTTACTGAATAAAAACAAATTTTTAAACAAAAAAACTTCAAAAAGCTGATTTATTTGTACGTAAAATACGTCATTTTTTTAGTGGACAGAAATAATTTAAAAATATAATACGCGTGAATTTTTCGTATTCAAGAAATACTAGTATACGTTAAGGGTGAGAAATGCGCTTCAAGTGGAGGATTATTTGAGGTAAGATCAAGATAACAATGCGGCTTAGAACCTTCAAGAATAAACAATCCTTTTAAAGGTTCAAAATACTTCTTTTTTTTAACACGAGGGTATTTCGGACATGTTTTTGTGCCACCGATAATTGGGTGAACGCGTCGAACGGTTCGGCATTTTGTTTCAGACAAAATAATTAATTTGGGCCACATTTGTTAGCCATATGAGAATCACTGTTTTGTTCGTTTCTTTGAACGCAGTAAGGAATTTGTCTCGTAATCTTAAAGGCACTGGTACGAATTTTTAGTCGGCTATTAGTAATGATAATAATGATGAATAAATAGTAGATACATATGTACGACGCCTTGACCCCAAAGTGGACTCTAAAGTAGACTATGGGTTTCAGAACAAAGATAAGACATATTAGTATGTATGACGAAACAAATAGATATTTCCTATTTAATTACATATTTATATACTTAAATCTAAATATTTTGTTTTGACGAGGAATCGAATCCGGGACCTGCGTGAAACAAAATGGCCCACTAATCACTCCAGGAATTTAAAGAAATTTTGTTTTAACATTGACTTATGTAAATATTATATTTCAAATGTACCTAATTCTGTAATTTATAAGATCTTCCTCAAATAAAAAAAAGTTAGGAGTATTTAAAGACGAGTGAGTCCTCAGTAATTACAATGTTTAAAAAGGTAAATGTTTATTCGTCCCTTTTTTGTCATAAAATTAGTATAACTTGAAAAAAATAATTAGTCAATTTATTATAATGTAAGGCACGTTTGAATAGAAAAAGATTTCTAAACATTTTTGGATAACAATAAAATTTTATTAGTTTTTAATGTAGAGCTTTTACGTGAATTTAATTTTAACACCATTATTTACGTTTATATACAATCGGCACGTGTCATTATCTATAACTAGCTTTTTTATCTTAATTATAACGACCAGCGTTAGTTAGTATAGACGTGGGCTCGCAAATCTTACAATCTATAACCTCTTGATTAAATCTCTCAAATTGTTTTTTTTTATTGTAGCTCGGCATGTGACAACACTCCGCCTGATGTAAAGCTAGAGTGTGGTCCATGAATGGAAACAACTGATACTAAAGAGAAACCTGTGCGGGTAGCAGTCGCCTCCACTATGCCGGCTTGAGGAGACGAGCATGTACCATCTTACATTGACAGTGCACACTCCTCTCGTTATACCTGGCTACTTTCAAACTATTCCTGAAACGCGACAAAGTCACTTCACGGGTGTTACATTTGAAAGTGGTGGTACTACCCCAGGACGGCAGACTGGACAAATAACTATCATCAGTCTGCCTACCACTCTTTGTACCAATGTAATTCTTATACATATTTTGGTCTCTGAATGCCTATGAAACAAGCACACTAGCAAGTATAAGTATTTTTTATAGTAGTTTGACACGTGACTGCACTCCGTTTGACAGGGCACACTCCTCTCGTTATACCCTATTTTCCTGATAAGTCAGATCACACATGTTCACTCGAAAGTGGTGGTACTAAATCATCATCAGTCTGCCTACCACTATTTCTTATAAATGCTACAAAATATTTGAAGGTCTAAACAACATCCTTTCACATGCAAGCTGTCTGCACTCTTCGAAGTAAACCCACGTGCTTATATAGATGTATAAATATTTGTTTATACCTGGGAATCGAATTCCATTACCTCAAGTGTTTAGTGCTAATGAACACTAAAATTAAAATCAATTACAAGGAAGGTAAATTCCTGATTGATTCTTAATGATTACTTATCTACAGGTAAATTAAAACTACGTACAACTTTTAATTAAGTGTTAAATACACTTTAACACCCCTTAGTATACGATGGTAGGCAGACTGATGATGGTTATTAGTCCAATCTGCTGTCCTGGGGTAGTACCACCACTTTCGAATGTAACACCCGTGAAGTGACCTTGTCGCGTTTCGGGAATAGTTTGAAAGTAGCCAGGTATAGCGAGAGGAGTGTGCACTCTCAATATGGATGGTACATGCTCGTCTCTTCAAGCCGGCGTAGTGGAGGCGAATGCTGCCTGAAGAGATTTCTCTGTAGTAGCAGTTGTTCCAGCACTCTAGCAGCATTCAGAGTGTTGTCACATGCCGAGCTACAATAAAAAAAAAAGATGTAGTTGTTTAAAACGTATGATATAAGATTAATGTGTGGTAGGCGGACTGGTGCTGCTACTCTGCCCCTGAGGTAATATCTCCGTCTGCACAGAGAGTATTCCAGGACTCTCTATCCACCACCTGAGGACGCGCCAAATGGGCACCAGCAACTCTAGTAAAATTCTATAAAATAATCTTTAGATAGATAGCAGATAAAGTTAATGTCGGATCGTATATCGACGGTGATGGGACGCAATAAAGTTAGTTAATTAAAAGATCTCAAATAGTAATCAATTAATTACACTGAAACTACCTAATTACTTGGAATAGTTTGTTGACTTGTGAAGGATTACCAATAATGGTTACTAAGAAATAAAAAAAAAAGTATATAGAAAAGCCCACAATTGTACATTTAATTCTGATATTTGTAATAGTTAAACATGTGGCCATACTTCGTCTGATTAGCTATAGTGCGGTCCATGAACTACCGCCTACCATAGAGAAGCGCCTGCAGGCAGAACTCGTTTAAGGAGCTGAATGTGTACTATTTGTCTGTCATTAAACCCGGCTTCTTCCAATCTACTTCACAGATGTTTCACTACACTTTACGTACTCCACCTTAGGCCGCATCACTGCTTACCTTAGGCAGGGTGTGGTTAACCACTTGCCTATTAAGAATTTAAAAAAAAGCGTACCCAGGATGGCAGATTGTATCCATCCGTATCCATTTGATGTGTTCAAAAGACTGCCGCAACGCCAGTTGAGTAAAACTGGGAACTTACTACCCCTTTTTTCGTGGGGAAACCCCTGTTACGTAGGAAGGTTATATCGGAATCGCATACTGGTCGGAGTCTGGGCACACGTTAGAATTTATCCAAAAGGACTTTTTATCCGTAACGAGTAAAGTTTGTAGTCGCAAACATACAATTATCTAGACGAAATATAGTAGTTAGTAGTTTATATCGTTGCATAAACCGTGGGATATTGTCGTCACCCTATAATACAATACAGTCAGTCACACGCTCCAATCCGAAGGTGGTTCTTGCGACATTAGACTTGTTCGCTCATCATCTGTCATCTTTCATTTTACGATTATACAGTTACCTTTAAATGTAACCTTCTCATGAACTAATAGAAATATCGTGTTTTTTGATCAAAGATTAGATTTTTTTAATGAACCCTAATCGTTTCAGGTTTATTCGATTGCATCACAAAAGCTAGTTGGTTTTTCTTTTAGTGATAGGGCATGTGCTCGCATTTCACCTGATGATAAGCTAGTGTAGTCTATGAGCTGAAACAACTGCTATCACAAAGCTGCCTATTTGGGGAGACGAATATGCACCGTTCAGGGTGATTATTAACATATACAAATTAAAACGCGCCCTGTAAAAATATGAGTCCCTCTTCCTCTTGTATCATAAGAAAAGCAAAACAAGCTACATATTATCGACACAAGAGGCTTCCAGCGTCATCAATAATGCATATATTATTAGTTAGAAAACTCTCGCAGATATTTTCTAACTGGAGTGGTGTTCTTTTCAAACGGCTCTAACACGCAATAAATTGAATAAATCTTAACTTCCAAGTTCTAATTTATAACGCGTCGATATCATTTAGTTACGCATACCGATGTGTAAAAAAATTCTATTACTTAACTGAAAGTGAAATCTTTTATTCGATGGTATTGAGCTCAAAATGAACAGTCGTACACAGATGTTTTTATTAAAAAATGGAAACAAAAAGAAATGTATTTCTATATAGCATAAAGCGGTGGTTCCTAATTACGGAGTTTTGGAGGAAAAATTAAGGTACGCGTTCTTGGTTTCATTTTCCGCCTGAACTTGGCTGGAAAGTTTTACTAAAGATTTTACCACTTTACTTAAAATAATTAAAAGAGGGAGAAAATTTATACATTACTGGAGAAACATTACTGCACGGGCAATGATTTCTTTGTCTATTTAAGACAAAGATAACATTATAATGTTATTTTTCATATTATCTTTGAGAAATACGAGTACATAATGGTAGAGTAGTTATATATTTTTTAATTTAATGAACAAGATATATCTTGCTGAAAAATGTTTTTATTTATTTATTTATTTAAAAAAAAAAGCCAAGGATTTTTAGTATTCTTTTATCTTTTATTGGAAAAACGAGTGAATAAATAGTTTATAATAATCGCTAGTGCTTTAATAGTCTTGTATTAATAAATATTTTGTGACTGAGTGTACATCGCGTTGATGAATCGATACAATAACATTCCTTATGGCCAATGCCCTTACCAAACTGATAATGAAAAAAACTCGAAGGGCCGAACAAAGGTGATAATAGAAAATACAGTTTTGTATTAAGAGTCTGTTATTTGCATTCTTGTCTTGTTTTAAGAGATTAACTCGTTATAATGTTTGTTGTGATGATAATCATCAAGTATCGATTTAAAAAAAATTTAGTCATCACAATGCTATAATGCTATAGATTTGTTTATTTTTAAATTAGAAAAAATAAAAGTTAACATGCACACAACAAACAGCATGCCTGCGCTGAGATGCGGTTTTTTTTCTATTAAAATTTTCATCGTAATTTAGCAAATAGGTAATCTTTCGCCCTTAGTTATTATCATCTATTTCAATATTCATCTAACCCCTTCTGCCCCACATAGCTTGAGGTCGACGCGTGCAGGCGATCGAATGCATCGCCTCACCGTCGAAACAATCCCCTCGCGGTCTAAAAGGTTCGGGCAATCCTTCTTCTGTCGTTCCATCAAATTCTGCCACGTCTTCCCCCTTCCTATAACATGGGATCCTTCAAGCGCAGTGTGAAGAGGCATCTCATCAAGCCGGAGTCGCCTCCGCGTGCGGTCATATGACGAAGTAGCCGAGTCTTTGTTCATGGACTGTACTTTAACTTAACAACCACATGACAGGCTAAAAAGGGCATTAGGAAAATTAATGAAGGTAAAAAAGACATCAAAAGTTATTGAACTTTAATTATTACGTAATAACATGATAGATAATAAGTACTGAGAGAAAATAAATGCAACCTTGACCGAAACAATGCATCTGATAAGATCATACAATCTGTCATCTTCGACACGACATCTCGCGTGTTAAATACTCAGATTATTGATTGTAACTTTCGCTTGGTTATTCTCGAGTGAAATTCTGATTATAGTGCGGTTTAAATAACTATATGCTTTAAGTAATTTCTCTATTTTGTTATTCCTTGTTGGTCAATAACTTAAGTGGAATATATTATGATTTACACTTGTGTTTTGTCATTCACACGATTTGTCATTTGTACATTTATTATTCATATTAGTTAACGTAGTTTACACCTATAGATAATACACAAAAGCTATTCGTACCGCCTCAGAATCAATAAATAAAAAAGCATTTCTGAACGATTTTAAATTTAATTGATTTCTAAACGACGCGGACGAACATCAAATGTTTGACATTCAAAACCAAAGGAATAATTTCTAAGGGGAAGCGAAATTGTTATTTTTACTATATTCCAAGCATTTTTTCATATTTACTCACCTTTTAAACCTTCCCTGGACTTTAATTAAACCAAAATTAGCCAAATCAGTCCAACCGTTCTCGAGTTTTAGCGAGACTAACGAACAGTAATTGATTTTTATATACTATACTAGCGATTTGGGTGTTCCCGCGGGCGCAAGCGGCCCGCGGAGGGCGAATTCGTGACCGTTTCGGGCTTCTGGGTACTTTTCGAAAAAAGAACATCCTCGACCAAAAAGCGCTCAACATACTGAACAAAATTGCTCTTTATACGATCGCGCTAACTCATCAACTTATCAAGATATAGCCGTTTATTTGCGACGGTTATGTCACGCGACAGGTATATACACAACTATAAAACAATCTATATCTAACCACCGACGGCCCCTGGTACGGTCGCTTTATTTTCATTGCGCGCTCTGAACGGGCGGAACATAGTCAGCGCGAGCCCGGGCGAGCGATCGACGCGGACGCTGTTAGGCCACGCCCAAGCGCCATGCTCCGTTTCATATTGGCGTACCGGCGGGAAAAGGATGTAAATACGATCGAGGGAAACATTTTTTTGAGCAATTTTGAAAAAAAAGGTGTCGATTTCGAAATTAGAGGGCATTCCCTACAACGTTTGTTCCGGCACTTTGGCCCCGTCTCGTTCCGTTTCCGAGATATCGCCGTCACTTCCGGTCCAGAGTCCACTTCCGGTCAAAGTCGAGGTTTTCCCGGGGCCGCGGGAGCGCCCTCTATACGACCCAAAAGGAATCATCTCTCTAACCCCCCGGCAAGTGCTTCATAATATATGTCAGTCAGTGAGTCAGTCAGTGAGTGGTAATCGAGCTTTATATAATATGACTAGCTGTTGGGTAAAAGCCGCGGGCGCAAGCGGCCCGCGGAGGCCCTTTTTGTCGTAAAACGTATTAGATCGAATAGATTTTAGGCAGTTTTGAAAATATTTAGCTCGCCATCTAAAAGCGTTTACGTTTCTGAACAAAATTGGTCTTTACACGGTGACGCTAACGTATCTACTTTTCGAGATATGGCGATTTTAAAAAATTAAAAAAAAAACAAAATTTAAAAAAAAATTAGTGCTGGTCATACTGAACAAAGTTGGTCTTTACACGGTGACGCTAACGTATCTACTTTTCGAGATATGGCGATTTTAAAAAATTAAAAAAAAAAACAAAAATTTAAAAAAAAATTAGTGCTGGTCATACTGAACAATATTGGTCTTTACACGGTTACGCTAACGTGTGTACTTTTTTGAGTAATAACGATTTTAGAAAATTAAAAAAAAAACAAAATTTAAAAAAAAAGTAGTGCTGGTCATACTGAACAATATTGGTCTTTACACGGTGACGCTAACGTATGTACTTTTTGAGATACGGCGATTTTAAAAAATTGAAAAAAAAAAAAATAATAAAAAAATAAAATAAAAAACAAATAGTGCTGGTCATACTGAACAAAATTGTTCTTTACATGGTGACGCTAACGTATGTACTTTTTGAGATACGGCGATTTTAAAAAATTGAAAAAAATAAAATAATAAAAAAATAAAATAAAAAAACAAATAGTGCTGGTCATACTGAACAAAATTGTTCTTTACATGGTTACTCTGACGTATCTACTTCTTGAGATATTTTAAAAAAGCCCGCCGCGCGGAGCAAATTTGATGTTCACGCGGCCGCGCTCACCGTCCGACTGACCGAGGTAAAGCCGTTTCGATCGTTCGTCCCGAAAATGCGTCGTTATATTTTCATTGCGCGCTCTGAACGGGTGGAACATAGAGAGCGCGAGCCCCGACGAGCGATCGACGCGGATGCTGTTAGGCCACGCCCAAGCGCCATGCTCCGTTTCATATTGGCGTACCGGCGGGAAAAGGATATAAATACGATCGAGGAAAAATTTTTTTTGAGCAATTTTGAAAAAAAAAGTATCGTTTTCGAAATTAGAGGGCATTCCCTACAACGTTTGTTCCGGCAAATAAAAATTAAAAAAAAAAGGAGTGCTGGTCATACTGAACAATATTGGTCTTTACACGGTTACGCTAACGTATGTACTTTTTGAGTAATAGCGATTTTAGAAAATTAAAAAAAACAAAATTTAACCGCCCCTAAATACCCCGAAAATTGTATGGTTTTTTTTTTGCCCGATTTGAATTTTTTTTTTTTTGCCCGATTATGATTTTTTTTTTGATTTCGCCATAAAATGATATTCTCTACAACTTTCTCTTCGGAGTGACTGCCCCGATTCGCCCCGTTTCCGAGATATCGCTGTCACTTCCGGTCCAGAATCGACTTCCGGTCAAAGTCGTATTTTTCTCGAGGTTTTTTCGACACCCCCTATACACCCCGAAAATTTCACCCCCGTACCCCCCCGGCAAGTACTAAATAATTGATGTCAGTCAGTGAGTGAGTGAGTGAGTGAGTGAGTGAGTGAGTGGTATTGCAGCTATATATTAGTACTAGCTGTTGGGTAAAAGCCGCGGGCGCAAGCGGCCCGCGGAGGCCCTTTTTGTCGTAAAACGTATTAGATCGAATAGATTTTAGTGCAGTTTTCAAAATATTTAGCTCGCCATCTAAAAGCGTTTACGATTCTGAACGAAATTGGTATTTACACGGTTACGCTAACGTATGTACTTTTTGAGTAATAGCGATTTTAGAAAATTAAAAAAAAGTAGTGCTGATCATACTAAACAATATTGGTCATTACACGGTTACGCTAACGTATGTACTTTTTGAGTAATAGCGATTTTAGAAAATTAAAAAAAAAAAAAATTAAAAAAAAGTAGTGCTGGTCATACTGAACAATATTGGTGTTTACACGGTGACGCTAACGTATCTACTTTTCGAGATATGGCGATTTTTAAAAATTAAAAAAAAAAAAGAAAATTTAAAAAAAAACAAATAGTGCTGGTCATACTGAACAAAATTGGTCTTTACACGGTGATGCTAACGTATGTACTTTTTGAGATACGGCGATTTTAAAAAATTAATTTAAAAATGATTTTAAATTTTTTTTTGCCCGATTTTGAAATTTTTTTTTATTTCGCCATAAAATGACATTTTCTACAACTTTCTCTTCTGGGTGACTGCCCCGTTTCGCCCCGTTTCCGAGATATCGCTGTCACTTCCGGTCCAGAATTGACTTCCGGTCAAAGTCGTATTTTTCTCGAGGTTTTTTCGACACCCCCTATACACCCCGAAAATTTCACCCCTGCACCCCCCCGGCAAGTACTAAATAATTGATGTCAATAGATCAGTGAGTGAGTGAGTGAGTGAGTGGTATTGCAGCTATATATTAGTACTAGCTGTTGGGTAAAAGCCGCGGGCGCAAGCGGCCCGCGGAGGCCCTTTTTGTCGTAAAACGTATTAGATCGAATAGATTTTAGGCAGTTTTGAAAATATTTAGCTCGCCATCTAAAAGCGTTTACGTTTCTGAACAAAATTGGTCTTTACACGGTGACGCTAACGTATCTACTTTTCGAGATATGGCGATTTTAAAAAATTTAAAAAAAAACAAAATTTAAAAAAAAATTAGTGCTGGTCATACTGAACAAAATTGGTCTTTACACGGTGACGCTAACGTATCTACTTTTCGAGATATGGCGATTTTAAAAAATTAAAAAAAAAGTAGTGCTGGTCATACTGAACAATATTGGTCTTTACACGGTGACGCTAACGTATGTACTTTTTGAGTAATAGCTATTTTAGAAAATTAAAAAAAAAAAAGCAAATAGTGCTGGTCATACTGAACAATATTGATCTTTACACGGTGACGCTAACGTATCTACTTTTCGAGATATGAAGATTTTAAAAAATTAAAAAAAAAAAAAACAAAAATTTTAAAAAAAAAGTGCTGGTCATACTGAACAATATTGGTCTTTACACGGTGACGCTAACGTATCTACTTTTCGAGATATGAAGATTTTAAAAAATAAAAAAAAAAACTAAAACAAAAATTTAAAAAAATAGTGCTGGTCACACTGAACAAAATTGTTCTTTACATGGTTACTCTGACGTATTGAGATATTTAAAAGAAAGCCCGCCGCGCGGAGCAAATTCGATGTTCACGCGGCCGCGCTCACCGTCCGACTGACCGAGGTAAAGCCGTTTCGATCGTTCGTCCCGAAAATGCCTCGTCGCGGATGCTGTTAGGCCACGCCCACCGCCATGCTCCGTTTCATATTGGCGTACCGGCGGGAAAAGGATATAAATACGATCGAGGAAAAATTTTTTTTGCCCGATTTTGAAAATTTTTTTTTTGATTTCGGCATAAGACGACATTCTCTACAACTTTCTCTACGGGGTGACTGCCCCGACTCGCCCCGTTTCCGAGATATCGCTACCACTTCCGGTCCAGAATCGACTTCCGGTCAAAATCGTATTTTTCTCGACGGTTTTGGAACTCCCTCTATACGACTCAAAAAACCGCTACCCTCCACTATACCGGCAAGTACGAAATAATTGATGTCAGTCAGTGAGTGAGTCAGTGGTATTGCAGCTATATATTAGTACTAGCTGTTGGGTAAAAGCCGCGGGCGCAAGCGGCCCGCGGAGGCCCTTTTTGTCGTAAAACGTATTAGATCGAATAGATTTTAGGCAGTTTTGAAAATATTTAGCTCGCCATCTAAAAGCGTTTACGTTTCTGAACAAAATTGGTCTTTACACGGTGACGCTAACGTATCTACTTTTCGAGATATGGCGATTTTAAAAAATTAAAAAAAAAACAAAATTAAAAAAAAAATTAGTGCTGGTCATACTGAACAAAATTGGTCTTTACACGGTGACGCTAACGTATCTACTTTTCGAGATATGGCGATTTTAAAAAATTAAAAAAAAAGTAGTGCTGGTCATACTGAACAATATTGGTCTTTACACGGTGACGCTAACGTATGTACTTTTTGAGTAATAGCTATTTTAGAAAATTAAAAAAAAAAAAAAGCAAATAGTGCTGGTCATACTGAACAATATTGATCTTTACACGGTGACGCTAACGTATCTACTTTTCGAGATATGAAGATTTTAAAAAATTAAAAAAAAAAAAAAAAAAAAAATTAAAAAAAAAAGTGCTGGTCATACTGAACAAAATTGGTCTTTACACGGTGACGCTAACGTATCAACTTTTCGAGATATGGCGATTTTAAAAAATTAAAAAAAAAAACAAAAATTAAAAAAAAAAATAGTGCTGGTCATACTGAAAAATATTGGTCTTTACACGGTGACGCTAACGTATCTACTTTTCGAGATATGAAGATTTTAAAAAATTAAAAAAAAAACTAAAACAAAAATTTAAAAAAATAGTGCTGGTCACACTGAACAAAATTGTTCTTTACATGGTTACTCTGACGTATCTACTTCTTGAGATATTTAAAAGAAAGCCCGCCGCGCGGAGCAAATTCGATGTTCACGCGGCCGCGCTCACCGTCCGACTGACCGAGGTAAAGCCGTTTCGATCGTTCGTCCCGAAAATGCCTCGTCGCGGATGCTGTTAGGCCACGCCCAAGCGCCATGCTCCGTTTCATATTGGCGTACCGGCGGGAAAAGGATAAAAATACGATCGAGGAAAAATTTTTTTCGAGCAATTTTGAAAAAAAAAAGTATCGTTTTCGAAATTATAGGGCATTCCCTACAACTTTCTCTTCGGGGTGACTGCCCCGACTCGCCCCGTTTCCGAGATATCGCTACCACTTCCGGTCCAGAATCGACTTCCGGTCAAAGTCGTATTTTTCTCGACGGTTTTGGGGCACCCTCTATACGACCCAAAAAACCGCTACCCTCCACTATACCGGCAAGTACTAAATAATTGATGTCAATGAGTGAGTCAGTCAGTGGTATTGCAGCTATATATTAGTATAATAATAATAATAATAATAGCTGTTGGGTAAAAGCCGCGGGCGCAAGCGGCCCGCGGAGGCCCTTTTTGTCGTAAAACGTATTAGATCGAATAGATTTTAGGCAGTTTTGAAAATATTTAGCTCGCCATCTAAAAGCGTTTACGTTTCTGAACAAAATTAGTCTTTACACGGTGACGCTAACGTATCTACTTTTCGAGATATGGCGATTTTAAAAAATTTAAAAAAAAACAAAATTTAAAAAAAAATTAGTGCTGGTCATACTGAACAAAATTGGTCTTTACACGGTGACGCTAACGTATCTACTTTTCGAGATATGGCGATTTTAAAAAATTAAAAAAAAAAAAATTAAAAAAAGTAGTGCTGGTCATACTGAACAATATTGATCTTTACACGGTGACGCTAACGTATCTACTTTTCGAGATATGAAGATTTTTAAAAATTAAAAAAAAAAAAAACAAAAATTTAAAAAAAAAAGTGCTGGTCATACTGAACAAAATTGGTCTTTACACGGTGACGCTAACGTATCAACTTTTCGAGATATGGCGATTTTAAAAAATTAAAAAAAAAACAAAAGTTTAAAAAAAAATTAGTGCTGGTCATACTGAACAATATTGGTCTTTACACGGTGACGCTAACGTATCTACTTTTCGAGATATGGCGATTTTAAAAAATTAAAAAAAAAACAAAAATTTAAAAAAAAAATAGTGCTGGTCATACTGAACAATATTGGTCTTTACACGGTGACGCTAACGTATCTACTTTTCGAGATATGAAAATTTTAAAAAATTAAAAAAAAAACTAAAACAAAAATTTAAAAAAATAGTGCTGGTCACACTGAACAAAATTGCTCTTTACATGGTTACTCTGACGTATCTACTTCTTGAGATATTTAAAAGAAAGCCCGCCGCGCGGAACAAATTCGATGTTCACGCGGCCGCGCTCACCGTCCGACTGACCGAGGTAAAGCCGTTTCGATCGTTCGTCCCGAAAATGCCTCGTCGCGGATGCTGTTAGGCCACGCCCACCGCCATGCTCCGTTTCATATTGGCGTACCGGCGGGAAAAGGATAAAAATACGATCGAGGAAAAATTTTTTTCGAGCAATTTTGAAAAAAAAAGTATCGTTTTCGAAATTATAGGGCATTCCCTACAACTTTCTCTACGGGGTGACTGCCCCGACTCGCCCCGTTTCCGAGATATCGCTACCACTTCCGGTCCAGAATCGACTTCCGGTCAAAGTCGTATTTTTCTCGACGGTTTTGAAACGCCCTCTATACGACTCAAAAAACCGCTACTCTCCACCATACCGGCAAGTGCGAAATAATTGATGTCAGTCAGTGAGTCAGTCAGTGGTATTGCAGCTATATATTAGTATAACTAGTTTTTTGGGCGCGCTTCGCGGCGCTGAACAAGTTATTTTTCGGGTAATTTGAAAAAAAAAATTTTTTTGAAAAAACAAATTATGGATTTCGATATTAGAGGGCATTCCCTACGACTTTTGTTCCGGCACTTGTGCCCTATCTCGTTCCGTTTCCGAGATATCGACGTCACTTCCGGTCCAGAGTCCGCTTCCGGTCAAAGTCGAGGTTTTCCTGAGGTCCCGGGACCGCCCTCTACACGCCCCAAAAAGAATCACTCCTCTGACCCCCCGGCAAGTGCTTCATAATATATGTCAGTGAGTCAGTCAGTGAGTCAGTGGTAATCGAGCTGTATATAATATGATAATTACAAATTACAATCTAGATAAATAAAATCTTAAAATTAAAGGAGAGGGAGCCGCCGCGGTAGAACATTTCTACTAAATTCGAAATGAAAAGAAGTATTAAGTAAAACTTAAAATATACTCAATAAACGTAATTACCAATTATCAAGCAATAAAGGAGCATATTATTTCCACGTCTAAAACATTGCCATTGGTTGATTAATGACTCATCAGCTGTCTTTGGCGATGACATAACATTCTCAGAAAACCCCACTTCATTTACAAAGTGTAGTGACATTTTGTTTAAAGGACAAGCCAGGGCATTAATTGAATAATGTTTAGTTAGCAGTCGGCCGCGAAAACGCAAATGCTAAACATAAGTAGCTCTCACTATGCCGAATTTTCAAAATTAATATATTTTTAATAATTAATAATTACGAAAGGAGTGTGCATTGTCAATCCAGATGGTACATGCTCGTCTCCTCAAGCCGGCATAGTGGAGGCAACTGCTGTCCGCACAGGTTTCTCTGTGGTAGCAGTTGTTTCCATTCATGGACCGCACTCTAGCTTTACATCAGGCGGAGTGTTGATGTGAGCTACAATAAAAAAAATAACTCAAATTTTCAGTTACTTTATGCCGGCTTACACCATCCAGATTGACAGTGCACACTCCTCTCGTAATTTATTATGGTTGGAGTTTATCATCTTTATCCTCTGTCACTCTCAGTTATTTTTATAGCCGTAAATATATACTCATTTTTTTATTTATTTAGTAGATTGTAAGAAAATTTCGGCGAATCACATGTTAAGGGTTATTCTACAAATATTTAAGTATATGAGACTAATATATAAAAAAATTGCTTATCAAAAGATATGAATATTAGCACTTTTTTATGTTCGACTGTCGACCCTTTAATTTTATTAAGGTTCTATATATATGATTAAGACATGTTTATTTTTGTCACTTAAGTTTTTTCGTGTGTTTACACAGCACAAATAAAAAAATGTGTTATAAAAACCGAATTTAGTCGAATATCTTTTAACCGAGTACAAATAGGCTATGATGGCGCCATAACAATTAATTTCAATTGATATTGTACAGCTGCTTCAGTGACCATGAAAAAACAAAATAAATCGGAACCGTCTTTGTACTTTATTGTTCGTTATTTATAGACACCCATATTATGTCTTTAGGGTGCCTCGGTTCAATAACTCATACGGATTTAATTCATATTTTTTTTAACTTAGTTTCACTAGCTATATCTTAGCTTTAATGTAGTTAGAGTTTATCGTCTTTATTCTTAGATGGAGTAGATTATTCTCTTCGCTCACATTTGTCCTAAACACGGAGGTTAGCTGGAAGAGAATGCTAATTAGCATTAAGTTCGCCTGTGTGCACGCTACACTAAGCTTTAAATAAATAAAAAAAAATATTTTTAATAACTAACTTTTCCCGTTTTCTATTTGTATGAAAAAAAAAATTAACTTACCACCTATTAATGCGTTTTTGTTTACGATTCATCCCTAAAGATACTACCCCTTATCCAAGGAACTAAAATAAATACCAATTTGTTCTTAATAAACGAGCTATTTCAAACCATCCTACTTTTTATATTGAACTAGTTAACCCGGTCTATCGTGGTACAATACCACCACTTTCAAGTGTAACTAACACCCGTGAAAGATGTCACTTTACCTCAAGAGCGCGCGGCCGTGGTCTAGCGGTAAGACGCGTGAACTCACGATCGATGAGACCCGTATTCGAACCTCGCTAAAGACCGGTACCAATGTAACTTTATTAAATGTACTTTGGTCGCTCAGTGCCTATAGGCACTATTAAAGAGTGGTAGGCAGACTGATGATGGTTATTTGTCCAGTCTGTCGTCCTGGGGCAGTACCACCACTTTCGAATGTAACACCAGTGAAGTGACCTTGTCGCGTTTCGGGAATAGTTTGAAAGTAGCCAGGTATAAGAGAGGAGTGTGCAATGTCAATCTAGATGGTACATGCTCGTCTCCTCAAGCCGGCATAGTGGAGGCGACTGCTACCCGTAGAGATTTCTCTGTGGTAGCAGTTGTTTCCATTCATGGACCGCACTCTAGCTTTACATCAGGCGGAGTGTTGTCACATGTCGAGCTACAATAATAAAAAAAAAGGGTGGTGGTACTAGGTCCCAGGACGGTAGACTGAAGTTCATCGTAAGACCACTCATTTATATATTATGTACATCATTTAATCTCCCAACACTACTTCAATACAGGCAAACGATGTAATAATAGTGTTTTCTCTAAAGATTCACAAAGAAATCTAGAGTAAAGGAAGTTAGCTGTTGTTAATAGGTAGTTAGTTACGCTAACTTTAGACCTAGATTAGTCATCCACATCTGTATAAACTTTTGCACGCTACTATAAAAGGTTTATACAGAATAAAATACTATTTAGGTTTATGTCTATGTGCCTACCTCTATTTCAACTTAAAGTATAGTCTAACGGGTTTTTTTTTGTTTTATATGGCGTATAACAATTTGCCATCAAAGTAAATATTTTTGCATCAAGTTGTGCATTGTGCATCACACCAAACAGTCAGGTCAAATCTCAGTCAAGTCAAAAATTGTTCCAGTAAAGTGGTAGAATCTTTACTGAAACTTCCTAGGCAGTTTTGGAGGGAAAATGGAAACACAGGTTCTCTTCTTTTGGATTGTTTGCCCACACTCACGCACGTTCACGAACACTTAATGGTTAATAATCCACCATTATTACACATTAACACTAGAATAAACATAAGTTTAGGAACTTATTCAAAACAGACAACCTGACGTCTCAAGATGGCCGCTAAAACTCCATCTAACGGGTTAGACTATAGACATTTGGAGCTACTAGCAACTGAACTCATGAGGTCAGTTGACCACTGAAATACCAGTTGTTTCATGACGAAGAGTTTTCATGTAAGATCTTTAAATTAACTCCGTACTCACAAATTTTACATTACATTGTAGAATATCTGCTTATTTATTGCAATAAGAATATATTTAAGTGTAATAAAATAAATGAGGTTCGCAATTTAATTTAATTAAGGTCGAAATTAAATAACCGTTTTGTGCAATATATTTCTAACCTTTGCCTCATTATAAAAAAAAAAGAAAAACTCGACGATTAACTTTCTAAACTTACGTTTTATTTCATATTACACAATTTTAGTACTTAGATAATTGTATATATGGACTTACATATGTCACTGAAGTTACAGAAAAATCCTCCGCTCTTTTTTAAAATAGTTCGGCATGTGACTGCACTCTACCAAACATTGCGAGTGCGGTTCATGAGCGGAGATGACTACTACTCAAATAAATATCTGTAGGCAACAGTCGCCTACGCTATGCTGATCAGCCAACAAGAAACACAGCTCTACTGAAAAGCTGATTCCGATTCGCGATTAGATTACCTCACGGGTCACCACGGGTTAATATTGATTACACACTTGGATCAACATTCTTGAAAGTGTCATCCGCCATCATCAGCCATTTTAATATTGATTAATTTTATTATATTAATACTAAATCGCAAGCATCGATTAATCTAGCCAGTTATCTTTAATCGCTTAATCAGAGCAGCCGTGGTCTAGCGGTAAGACGCGTGAACTCAAGATCGATGAGTTCCGTGTTCGAACCTCGCTAAATTCTGACCAGTACCAATGTCTCTTCAAGCCGGCATAGTGGAGGCGACTGCTGCCCGAACAGGTTTCTCTGTAGTAGCAGTTGTTTCCATTCATGGACAGCACTCTAGCTTTACATCAGGCGGAGTGTTGTCACATGCCGAGCTACAATAAAAAAAAATCACGTAGAATTCTTACCTAGATTGCAGCTGTTATTCTAAGGGTTAGCAGGTAAACTTTACTACATAAATATCTAGTTAAAGAGATGGCACGTTGCCAAAGTTTATTAAAAATGTCATTGCTATTTATTTGAAAACTACAGTTTGTTTTTAAATCTAGACAATGATTTTAAAAAATATTATTTTTAAATTGTTATTTCAAGGTCTCTGTTGTTAGTTAAATGGGTATATATATATGAATAAAACAAATTGTTTTTCATTATTTCATATTATGTATGTGAGCAAAAAAGTACACAAAAGAAAAAGTACAGTGCAAATAAGATTAGAACGGGATTTAAAAAATTCTATGATTACTAAACTAGCCACTAACTTCCGTTCATGTCGGACTGAATTAACTTATAATGTTATGACCAAACGCACCTGTCAAACTTGGGACTAGTGCTTTACCTTTACGAGCTCGGCTAGTAAACAACCTTTTTCCTCCATTATGGTCCAATTCCATCAGATGACTTAACTATTACCCTCACGTTAAAGTAATAGTTAAAATTAAAATTAGGTTGTTTCAAAAAAACCCTGTCAGTTTTGACTTTACTTTAACGCTAACCGTAACCAGCGAATTTTGGCCGGTCAAAGTTAAAGTAATAGTTAAACCAATGTCACTAACGTGAAGTGTATGAAAATTTCTTTCTATCTACTACATTTCAGTTTCCCCCCCTCTCCCTCGTTCACACCCACACTCTCACAAATACAATTCATCGCCAAGAAACATTATTATATTTGTTAACGGGCTGATATTCAACCCATCCCTAGTCTGCAATTATTCAATAAAAAAATAAAATAGTCGCTGTCTTAGGATAATTCAAGGAACGAATCCTCTTTACATGCCTACGACCATCTTAGAATATTTATTCCACACAACACTACTACTTACAGTGCTACCAGTAAGACGACCTTAGTCAAGTTTGAATTGAGTTATCACATCTCTAGTCTCAAACATTATGTCGGTCTTAATACCTCTTATAAGTAGTTCCACATTTTTTCCTAATTCATGGTGTCAATAGATTAATCTTTTTATTGTTCGTTTGTAGTACATTGACATGAGTAGTCAAACGGTGATTGTCATTATTATATTATACTACTACTGTATCTCGTCTAGGAATCAAAATATGGCAGGTAACTTAATACAATCTTACCATATTATTACCGTGTTACGGATACCAGTTAACAACTATGGCTGAAACAATTATAAAATCAATGCGCAAACATTACACAATCAAAAAAAAAAAAGAATACAACAACGACCTGTCAAATAAAATTCCAAATTCGAACATTCAATTCGAGTTCTGTATAAACAAACGGTCGTGTTCCACAAATAATTCGAGCAATGTAGTTTTGAAATTGGAATGTTTGTGGAACGTTTTCCCGCCACATCCCGTCTCGAGGCGCTCGCTTTTATGATTTCCTTTATGGATTCGGTTGAGATTAATTAGCGGGGTTTAGCATACATAACACGGGATTAAGAAGATAATAGAATTATTTGATTAAATGCGGTAAACGGGTTTAATAAAACGTTTTAACTGATACGGTAAACGAGGTGGCGTGAATTCAAACATTATACGGTCGCGTCGTCTGTCAATGCCTTATCCGCCGATCACAACTGTACACAAATTGTTTCTCAGCTTCATGTACCAAGTTTGTATTTCAAAATACCTACATTATCTTTGACATTGGTAACAGACGGATTTAAAAAAAAACGTACATGGTAAATCGACCGTTTACGTGTTTTGATGTTTACCAGATTGGACGATTACACATAGTCAAGATTATTGAATAGACAGAGCTTTGGGAATGTGGCGAAAATAGATTTATTTACAAATAATATTTTCTTGTTAGGTTAGATTCAGTTACCATTTAACCGATATCTATATAATAAAAATCAATTGCTGTTCGCTAGTCTCGCTAAAACTCGAGAACGGCTGGACTGATTTGGCTAATTTTGGTTTTGAATTATTTGTGGAAGTCCAGGGAAGGTTTAAAAGGTGAGTAAATATGAAAAAAATAATGCTTGGAATATAGCAAAAACAACAATTTCGCTTTCCCTTAGAAACTATTCCTTTGGTTTTGAATGTCAAACATTTGATGTTCGTCCCGAGTCGTTTAGAAATCAATTAAATTTGAAAGTCGTTCAGAAATGCTTTTTATTTATTGATTCTGAGGCGGTACGAAGTTTGCCGGGTCAGACAGTAACTTTATATAAATTGAAAATGTTTAAGCTTCAACCGGCAGACCCAACAAGCCTACAATATCGCAAGGCGTAAAATTTAAAAGATAAACATTTTAATTAGATGCGTATTTTTTTAAAATTATATTAGGTATATATTTTTTGTATTTTTTTTTTAAATTAGTACGAGGTGAACTGCCTTCATATTTGGTCGCACATCTGTTTCAGGGCATAATAATATCTTCACATATATGGATATAACAACAACCCACACTGTATTACTTTGTTTGTATACGAGATGCCAATTATTACTCGCAGAGAGAGTCCTTGATTCATTTTTTTTACATTTAGTTGCTAAACAGACGAAGTTAGCCACTCTACGTAGCTTATTTTGGTTTTTCCTTACTCAACCGAAGAATTTTTTTTTATTAAAGTATCATGAGAATATAACGAGAGGAGTGTGCACTATCAATCTGGATGGTATATGCTCGTCTCCTCAAGCCGGCATAGTGGAGGCGACTGCTTCTCGGATAGGTTTCTCTGCAGTAGCAGTTGTTTCCATTCATTGACCGCACTCTAGCTTTACATCAGGCGGAGTGTTGTCACATGCCAAGCTACAATAATTAAAAAAAATTAATAGAAAATTTTATAACAGTGAGTTGAGTTTTCCATCACGAACACACGTCCTCCGCTTTACGCAGAGATAGCTTTGACCACTCAGCCAATAGCGTTCCACGTGATCGCGTAGAAGTTCCTTTGTTTTTTTCTTTTATTGTAACTCCACCTGATGTTGAGCTAGAGTGCGGTCCACGAACGGAAACAATTGCTACCACAGAGAACTATGCATGCAGACTTTCAAATTGATCCAGTCACTTCAATTAAAAGTGGTGGTACTATCCCAGGACTGCCTGCCTACCACCACCACCTTCTATCTTGCATTTCCTTTCTGTTTTTGTGGCCACACTGCGCACGATAGTAAGCTAGAGTGCGGTCCATGAGCGAAGGCCTTCAGTTAACAAGTTTCTTTTTAACACTTTAATTTCAGTTCAGTTTCTTTCAACTGTTACGGTTTCTCTAAACACAAAATTACGTGGTCATTATAAATCGTTCCGTCATAATTAAGAAAAGGTCAACGCATTTGCTCCCGGTAAAGGCGTGGCTCTGAACAACCGCATCCGTAAATGCAGCTGAACCGTCACAAACCAAATTAACCCTTATGCGTATTGAAATAAAGGTGGCATATTTGTAATACGCGGGAGTACTTCCTTCTGTTAACTAAATTAGTAATTAGGTATTGATGACTTTATATTACTAGAATTAATATGAGGTTCAAGATCTAGTTAAGCGTATCGCTTTAGACGCGTACTATTTTTTTTATAGTGGTACTTACTACGTAGGAACGGAAGACTGTACTTATTAGTCCAGTACCAATTGTCGAACGGCTTTTGTCTTTAGTCCCAGACTTACCACTTCCAAAAACAATAATTTGATTATATTTTTCATTACCCCATTATATTGTAATATTGAAATATTATTTTAAATGTACTACTTAAGAGTTAACTTGCCCTGACGGCAAAAAGTATGGACAGCAAAAATATCCTAATATTAATAATATTTAAATAAAGGAGAATGCCCACTTTCGGGCCCACTTGATACCTAATAGTTTAGTAACAAAATAATATTCTAAAATAATATCTTATTTTTTTATTAATTCATTTTACAACACATCATTTATCAATCAAAAGACGATGTTTAATTACATAAAAAAACAGATATCTTCAATTTATTAAAGCATTTAAAATAATAATAACCTCAAATATTGCATCAAAAAACATCTAATTGGTATGGATTGGTAATAAGGAAGTAGATTTATTTTTCTACAAAATTAACTAAAAATCATCGACAAACTCGAGAAAAAAATTGTGGGCCCATTTCTCCTAGGCGAATGGGCCTTCTCCTTTTAAATAAAAAATAATTACTATTTTTAATGTAATATTTGATTGTTTTTGAATATAATATATATTCATATTGCATAATTAATTTTAGTAAGTACCACTCTGTTTTCTCTCTACTTTAGTATTACCTAAAAGACCAGCTGTCAAAAAATGTTTATCGATTATTTGGACAATTTAAATGAAATATTTTTCTATTAAATGCGCTTGCGTGGATAACAAAATTATATTTTTTAAAAAACTTATTTTACGCGTCTGAATAATACCTAAATAATAATTTGTCATACGTTATAATAAGTTTGTTAATATATGAATACAGCTAACATATTCACACGATTATGGAATGTCGATCGATACCAAGAACTGGTTACGTTTTGTTTAATGCAATGTTTTCCCCATTTGTGCGTTTTAATCTATTTTCACTTTTATTTCCCGCTATAGTAGTAGTGGTAGGTTCAACTTGACTTTGACTTTAAAGTGTCAACCACACCCATCAAGCGACCTAGTCGCGTTTCGGAATCAAAATGTTTACACTGTTTTAAAGTAGCCAGGTATAACGAGAGGAAGTGTGCACTGTCAATCTAGATAGTACATGCTCGTCTCCTTAAACCGGCATATAGGAGGCGACTGCTACCCGCACAGGTTTCTCTGTAGTAGCAGTTGGTTTTTTTTTTAAATTATTGTAGCTCGGCATGTGACAACACTGCCTGATGTAAAGCTAGAGTGTGGTCCATGAATGGAAACAACTGCCACTACAGAGAAACCTGTGCGAGTAGCAGTCGCCTCCACTATGCCGGCTTGAGGAGACGAGCATGTACCATCTTAGATTGACAGTGTACACTCCTCTCGTTATACCTGGCTACTTTCAAACTATTCCCGAAACGCGACCGCATCATGGACCGCACTCTAGCTTTACATCAGGCGCAGTGTCAAAAAAACCTGAATAGTGAGCATGAATTTACTCAACCCAGTGTAGCGGAGGCAAATGATACCTGCAGACCTTTCTCTGTACTAGCGGTTGGCTCTGCTCACATGCCGGGTTACTATTAAAAAAACGAACTAAAGGAGCACGTAAAATAAACATACATTCTGGAGATAAAAATCGAACTGGTGTCTTTAATTTAAAACTATAAAAATCTAAGGTCATGTTTGTAGAATAATGCTAATATATTTTTTACACAGGCAATAGTGTAAAACGCATACAAAATGAGTTTGATTCTCTATAAAAAAATCAGGTAGTTAATTCTAAGAATGCATCGCGTATCCGGAACAGAACAATACAGAAATGGTACCATCATGAAGCGCAGATGTAGACACACAATTGTCAAATACACTCGACAGAATATGAGTTGACAATTTGTAGAAAAAAATTGACAATTGACACGGAAGTCGCCGTTTAACCGAAGTTAAATTTATTGACCGAATATCCTGGTCAATGGGACTTTATTTCTGTCATTATGAGCCTTTATTTATGTACTTCAATATTGTGTAAGGAAACGGATATTATCCCTCTTATTTGTGTCTATAAAATGACGATAAATACCTTTATTGTACCTTTTTTTATTGCAGATGTAGGCATGTTGAAGCACGTCGCAGTGTCACCTCACCGAGCGAGGGCGGATTCTGTCAGCCTCTCATCGTCGACCTCGTGCTGTAGCTTGGGAAGCTTGGATCATCGGCATGACTCTGTCAGTGATCTTTCACAACGCACGGTGAGTGCCTTTCATTTATTGCTATAGGTCGCGTCAAACTTTATGACGTCTCGGAAGTTAGCTGCGGGCGCTATTTCGCACAGACCAAGTTATATAAAATTAAGAGTTAATTTTAAATATGAATAGAACATATAAAAATAGATCGTTCATCGTGTCCCGCTGATACCTCAATTAGTGTACTGCGCAGCGCATTGTGCCTAACTTCGGACCCGTCAGTAAGTTTGCGACGAAGACTCCTGTTCTGCATCTATAATTTTCTGTATATTTCTCTGTTGATCTTGTTAAATTAAGGTTAAGTTGCTCTCTCTGTTTAAAACTTTTAGTTAATAAATAGGTTTAGAGCGGCCGTGGTCTAGCGGTAAGACGCGTGAACTCACGATCGATGAGACCCGTGTTCGAACCTCGCTAAAGACCGGTACAAATGTAACTTTGTTATATGTACTTTGGTCGCTTATTAAAGAGTAGTAGGTAGACTGATGATGGTTATTTGTCCTATCTGCCGACCTGGGATAGTACCACCACTTTCGAATGTAACACCTGTGAAGTGACTTAGTCGCGTTTCGGGAATAGTTTGAAAGTAACTAGGTATAGCGAGAGGGGTGTGCACTGTCAATCTAGATGGTACATGCTCGTCTGATCAAGCCGGCATAGTGGAGGCGACTGCTGCTCGCACAGGTTTCTCTGTAGTAGCAGTTGTTTCCATTTATGGACCGCACTCTAGGTGGGCTTTGAGAGGCACAAGATTATTCTATTTTATAGAGTTTAAATTAAATGAATAAAAAATAAAATAAAAGTTTGGTTCATACAACAGGACAGCAATAAACATTATTTGTGACCTCCCAAGAAGCTACCGTATTTTGTAGCTAGAAATATACCATGTTTTCCTGCACTCTTAAAATTTTAGGGCTATTCTCAACAAATTATCGATGAAAATCTCTTAGCGGTCTATTCATAAATTTTTATGTTTCTCAAATTAGCGATTAGTTCATTTTTATTGTATAGAATCAAAGATACTTGTGTGTGGTCTTTCTGATCGTGTATTATACAGAAACATGATATTTATTCTTTTAGGAATCTGCTATGTCTATAGCACAGATAGTGTAAATTACACAATTGTGGTCCTCTCTCGTTTACTTTATTAGAACGTCCGCTGAACCGCCCGTGTTTGCATTTATTTTTATTGTAGCTTGGCACGTGACGACACTCCGCCTGATGTAAAGTTAGAGTGCAGTCCATGAATCACCGGCAGCAGTCGCCTCCACTATGCCGGCTTGAGGAGACGAGCATGTACAATTTAGATTGATAGTGCATACTCATCTCGTTACACCTGGCTACTTTTAAACTATTCCCGAAACGCGACATGGTCACTTCACGGGTGTTACTGTCTGCCCCAGGACGGCAGACTGGACAAGTAACCATCATTAGTCTGATTTTTTTTTTCAATTCTTTTTTATTTATTTTTAAACATTGTAAAGTGAGAATACAAGTGCGAACTTAGTGCCTTTTAACTTAAACAGAGAGATAGATACTTAATTTTGAATCACTGTCTAGATTTTATATTTACCATCCCTATTTCCTCTTTTTTGTGGTTTTAGTGTCTATGAAATTTAAAAAAAAGCTCGGAAACTGCAACAGTAACAGTGGGCGGTTAAATGTCCTGGAGTATTTGTGTACATTTCGGTGCCAATATTAAAATACATCTACTATTTTTTTCTAATTTATAAAACTCTTCTAGCAAATTCTAGCTAGGTTTACCATGTCATGGTTACAAGAAATAAAGATAAATAGTCTAAAATATCGATAATATAATTGCCGATAAGTAATGTAAACAAAACCGTGCGTCGATATTTATTTAGAACTGTTATTATAAAATGATAATACTCATATCGTCTGTCGTGTAAATATACGCTTCCTGTATTGCCACGAATTTTATTTTTTAAATTTAAAAATTAATACGAATTCAAAATTACACAAATATATATATTTTTTTATTACGGTTATTTTTTAAATGTAGACCCAAGTTAAGTTAGAGTTATGTTCTATGATAAAGACAACGGCTACCACAGAGAAATTTCTGAAGACTACCCTCCGTTATACTTAAAATGACGGAGCGTGCACCGACCTGATTGACAGAACACTTCTTCTCGTTATGAAATGAAATGAAATGAAAATCCTTTATTAACGTAGGCATGGACTTGGCATGCAAGTCTACTTTTGGCTTCGGAAAGGCATATGACGAGAAGACAGCCATAAGAAACTCGTCAATTATAGCCTGTGTTTATAATAACAAAAAAAAACTAAATCATAAATTAAAAAAATAAATAGTCGTAACTAATTTAACAAACATAACTAAAGCACAATATGGGGCACCAAAATGAAGAAAATTATATATTAATATCTTTATGCCAATCCTAATCCAAAAGTGGGTAATTTAAATCTTATCATAGTAGACATAAATTAAGCCTGAGGTCTTTTTCTACATACAGCTTTCGTCTCAACCACATCCCTAACTCTCCGCATGCATGAGAGTGCTCCTCATCTGATGCTGGAGATATAAAGTTTTAATATAGTTTTTATTTCCTGAATAGAAACTCTAATAATTGCAATTCCAAAGTGGCATTACATCCAGTCGTTCTAAAAACGTAATTCTAATAATTAAGTACGTAATTAATTATATTTTAGAAAACAATTGAGCTTTTGTGTCACTCTTCTAATTAAGTATGACACTGAATTTTGATGACCAACTTAGATTATATTTAAAAACTACAAAGATGAGAATGACCCAGTAACAAGTATGGTTCGAGATTTCGAGTTACCATTGTTAAGCAGCTAACACCCCATACCATGCCACGTGACGTATGTTTAAATATGTTATATTATTTATTTTACTAACATTCTAAGCACAGATAATATCTAATAGACGGCCTTTGTGGCGGGCGCAGGAATGACTTTCTAGTCTGTTAGGTGTGGGTCCCGGGTTCGATTCCTTCGGGAATATTTAATTGTATTGAATAAACTAAATTATAAATATAATATTGAAAAATAATATTCTATCTCTGTTAAACATCTATGTAGTGTCACGTAACGTGGCGTGGGGTATTGTGGCGTGTTCAATAATATATGTTGTGTTTTTTTTTCATTGTTTGCTTCGAGTTCAATGGAAAGTATGTTTATTTGTTTTGTCGGGAAGGAACCGTGGACAGCTGGTTGCCATAACGTTTGATCATAAACTACCATTTTTGTATATAACTTTCTTTGAAACTCCTAATTGTTTTGTGAAAGCTTTTTTTTTATTGCTAATTGGATTCTTTGTTGTAAAGCTTTTATAAATCTTATATTATAAGAAATTAATATATTGCATAATAATTAAATTAATCAGCTTAACCTTAAGCATCAAAATTAACTATACAAAGTTATAAATAAACAATTTATAGCTATTTTTAACTGAGTGGCTTTCTCCGGAGCTGCAGTTTGTTGTCAAAATTAAACAAGTCTTAACAAAACTGTATTGCACGTTTTCAATGAGCCTTTGTTATATGTTGGCGAATAATTTGTAACCAAGCCGAATTGGTCTTTGCTAGAGCTTCGTTTTCTCAGTCTATAATCATTATGATTGGAATCTCATATCACCAATCTCTGATGATGTTCATTAAAATCCAGCTGACTACTCAGCATAAAGGATTATTTATTATAACCATATTTTTAAAGCTTGTACCACAGGCACGGAGTGGCGTAATGTTCAAAATTTTGCAGGGTTCGAACACGGGTCTCATCGATCGTGAGGTTCGTCCTCTACCGCTGGACCACGGCCGCTCATAAATATTCTCTAATAATGTCATGAAGTTCATTAATAATTAAGTTTTTGAATAAAAACTGTAACCTAACAGTTCACTATACTTTATGAATTAAAAATTGATTGTTCTCACGTAACGTCTAACCTGAGAATTGTCGATAATTGCCGATAGATGGTGCTTTTTCATCACCAAACAATAGTGGATATCACGCCCCCGATCTCAGGGTACTTTCTCATGGTATTAGATGGTAAATTACTAAATAACATGATAGAATGCAGTTAGTATTTTACTGTATGCGTTTGAATGCACCTTGTAACATTCTGGTACTAATACTGCACCAATGCTGTTTTTCTTTGTGTGGAGTATGGAGATCTGAAGCTGTTTTGTGCAATAAAAAATTAATCTGCATATAATTATTTGAAAAGAAACTGCGACTATAAAATAACTAAAACATTGCCTGATCTCTGCTCGATTGTTTTTCTAGTGTTCTTAATTATAAGACGGGACTAGCAATTAGTATAATCTATTTATAAATAATTTAATAGTATAAATGCTTTGTTTTTAAATACAGCTATGACTTATAAAAATATTTTCGCTCCAAATGTAGCTTGTACGTCATTGAAACGCACACACATATTCCGCGTAGTTTCCCACGACTAACATATGTGCATTATTTATAATGCAGTAAGCTTACAGTTGTTTATTATCTTCAAGTTTTCTTTACGATGATAAGGAGACCAATTTCTCGCGAGAAATCGATCTTTTCTTATTGGATCTACATATTTTTTTATTGTTTATGCTTTTCAAAGAATCCTAAGGGTGGTTTGCACCAGAAGGCCGGTTAAAGTAACTTTAACTATTACTTTAACCGTTACGTTTACATTATAATGTATATTTACTACACACGAGTTGCAATATCGCGCGTCACGCCTGTCATTTTTGACGGGTACTTTAACCTTAACCAGCGAATCTTGGCTTGATTAAAGTTAAAGTAATCGTCAAACCAATGTTGCTAACGTCAAATGTATGAAAAGAAGCCAAATATGTTTTTTTATTATTTTTCGAGATCAGTCACCATTTTAACGATAACAATATGAATTTACACGATATTGCAACGCGTGTGGAGTAAATGTAAACGTTTAACGGTCGTCGTCGCCGTAAAAGTAATAGTTAAAGTTACTTTTGGTGCAAACCACCCTAAATACTGCTAGGCTGAAATAATATGCTATTCAACTAGACACTAACATAGGTAATAAGAAAATACTAACCGCCTAGATTTTCTAGACTATAATAGTCTAATTATAAGAATTTACACAAAAAAAAAAGGTATCCACCATTTTAATAATATTTCACATGGCAACTCTCTAATGCTTTCGTTTCCCATTCTCATGACAATCGGTAGTGCACTTTCCCGACGGATACAGCGTCACATCCGGTCATTATTAACTCACTTTCCATTGTCATAGAATTAGCTATAATTAGTATGACCTTTGACACTTTATGTTAGGAAAAGTCGACAATCAATTTTTTTTATTATTGTAACTCGGCATGTGACAACACTCCGCCTGATGTAAAGCTAGAGTGCGGTCCATGAATGGAAACAACTGCTACTATAGAGAAACCTGTGTGGGCCGCAGTCGCCTCCACTATGCCGGCTTGAGGAGACGAACATGTACCATCTAGATTGACAGTGCACACTCCTCTCGTTATACCTGGCTACTTTCAAACTATTCCCGAAACGCGATTTCCCGAAATTCGATATGTTTTGAATTGGTATTGCACAGTTTTGGACATACTGACGAATTTCTTCCTTTTCGAAGTCTAGTCGGTTAAAAAATATATATGGTAACTATCGAATCTTCAAATACATATCAAGACATACCGTGGTCTAGCGGTAAGACGCGTGAACTCACGATCGATGAGACCCGTGTTCGAACCTCGCTAAAAGACCGGTACCAATGTAACTTTGTTATATGTACTTTGGTCGCTCAGTGCCTATCGGCACTATTAAAGAGTGGTAGGCAGACTGATGGTGGTTATTTGTCCAGTCTGTCGTCCTGGGGCAGTACCACCACTTTCGAATGTAAGACCCGTGAAGCGACCTTGTCGCGTTTCGGGAATAGTTTGAAAGTAGCCAGGTATAAGAGAGGAGTGTGCACTGTCAATCTAGATGGTACATGCTCGTCTCCTCAAGCCGGCATAGTGGAGGCGACTGCAGCCCGTAGAGATTTCTCTGTGGTAGCAGTTGTTTCCATTCATGGACCGCACTCTAGCTTTACATCAGGCGGAGTGTTGTCACATGTCGGGCTACAATAAAAAAAAAAATCATAATACGTATCAATAATTATTTGTAGGTTACAAGCAATTTTTAGTCAATAGAGTAGTATTGTATGGAATAAGTAGAGGCGGCCTAACAAAGGAATTACGAAATATTATTATAATACTTGTATTTTTATTATTATGTTTGATAACATTATGACCTTACTGTTATCACTATCTATTGCATTTTGTGCATTCATTATTGATTGGAACGTTTTATAGTTTCTTGTGTTTTTTTTTAAATTTTAGTATTTGAGAGTAAGAGTAAGAGAGGAGTGTACACTGTCAATCTAGATGGTACATGCTCGTCTCCTCAAGCCGGCATAGTGGAGGCGACTGCAGCCCGTAGAGACTTCTCTGTGGTAGCAGTTGGCCGCACTCTAGCTTTACATCAGGCGGAGTGTTGTCACATGTCGAGCTACAATAAAAAAAAAAATTTGATTAGAACTAACAAAAAAGTTGGAAATATTTTTAGAATAAAAAAATATATATTTGTAATTTATAAAACATTAATTTCTTGTAGTAGATTAAGATAGGTAGAGACCGTAATAGAATCAAAAATGAAATTATTCTTATAATACTCGTATATTCTTGTTTTTAAGTTTAATATACCTAAATGATGTTTTTGACCCCTATTTAAGTTGCATAATTTCCCATAATAATGTACCCGGATGCATGATGCACTTCCCTATATCCCGGCCATAGACAATTGCTAACATCGGGTCCCCCACATTCACTTCCGGAAGCACACATTCTGCGCACGCGCTCCAAAGCACACATTTACAATTTCACATTTTTTTATAAGAGACAATTATTTCCGAATTACATTTCCTGTAAGTTGTTGATGGGTAACTCGTGAAGCGTTACATACGTGCTTATTGTCTAAGCGATAGCGATTTGTTACATAATAATAAAAAAAAGGTTCGATTGTCATCGTTCTGCATGAAGATACAGCTCCTCATCAGCGCCGGATTTAGACTTTGTAGGCAGAGCATGTTGTGGAGGCCCTCAAATCGTTTGTGGCTAACTGTTGAAAGTTTCTATTAAGGTCAAGGCAAAGAAGAGAGCAACTAAATAAGTTGGCTAACACAAAATTTAAAACAATACTCAGTATTTTTTTTGTTTCTACTGAGTCTTGATCGATTTAATTGTTTTTTTTTGTGGTGTGGTGGAGGCCCCCTTGTGGTGGCGGCCTATAGGCCACTGCCTATGTTGCCTATGCTTAAATCCGGCACTGCCTCATCCACTGTGTAAAGAAATGTAAAGCAATAGTTAAAAATTGATATTTAGATTTATATTTCATGTAACAAATAGTAAATTCATACTTGTACTAGATTAGTGTGTAGTCAAAGGTAGACAGAAGTTTTCACCAATACCAGAAGATCGTCAGGCAGACTAATGATGCTTATTATCCCGCGGTAAACCCGTCAAATGACCTCGATCAGGGTTAGTGTGGATTAGCGGATGGACAACACTAGGTAAATTCATCGGATTTCCACTTAAACGTGATGTTACTACCCTAAGGCTTCTTCTTTCTTGTTTTTAAGATTTTATTATTGTAGCTCGGCATATGATGACGTAAAGTAAAAATGTACGGTCCACGCACGGAAACTACTAAAGATGAGGCTTGAGGAATGCAAATCTTACTTTTTATTTCACTATTTCTGACCGGTACCAATGTAACTTTGTTATATGTACTTTGGTCGCTTAGTGCCTATGGTTATTTGTTGATGGTTATTTGTCCAGTCTGCCGTACTGGGGCAGTATCACCACTTTCGAATGTAACACCCGTGAAGTGACCTTGTCGCGTTTCGGGAATAGTTTGAACGAGAGGAGTGTGCACTGTTAATCTGGATGGTGCATGCTCGTCTCTTCAAGCCGGCATAGTGGAGGTGACTGCTGCTTGTAGAGATTTCTCCGTAGTAGCAGTTGTTTCCATTCATGGACCACACTCTAGCTTTACATCATGCGGAGTGATGTCACATGCCGAGCTACAATAAAAAAAAATTTTTTTTCTATATATTTTTTCCGGTTTAGATGGTAGAAGCTCGGCATTGTATATTTTTGTTTTGATAGTATTTGTGCAATTTTTATTACACTAAAATTCTTTAAAATTATTGTCTTAAAATAAGCAATATAGGTTAGCAATGGGGTTTTTTATCATGACTAATAGAGTAAGCGCGAAAAATCAATAGTAAATGCTGACGGAATGTATAACTGTCTCCCGGTACTAGAATGTCTGTGTTGACCTCACATTTCTTAGAAACTACGACTCTGTTAAGCCTTATTCTTATATTATTAATAGTATTTTAGCGTATGTGTATGCTATGATAACCCAATAGTATCTTAACAAAAATGGAAGACATCAAATTAATAAAATTGTGTTATATACAATTTATCATCACCGTTTTTCCGCCTTTCTCAGATCTTTTTATTGTAGCTCGGCCTGAAAAACACTCCGCCTGATGTAAAAGCTAGAGTGCGGTCCATTGCTACTACAGAGAAATCTCTACGGGTAGCAGTCGCCTCCGTATTATTGATTATATTTTTCTTTTTAAATTAATGTTAAATATATCGTCTAATAATAGATAATAATCGGGCGTAAAATCAAAAACCAATGGAGGGTGGTCTTGATTGAATCGAAAACAAAATAAAATTTAAAGAGTGGTAGGCAGGCTGATGATGTTATTAGCCCAGTCTGCCGTCCTGGGGTAGTACCACCACTTTCGAATGTAACACCCGTGAAGCGACCTTGTCGCGCTTCAGGAGCAGTTTGAAAGTAGCCAGATACAGCGCTCCTCTGAGTGTGCACTGTCAATCTGGATGGTACATGCTCGTCTCCTCAAGCCGGCATAGCGGAGGCGACTGCTGCCCGCACAGGTTTCTCTGTAGTAACAGTTGTTTCCATTCATGGACCGCACTCTAGCTTTAAATCAGGCGGAGTGTTGTCACATACCGAGCTACAATAAAAAAAATATGGGATTTGACATTCCACTGTCACCCAAGTGACACGAAACGTCAAATCCTACTACATTTTGTTGTCGATTCAATCAAGTGACAACCACCGATTGGGTTTTGATTTTAACCCCCGATCTAGAAACGATTTAACTTTCGCACAAGAATAACCCCGTGCGTAATATTGCACAATGCGTACAACATAATTTAGTAGTGTTTGTAAAGAGGTGGTTAACCGCGGATATAGTGGTTAAAGTTACTAAATCATTTTAAAATATTAACATACATACATGCACTTTAGGTATTACTACATATCCTCAAGTCCCGGGTTCGATTTTTAATGTAACTGCTCGCGACCTTCTGCTACCTTGTCACACTTATAAATAGAGCACATTTGTGTCTTCAAGCCGGCATAGCGAATGGTTCTTTTAACTGCAGACATCATGGACTTTATGGTCCGCACTTTAAAAAGCATTAAGATCCCTTCAATCCTCCCATATTTCAAGACGTAGGGGGTTAAAACAAGTTTTTGCACGCTGTACGGGGTGGCACCCCCCTTAGCGCCAAATAAATTATTATTAATATAAAAAAACAAAAGATAGCAGACTGGGTTAGCCATCATTATCGGACTGCCTACCACTCTTTATTTTTGTAAACATATCTCTACCTATCAGGTTTATCGTATTATAACTATGCAGTCGTGTTAATAATCACCTTGGCAATTCCTCAATCCGCGTTCCATATTACATATAATTAAATAATAATAATAATATCTGGTATATACCTACCAAATACATTTTAATACAATATGTATTTATTTAAATAAACAACTAATAAATAATGCTAATATATAAACGTGAAAGTAAGTCCGTCTATTTGTTATCGTTTCAAGATTAAACTGCAAAAGATTTCAGTAAAACGAGAATTCGCCTAAGAGAAATGGGCCCACAATTTTTTTCTCGAGTTTCACGATCAGTTTTAGTCCATTTTGTAAGAAAATAAATCTACATTCCTTAGCACCAATCAGTTTAAATTTTTTCACCTATATTATTAAGTTTTTTTGATACAATATTTGAGGTTATTATTGTATTAAAAGCTTTAATAATTGGTAATATTTATTTTTTATGTTATTAAACATTGTATATTGATTGGGAAACGATGTTTTAATATAATTGATATAAATTTATGAAGAAATAAGCTATTATTTTAGAATATTGTTTTGTTAACAAACTATTAGGTTTCAAGTGGGCCCAAAAATGGTTACAAAGCAATGGTTTAAATGGTATTCGTTAATTATCCTTTGATGAAAGAGATAGTTTTCATTATGGGGAAGAACATAAGCTACTTTTAGTTGAAATAATACTCAAGGGGTCGAAATAGGAGATGTAACATTGTATTGGAATGCATATTTAGGTTTTTGGCAAGAATAAAGAATTGACTAGCCGTGGTCTAGCGGTAAGAGACATACCTCAGGATCGATGAGACCAATCTTCGATTCTCGCTAATTTCTGACCAATGTAACTAAGGTTTATGTACTTGGGTCGCACAGTCCCTGTGATACAAGGAGATGAATTTGTTAGGTGGCCGCACAATAACATCCGGATATTAATCTGTAATAAAATACTACAATGTAATAGTGGCCGATTGAATTATCCGCCGACCTTGTGCAGACATTTGACCAAATTAAATGACGCAATTATTTTAAATTAAAATACGCGTTACAAACAAGATCCTTCTTCTGACGTAGTATGACGTCATAAGGAAATATTTACGATATTTTTAATAAATTATTTAATGACTCATTTTGTGGAATTTATTTAACTTAAAGCTGCCATCAAGTGCAGCATCCGAAAAGTGATCTACTTTCGGGATCAGTTTGAAAGTAGTTAGGAATAACGAGACGTCTCCTAAGGCCGGCTTAGCGGAGGCGACTGTTGCCTATAGAAATGTATCTGTAGTAGCTCTAATAAATCTGATGAACTCGTAGCTTAAGTTCAAGCGGAGTGATAAGCAGGCTACAATTAAAAAAAAAAGGTAAAGCTATCAAAAGCTCATTTTTTTTTCATTTTCATTGCTCGCGGGCAGCAGTCACCTCCATTATGCCGGTTTGAAGAGACGAATACGCTTTAAAATTATCAGTGCACGCTCCCTCGCCTCTATTTCTCTCTGTCTACCTTAATTCCACATCCTAAAAAAGTCGTAAAATAATCTTCTAATCTCTAACTCGCAATTATCTAAAAAAACAAGTCAAACGCCGTACATTACGTGTTATCTTTCAAAACAAAATATAAATTCAAGTGAAAAACATCAATGTATAAAAATTACAATACATGGGTAACCATAATATTACACATTTTTTACAAGGAAATGTTAAGTGTTTTATTTTTCTTAGAAATTCAGTACTTGGGTAGAGTTAAGGTTGAACGAGAATGTAACCTTGGTGCCACGAGGTTTCGTTATCACTATACCTACACAAAATTAGACGTAGGTCATCTCAGTATAGGCACCTAAATATTTTTATTTTATTCTAACTCGACATGACAATATTCGGCCCGCAGTTAAGCTGAAGTGCGGTCCATGAATGGAAACAACTGCTACTACAGAGAAATCTCTACAGGCAGCAGTCGCCTCCACTATGCCGGCTTGAAGAACCGAGCATGTACCATCCAGATTGACAGTGCACACTCCTCTCGTTATACCTGGCTACTTTCAAACTATTTCCGAAACGCGACAAAGTCACTTCACGGGTGTTACATTCGAAAGTGGTGGTACTACCCCAGGACGGCAGACGGGGCTAATAGCCATCATCGGTTTGCCTACCACTCTTTAATGAGCGACCAAAGTATATAAAACATTGTTACATTGGTACCGGTCAGAATTAGCGAGGTTCGAACACGGATGTCATCGATCGTGAGTTCACGCGTCTTACCGCTAGACCACGGCCGTACAAACTTACCGCTTTTTGTCAGTATAAGAAAAAATCAATATCATTACGCTTTCACTATAAATGATTAATAAAAAATAATGCCCCATTAACTCGAAAACATGTATGACAGGTAAGAAAACTATTTCACAAAAAGATGCGTGGGTAACTATGAAATACCTTCGAATGATAGTTATCATGATATTGAGGTGAAGGTTTTTATAGATGTATCATTACGAAAATATCGATAATTCCTTCCTGTTGTCGATAAAAAGTTGGATATGTCGAATGTCACTAAGGTCCATTTGTACTAAAAATACCGTTAAAGTTATTAAACTATTACTTTTACAGCGACGTAATCGTTATACGTTTACATTTACTCCAGACGCATCTTACTCTAACGCTAATCGTAACTAGCGAATCTTGGCTAGTTAAGGTAATCGTCACCAATGTCAAATGTATGAAAAGAAGCCAAATATGTTTTTCTATTATTTTTCGAGATCAGCCACCCTTTTAACGATAACAATATATATTTACACGATATTGCAACGCGTGTGGAGTAAATGTAAATGTTTAACGGTTACGTTGTCGCAGTAAAAGTAATAGTTAAAGTAACTTTAACGGGCCTTCTAATGCAAACGGACCTAAATATTAAAACTGTATGCAAATCACATTTCTGGTTATTTTTCTATTTTAAACTATTTTGTTTGATATTAAATTTATTATTTATTTTATAGTTTCATATATTGTTACCAGCTGTGCTTTAAAAGCAGTTTTATTCAGTAACTGTTACGAGTCTAAATATAGAGCATAACAGACTCTAGGAGTCTAGATCATGATTTCGAATAGAGTCCACCAAAAAATCAGGGATCATCAGCATCATAATCTACAAAGGTTTGTCTGACGTTCCTTGTAACTCCTCGACTCAAAACCGCCGCAACAAATGTTGATTTTTATAGTATCTTTACCAGTTCATATTTGAGGCCGATGCGGTGTAGTTTGTGTGCAAACCCTACAATTTCCCTGAATAAGCGGCTACTTTCATAATGACCGAGTACAGTCAGTATTCATTCAGGTCTCGTGTTACAAATAACAATGAGTTGTGTTGTTTAACATGATATGCAATACATATCGGTTTAAATTACAACTCAGAATGACTAAATACCGTGAAACAAGATCGTTTTATTGGCGGCCATGTTTTTATGATACAGTTCCTAGATCAGATGCGATGCTTTCATGAAGATGGAGAGCTTGTTTGTATGTTTGAACTCGCTAATAATATATAACTTCATGTTATCTGGTTTAAAAAAATCTTTCAGCATTTGACAGCCGGTTTATTATAGACGTTTTAGATTTTTTATTGATTAACGCGAGTTAACGCCACAGCCATCGTTCTCTAGGGCTAAACGCATAATGTTGGGGGCAACAGCTAGTATATGAGTAGCGTAGCTAACATTGGTGTAACGCTTGGTATTTTGCGAGCATTTTGCCAGTGTTAAGGCATGAAAAATATAAACATAAATTTTAATATGAATATTTTATTACTATTTAATACAATTATAAAACAAATAGGTCGCGCCTCTCGCCGTTGTCGTTCGTCCTTTTTTTTACCGTTGACGCGACGCTTCTTCGCCGCTCAAACCGCGTTCCGAATTTACCACTTTGGGCTGTTCGGCGAAGCCTGAACATCCTCCCCCCCTTGGAAGGCATCTTACAATTATTTCCTAGTTTCTTCCATTGGAAGAACAATTAGTGTGATCACTTTCTTCAAGTATAATCCGTGAAAACTTTATCGCATTTCGGAATCACTTTTGAAGAAGCCAAGTATAGCGCGAGGAGTGTGCACTGTCAGTTTGGGTAGTCTTCTCAAGCCGCCATAGCGGAGGCGACTGCTGCCTGTAGAAATTTAACTGTAGCAGCAGTTTTTCCTTTTCGTGGATCGCACTCTAGCGTTACATCAGGCGGAGTGTTCTTATAGCCCGAGCTACAATAAAAAATAGAGCAAATGTAGAGTTATTTGCCTACCCCAATATTTTGCGCGATAAGGATGTCGACTTTCCGTTACTGAATTAAATAACAATGTACGGGAATAAAGCGTGCTTATGCGGTTTATCTTGTATTTGATATAAAAATGTATTTTTAAACAAAAATAATAAACTCTTTGTTAATTGTTGACAAAGGATGTGATGATAATACTTGGATATTAGACTTGTTGGAAATATTTATTAAATTAATTAATTAATATAATTAATATAAAGTGAAAAGCTAATTGCGCAAAACGGGACATTAATTTTATCGAACCGCGAAACGGCACGGGCACAGCATATTTAAACATATTAAAAAAACAAACTGAAAATAATGGTACATATTTTAAGGTACGATCTATGAGCAAAAACACCCGCTACCACAGAGAAATGTTTGCAGACAGCAGTCACCTCTGCTATGCCGGCCTAAGGAGACGAATGTGCACCATCCATCAAAACGATAGAAGATCCTTTCGTTATGCTATACTCTTAAACTAGGTAACTTCGCCGGTGTTACGCGCGAATGATGGCGAAAGTTCGAAGCTACAGTACATATATGTATATTGTATATGTAAATAACAATAGAGACAGTTGTGTTACAGTAATGAGAGTATTTTTAGTACAAATTGTTGTTGCGTGTAACATTTTAAATATATTGTGAGCTTTGTAATAGCTGCGGTTTGTAACATTATTAACAAGTTGTGTGATGGCAAAACTGCTTAATTATTTATTTAAAGGGAAAAGATTTGGGTAGAATACTGCCTCTTTAATTTTTTTATATTGTCACGAGGTCCATGAGCACTGACGACTAGGAAACCGCTTATACGGTGACCAGTAATATGCCGGCCGGACAAGGTGCTTTTTCACACTCCGCTTGAAGGACCGAGGAGGGCAAAACATTCCATTTGTCAATTAAGCGACACAAAAAGGACGCCAGGAACCGTTTCGACATGTTCGTCAAACACGACTTGTAAACGAGCTAGGACGAAGTATAAATATCATTTATAACATTGCAATTCTCCTTATATAAATAAGGAACGAATGTGCAACCATTGTAGTTTAATGGCGTAAAGCTCAAATTTGTAAATACTTAAAAACTACGAATAAAATTATTATTATTAAAAAAAAATCGACCGAAGACAAAACTCGTATAAAATGGACACAATTCAAAGCACGCTACTGTTGCTTTGCCAACACAAAGGCCACTGCTTTTTGCAAACATTTTCTCTGTGAATCTTCGACATGAACTTCTCTCTCTCTCTCTGCAGCTTAACACCAGTTGGAATGAGGTCACAAAATGAATAAACAAGTCTTGCGTTTTAAACTAATATTAAACGTATTTTTATATTATTTATTTCATCGTGTCGTAAGATCGTTTTGCCATTGAACAGCAACATAGTTTTCTTCTTAATTTGAAAGAAGCGTGGGAAGAAAGGATTGTTTCCGTATTGGGTTTTTTTAAATTTTTGTTGCTTCCGTTTTTACACTTTCAACTCGTATTTAGATAATTACAATACTTAAGTACATTGTTTTTTCTTACGGATTATTACTAGTTTAATTATTTGTTTTAAAATTTGTGGTAGGCAAACTGATGATGGTTATTAGCACAGTCTGCTGTCTTGGAGGGAAGTGATCTTGTCTTCTGATCTTGTGAATGTGCACTGTCAATCTAGATGGTACATGTCTTCTCAGGTCGGCATAGCGGAGGCGATTGCTGCCCGTAGAGATTTATCTGTAGAAGCAGTTGTTTCCGTTCATGGACCGCATTCTAGCTTTACATCCGGCGGAGTATTGTGTGCCGAGCTACAATTGAAAAGATATAGATATAGATATAGAGATCTATACGTCTCATTAAACCGCCATAGTGGAAGCGACTGTTGACTGCAGACATTTCTCTGTGGTAAGTCGCAGTTGTCTTTGGATGGTGGTGGATTTCATTTAAATATTGTAAGAATTTAAGTTAATTATAATTTTTTTTCGCTTCAATAAACGCTAACAGAAAACAAGATCGTTTAACTCGTGCCGTGTAAATGGAAAGCGTACTTAATGAGATTGAATACTAATCGAGATATTTGTTCTTAGATTATTAACAATTAACTTGTCACGGTTGCTGCTTTTTGTGTACGATATTATGAAATTGTATTGGTTTTGTTTTGCTTTTCCATTTGCGTCAAACTTCGTAGGGAAGCCGAAATAAAATATCTCAAAAACAAAATAGACTATACCGATGTAACTATGGTCTATGTACTTTGGTCGCTCAGTGCCTAGCGCCTGTGATACAACCGCTAGCTGTAGGTACACTAAGTACAGGAATTTAAAAAAAAAGTAATATACAAGAATGTAACTAGATATACAATTAACCCAAATGTATTATTGTAGCTCGGCACATAACAACACTCTGCCTGATGTATTTGACAAATATATTTTTATAGGCAACAGTCATCTCCGGCTTGAGGAAATCATTTAGGTTGACAGTGCACAGTCCTCTGTACCACAATAAAGTACAGTTGATAAAACAATAAAAAAATTATCTCAACACACCTGTATTCAAGATGACTTGACAGGTGCTCGATAATTGTCGTTTGGCGCCGTCCGGACACGAACCCAAAACCTGTCAGGTAAATTACTAAATAATTGTGGTCAATTCTTATTATAATTAATATATTATTCACAGTTGCTTGAAACTCGTATTAAGATCTCTTTTTACCTATTATTTTTGTTTGTTTTTTGAGTGGCCGATATCGGACCTCAAGATCGATGGTGCCCGTGTTCGAACTTCGCTAAACCATGACCGATGTTATATTTCATCGCTCAATGACTATGATAGAAGCTCTAACTTAGTACAGGCTTTAAAAAAATACAACAACTCCGAATTATGTAACTTCAAGATGTTGATATTTAAGTAATTTAAAATAGGTACTTAGTAGAAGAATAAATCAATATTTCTTTAGATTATATTTGTAAGGGCGTGTGATTAAAATAGACCAATAAGCAAACAGATAAATAACGTTACATAAGACCTTACCCAATAAACGTAACGGTAAGCAATGTCTAATAATACCTACGATTTTCAAGTGTTTGTATTTGGGCTATTATAATTTGTACCATCTGCCAGCTCTCACCTGCTGGAGGGCGGTGATTGTATGAACAATTTAAATGCTCACATTATTTTATGAACTAACGCCAAGTTCCAGTTTTTGATTACCTTTAGAGGGTTCTGTAATTTTAGTGGATACATGGACAGTACAAGGGAGTGTATGCAGGTCTCTCACAACATAGGTCTCTTCAAATCGAAGGTGAACAGGTACCTCATAGGCAGGCGTGCTCCACCTTAGACCACATCACTGCTTAACACCAGGCAGGGTGTGGTCAAACGCTTGCCTATTAAGCATTAAAAAAAAATGCAGGCAGCAGAAACTACACTCCTCTCTTTATACCTGCTCCCGAAACGCTACTATGTCACTTGAAGGTGGGGCTACCAGCAATGGCCAGGATTTAGCGAAATTTGGACGGGCTCATCGATCTTGAGCTAAACCACGACCGCTCCAAGTGGTTATATGTTTTTCATATTTTAAGTATTAGAACGTAGTTTCAAAGCGATTTATTCATAAAAAGGTTTTTCTGTAATAAAAACCGATCCCTAAAACCATATGTCATTTTATAAGACGATAAAAATAATAAAGAGTTAAAGAGAAAAAAGTGTACCACGTGCTCAACACCAGGTGCTCAGGAAACACCAGTTTTTTTCATACAAAAACATTTAGTCTAATTCTGTCTTTCATCTGCCGTCTTTGTTTTCATACGTGTTGCTGAGATTTTTATTTGGAAATGTTTATTATTATTGGCTTTTGCTCTACATTTTTTTTAAAGTTATACTAAGAAATCGTTCATTATTTTACCTATCAAAGACAGCTAAAAATATGTTTTTTTTTAAATACCCGCTGATATACTTTTAAAAATTGCTCACTGCGTTTGTTTCCAAGTTAATCAACTTTAACTAAAAAAACTGGATATCTAACGCAAAACAGACTGATATGCATGCGGTATAAACAAACAAACATTTATTTTTATATTTAATAAGAAAAAGAGAAAAGTATTTTTTGGGAGCATGCGCACAGCATCTGCGTCAAAGTTTAAACGTAATCAAACGTAAACGATTGTAGGTAAGTTTTTTTTTTCGAAAAAGTACGGTTAGGTTAGATTACATCACTATACTTTGTAAAATTTTGCTTGGGTCCTGTGACACATGAGAAGATGATGATGATTTGGGATGTACTCCTCTATTATCCGACTCAGAATAAATGAATACTCTTTGTTGATATATACATGCATTTTCATTCTATTCTCATTCTCGATATAATATTAAACTCTTACACTAGCACATCCCTAGTAAAGTCATTTTGGCATCTGTCATAGGACCCAAGCTAAATTTTACAAAGTATAATGTGTATAATTAAAATCTTAGAATAGTTTCATAATATAAATTAATCCATCCTGTAGAATAATACATAATCGAGCGTGTTTCCCGGTTTCCTAATTTCCTGCAGTTACCCGTTCCCCTAATTCTTTCCACTATAAGTTAATTGGTCCGGTCGACATCTCTTAGCACGCGCTGCGGACGGAGCTTCCGTTGTGTCCATTTTTACTCTTAACTGTATTTTGATGATTTATTAACTAAAGGACCCATTACTCTAAGAAAAATGGGCCCACTATTTTTTTTTCTCGAGTTTGTCGATGATTTTTAGTTAATTTTCTAGAAAAATAAGTCTACTCTCTTATTACCAATCAGTTTTAATTTTTTTACCCGGGTTATTGAGTAATTAGATTTTTTTTGATGCAATATTTGAGGTCATTATTGTATTAAATGCTTTAATAATTGAAGATATGTATCTGTTTTTTATGTAATTAAACATTGTCTATTGATTGGTAAATGATGTGTTGATATAATTAAAATTAATTAATAAAAAAAAAGATTTCTTTTAGAATATTGTTTTGTTATCAAATCATTAGGTATCAAGTGGCCCAAAAATGGGCATTCCTCTTTACTTTTTTTACGCCTATTAGGTATGCGGTAGAGAGAAATCTAAAAACCGATATGTAAGTGATTTTGTTTCTGTGAAGAACAGTAGCGCCATCTATCCGTGACCGTGTGAGTGAGAGATCAACATCTTTGCGCAAGACCAGCATCACGATAACAATAGCGATCATAATTACGATTGCAGATGCTCTTAATCGCCCACTGACCCATAACATATTTGTGTTGCAATTTTGGTATACAATGAGAAGTGCAGTCTTTTTTTCTTTTTCGCGACGCGATGTATGACCAATATGACCATAGCAGCGTTACTAGATTTTTTTTTTGGCAAGTCGGGATTTCGGAACTTATTAAGTGAAAAAAGCGGGATTCTTCCTTCGAAAGCGGAACATAGTAAAAACATATATAATATAAGTGTTTAAATATGTATTTTTACGTGACAATAGTTAGCAAAAATAGCCATAGAAAATGTACTTTAGTAAAAATATAATATTTTAAATCAGATTTACCCTATCGTTAGGTAGTAGAGTCTTCTTCGGTTTCTGAATTCTTCGGTTTGCGTAACAAACCGTTATAACCATACAAATTTGACAGATCGTAAACGATAGTTATATCAAAATGTATGGGGAATGTGTCCGTTAGAAAAATGTGGTGTTTCAAATAATAGTCTGAAGAGTGAGTTACAAATTCTAACTCTTTTCACACAGTTTACAGTAAGCTTTATATTCATCCGACGTCACAACAAGTCCGAGAAGCGGGACTGAGTCTGATTTTAAAATCGGGACGTTCCGCCAAAATCGGGACGTCTGGCAAGTCTGGACCATAGTTACCTCCCCTATGCCGGCTTGAGACGAGTGTGCACTCGTTTGTTAAAATATTACCAAGTTAAATTGGTACTTTGCTAGAGCCTAAAGCGAAATAAAGAATAATGTATCATAAAACATATTATAAAAAAATAATCAGATTTTTTTTAGTAGAAATTTGTTAATATTTTCCGCTCGAGCGAGCGACGTCCCGCACATTCCTTGATCATCCAGCGTCATGTTTTTGTGTTTCCGTCAGAGCATCATCTTCATCTCGTCTGGTCAGTTTTTATTCACTTTCTTTACGTCGCAACTTTTCTCCGTAACGAGCCGTTTCTATTTAGTGCTGGGCCCTTTTTTACTATCCACGTGACAATCTAAATCTCGTTTCCAAAAAATATATCTAGTTATTTAATTACAAGTATTTTGTTATGGAGCCACGTCTTTCCTCCTTCCTACAATCTGGGATCCTTCAAGTGCAGTGTAAAGAGGCATCTCAAAAAGCCGGCATAGCGGGGGCGACTGCTATCTACGGATCTCCTTCTCTCATAGCAGTCGCCTTTGTTCATGGATCGCACTCTAGCTTAACATCAGGTGGAGTGCGGTCATATCTATACTAATATTATAAAGCTGAAGAGTTTGTTTGTTTTGTTTGTTTGTTTGTTTGTTTGTTTGTTTGTTTGTTTGTTTGTACGCGCTAATCTCAGGAACTACTGGTTCGATTTGAAAAATTCTTTTTGTGTTGGATAGATCATTTATCGAGGAAGGTTATAGGCTATATAACATCACGTTGCGATTAATAGGAGCGAAGAAACAGTCGAAAATGTGGAAAAAACGGGGAATATTGTTCATCTTTGAGGGCTTCCGTTGCGTGCGCTGCGAAAACCGTTCGAGATACCCAAAAAATATGTATGAAAGAATTATTCCTCTTTAAATTATCTAAAAAAATGTCCAAGACAGTATATGTCTATCTTTTAAGATTAACTCACAATAACCGTTTTTATGATAATCAAATCAAAATTGTTCATCTTTGAGGGCTTCCGTTGCGTGCGCTGCGAAAACTGTTCGAGATACCCAAAAAATATGTATGAAAGAATTATTCCTCTTTAAATTATCTAAAAAAATGTCCTCGACAGTATATGTCTATCTTTTAAGATTAACTCACAATAACCGTTTTTATGATAATCAAATTTGGTCGAAATTAATGCATATTAATCTTTATCCAAATAAATGTGTTATTAATTAAGAGTATTTAACTGTGAACACAATTGTCTTTGACATCGCCTAATTTCAATAAACATCTTATAAGATAATACAATTTTAAAATAACTCTGAAACAAAATTCACACGCGCCGTATGATGACGAGGCGGGGAAAGGCGGTGCTTGCGGGCGGAGGAGGATGTAGCTCTACGAGGTACCATGCCGCTTTAAAAAATATATTATTTTTAAAACTACTTTAAAATATATTCTATTAATTATGTAACTAAATCGTCCAAAATAAGTCGTGGGTAACAGCTATAGGTACTTTATAATAAAGCATTATCTTTATCTTATGTGTAACAATAACTTAAAAAACCCGGGCAGCGCCGGGCACCGTCAGCTATAACGAGATAAAATTTTAAAAAATCTGATACAACCGCTGCCTGCAAACATTTTTCTCTGTGAGGCATTGATATATAAAAACGCTCTCAATGTGACGCGAGAGAAAATACGACCGCAGTCACCTTTAGGTTCTCTGTCAGTTAGTATTTGAGTCGACAAGTAGATGTGCAATAACGCTCCTAATGTGACGCGGGAGAAAAGATGACCTCAGTCACCTTCTGTCAATTAGTAGGTATTTGACTTGACGGCAACATTGTCAAATCGTTTCTTTCATATAAGAGGCAAATATAAAACAAATAGGTATCTATTAGTTACTGAATAATAATAAAACTACTTTTAACCACAATAGTAACTATATAATTTGCATGGCTTCACATATGCGACAGGTGTATTCCGCCCTATCAATTACCTTTGTTCCCTAAGGGATGTAGGGCGTAGTATTTCCTTTCCGAAGTGTCGGCTGAAGTGGACTCCCGACTCAGTCTGTGTTGAGTGCTCGAGATGGAGGGACGCGTGCGGGATACACCAATTTTATATCCGCGATTGCGATTAGTCCTCCATCCGGATAATATCCATGTGAGTTATTGAATTCTAATTGTTTTTTTTTTAATTTGTAGTATCAAATATTGTTCTTTTGGTTTCCTATATTTTTTTAATTCACCATAATTATTTTACTTTTTTAATTATTTTTATTTTAAAGTTTATTTCATAACGATCAATATTGTAGAGTTTTGTTTTTCTTTGATTTATTTTATCGTGGATTTTAAGTTATTAAAGTGGAGCGTTTATTGTTTAGCGTTTGTGTGCAGGTGTCGGGTGTTATATTTAACCATGGTATTTAACTATCACTTTAAACAATGTATTTTTAGGTTTAGTCATTTATGTTTGGTAAATATATATTTAAAAAAACATTATATTTAAAGTAGTAGGCACTAGGCAGGCTGTTAGGCAATTATGTAATTTGATACTAGAAATCTCTATCAGATTATAATTAAGAAAATAAAAGGATAATGTCCACTCCCAAGAGAAATGGGCCCACAATTATTTTCCCCAGTTTGCCGATGATTATAATTTTTTTCAATAATAATAATCGCAAATTCTTGCAAACAAACGCACTTCACCATCCAACCAATACTGTTCCCTTGGCCTAGGCCCGCGAACATGTTAGTAACCGGCTACAGACCGAGAATATGTAAAAATAAATAAATATTAATAATAATAATTTATTCGCTTTGAAAAGGGTTATTAATTACAGTTGTTGTTGGTAATAAGTCCTCCTTACTCAGCTATATACGAGTATTAGTAACATGCAATCAGTTTTAATTTATTTTACCCGCATGAGTATTGAGTAATTAAACTTTTTCTGATACATATATTATAGAATATTAAAGGGTTTCAGGATAATACGCATTTATTTATGGTAACAGTTTCTGACACAACTCCCTCGCTTCTCTCACATCCACAATTCTCTTCATATAAGCTCTACGGTTATGGGTATTAGGCCAGCTTTCATAGGGATGCCTCGGATTTGATCGGAAAACACCCACTTTATTTAACGCATCCTTTCACAAGCTATCTCGTAAGGCGCGATTACTGAGTTGAAAAAATGGCAAATGATAGTTAGGTAAGCCCAAAACTCATCAGTGAGATTATTTAATTACAAATAACTTGTTTATCTCTATACAATTATTCCTCAATTAACCTTAAAGTAATTAGTTAAAATTGTTTTCAATTACTCGCAACAATTAGCCATAATCTTCATATTATGTGGTTGGTAATTGTGCGAATGTCTTTGTGTTTTAAAATCAGTGTTGTACTTTTATTAAGGTACAATCAACTATATTGTTATTAAACATTAGCTATTTATTACACCATAACTTTGTATACTTACTTCAGACGTCCGAGTATGTTGCCTTCGGGGCAGCTGTGGTCTAGGGGTTGAAGGCGTGAACTCGGTCGATGTGTGAGACCCGTATTCAAATCTCACTGGATCGGTATCAATTTAACTATGTTATGTGTATTTTGGTCCATTAATACTAGCTTAGTAAAACTTAAAAAATTATAGGTTCATAATCTTTGGTAAAGGATAACTTTCATCCCCTATTTCACCCTCTTGATGGAAGCTTGGGATTCTTTATTTCTAACCTAAAACCTCAATATGAATTTTTGATGATGGTTTTCCCAAGCGAATATTCATCTCCTATTTTACTGACTTCAGCTTACAATCGTACAATTTATGTCCTTACTAAATTTTACCAAAATCTATTGGGCGTTGTACCTATAAAACGGTAGGTAACAAACAAACAGACAGTGTTGCTTTTCTATTTATAATATTAGTATAAAGTATAGATTATCTAATAACGTTGTACGTACTCATTACACCATTACGAGATTGTTTGCTTAACATTACCGTATTTATCTTAAATTATCTTATATCAATAAGTAATATGTATTTAAACGGAAGTTGATAGTATGTCATCAAATAATGTAATTTGTAAAGTGGGAAATGTGAATAAAAGAGTTTCTTTGAATAGATCATTAAGTTGAAAATATCTGCGTACACTCGTGACCGCACTCTTGTTAAGAGAGTATCAAGCTCTTAGCTTACGCAGTGTTCGCCTTGTATGTGATATATGAACATATTGTATGTTATAATAATTACCTAATGCAGCTGTAGCTATTAGAAGTTATTTTTTTTTTAATTATTATTTTTGCCATATTAAAATGCTGAATTAGTTATTACTAGAGCGGCCGTGGTCTAGCGGTAAGACGGGTGAACTCACGATCGATGAGACCCGTGTTCGAACCTCGCTAAAGACCGGTACCAATGTAACTTTGTTATATGTACTTTGGTCGCTCAGTGCCTATAGGCACTATTAAAGAGTGGTAGGCAGACTGATGATGGTTATTTGTCCAGTCTGCCGTCCTGGGGTAGTACAACCACTTTCGAATGTAACACCCGTGAAGTGATCTTTCTGAAATAGTTTGAAAGTAGCCAGGTATAACGAGAGGAGTGTACACTGTCAATCTGGATGGTACATGCTCGTCTCCTCAAGCCGGCATAGTGGAGGCGACTGCTGCCCGGACAGGTCTCTTTGTAGTAGCAGTTGTTTCCATTCATAGACCTTAGACCATAGACTCTAGCTTTCAGGCGGAGTGTTGTCACATGCCGAGCTACAATAATAAAAAAAGAAAGTAAAAAAGTTTATTTCGTCTTAATAGTAAACTCTGAGCCAAACAAATTAATATTAAGTAAATGTCTAATTGATTACATTTATCTTGTTCACAGACAACAATAAAAGTGTACGCTAGATGTCTACGACCGGACATCGAATACAAGACTCTTTCCGTGACATGGAGCACACGAGCACGCGAGGTCGTCTCCACCCTCCTGGGGAAGTTCCGCATGAAGCATCGTGACCCGAGATTGTTTTATTTGAGCATGGAAGTGAGGGTCAGGGCGGCTGGATTAAGGACCACTTTGGTATTGGATGATGAAGCCAGACCTGCTGCTTTACAGGCCTGTCATCCAAAAGGTTATTCTAAGTAAGTCGCTATACATTTCATTAAATTTGACTAACTTCTGCTGCTCCGATTTTTTTCTTCCGATACAATGAAATGATCCTTACATGAAACTGAGGCGAACCGCTTGAAAAAATTTTTTCATCAAAATGACTCATTTCCATGGACAACTCAAGCTTGACCAGAAAAATTACTATGCCAAATTCGTTTTCATAAAAAAAGAGCAAATGGTTCCTAAGACTGTTTTCCTCTATTTCCTGTGGTTTAGGATTTCCCCATACTGTCCCAGTTAAAAAAAATACCCTGTATATAAATATACTTTACTAACTGCCATAGTTAGATGTGAAAAAGAATATCTCCGCCTAATGTAAACCTAGAGTGCGGTCCATGAACGGAAACAACTGCTACCACAGATAAATCTCTACAGGCAGCAGTCGCCTCAGCTGTGCCGGCCTGAGGAGACGAGTATGCACCATCTATATTGATAACTCTCGCTATACCTGGCTACTTTCAAACTGCTCCCGAAACGCGATAAGGTTACTTCACGGGTGTTACATTTGAAAGTCCTCCCCACAGAATCTATTTTTTTTTAATACCATTTAAATACTAAGCTAGTGGTCTGTCTGTGGGAGAAAAGGCGAGACTTGATGATGATGCTGGCTAAATTAGTGCTTGTAACATTGGTCGGAATTTGAACGAGATTTGAACACGGGTCTTATCGATCGTGAGGTCCGTCCTCTACCACTAAACCACGGCTGTTCATTGATAAGATGTGAGAAATCGAAATGGCTCTCGAAATTCATTGTAAAGACCACACTCGACATAAAAAAACATCGCCGCGTCCGTGCCGAAAAAAAAGTGTCTTTTCTTCTCTTCCGGCGACGGATTCTATTCTTATCCGTTCCATGGATACTGTATACATGCGTAAACAACTAATAAAACCCCTTCGTCTAGCATTTAAAACAAAACAGCTGTTGACAGTCAAAAATTACTTTTTAACTTCTAAAATAAGGGTTTATTTTTAACGGTCTATGGCAGTGATTCTCAACCACTGTGCCGCGGCACTTTTGTGTGCCGCAAAATTCTAAAAGTGTGCCGTCAAATTTTAGATAATATAATTATGTTAATATTATTAAATAATATGATTTAAAGAAAAAAAAATGCATTACAAGTATTCTTATTATTAACTTGTAATTAATCCCTTAATAAACGTACTGTTATTTTTGTAGTACATATTATTTTATTTCGCTCGTTTAAAATTATTACCATAAACTATTTTACGCGTGTTATAGGTAAGTAGATAATTTTTAAACTTATCTTTTTCTTTGTGTGCCGCCAAATTTTTAAATCGTGAAAAGTGTGCCGCATTAAAAAAAAGGTTAAGAACCACTGGTCTATGGGCTGAAACAATTGCTACCACAGAGAAATAATTACTGGCAGGAGTCGCCGTCGCTATACCCTGATATTCTCAAATCAATCCAGAAACACAGGTGTTACATATGAAACGGACGGGCCGGGCTAATAACCATCATCATTTTTTGTTATACCTATTTAATATCTCGTCTCCTCAAGCCGGCATAGTGGAGGCGACTGCAGCCCGTAGAGATTTCTCTGTGGTAGCAGTTGTTTCCATTCATGGACCGCACTCTAGCTTTACATCAGGCGGAGTGTTGTCACATGTCGAGCTACTATTAAAAAAAAAAAAATTAAAAAATGTGATTCTAGTCTCCTATTTACCCTTTAAACTTTAAAGTATTTAAAGTATATAAAATGTACGCAGTTTTTCATAAAAAAACTAATACTATGCTTTGTGTTTTTTTAAACATAAATTCGGGTTGGCACCATCTGTTGTTAAGGGAAGTCACAAAAAAAATTTTGATCCCTCTCAATTTAAATTTCAGGATGTAAAAACATCCTTCTCGAGTGGAAGATTTTATAAAATCAATTTTGTTTTTGTGAGATGTTTTTATAGTATTAAGTACCTGCAGACGCCAAAGATGTGATAAATAAAACTGCCTAAAAAATTACCTAAAAATAATATTTAGATGTCGTACAACGACAAGAGTGCACACTCATCGTCTTCCCAAGCCGCCATAGCGGAGGCGACTGCTGGTCTATAGACGTTTTTCTATATAGCCGTTGCCTTCGGTCATGGACCGCACTTTAAACAGTCCGGTGACAAAAAATAGACCATATTTATATTCGAAAAGTAGAGCGACAAATGTTATAACACATTCATCTACACACATTACACATTCGTCTCCTCAAGCCGGCATAGCGAAGGCGACTGCTGTCTGTAGAAATTTATCTGTAGTAACATTTGTTTCCGTTCAAAGATCGTACTCAGTTTAACGTCAGGCGGAGTGTTGTCATATGCTAAGATACAATAAAAGTATATTTTTAATTTCAGGTTCGCTCTACAAATGAGGCCAGGTGGTCTTGTCAAGATATACGACTCTGCTCTCATGTCATCATCACAATACAAATCTCTACTGATCAGCGAAAGAACAACTGCTGATGAGCTTCTCGCAATACTTCTTAACTGCTATGATTCGCGGGAGGCTGTGGAGAGATTCTCTCTTTATGAGGTAATAAGACACTTGCAGAACTTAACTATAAGGTTCAGGGCCGGCATAGGGAGAGCTATACATATACTTATAAATACTAACTACCCTTGTATTGAATAAAGTATATTTTTTTAATTGTAGTTCGGCATGTGACAACACTCCGCCTGATGTTAAGCTAGAGTGCCGTCCATGAACGAGAAACAACTGCTAGTACGTAGAAATTTCTGTTGAAAAAAAAACCAGCTGTTGCTTCCTCTATGTTGAGGAGACAAATGACTACTCAGATAGAATTAGCAGAAAAATCTTAAAAGTACAGAAAATTCCTATTGAGCGGGATTTTGATCTATACAAAAAAAAATCCCGTCCAATAGAAATTTTCAGGGCCAAAAAGCTAATTCTATCTGAGTATTCCAAAGTGATCCCGAAATGCCACAAAACATATATCTCCATTTTAATTCCAGGTGTGCACATCTCAGGAGTACGAACGGAAACTCCACCCGGATGACTTACCTCTAATGGTGCAGAGATCTTGGTCCGGTACCGATTGCCATTTCAGAGTGAGAAGGAACCCACGAGCGCCGCCCTTACCACCGATTACACCGTTGCCGCCGTTGCCACCACGAACTCCAGTCGACGATGACACTACGAGGGCATTGTCAGCTCTGTCCTTGGAAAGCGAATCGGATCAGCAAACGTACCGACCGGTTTATAAATTCCCGACCATTAATTATTGTAAAGATCAGAAAAATGAATATTTATATATTTGAAGTTATATCTTCATTTCACTTTAATAACAAAGTTTGTGATTCTTACATTTTCTGTTAGGCTCTCACACGTACCACTTTCCAACCACAGACCAGTGTTTGTATCGACTATTTTTGTGAGTAGAGTTCGGTTAGCATCTGAGACGATTTATACTAATTTACCACTTTTTTTGTGGTCGATGTGGGTGGAAAGTGGTATGTGTGAAGATTTAAAGAGTTTGTTTACTGAGGAAATTCGCTCGGTCAAACTTTTAAGGGGTTATTTTGACGAAAACGAAATATTAAATTTGAATGTTATTATCTGATTTTATTAGTTACAGGAAAAATTATGTAGCAATAATGTGTTCTTAGTATACGAGATTTAAATAAGCGAAGATAATTTTTGTAAACAAACATTTTTAACGCGTTTTTCTTCTATTAAGTATTATATAATGAATTTTTATTTATTAAAAATATGTTGTATGAAAATAATGAAATCCTTATGTATTATGTAATCCTTATGGTTAAATAAATGTCATAGCAATTTACAATGATTAGCCTCGCTTAATTAAATTAGGTACATTATATGTTTGTCTTAAATGTGACGTCATTTCTAAGATGTAAGAAAAAATATGTTGTGTATAGGCAGTCTAAAAATTAAGTGAAAGTGTAAAAAGTGATACTAGTCGATGTATGAAGAAATCAGTTTCGGGACTATGAGAAATTTAGGATTTTATTTTGTACATATTTTGTAAATATATAACGTGACCTCACTCGCTTTGTCTTTATGAGATTGTAGATTCTCTGTTAGGGCGTTATCACACTAATTTATTTCTCCTTTTCTTATTTAGTGTAACATCGTCCTTACATAGTGAAAAAAACCAAAGAGATTTTGCAATTTAGAATTTTATTACTAATTAATTAAAAAATCTAATATTGTATTAAAGAGCTTGAGAAAAAAAAATGTTAAAATATCCTGAAAAAAATTGTACCTGTTTTTAATAATGTTTCGTAAATCAATTTTGTAATTTATATCTATAAAAAATGTAAATAGTTTTACAGTGTATATTAAAAAACCCTGTAACCTGAATTAATTTAATCTTTTTTCACGGTTTTCAAGTTCAGTGATTTGCTATATAATTGTATTGTAATAGAATAGAGTAAAAAGTATCGGGACTAGCATCAAATCCGCTAGATCTTGGTGATTCAGTACTTTCACAAAATCCTGTTATTATTTAGCTAGTAGAGGACCAAAGAGGCAAAATTAGCTAAAAGTTTTGTAATATATATATCTAATATATGTGTTAATGTTTAAATTATTTATATTACTTGTTATTATAATTGGTCATCGAATTTAATCAGACTATGTCGTCGCTTGGACATAAATAAATAAACATAAAACAATGTTTTTAATATTTGTATTTGTTTTATTTACACTTTATTTATTAAATAAGAAAACGTTCGTATTTGCTAGATAAATAAATGAAACGCAATCTCGATAAAGTGTTATTTACAAGAACGATTGCAACAGTATTCAATTTGTATAAGACGCGGCACATGCGATAATATAATATAACGGTAATAAAGTATGTATGTACAAGTCACATTATAATAAATATACGCTCTCTCTCCGTCTCCGCGGCCGAAGCGACAACATAACCACTCACTGAAGCCACACTCACATCCTCTCAAGGCACATCGACACATATCGCTATAAGCCTCTCAGATAGCGTTCAGAGCGCGCCGCGACTGACCACCCTCGTTGCGATACGCGCCGCGAGTGTAGTCGTGACCGTACGCCTCCCGGGACTCCCGCGATTCTCGAATATCGCGCGAATCCCGTACGTCGCGCGAATCTCGCGAGTCCCTCGCGTCTCTCGCGTCCCTCGCGTCTCGCGGGTCCCTCGCGTCGCGCGTCTCCCTAGCGTCCGGATATCGCTCTTCGGCGTATCTCTCATCACCGTATCGCTCATCGGCGTATCTGTCGTCCGCGTATCTCTCCTCCGCGTAATGATCTCGCGTGAAGTGGTCTCTCTCCCTCGCGTGATGCTCTCGTTCTCGCGAGTAATGTTCTTTCTCGCGCGGATATCGCGCGTACCTCTCTCGGGCGTAATACTCTTCCTCCTCGAGTCGTTCCGGCCTGCTCTGTCGCGGTCTGCCCCCTGAAACACACGCACGCGCTCACTCTACGCACACGACAAGGGCGACACACGCGCACTCGCAGGCACACACACAAACACGCGCGCCGGGTCTCAGGCCGGGCTGATCGATTCTGGATCGGGGACCGGTACGGAGCACGCGTACTCACACACGTCCCTAACAAGAGCGCGGATGCACCTTGCCCGGAGCGGGCGGCACCACGCCGACGGGCGGTCGCTGTCCGACTGTAACAAGCGCGCGAGAGGACCCTCACATTAGTACAAGCGCACGCTCAACACGGCAAGCGTTAAGTACCGAGTAAATCTTAGTAAAACCTTTGTGTGGTCGTCTCGTGTGATATGTGAATGTCTTCCCGCCGCGGGTTAATATGCCTGTCCTGATGCTGGTACTGTAATTAATGGACCGACGTGTCAGAGAGGGCGACCTGTGAGAGGAGTGCATGGCGGAGGCGGGAGAGGAATCTCTATAAGACAACATCAATATATCTACAACACAAATACAGAGTAACACAATCATTCGTCCTCAATATACGACAATGTACGACATAGAAAAACTAAACAAGAATATACTAATTCATTTATTTGATCAATAAAGCATTCTTATAATGCCAAAACATTCCCAATAAAAAAGTATATTCTGGTTTAATCATAGTAATTCTATGCAAAAGTATGCATTACCTCCTCTTTCTCGTTCATACGTGTATGAATCAGTCCGTTCCCGCGGGTGTCCTCCAGTGTGAGCAATGGGATCAAATGGCGCAAATAATATTATAAATAAAGAGTATAAATGCTGGTAATGGGTGGGCTTTTGAATGCGTGATACGGTGGGATATTGGATTATTATCAACATATGGAAATGTGTTTGTGCTAAAATGACAGATACGGTTTCGTGTTTCCCTGAAATTACTCATCAAAACCTGTGTTTAGAGAAATAAACGTGTACCTATGAAATAGTAGATACTCACCGGGTTGAGCTTGTTGCGCGGCATGTTGAGGACGATGTGGCACCCGTACATCGGCGGCTGGAGGTGAAACCATTGGAGGATGGGTTGCACGCCAGTAAGTCTGAAAGAGAATTAACTTTTTTCTTATAGTACTCCACCTGATGTCCAGTTGGAGTGCGGTCCGAAAACTGAAGCTGAAGGAAACGTGACTAGGTCACTTCAAAGTGTTACAATTGAAAGTGGTGACAACATAACAATAACCAATAACCATCATCAGTCTGTCTACAACTTTTTCCTCACCATTTGTTGATAAATTCATACCTCTAAATATTCAGCAATATGTTCACACGCATCTTCTAACTGATTCTCATCAAGTATCACATCGAACATCTCAGGTGGACATTGAGCTAACTTCTCAGCAGCCACCATTTGTACAGACATATTCTTACTCTGACCTTTACCCCTACAACAAATAAAAACGTGTGTGGCTGCAGCAGGTAGTAAAACTTTCAATACATAGACTGTGAGATTACTAGCGACATCTTCAGGATACTAGCCAAGTCGCTACACATAGATAAATGCATCGTGAAACTTGTACAGATCAAAATGCAACATACCTTGATTTAATTAATCTTTGAAGTACTTTAGGACTGGATATCTTCAAATACACTAATGTTGGCGCTAATGAAGTCTTCGATAACTGTGACGGATGATTGATTGTATCACAGTCCAATACTACCAATTGCAGTGTGCGAGCCAACTCGAATATCCGCTCGATTTCGTTCTGTTTTTGGGAAGTTCATATTAATTTTGAGAAATTAAATAATCTACTCCGGAGAAGACGATGAAATAGATACAGCCAGAACATATCTTAGTAGTATTATGGTAAATAGAGAATTATTTATTAAGGACACCAATCTAGTGAGTTTTTCTAGCGAAATAGCGCAACCATAGCCTAATAATGCTTTGTAATATGCAGAAGATTATATTCTTAACTAGCTATGACGAGTTTGATTCTGAAAAAGAAGCACTAAGCCACACCATGCTGTAGACACCCAAAAAAGCTATTAATGAAGTTTAGCTTGAACACAATCCAAATGTTAGTGACTCCGAACAAACATTAGCGATAAGTTATTTCAATTGAATCTGTGACCTGAACTTCTGCTAGACAATTATTTCTGGAATTCGCCCTATCGATAATAGGTCTCTTCGTTGGTTGGCTATTAAATAAAGATTTCTTTGCGATAGAAATATCTGCCGTGACTCGCGTTATGATGATTCTGAAATATTAATAATATTAAAATTGATCATTAGTTATACCTGAACCTCCGCCATACACGTCGAACGAGAATTAGATCTCTCCATGATGGCGCGCTTCGAAGGATTGTTTAGTAGGGACCTCTTTGCCAGAGATATGTCTGCCATCACACGAGTTATTATTATTCTGAAAATATTATTAGTATTCGACTATTATTTGGGTGTAACGTATCTCGAATATTTATTATAATTATTTTCAATGCTTATTTAAAAATTTTGAGTATGTGAAAAAGGTGTTCCTCCGGGTACGGTATCGGACCTATAGTAAATGACCAGTGGTGTTGTATGATATATTTGTATTGACAAATACTGTGGTGTATTCTTTAAAATCATAAAGTAATATTATTCTATTATAACATATCGAATTCGACATACCTGCCTTCAAATCTTTTCTTTAAGTAATCAAAGAGCGCTTTCTGCATCATATCAGTCACCTCGTACCCTTTCAGTGATGGTCCCACCAGTACCACGGGTCTCATAGACGGGACCACGTCGTATGGAGTACACGCCTCCTGCTTTTTGAAGAACGGTTTCCTCTTTTCTTGTTTACTGGATAGATTGGCAGCGGCGCCACGGTTATCGCCTTCGTCACCTGAAATTACATATTAAGACTCTTTTCAATTTGTTCTGACCTTTTCTCATTTTCTTTTTTGCATTTTTTTTTACGATGAGATACAAAAACTTCAACAGTTTCATAGGTATAAACAAAAAAAAAAAACAATAATACGTTATATATTAACAATACAATAAATAATAATAATATTAAAAACTATTTGATTTAATAACCAGAAACATACCCAGTACATCAAGACAGTAAGAAGTGAGGATTTTGTGAAATGTCAGATGCAAATGTAACGTGTAACAATTAGCAACTATCATCTATTATCAAATCAAAAAACATCAATGACTGATGAAAATAAAAACTTTAGAGAAGATAGTTTTTAATTTGACAATGAAAATTAGGCAACTAATTCTATAACTATTGAAACTTTAACAACTTCTCACCTTAAATAGGACGTAGGTAACCTAAAACAAAGAATCAAAGAGACACAAAACAATTATATAAGAAAACATTAAGATCTAAGCCTAAAATTGTTAGCAGTGCAGCTTTCACTACAAACGAAATAAATGCAAAAACGTAAAATAAAACATCTAAGCAAAATAAATTCACAATGACAATGGCAATGCATATCGTACGAAGCAGTTAACAAAATTATTTGAAAAGAGAAATTAAGGGTCAATTTTGAACAAATATATTAATTTTAAATTAAAACCAATTACAACATTTTTAGAAGGTTGAAATACTTTAAAATAACTTTCAAATTGCATGTAATTTATTGTCATGCTTAAGAAAAACATTCTGGAGAAGACTATGGCCAATTCTGTTTAATAAAATAAAGGTAATTGAGCATATATACGCGTATATACAAGGTGTCCCAAAACTCAACGATAAGCGGGCACCAGAGGGTAGTCCTGCTCATGACTACTCGAGAAAAAAATATAAGAAAAAATAATCTCCTATTTTTAAAAAAATACAACAAAAAATTAAAATCTTTCGAAAATTGACAACCCTTATGATATTTTTAACTACCATGACCACAATTTTTCAAATATTTATAATATTTATATATTTATAATATTTCAAAAGATTTTTACTTACAGCCCATTTTAACACATCGTCGTGTAAAAAAAAAGTATGGACACTACTATGGCAAGTTTTTTTAAAAATTGACGCAAGTATCCAGGATTCTAAAATGGTATAATGCTCTAGGAAAACTGGCTACAAAAAAAAACCATGCGTATAGTACTAAACAAGAACCAACTTTCACAAATCTTTGTTTGTTGATAGTAAACACTTTTACCTACCAAAAATTGCTTTTTTTTCTTGTTAAAAAATATTGAACGCAACAAAACAAATGGTACAACAAATGATATTTATTTTTTACCGGATACGTTTCGGGGAGTGTGCGCAAGAGCTACAAAACCTGGTTCTATCGTCCCCTTTCTTCTATCGGACGTCCGGGCACCCGGAGAGGTACCATCCATTTATGGTTCAAGTCCCTAAAGTGCGTACGAGGCGTTTCGACAACACGTTCCTCGTGCGTACTGCGAAACTGTGGAACTCCCTCCCGGTGTCTGTGTTTCCCGACACGTACAACATAGGTCTCTTCAAATCGAAGGTGAACAGGTACCTCATAGGCAGGCGTGCTCCACCTTATACCGCATCACTGCTTAACACCAGGCAGGGTGTGGTCAAACGCTTGCTTACTAAGCATTAAAAAAATCAATTTATAATTTTATTAATATTACAGTAAATATTCGAATTATTCGCTACCGGCAATAATACAGGCACAACATCGTCTTAAAAAAGATCGTTTTATTTGTCGTGCATATCTTCTACCATTGATATGTTCCGCAGCCTGAGTAGTTTTTTGGCGAAGCTCGTCCAATGTTGCAATTGATTTTGAGTAGACCCTGTCTTTGAGACAACCCCAATAGAAGAAGTCCAGAGATAGGATATGACCAAGTCGCCCAATCCAACGCCCTGGATACTCTTGATTTAAGTATTCTCGCACAGGACGGGCATAGTGAGCAGGGCAACCATCATTTTAAAACCACATGTTTTGTAAATCTATTATGGGCACGTCTTCCAATAATTCTGGCGAGTCATTTTGTAAAAAGTTTAAATAACTATTGCCATCTAAGTTTCCTTCTAACTCAAAGGGCCCTATTGTTATTCAACAACGAATATCTACTATTTAACTTCTAAATTTTATTGCCTACGCACGTTTTCATGCAAATTCCAAGAAGTTGCAACAAAAAATCAATTTTTGGTAGGTAAAAGCGTTTATTATCAACAAACAACGATTTATGAAAGTTGGTTCTTGTTTAGAAATAGTACGCAAGTTTTTTTTTTGTGGCCAGTTTTCCTAGAGTATTGTACCATTTTAGAATCCTGGATACTTGCGTCAATTTTTAAAAAAACTTGCCATAGTAGTGTCCATACTTTTTTTTTACACGACGATGTGTTAAAATGGACTGTAAGTAAAAATCTTTTGAAATTTTAATGTAAAAAGTAGTTTTGATTGATTTTTGTGTGAAAACTACAGGTAATCTGGTATTTTTAAGGGTTGTGATGGATAGCAGTGCTACTTAGGTTGCCGATACAAAAAAAAAATTATAAATATTTGGAAAATTGTGGTCATGGTAGTTAAAAATATCATAAGAGTTGTCAATTTTCGAAAGATTTTAAATTTTTGTTGTATTTTTTTAAAAATAGGAGATTATTTTTTCTTATATTTTTTTCTCGAGTAGTCATGAGCAGGACCATCCTCTGGTGCCCGCTTATCGTTGAGTTTTGGGACACCTTGTATACGACATAATAGAAATCGCATGCGACCTTAAGAATTTGTATAACAGACTGATAAAAACGGAAGAACACCACTTCTACACATTCGGGAGTATTTATAATAAGAAGTCAATATTATTGGATTGATGCCCAAAATAACCTAACACATATTAAAACCAATTTTATTATAAAAAGAGAGTGTTACAGAAATACAAGTGCATTATACGTAATCAGAAAAAGAAAAGCTCGTCTCCTCCAATGGATGCATGGATTTAATGTAAGATGACGTACCAGGCGTGGGTGGAGTGCTACCTCTGCTGGCATCGGCGGCGAGATTGGCCGAGGACGAGGGCCGCGGCGGGTATCTGCCTCTAGCGCCCATTCCGCTGCGGATGGACTCCAGCTTCACCGGCGACGGAATGAACCCGACATCGCTGCCTTCCTTCACTAGACGACCGATCCACCAAAAGTTGTCATACTTCTCCTGAAAACGTTAATTAACAGCTATTATAATTAGTGTTTGCAAAAGAGCTCATTGCATAAGCTTCTGATCAGACTGTTGTAGAGAAACCATAAATTTATTACACGTGTAAGCCTCGTTTAAATAAATACAACTATAATTATATCGGCAAATACTTAATTTATAAATTTAAACATACCTTGATGTGTAAATAATCTCGGACATCGAAAGAGATTGCGCTGCCGTGCACAGGGGAGTCATCGTCGAGAGCACCATCATACGATACATTTGTGCGCACGGCAAACGCCACTGGTTTCGTCTGAAAATTATAACAAACATGGTTACACTGTCAGCTCGATTGCTACTACAACTACAACCATTGCTAGAGATGTTTGATTTCCACATTTTGGCATTTTTGTTTAACAATTCATGTCAATGCTGCCACTGGTGTTTAAGGAAAAAGAGAGATGCAACCGGAATAGAGTGAAGCCCAGCTTTAGATACCGTTGTTAGGAGAAGACTGCTGCAGTGAAACGGAATTGAAAATAACCATAGAGAATGTATAACCTAAGCTACTCTAAATGGGTCACTGATTATTAATTCTATAAATGCTTCAGAAGGTATAGTCACGTCAGTGTGCGTCCAAGTCAGATTTCATTAAAGAAAATATTCTAGGAACGTAGTAATATTATGGAGTATAGGCAAATGTGAATTAGTGATTAGGTATATGATTTTTAATTCTTTGCAGTGTAAAGAAAAAATATAAATCGCATACAAGCTGCATTACTTCCCACGAGACTAATTATTATCTAATAATAAAAAAGACGAACGTGTTCCTTCCCCTATAATTTGTAGAAACATTATTGCATCTATTATTCAGCTTATGATTGCATGTCATGAATAAATGCTACTGAAATACATACTGAAAAAAACATTTTCCTCATTTTCTTTCAATTAAAATAATATAATCACTTTTAAAAGAAAAACAAATTAAGATATATTTACCAAAAATGTGAATTAGTGATTATTAATTTGTTGTTTGTTGAAATTGTTTATTTACCCGTGCTTTATCAAGTTGACTAATGGCTGCAGCCTCCCTTTCACGTCGCTGCGATTCTTTGTCCTCGTCAAGCGACAGCTCTGAAGATGGTTGGGAATAGTTGGAGTCGGCTGAACCCTGCGATTTGGACAAAAAAACACATCTTAATTATAGTATGGAGCGGGTAAGCTTAGATTCTTCCAATAGGGAGAAAAAGGAGAATGCCCATTCGCCTAAGAAAAATGGGCCCACAATTTTTTTCTCGAGTTTATCTATGATTTTTAGTTAATTTTGTAGAAAAATAACTCTACGTTCCTTATCATCAATCAGTTTTAATTTTTTCACCTAGGTTATTGTGTAATTAGAGGTTTTCGGATGCAATATTTTTTTTTTTTTTTTTTTTTTTATTGTAGCTCGACATGTGACAACACTCCGCCTGATGTAAAGCTAGAGTGCGGTCCATGAATGGAAACAACTGCTGCTACTACAGAGAAATCTCTACGGGCTGCAGTCGCCTCCACTATGCCGGCTCGAGGAGACGAGCATGTACCATCTAGATTGACAGTGCACACTCCTCTCTTATACCTGGCTACTTTCAAACTATCCCCGAAACGCGACAAGGTCGCTTCACGGGTGTTACATTCGAAAGTGGTGGTACTGCCCCAGGACGACAGACTGGACAAATAACCATCATCAGTCTGCCTACCACTCTTTAATAGTGCCTATAGGCACTGAGCGACCAAAGTACATATAACAAAGTTACATTGGTACCGGTCTTTAGCGAGGTTCGAACACGGGGCTCATTGATCGTGAGTTCACGCGTCTTACCGCTAGACCACGGCCGCTCAAAAATTTGAGGTTATTATTATTTTTAAAGCTTTAAAAATTGAAGATATTTGTTTTTTATGTAATTAAACATTGTCTATTGATTGGTAATCGCAGTGTTGATATAATTAAAATGATTTAAAAAAATATATTATTTTAGAATATTGTTTTGTTACCAAACTATTATGTATCAAGTGGGCCCAAATCTCCATTCTACTTTCTCAAAATTCGTATTTGAATTCTTGAAAAGAGATCTTAGCATATAGATCTTACGCAAAAGCGATTTTGTTGGCTCTGTTTGTCGCAGTAAACACGATTTTTGTAACTTTAAAAAAATATATATAAATGAAGTGTAAAACTTCAGTGAAAAGAGTGTACGCCTGCGCATCTATCCCCGCTACATTCGCTCGTGTCACGAGAAAGAATGAAATGGTCACTATGATTTGCTATAAGCTCAGGCGCGTCAACAACGTAGAAATATTACGTCTTGTGACGTCATAGCCCACCCTCTTAGATCGTTTAACTCTACCCCTTGTGTAGGGGTGGTGTTTAAATAGATTTTTTTATGGTACCCTTATTCTCAAAACAAATCTACTTACTCGTATTATAAAAATGTATAGGAAACTAGTTATAGCTGAATTTGATTTTTGGAGAGTGGTAGGCAGACTGATGATGGTTATTAGCCCAGTCTACCATCCTGGAATAACATCACCACTTTCGAATGTAACACCCGTGAAATGACCTCTTCACGTTTCGGAATCAGCTTGGAAGTAGTCAGGTTATAACGAGAGCAATGTGCACTGTCAATCTGGATGGTGTACATTCGTCACCTCAAGCCGGTAACTGTTGTAGCAGTCGTTTCCGTTCATGGACCGCACTATAATTTAAAAAAAAAGTACCATTAGTAACTGGAAGAAATTCGTCAGATTTTACTAGAGTTAAAATTAAAATAGGCACTTATAAACCATTTATCTAACTAATATCTCGAATATGCAATGGTTATTGATCAGTTCAAGTGCTTTTAAAATTTGGCACAATTCCAATGGTTTTTTAGTGCAACCTTGCATGTAACACGAAATATACCTAACTTTTAAAAACCCCCGTTAACAATTAACTATACATTTTATTACTATATGTTTAACTAATAACAACTTTGGAAAGATATTGTATCATCACCCACATTCACTATGCTGAACTTTTGTCTTATAGTGTCAAGTTATTAAATAAAAATAAAATAATTTTTTTAATATATATTTTTTTAAATAGATAGATAATTTAATCTTTAAAATACATTGCTTGTTATAAACGTATTGGAACAACACTACCTGTGAATTAAAAAGGCAATGAAACGTAAACATTAATTAGGTATATGATTTTTAATTCTTTGCAGTGTAAATAGAAAATATAAATCGCATACAAGCTGCATTACTTCCCACGAGACTAATTATTATCTAATAATAAAAAAGACTAACGTGTTCCTTCCTCTATAATTTGTAGAAACATTATTGCATCTATTATTCAACTTATGATTGCATGTCATGAAAAATGCTACTGAAATACATACTGAAAAAAACATTTTCCTCATTTTCTTTCAATTAAAATAATATAATCACTTTTAAAAGAAAAACAAATTAAGATATATTTACCAAAAATATACAAATCAATAAACGAGTCAATCAACATCGATACACATGAAATTTTCAGCACTTTAAGCACTTAACCTTATAAATGTACAATTTAACAGAACCACGAAAGGTTTTTTTTTAATAATAAGCAAAAGCAATATTTTGTACAAAAATAACATACAGGATCACTTAATAACAGTGTGTAGTGGAATGCGCGCGCACCTGTGTAAAGAGCTTGTTGTAGCCGTTGTTTTGTGTCGTGTATCCCATGATGTTATTGCGGCATGGTTTGCGGTGGTCCCCGCGGACCACGAGTGGTATACCGTCCGGGTCTGCCGTGGTGACGGAACATTCGGGACGAGTTCTGACTGTTGCGGACGAATGTCGACTGCCCGCGTCTCGCCCCTCGCTTTATTAGGTGCCACTCTTTTAATTCGATTGGGTTTGTTTATTTGATTCGATATTCTAAAGTCGACAGTCACTTTACAGAAAATATAAGTAGATTGTTATTTAAATATAACGTTTAATCTTTAGTTAATAAAAAAAGTTTAAAAAACTACGTTTTCCTTTTTTTTTTTAACCCGACAGGTTACGCCAGTCCCATCATAACTTAAACATTTATTACTTAAACAATTAAACTAACTTATAACTAATACTTAAATCTACTTTCAAACTACCTATCTTTAATAATGTTAGCAATAAATTTGTATATACAGATAGCAGAGTAGGACAAAGGATCTATCAATGCTGCATTATATACACCGACATCCCATTTATTTAAATTTAGTTCCTTCATTAGTCTTTCTCTGTCAGCCTGTCCCCTGACACAAGTGGTCAAAATGTGTTGAACGTCTTCTAATTGATCACACAAACCACAATTAGAAGACGATGTCTTTCTCATCAACATAAAAAATTAATATTACCAATTATCAAAGCATTTAGTACAATAATAACCTCAAATATTGTACTAGAAAAGTCGAATTACTCAATAACTTGGGTGAAAAAAAATTAAAACTCATTGGAGATAAGGAATGTTGATTTATTTTCCTACAGAATAAACTAAAAATGATCGTGACAATCGAGAAAAAAAAAGTGGGCCCATTTTTCTTAGGCGATTCCTTTAAATGATGAAAATTAGATTTTTTTTTCCACTGTTATTAAATTACGTTTAACCTAAAAAATGATATTATTGTTTGATTATACACTATTTAATTTTCCTTATCTAAACTGGAGAAAATATGTCGAAAGCAATCTAAAAATCGAGTTATCAAAGTACACCTTCTAAAGAAGTTGACAATGAATGGATTGCGCGCGCAATAACTGTAGTCAGGAAACGCGTGTAACTCGTCAGGATTAACTTAACACACACACCATTGTCGCCTGTACATATAGCTCACCAATACGTCATACATTAAACAACTATTAAGAGTCAAACGGGACTGTAAAACTGTTCGGCCAGTCCTTTTCATGTCATTCCATTAAATTGTTCCTTCCAGGCCACGTCTTTCCTTCTTTCTACAACATATCATCCTTCAAGCGCAGTGTGAAGAGGCATCTCACAAAGCCGGCATAGCGGGGGCGAATGCTGTCTACGAATCCCCTTCGCTCATAGCAGTCGCCTCCGTTCATGGATTTGAATCGCACTCTGGCTTAACATCGGCTTAACAGCTTATATTAGTGAACGCACTAATGAACTTATATTAGTGTTAGTAATAATAACAAAGAACACGCTGACTCCTGAATTAGTTATACACTGTTTTTCAGGAGTCAGGTTTCACCAATTACGGGACTAATGTTATTAAAATTTATTATAAATATACAAAGCACAAAACACAATAAAAAAAATACTATACTATAAAAATAAATACCTACTATAATTACGTAAAAATTATTGAACCGCTAATAATACATTTTCGGCATATAATTTTGGGTTGTTAACCATTTCGTTAAAGTTGTTTTGACTTGATGTTTGTCGTCATAGTAGATGTTACAGCATTGGTTTATTTTGTCATATAGGAAGGGGTCCATGAAGACAAAGAAACGTCTGATGAATGGCTTAAAGGACTTATAGTGTTGTGTATTACAGGGCGACGTTTTATTTCTGTACTGTTGAAACTTTAGTTGTGGCGTATGTGCTTGGGAAAAAGATAAGATATTTTTGCTCTTCCAATATATAAAAATAAATGTTTGTTTGTTTGCCCCGAATCAAACGTTCTTTTAGCGTTAAATGGCCCGTTTATGCTCTGTTTACGCGGATATAGCTATATATTTCGAATCATTAAAAATTAGGAATTAAACACTAATTAATTAATATTTACGCATAAAAAGTATAAAATAGCTAAATATGATGAACAATGATTTCAGTGCTGGAAGAATATAATATAAAAAAGTATAAAAAAATTGTTTAAACATAATATAATATATATTTAATAACGATTGTATTAAAGCATGTAAGCTATGCTGTAAACGTCAACTAGTGCTGGAAGTGTTCAGTAAATAATTGACTATTTGTCGGTTTGTAGTGGCGTAAAGTTGGACGCATGCGTGTTGGGCGGGCGCGACAAGGATCGATGGGCGGGGTAACAAACCGGCGACTCTGACCTACTTCCAATCTATTGCCCTTTAAACAATACACGATTAAATAAAGTGCTTTTTTAAATTGTCTACTAACAACTTAAATAAAAAGACATATACATGGAAATAAGAGACACTTTGTTAAAAATCAACACTTTTCGTTGGTTTGCCGTATATCATTACTTCCCAGAATTTGATCCTTATCAGGAACACTATCAGATGGGGCAATTATACAGCGTGTTTTATTTTTTAAAAATCAACAGGTTCGATTCCTGGTAAGGAAAATGGATTTATCAAAAATCTAATAATGCAGTTTTAATTTTCATCAAAATCGGCATCGAGACTCCTTTCAGTATTTTTCGATATCTCTTATAGTTTAGGATTTGGCCATGAAAGCCCACTTGAAAAATTCATTCTGTATGCAATGTGGCGCCCCGTTAGGACGTAGCAAACGATATTTTAAAGTAATTTATAACATAAAAATAGTCAAAACTAATAAATTATAATACAAATATAATTACTTAATAGCTACCGCAACGTGGATAGAAGGAGACCTAATAATTTTATTAAATATTTAAGTCAATTAAATAATTACCAACCAAATTACCTTGAGCATCTTTTAATTCTAAAATACGTATAGTGATTTTTATTCTTTATTTTATTTTAGGGCTTACGCTCACAAATTAATCTACAATAATAACATATACGCAAAAAAAAAATTTAACAAATCTAAAGTGGCTACAGAGCCGGGTTCAGACAACACACTATTGTATTTCTTAAACATAGATAAATCTCCTCAATTTCCATTAAGAAACGAATTAATAATTCATAACTCTAAAATCGTTCACCTGTATTCAGTGAACAAACTATATCTCATAATACTCTAGCAAGTAACAGCTGACAGTGTACAGTTCAATGGCTCGGCAACAAGTCGCATGACTCACAACATGCTTAACAAAGCCAGCAATGTACACAGAAATATATAAAACAACTTTAATACGCTTTTAACTTTTCCTTAATACTGAACTTTATGCAGAAAAAGTCAGTCTTTTGTATGTGTGTGTGTGTGTATTAAGCTAGGCTGCGGTACATTAGAGAAATATCTGAGAAGACACATCCGATATGCCGATTTGAGAAGACGAATAAAACCAGTAGACTGGGCTAATAACCTTTGTATTTTTTAAATGTAGTTCGGTATATACACTTCGCCTGATGTTAAGCCAGAGTGAGGCAACAACTTGCTACAACACAGAAGTTACTGAAGACAACAGTCGCCTCCGCTATGCTGGCTTAAGGAGACGAACGTGCACCATAAAGGTTAACAATGCACACTTCTGCTATCACTTATTAATTTCATTTTAATTTCTAACAATAAATTTTAATTACCTACCTATGTTTGTAATATTGCGTTTTTAGCTAATTTTGTTCATTCGGAATTCTTTCGAGTCTTTTGACGTTAGTTATAATATTAGTCATTACATTCTTTGAAAATATACATTTGTAAACACTACTACGGACGTGTATAAAACAATAGAACCGGAAAATTGAACCCTAATCCAATCAAAATAAAGCATAAGATAAAAACAAAACTATTAAAAGCTAAAATCGTCTTTCGCAGGAAACTACAATTACTAACTTGCACTACGTTAATTCATTCATGAAAATTCTTTGAAACATTACCTTTTTATAACAGTAATGAACAATTTAATGTTAATAAAACACGCAATGTAAAGTCCACAGACTTCAAAGGCCCCAGTATCTCACTACCAATAGGATAGCTTCATTTGATTGTTTGTAACCTCGGCGGTCAAAATAATATTGTGTGATTGGTGAAGAACTACACGCTTCGTTCCCACTGGGGTAGGCAGAAACTATGGAGCGCAGGAGACTCCTCACTCTACATACCACTTTCGCTTCGACTACATCCATTACTCCCCTCATGCATGCACGTCGGCTGAGGGTGCTCATCTGACCCTTTCTGAGCAGTTTACCTATCTGAAAAAGGTCTTCATTGGGCGCCCCCTTCCGATACCGCCCCTACTTTAGCGCAATAAATCTTTTTAGTTAATCTCCTTCATTTTAGGTTTGCATATATTCTGGATAATTTGTTGTGGTTGAAAAGAGACCTTAATCTATTTTATATGTAAATATTGTATATAAAGTATGTAGTGTATGCAGATGCTAGAATATTGTGGCTCAATGAAAGAAAACAGACCCGTCTCTTCCCTCTCCTGAGCCGCGCCTGGCGCCATTTTAAATCCATCGTCATAAACTATACATCACTTAACTTTAATAACACAAGATATAAAACTAAATAAACAAAACACTTAAACTATAATTAAACGAATTAAACGGTTCAATGCATTTTTCTTTAACAAAGCGCACAGTCTGCGGCGAAACGGCAAACTAACCTCGTGCGCGCGAGTGCTGAAATCTAAAAATATTCCCCACAACTAAGAGAGAAAGGGATGGCGATAATTTCAGTTGATCTTTACTACTTTCGTGTTCATTGCCAACCAATTTACGATATATCGTAGGCGGTGACAACTGCTGCCGCAGATAAATGCTTATATCGCATCCACTATGCCGGATTAAGAGATGAACGAGCGAACGAATGTTATGCCAGTACACAAAACAAGTAATGTAAAGGTAACAAGTGTATAAATCCGCTTCCAATATATTCCTCAACTTTGACCTACAAATACAGTTTCCGGCAGACGAACCAGACGACATTGATCCCCGACTAAACAATTTTGGCACATTGACACTTCATAACGATACCAAAAAGTGCACCAGTATTGCAAATTGCATTTATAATTATGCATCGGTGCTATTGACTTTGATTGAGGTGGCACTGAGGTCGTCCTACACATATTTTACGGAAGTAAATATACAATAATTAAAAATTAGCCATTTTAAAAAAAATGTCGGTACAGTTATGAAGTTATAACATCGAGAAAATATTTTAAATAGTTCTCCCTATATGTAACTGCTACAGAAGAAAGAATCATTGGACAATTTAACTAATTTTGGAGCGCCATCTAGTTTAATAGACAGACACTGCGATGAGACTTTTAATTTCTTTTAGTGAGCAACATTAATTTCGTTCTCGGTCTATAGATGGCGCCATGAAAGTTTGAATTCATATCCGATAGATGGTGCTATGCCTTTAAAGTTGTGAGCGGTAACATTTTCCTAGGGCTGGAAATTCAGTACCAATTGCTAACAATTTTTTTTCAGTAGCTTATTAAAATTTAAAAAAAAATTAATTAAAAAATTTTATTTAGAATAAAAGCTAGAAATATTAAATTGAAAAAAAAAATGAAATGGTGTATTTGGTGAACGTTATGTTAAATTCCGGCCAACACATTGAAATATGTTTTTTTAATGCCTATATTAGGCTAGTACTTGTATCATAGGCCAGGTCAGAATTTAGCAAGATTTGAACACGGGGCTCATTAATCGCGAATTCACACCTTCTACAGTTAGACCAAATAATAATAAAGAATAAATAAATCAATACCCTATCAATAACACAAACTTCATGATAATATATTTTTTTATTGTAGCTCGACATATGACAACATTCTGCCTGATGTAAAGCTGAAACTGCTACCACAGACAAATTTCTACAGAGAGCAGCCGCCTCCGCTATACTGGCTTCAGAAGACCAATATGCACCATCCAGGTTGAAGGGCACAATCCTCTTGTTATACCTGGCTACTTCCAAGCTGATTACAAAACGCTACAGTCACTTCACACAATCCTACTCTAGACCTAGGGCATCCAGATTTTGCAAAACTGTCCTGATCAGTCTGATTAGTCTGGCTACCGCTCTTAAAATGTAATTCTATTTGTAGATAGGTATGCAAGTGGAAGGAAACGCGTGTTGATTACAGTTTGTGTGGCGACATGAAATTCTTCCTTTTTCTAAACTAACTAAAGTGTACAAAAATAGTGTCTCTTTGCGCGTGCGCAATGTCATTCACCTCAACAGTTTAATATTACGCCATTATCAGAACAGAGTTGTTTTCATGAATTTCAACTGAAACACTCATTTCAGGAACAATAAAATGCTATTATGTTTTTCATGTTTTATGCGTGTAAAAAAGGTGTTGAGGAATTTTGCCAAAATTGCTAGCTCATTGTAAGCTAAAGGATCTTATAATGTAGAACTACCATACTCATCAATGCAATTTGAAATTCTCCAGTGTTCAAATCCATTAAATTTTAACCAGTACTTTGGTCGCTAAGTACATATCGGCATTAATTTAACAGCAGTACAGAGCTAGTTGTCTCCACTATGCCAGCTCGATGAATAAACAGACCTATTGAAGTTATATTTAACGTCATAAATGAAGTGACCCCCCTCGAACACGCAAAGTATTTGAAAGAAAAGTTGGTCATGATGAAGATTGAAACCGAAATAAAAGCCACTCGCAGTCCACTGGTCGTAGGATATCTTAAAATAATCGTAAAGTAGATGTAACTAAAAATAATGAGGAGCATTAAGAACATAATACACGGACGCTAACGACATACGCACACACGCACGAACAGATAGTGAAACAGTGGCAAGGAAAATTAAAATAAGTGGAAATTTCTCTTCCTGATGCGAAGCCGGTGGAAGCGCGTGCGCATCTATAGATCAGAGACTTCATAGATAACGAGCTCTACCTACACATTTTTTATGTTAATCCACTACCTCTGCTTATTTTTTAGTTTATTTAATAACGTTTTCTAAAGCTATACGAGAGAACATTATTAAGACGGATTATATCGGATTAAAATAATCAAAATTAACGCGACAGTATGCCGCATAAAATTTGTCAGCTCTATCTATTCTAATATTATAAATGTGAATGTTTGCTTATTTGTCCCCACGCTGAAATGAATCTTGATAAAATGTACATTATAAGCTAGAATAGGATACCTACATTTTTCATAGCCTGTTTTAAACTTTTTATTTATTTTTTGTTTGTTTTTCATTGACGTGTTGGAAAACGCGAGTACCTGCGGCTTATTTAACCTCATTTAAAAGACTCGCGTACGGAAATGTTAAACTCATATTATGCATACGAAGCAGTGAGTATCTGCTAGGACATATATTAAAAACCCTATATAAAATAAAATGTGAAAACCTTTTTCAATCTTTCATTTCAGATGTCTCAACAGCAGTGTTGTACTGAATGATTGAGAAATCAATTAAGAATCTATCAACATGTATGCAAAACTTCTTAATTGGTACATGCCTGTGATATCTAACTGACAATTCGTTTAGTTCAAACTACAACTGACAACGCTCTTCGAAATTTGAATCTGTCAATTCGAAAATTAGATTTGAATTGCGAAATCGAATTGAAGACGAATGAAATGTCAATTCTACGATTGATTATTTGGTAATCTATGGACGGGGGACACGACTGTGTCACTGTTAGGGTTGGCTACTAGATTATTTTATTTATGCATGTACCCGTGATCTTTTATTATTAATTACTTTTCAAAGCTTAGAAGATGTATACGTATATATGTTGCCATAAACTGGGTTACATGTAAGTTAGCCAGGTATAACGAGAGGAGTGTGCACTGTCAATCCAAGATGGTACATGCTCGTCTCCTCAAGCCGGCATAGTGGAGACGACTGCTACCTGCACAGGTTTCTCTGTAGTAGCAGTTGTTTCCATTCATGGACCGCACTCTAGCTTTACATCAGGCGGAATGTTGTCACATGCCGAGCTACAATAATAAAAAAAAATACAGTCCTGAAATACAGTCGTTGACTAACTGGGGTTAGCTGCATGCATATTGCACATATGTCTCCTCAAGCTGGAATAGTGGAGAGGACTGTTGTCTGCAGACTTATCTCTGTCTGTTTGTTCCACTTATAGATCGCCTCTTAGTTTTTTTTTGGACACATATAAAGGACAATGCCCATTTCTGGGCCCACTTGAAATCTAATAGTTAATAAAACAATATTCTAAAATAATCGTTTATCAATCAATAGTCAATGTTTAATTGCATAAAAATAGATATCATGAACTTTTAAAGCATTTAACATAATAATAACCTCAGAAAAAGACAAATTACTCAATAATCCGGGTATAAAAATTAAAACTGGTTGGTAATAAGGAATATCGATTTATTTTTCTTCAAAATAAACTAAAAATCATCGATAAACGAGAGAAAAACATTCTCCATCGATACATATAAAGAATGAAAAGCGCGTGTCAACCCTAAAGCGAGTTGCCTATTAATATCGCGGCACTCGACGCTGTAATAACAGTACGAATGGTATTTTTATTATAGGCCCGTTTTATTTCAGTTACAATTTGACAAAATAAAAATAAGAAGGGCCGGTGACACGCACACATGCGCGCGCGCACCGTACACGTAACTCGAGAAGCGTTCAGGATTAGGCGGCCGATGCGTTTTTGGGCGGCGACATTATTACTGTTGTAAATATTTCACAAGAACATTAAAACAGTGATGTAGCGGTGTAGGGAACGCTACTCCTTATAGAAAAGGTAATGAGTTCAAATCTGGAGTTAATTAGCTAGGATATAAAACTGTGGACGGTTATTAACCCAGTCTGTAATACCACTAACTACTGTAAGGTGACAGTCGCGTTTCTGGATTAAGTATAACGACAAGAGTGAATCAACCTCATGAAGCCAGCACATCTTGCAGACATTGTAATTATTGTATCTACTCATGTACCGTACCATCAACATAACATCATATATGTATGTAGTTGACCGGTACCAATGTAACTTTGTTATATATGTACTTTGATCGCTCAGTGCCTATAGGCACTATTAAAGAGTGATAGGCAGACTGATGATGGTTATTTGTCCAGTCTGCCGTCCTGGGGTAGTACCACCACTTTCGAATGTAACACCCGTGAAGTGACTTTGTCGCGTTTCGGGAATAGTTTGAAAGCAGTCAGGTATAACAAGAGGAGTGCACTGTCAATCTAGATGGTACATGCTCGTCTCCTCAAGCCGGCATAGTGGAGGTGACTGCTACCCGTACAGGTTCTGTAGTAGCAGTTGTTTCCATTCATGGACCGCACTCTAGTATTACATCAGGCGGAGTGTTGTCACATGCCGAGCTACTATAAAAAAAAATTAAAATATCCGTGATGATTATCGCCCTAACATAGTAAAATTCAATCAACGGTTTTTGCAAACTATAATAGATTTTTTATTCCGTCTAATGTTAAGCTCATGTACAGTCTATGAATAGAAACAACTGCTAGTACAGATAAACCTCTGCGGTCGCCTCCGCTATGCCGGCTCGACAAGCGACTAGATCACTTCAAGAGTGTTACATTTTTATAATGTTTTGTGTATTTATTTATTTATTCTCTTACTTGCGTATAAAAATAAATAAAATCACACAAAGAAGAAGTCATTCATAACATGAATGTTATAAAAATAGTAGAGAAATAAATTATTAAGCTATGTTACTGAATAACAATAAAGTTTCATATTGCGAGTCACATAAACAACTGTCAGCGAGCGTTGCCAATGTACATACCTACCTATGTGATAGATATATATAATATAGTTGTATCACTGTACGACTACCTGCGTCCAACTGCGCGATAATTAGCGCGTAAAAATTACACCATTACTGTTGCCGGTGTACTTTTTTTTGTAAAAATGTTTATATACAGGTTGTCCCGTAAGTAGTCGTGTCAACGGTATTCTACAGATAGAGGGGTTCAATATCTACAATATAATTTGGTGATTTTTTTTATACCTTCTGGTTTAAAAGTTATATGACAATTTTAAAGAATTATCATTTTTCCCCCGTTTTATCACAAAACAATGTTTTAAAAATGTCTTTACAATTATTTTCACTGATCTTTTTATTTAAGTGGGTTGAGAAAACATAGGGCTTTCTAATTAAAATGTTATTTGTAACCAATTAATAACCATGATTAAATAAAAAATTAAAATCCAAACAAGATTTAATTTATCAAATTTGTAATTGATTAAACTACATGATTTAAAAAAAATATATTTCCTATAAATATAATGAAAAATTTGAAATGAGCTTTAAAATAATTATTGATGCAGTTTTCCCAGTGAAAGGAGAATGTCCATTTTTGGGTCCACTTGATACCTAATATTTTGATAACAAAATAATATTCTAAAATAATATCTTATTTTTTTATTAATTCATTTTAATTATATCAACACATCATTTACCAATCAAAAGACAATGTTTAATTACATAAAAAATAGATATCTTCAATTATTAAAGCATTTAAAATAATAATAACCTCAAATATTGCATCGGAAAACATCAAATTACTCAATAACCCGGGTGAAAAAATTGAAACTGATTGGTAATAAGGAAGTAGATATATTTTTCTACAAAATTATCTAAAACTCATCGGTAAACTCGAGAAAAAAATTGTGGGCCCGTTTCTCTTAGGCGAATGGGTATTCTGCTTTCATTGAATTAATTTCTTTTTTACATTATTGTATTCATAAAATCATGATCCTGGAGCTGGGTTATTTTTTTTTTTAATTCAATATTTTATAAATATAAGACGTAATATGAAAATGGTATATCTTCGTTTTGCGTGTTACGTACGCGCCTGTCAAGGTCGAAGCAATCACATGCCCAACGTGTATCCTTAAGTTCGATACACAGAACTACGACACTTCTATCCCTCCGACATATATATTTTTTTATTGTCGAGCTACAATGTGACAACACTCCACCTGATGTAAAGCTAGAGTGCGGTCCATGAGTGGAAACAACTGCTATTACGGAAAAATCTCCACAAGCAGCAGTCACCTCCTCTATGCCGGCCCGAGGAGACGAGAATGCACCATCTAGAGTGACAATGCACATTCCTCTCGCTATACCTGGCTACTTTCAAACTATTCTCGAATCGCGACTAGGTCACTTCAAGGGTGTTACATTCGAAAGTGGTGGTACTACCCCAGGACGGCAGACCGGGCTAATAACAATCATCAGTCTGCCTACCACGCTTTAATAAAGTACATATAACAAAGTTACATTGTTACCGGTCAGAATTTAGCGAGGTTCGAACACGGGACTCATGGTGAGTTCACGCGTCTTACCGCTAGACCACGGCCGCTATTGTTGGTATGTCCTCTCTGTTTACACCTTGCCTTCGTCTGTCTCGTAATTTTGAAAGAATAGTGAGGGTTTTTATCGTTCTTTTGAAGCCCGCTCTATGTTCCGCAGCGTGGTCATTTGTCATCAGATTTTCCGGTAGTGTTAATATAAGTTTAAAACAGTAATAAACGCGTATCTATTTGTAACATTTAAAGTTGCGTGCCATTACAGTTCGCACGCACTTTACAAAACTTTTTACGACTATGTCTGTCTAGTACGAAAACTTAAAGAATAATTGCCAGTCATCAACGTTATCGTGGCACCTACCTACCCCCAATACAACTAAATTATACTGTAATTAAACATCATCAAATATAAACCATGCTTATGTTATTTGATAGTATTATTTACCTAAATAATATCTAAATGATCATTATTATTTTTGTTATAGACATCAATGGGGAAGCGTCCACACGAGCCGATTAACACCGGTAACCCATTGTAAGCGTTCCCAAATAAACCAATATTTAATTATTGAAATGTTACTGTAAAATATTTTAACTCTCTTTCCCTCCGCAATAAATCCCCCTCACCCCGCTAATAAGCACTTCACCTACTAGAAATCTAAAACTACAATATATTTGAACGCTAAAACAAGTTAAAAGTTAGGAAAAGTGTTTGGAAAAACATTAAACAGTTTTATTTCAATTCGTCAAGCAGTTAATAAAAAAAATAATGTTATAAAAATCGCCATTATAAACAGCCCCTATCCGTAACGAAACAACCCTCAAAATAATAATATTCCAACATAATTGCTCGTAAAACACATTATTATGAGATTTCTATACAAAATAGCACATTTCAAGTTGTTTCGTGCGTGAAACAAGGCGAAGACGAGTCATTGCGATGGCGGCTAGGTACCATCAATCCGCACTCCGGCAATTAAGGGGTGTACAGGGCACGCGAGGCGGCGATGTCGCGGACACCCCCGACTGACACTCTCACCCGGTTTTCGGCAAAGTAATTCAAAGTACTTAGAAGTTATTTCACTCTTTTATTGTTATGATTTAATAAAAAAACAAATACAATACAATACAATTCAAATAAAGTTCAATAGATTTTTCTATAATTTCTTTTTTATAATTTCATTCTGTGTGAAAATAATCATAACTGTTAGAGTGGTAGGCAGGCTGACGCTTAAGAAATGGACTATCGTATTGTAGCGTTTATTTTTAAGTTCAACTGTAAGCTCCGTGAAGTAAAATGTATATATACCCAGTATCCGGATACAACGAGGACCGTACTTTAGCTTAACAATAGGTAAAGTGCGGTCATGTGCCGGATTAGTTGTTATAAACAACAAAGACCTAAAAGCAATTTCTCGTTTCTATTTTAATAAATTCTCAAACATAAAAATATCCCTTACATCATTAATACATTGGTTTTACACAATTAAAATAACTAAAATTGGCAAGTTGTTACTTCTAAATACGGCAACATAAAACATCTTGCCGACCATAGACTACAGGTATCATTTACTTTTTAATTCTAAGGCTTTGGTGCAAAGAACTCATTCCGTATATCAATTTATCCGGTGCTAATTGTTTTATTACAGAGTTTTTTTTTTAAGTTTATTTAGCAAATAACTATACATATTTAACACGTTTTATACCCGTTCATATTTTTATTAAAACGTAGATTAACTAATAAATAATAACTACATGTTTAGTACAGCTTCAGTAGCAGTAGCTGCGTTTTTGCTTAAATTTGGGGCCCTTTATCGAGTAAACTGTAAATATATCTTCCTATACATACTATACGTTTTCAACTGACACTGCAGCCACCACACAATGAGTCACTCTCAACAGAAATATTCAGGCCGGAAGCGCTTGTACTCCTCTAGTACGCAGTACTTATTAACTCAATGCCAATAAACTATAATTTGTTAATGTAAGTAACTCCTATCAAATGGAATGAAGTGAAGTGACTTTGTCGCGTTTCGGGAATAGTTTTAAAGTAGCCACTGTCAATCTAGATGGTACATGCTCGTCTCCTCAAGCCGGCATAGTGGACGGCTGCTTCTTTCTCTGTAGTAGCAGTTGTTTCCACTCATAGATCGCACTCTAGCTTTACATCAGGTGGAGTGTTGTCACATGCAGAGCTACAATAAAAAAAGCGGTGAATAGTAATCTTATACGAGTCCGGCTTATACGAGGGTTTTACCTATTTAGGTAATCTTGCTGCGATCACGAGGGTTGCGTTCAGATTCGAATAATCGAAACAAACGATAGTTGTTTAATTTTCAATTTCTTTAATATAATCTTTCTTGTTTAGTTTATATACAGTTTTATATGTATATATGTTTTATGCAAACATGTATAAAACTATCAAATGTCATCATTTTATGTTAAAGTTGTAATTCTAGATCATATTGTTCGTTGATCATTAAGATTTCAAAAATTTAACGAGGGCAGTGGGTACACGGGTGCACTGTTGTAACTCATCATGATTTATTCTTGCAATTGAGTATGCAAACCAGAGACAAATATAATTTCATGACCTCAAAATATACGGCTATCAGGACAAGGACGTATTTAGGCGCGTCGAATTGTCATCCGTAGTAAGTTAGGAATTTTTCGCGTTTAATCTCTGATTCTTATGGACGCTGTTCCATGCTCAATGTAGGTAAACGAATTTTAGCCATTCGATTGGAGTCGACTTGACGATCCTATTGTAAGTTAGCCATAATAAATCACGTCCTTTAAACTTGTATTTCATAAAAGAAATGTGAACATACGAGTAATTAAAAACTTTCGAGTTCCAATAATGGTATTCTCGATATAGTATCGTAGGTGTATGTCCAGTAACGCTATTTACTGATTATCATAATAATCATATAAAACCAAAGCGTGGGTGTATCATAAGTAACTCACACACGTGTGTGTCATACCCGTTTTGTAATTGGACATATTCAATATTAGAAACACAACATTATCATATTTTTAATGTTATTTTTTGCAATTTAAAACTGTAAATCTTTTTTATAACTAATAAATATTATTGAAATATCTTTGAGCTTTGACTTTCCGAGCTTTACGGAGATTAGTAATTGATATACAAATAAAATCAGAGTGCTATAGATATACTGGCTTGAGGAGGCGAATGTACGCCAGTCATTGACAGGGCACACTCTTCTCGTTATTACCAACTTAATAAGCAAACATGATCGGCCATGGTCAAGCGATAAAACCGTGGTCGAACTTCGCAATATTACTCGTATATCTTTGGCCGCTCAATGCCTGTGGATCTATCGCTGCTTCAGTACAGGTATAACAATTATATGTTATAATGATTTAATAATATAAATATCAATGAACTGCGGATCTTTTGCCAAAAAATTACGATACTGTTGCAATCCAATAGAGATCCAGCCTCACCAGTAATTATGGATGATTGTGTGTGAATTATGAAAAAGTGTCGACTTAAAAGTGGTTTTTTATTACAAAACGAATAAAAACCGATGCGTAACGTTCGTAGTATAATTTACGTGATGTGGCAACAAACGTTGTCACAAAAATAAGACTAACAACGTGGGCGTTATGCACTCGATCTTACATACTAATACATACACGAAAAAAATCATGGAGTAGGTAACTATAAGCCATGACTACCATGCCATTTTCATCTCAATATAAATCAGAGCAAAAATTAAGACCAAAAAATTATTTAGAAAAAATATAATAGAACAAAATTTAGGCATTTTAGAATCTAGTATTGTGAAGTATAGGGCAATCAGCGAAGTGCAGAAAATTCTCGAGTCAAAGAAATTCCTCTCTACCGTATCCATATGAAAAGCCCTTATTTTTTATAGCTTCTTGTAAGTAAAATCCCATTCGAATATTTTTATACAATTCACGGCGTGTCGTCCGGTGAGAGATATATATTATAATTTAATGTACCTTATTTTCCATGGCTTTTAATAACTAAGTATGTGAATTTTTGTTCAATTCAGCGGACTGGTTTACCCAGTTTCCCGTGTCTGGGATACTTACCACCACTTTCAACATACTTAGCTTACTTATCCGGGTATAACGACAGGAGAGTGCAGCGGACGGTGCACATTATTTGTAAGCATAGTGGAGATGATTTGTAGACATTTATCTAAAATCGCAGTTTATATAAGGCGGAATGCGAGTCGCAAAACACTTTAAAGTAAATAAAGACATTTACGTAATTACGTATAAAGGTATGTATGTAAAACATTACGAATGACGAAATTCGCCGTGTAACAAAATATCCCAAACTATTTATTCTCTGTAACAGTCCCCGGTACACTCGTGATCATTATTTTTATCGTGTTTTTTTCTAATAATAAAATGAAACACACATTTCTTGTAATTTTTATTTGTGACATCTCTTGTACACCGGACGTTCTTGCACGATCACTTGCTAACCGAATGTGGGATACTAGTGTAACTCGAAATAGGAATACACATTTTTATTGTATTTAATTTTAAGCTGCAGGAATTTATGAAGACCGATTATTATATGCAATAGTTTATTTAATTGAGTTTATTATTGTTTTTCTGTTAATAATTATAATTTTACAACTTTCCGTTGTGTGACGCGGGCGCAAGCAACACTCGGAGGCTGTTTTGTGGCAAAAAGCATTTTCAGTTTTTAGGATAGTTTTGAAAAATACAAATAAGGTATAGCACGCCATCGAATTTCACTGAAGAAAATTGATCTTTACACGGTTGCACTAACGCTGTATGTATGATGTAAAGCAAGAGTGCGGTTCATGAACGAAAACTAAGAGTCACCTGAGTCAGAGGCTCAGGGCACTTAAGGGTGTTACATTCGAAATTGGTTGTACTGTGTGTCGGACATATTGTACTTTCTCGCAAAAATTAATGAATAATTCGGTGAGTTAAGAGTGTATCACCCCAATTCGTTATACGTGAGTCAGTTAAGAAATTGTAGATTATGACTCTTTTATAAAAATACATTCGTATCGTCGCGGACGTAAGTACATCATACTGGTAATTATAAATAGTACCCTCCTTCGTGATTCCGAGAATAAATATTTTTGTGATTTGCAATATTATTCTGTACTCAATCTATAGTATAACTACTTTGTATAAATCTTGGGTCTAATACTGTTATTTACGAATCTCATATTTCTAACAAAACCAGAAAATATGTACATATTGGTCTTAATGAAAACAATATAACGAGAGGAGTGTGCACTGTCAATCTAAGATGGTACATGCTCGTCTCCTCAAGCCGGCATAGTGGAGGCGACTGCTGCCCGCACAGGTTTCTCTGTAGTAACAGTTGTTTCCATTCATGGGCCGCACTCTAGCTTTACACCAGGCGGAGTGTTGTGACATGCCGAGCTACAATAAAAAAAAAATTGACGGTCCTTGCTATACATAGAATAAATAAATAAATGGAGTTTTGGCGGCCATCTTGAGACGTCAGGTTATCTGTCTTGAATTATTTTCCTAAACTTGTGTTTCTTCGAGTGTTAATGTGTAATAATGGTGGATTAACCATTAAGTGTTCGTGAACGTGCGTGAGTGTGGGCAAACAATTCAATAGACGAGAACCTGTGTTTCCATTTTCCCTCCAAAACTCCGTAGGAAGTTTCAGTAAAGATTCTACCACTTTACTCGAACAAATTTTGACTTGACTTGACTGTTTGGTGTGATGAATGAATGACTAGTGATGCACAATATTATTAACTTGATGAAAAATATTTACTTTGACACTGGCAAATTGTTATAATGCCATATAAAACAAAAAAAATCTTTTTATGGTATTATAACAATTTGCCAGGGTCAAAGAAAATATTTGCAAGTTAATATTATTGTGCATTTTTCGAGTTTGGGTGTTATAGTTTTGCACATTATCCTTATGTAAGAGTTCGATGATCAATAATAACATACATTATTGTGTTGGCAACATCGAGATGTCAACGTGGAAGGCTTGGAGAGGCGACGCAGGAGAATAGAGGGAATTACGGCAGAGGACGGTTGAACTTTTACTTTTTAATTAAACAATTATTATAAACTAGCTTTTATTAACGACTGTTACACTTATATCTATGATCCTAGTTTGGGGTCAAGCCATTGAAGCAAATTTTTTGTAATTGATTAACATCTTAGCTTCAGCTAGACAAATTGATAAAGGGATGGGCAGGAATAAAACATAATAAATACATTAACTAAGGCAATTACATAAGTATCCGAAGCAATACCGTCATGCGTGTTAGTCATTACATTTTTTTTATTGAACGATGAGCAATTGTCTGCCATTTTGGTGTCATGATTCTAATAAAATGGTAAGTAGGTAATAAATTTAAAGAAAAAAAAAACGAAATGACTGTCGAGATTTTTTGAAACTATGATATTTATTACCTATATTTTTATATCTATACTATTTTAGTACTTGTATCACAAGCACTAAGCGACTAAAGTTACATTGGTATCAGAATTTAGCAAGATTTTTTTATTTGATAAGGGTCTCATCGATCGTGAGTTCTCAACTTTGTAGTATGGCCAGTCACCCAGCACTTTCAACAAGCAAATATGTGTTTCTTCATGAAGATAAAGTTTAACCTTTAACTCCTGCATATACAGGACCGCATAAAGTGATCTCTCGAACAGATAAATATAGAAAAAACTATAGAAATTAACATTAAGACAAATGTTTCAAGGGATCGTGTAAAACCAGCGTTTACTGGTTCTGAAAGTATTAATGGAATAGAAGGGATAGAAGATTATAGTAAAATTGAAATATGTGCATCCAAATAAGAAAAAATATATAAAAGTAGTACGATTTTTAAACAAAGTAGAAGTAATATGATTTTGTAAATATTTGTATAAATGTTCTTTTGTAATGCAATTATTAGGAGGGGAGTAGTGGAGAGACTGTGCCTACATATTTTAAGAAAACAAAACGCGTAGTCAACAAGACTTTGTTAATAATTTTGGTTGTCAAATATACGACCTCAAAAAATAACTCAAAAGCTTGTAAATGTCTTTATTACCCTGGCTACATACCTAAAACCATTGATATACAACTAGATGTGCAATGACGCTTCCAATGTGAGGCGAGAGAAAATATGGCCACAGCCACATTTAGGTTCTCTGTCAGTTGGTATTTGACTTGACGTAAGCCGAGATTGACATTGTCAAATCGTTTGAAACGGCCTACGCTATTTTTTATGTCAAATGTATGAGGTTTGCTCCTCTAGTATATATCTCAATGCCTAAAACCACGAACGCTCTTAAAGTACATGCACACTCCACTCACTTCCGCTATGCTGTCTTGAAGAGACGAGTGTATTTGTATTGGTATTATGACCAACTACTTCCACGCTAACTTCGAACAGTGATTCAGTCACTTGAAAGTGGTGGTACTACCCCAGGACAGCAGAATGGGCTAATAATCATTATATACTGTATAATAGACACTGAAAGATCCCTTTCTCTGACAGCCGTCAACACTATTTTAATAACGGAGTGCGGTCATTGACGAACGAAAGAAAAAAACCGTTCAGAAATCTGCGAGATTTGAACGTGGGTTACTCTCGTTTACCGAACCACGTCGTTAACCACTCGGTCACTGTCGCCCTTGTAGACAGATGTTCTAGAAGTATCAAGTTTTGGGTTACAACCCCAGATTCTGAGAAAAAGCTATAAGTAATATAGAAGTACATAGTAATATCAACAACTATTTTTGGATGCGGATTTATTTTCTTTTAGTTCATCTTATACTTCGCGTTTCCCTTCCCCCTACTGCCCCCCTTCCCGCCTAAATCCTTAGCTATTTCTAGTTGGCTCTCAGTGACACTTTACAAGGCGTTAATGTAATATAGAGTTAAGTAATTATTTAGAGTGGGCAATTGTCCATACAATTACAATACAATTTAATCAAATCTGTGTATTTTTTATAGTAGCTCGGCATGTGACTACACTCCGACTGAGCTGAGTTGGAGCGCGGTTCAATTGCTACCACATTCGCAGGCAGCAGTCACCTCCGCTATGCCGGCTTGGGGAGACGTGTCTACACCCGTCCAGTTGACAGTGCATACTCCTCTGGTTTTATTTATACAGGGTATTTTTTTTAACTGGGACTACTAAATTTTTCATCAAATGACTCATTTTTATGGACAACTGAAGCTTGACCAGAAAAATTACTATGCCAAATTCGTTCTCATAAAGAAAGAGCAAATGGTTCCTAAGACAGTTTCCCTATATCTCCTGTGGTTAAGGATTCCCCCATACTGTCCCAGTTAAAAAAATTACACTGTATATTATTACGTTGAAAGATATATTATATTATGTCATCAATTAATAAGTAAAATAAACATTAAAAAATATCACGGTACGTTATCGTCAAATTAAAAGGACAGTTAATATCAGATCTAAACACACTTATATCTATACTGCGTCGGTGGTAGCGCCGCGCATCCGGCGCACGCGCATCATATGCCATCCCGTGTAGTTATAATATACACTCCTACTACAAACACTCGTAAAACAAAACTTTAAGCTCTATTATTACTATCTTTGTCATTCGTTAAAGCTTTGTTTAAGTTAGAAAGAGTAAGGTATATACGTGTTTGAGTTGGTGACTCATAGAATACGCAAATAAAACTCGCCAATGTTATTAATTAATTATTTATATCTACATTTGCTTACTTTCACTTGAATGAATCAAAATCAGCTTTAATGTTACTTCATTTGCGTTTATATACAGAGTGTCCTGTAAGTAGTGGTATTAACGGTATTCTACAGATACAGGGGTTCAATATCTACAATATAATTTAGTGTTATTTTTTTATGTTTGCTAGTTTAAAAGTTATGACATTTTAAAAATATTTTCCCAGTATTTAGACAAAACAATGTTTTAAAAATGTGTTTACAATTATTTTCGCTGGTGTTTTTATTTAAGTTGTTTGAGAAAACACAGAATTAACAAAATCAACACTTTTCTTTAGTTTACCGTATGTTATTAGTTCCTATAATTTGATCCTTATTAGCGACACCATCGGAACGTGCAATAAATAATACAATATATGTTTTATTTTCAAAATCAACGCGTTCGATTCCTGGCTGGGAAAATGGATTTAAAAACACCAAAATCGGAATCGAAAAATTGTAGATAAAACCTTTAAGTATCCATATAATTGTAACTAATTAAAACAAAAATATTGAAATACACGAATATTGTCACTGTCAAATTGTCTGAAACGAGTTACGCTTTTTTTTCATGCGTGACGTATAATGGACAGACTTTGTCACTCGAGTTAAATCAGTTTAAAAAATTGAAAATTATTAAAACGTGTAGACGACTCACCTTAGAGGGTATCTGTGTAAGGGTTGGCGTTGATTCCTGCGAAACAATAAATACCTACTTTAATTTTAGATTTATTACCACCAATACTAACTACACACAAATAAATAACACGACATAAGTATTACAACTACGATGAGAAATGTAGGAGCTACCACGAGTTCAAGAATCAATTTAAAAAAATACTATAAATAAGTTTTGGCGGCCATGTGAAGACGTTAGGTTATCTGTCTCTAATTATTTTTCAAAATTTCTGTTTGTTCGAGTGTTAATGTGTCGATAATTAACCATTAAATGTTCGTGAACCTGCGCGAGTGTGGGCAAACAAGAAGAGAATGTGTTTTTATTTTCCCTCCAAAACTCTGTAAGAAGTTTTAATAAAGCTTTTACCACTTTACTGAAGCTATATTTGACTTGACTGGGACTCGACCCGTGATGATTGAGTGACCCGTGACGCACAATTACATTAATTTGATATAAATATCTACTTTGACACTGGGAAATTGTTATACCGCCATAAAAAAAATACATGAAAAGATAATGAGGCACTTTCACGTGTAAAAGTCATTTATAAAAACGTGCTCATTTTTTCAACTTGCAATTTCAATAATTGGGTTATATTTTCAGTACATTAAAATCGGTAATTTATTTTGTTAAAAATTAGTTTAAAAGCCTAATGCAGCACCTGTCGCTTGAAGCTGTTGTCAGTTGCAAAGTTGCAATATTATTTAGTGATGTACAGTTTGTTATTGTCGATAAAAATTTATGTAAATAAATGAAATGAAATAAATTAATTACCTATACTTAATGATCTATTTAAACCTTTTTAGTCGAATTAAAAAAAATATATTCAAATTTTCATTTTAACCAAACCTAAATTGATTAAATATGTAATTAAAAGGAATTTATTTTATAATCACTATATAAATAGTTTATTTATTTAAACATTTTCGATGAAATTTAATTTTTATTAAAATATAATAAATTTAATCCGAATCTATAGCTTTCAGAAAATAATTAGATAGAATAATATAGAATTAGAGTATTCGAACTAAGTAAATGCTAAATAAAAAAGATAATTTCATACGAAATATTATCGTATCGATAAGTGGAATTATCTTGGATACACATCACTAAATATAGGTCATTTTGGCAATACCATGTCTGACATTGTAGGTACTCGAATACACGAGCGGACTGTGTGTTAGTTTTACAGAGATAACAATATTTAGACAAGCTTAAAATATAAAGCTTAAATAACGCAAAAATTAAAAAAAAAAACGCTCGCTAACTATTCTCTATATTTTTCCATCTTGAAGTCGATAGTTCAAATCCTGATCTTCGAAACTATAATTTTATATGCGGCAAAATCTTGTCCAATTTATTCAATAAAAAAAAAATGCATACAGTACCTATTTAATTGTCGATTCTAAATGATTGTTTAGTGTATATTCTCAAGGTGCAGGGTGCACAAGGGCATACGCTAAGCCCGTGCCCTTCCCGGGGGTCACCTTCATGATGTACCTGCGTCCGCGCCTATTGTTTGCAACCCAATACCGCGCCAACCATTAACAATTCTAATGTTGCCAGATTTATTACTTTTACTTGTTGTTTATGTACATATATACTATAATTTCAATAGACAGGGGTAAGTAGAGGATGGAGCCTTATTTTACTGACTTCTTCTTGATTAAGTTACCGCCAGCCGATAAAGGAACCACCAGCTTTAAACCGCGGCCACGATGGCTGCACAGCTTTCACAAAAAGCCTTTTTTTTTCATAATTGTAGCTCCGTATATTACAACACGCTAGAGTGCGGTCCATGAACGACAACAACTGCTACTACTATGTCGTCACTATGCCGGCTTGATGATACGAATGTGCATCATTTATGTCGGTAGTGCACCCTCCTCTCGTTATACCTCGTTACTTGTAAACTGATCCCGAAACAAGAGGTCAATTCACGAGTGTTACTACCCCAGGACTGAGATAATAACCATCATCAGTCTACCTAGCACTCTAATTAAGGAAGTTAATATTAAATAAATCAATAAACAAAATTGTTGTCTGGCAATGTCGATTGAAGAGTTACCAATTGAAGGTCCCAATAGACGAGCGTGACAAGATAATTTAAAAGAACGTTCTCGGATTAGGTGTTTTTTGTTGTCTGTAAGGCACTCGCCCTCGTCTCGTGCATGCGATTGCTTTTGCATTGCTTTTATTCTACACGTTCCGAAACATCCATAATTGTTTTACTTCCAATCCTCTTTAGATTAAACACAACTCTGTCACACATATATTTTCCACACGTGAAGTGACCTTGTCGCGTTTCGGGAGCAGTTTGGAAGCAGCCAGGCATAGTGAGAGGAGTGTGCACTGTCAATCTAGATGGTGCATAGTCGTCTCCTCAGACCAGCATCTGTAGTAGCAGTTGTTTCCGTTCATGGACCGCACGCTAGCTTCACATCAGGCGGACTTTAAAACACATGAACCCGAATAATACGACATGGTCTATGATTATACGAGTATCATTGGCAATTATCTCTTAGTCCAGTCTGTCGTTCTGGGGTAGCACCACCACTTTCGTATGTAACATGAGCGCCTGACATCGCATTCAAAAGTGGTGGTACTACCTCAAGATGGCAGATTAGGCTTTTTTTTTTCTTATTGTAGCTCGGCATGTGACAACACTCCGCCTGATGTAAAGCTAGAGTGCGGTCCATGAGTGGAAACAACTGCTACTACAGAGCAGTCGCCTCCACTATGCCGGCTTGAGGAGACGAGCATGTACCATCTTAGATTGACAGTGCACACTCCTCTCGTTATACCTGGCTACTTTCAAACTATTCCAGAAACGCGACAAAGTCACTTCACGGGTGTTACATTCGAAAGTGGTGGTACTACCCCAGGACGGCAGACTGGACAAATAACCATCATCAGTCTGCCTACCACGATACGAGTGTAGCACTAGAATAAGGCTTACTTAGTTTTAAAATGCATTATAGCTAGTACTTTAGGCCGTAGTGAAGTAATGAGTGACGTATACAGGAAGCTCCAGTGACCCACTTTCATTGGGCGAGCCTGTTCCGGTGCGAGGTTTATACCTGAAAAGTGCTTTCAGACATTGAATGGCAGCCTTTTAATGGTACAAAATATACTAATTAACTGTATTTTAATAGCTTTAATGTAGCGTTAATGTCATTCTAATAAGTTTTTTGGTGGAGCCGGCCATGGTGACGGTGTCCAATCAAGACGTGAAGACTAGTAGTACCATCACTTTCAAGCGTAACAGCTGTTATACATCTAGTCGTGTTTCAGAACCAGCTTGAACTCGTAAAGCCGGCATAGCGGAGGCGACTGAACTGAAGGGCTTTTGAATTTCTGGTTCTCAGAAGTTTACTTTTTTTTTCCAAAAGGTCAATGAATATATAAAAATGCTTAATTAATTCCCAACGAATGTTAAGGGAATGTCGCTGTAAAGAGTCTGCCACTGATGATGGTTATTAGCCCAGTCTGCCGTCCTGGGGTAGTACCACCACTTTCGAAGTGAAGTAACGCGTTTCAGGAATAGTCTGAAATTAACCAGGTATAGCGAGAGGAGTGTGCACATTCGTCTCGTCAAGCCGGCATAGCGGAGGCGACTGCTGCCTGTAAAAATTTATCTGTGGTAGCAGTTGTTTCCGTTGCATGCATCAACAGTACATTTTAAGTAATTTTGAACAATGAGTCATCAATGTATCAGTGCGGATAGTATAATATATATTTGTTACCCTAATTTCACCCCTAAATGTAGCAAGGGATAGTGTTTTTGTAGTTTAAGTGTCAGAATAAAATACGATCGGGAGGGGGGAGGAAATAACACTCGGTAATTTTTTGGAGGGGGTCAAGGGGGGAACGGAGGGGGGACTCGCGAACGCCAACAATCGTAAAACTTACCCTATTAAACCTTTACAACCTTCTAAAAGTTGACCATAGAATTAAGACTCGATAATAAGCTAGAGTGGACATTTTGATATTATTAGGAATACGACCTCAATCGACAAGCCGTTCTATTTTTTTACCTCCATATCCTTAGTTCCCAAAGTGGTCCACGGGTGGGGTCTATGTTGCCTTGACAAAAAATGGGGGTTCACAATTCGTAAGCGGGGGTCCACGAAAATTTATGTTTTTTTCTTTGTTAAAATCTTTAGTTAATAAATATGTAGTTAAATAGGTCTTAAATAAGCTCATGTGGGCTTTGAGAGGCACAAGGTTATTTTATTTATAAAGTTTAAATAAAAAAAAAATAAAAAAATACGGCCGCTCTAAAATAGCTATTTTAATCTATAGAACGGGAACGCTCAACCATACGCATATGAAGTTACCTAATAACCGAAAAAGGAGCAAATCCGTCACCTCTAACAATTAATGAAGTCTACACCTAAGCCGCTAAGCACTCTAAGAAATAATAAACGTACAGCCATTACTCCGAATTGGAATAAATCCAGCCTGTCCAAGGACGCCCGGCTGCAAGGGTCACTTATATGGACCACACACTTATTCGCCACTATGAATAATATTATTCTTAATACCTACAGCTGTATACGACATAGTTTTTATTAATGCTAGCTCGACATATGTCAACACTCCGCCTGATGTACAGCTAGTGCGGTCCATGAACGGAAACAACTACGACAGATAAATTCCGACACGCAGCAGTCGCCTTCGCTATGCCGGCTTGAGGAGATGATTGTGGACCATCCAGATTGACAGTCATATTTGGCTACTTTCAAATTGTTCCCGAAATGCAACATAGTCGCTTCACGGATGTTACATTCGAAAGTGGTGGTACTACCCTAGGACGGCAAACTGGGCTAATAACCATCGGGTGTAGGAAACTTAAAGCCGGCATAGCGGACGAAACTGCTGGACATTTCTCTATAGTACCAGTTGCATCAGTTAGGTACATCAGGCGGAGTGTTGTCATATGTCTAGCTACTAAAAAAATGCATAGACGCAATCTTCCTTAGCACGTAAAATGAAGAACAAAATAGAACTCCACTAAAATTAATTACAAAAACTATTAGTAAGAAATGTGAATAACAACCCATATCAAAAATCCAATCTTCACTTCGCAATGAACACCATTATAAACTTACCATATTTTAAGACACAAAAAAAGTTTACCTACTCATGTCACGAACACTGTGCTTGAATTCCGAAAATCTTCATATTTTACTTTTTTTTTACCAAGTGCCAAGGGTCGGACACTCGACAATTTTAAAAATAACAAAAATTTTAATACTCCGCCACAGCTCAATCGTTAACCCTCAGACGTGACAGTGTATAGTGCACACGACTGTTCAAAAGTCATCGTATTATTTCAGTCTGCGGTCGTTAAAGCCCTTTTACAGGTAGACGCTTCCAAACAATGGGAGCTTTTAAAATGGGTGCAAAAAATAGCGGTAATGAGTGCACTGGCTATAGCATAATGGCTTCTTTTGTCTGATAAATATAAATATGACCGCTTCTGTGCACTTATTGTTACTTAATAACTTTAACTGACACATTCTTGTATTGTTTTTATTAAGTTATGATAAAAATTGTCTGAGGTGGGAATCGAACCTACATCCTCCGTTTTAAGCGCGGACCAATTGACAACCACAGCTTCACATTAATGGTCGAAATTCCTCTATTCGCTATTTTAATCCACACTCTATAGGTTTAAACCAAAATTTATACTAACAAGCTCTACTTTGCAGTTGAGATCTTTTCTGAATTACACAACTCGTATAACAATTGAAGTAAGTTTTTGTTTTAGCACGTCATATGACCGCACTCCCCCTGATGTTAAACTAAAGTGCGATCCATGAACGGAGGCGACTGCTGTCAGAGAAGGGGATCTGCAGACAGCAGTCGCATCCGCTATGCCGGCTTTGTGAGATGCCTCTTCACACTGCGCGTGAAGGATCCCACGTTATAAGGAGGAAAGACGTGGCTTGGAAGGTTGTTCCACAATTTAATGGAACGACAGAAGTAGGATTGCCCGAACCTTTTGGCCTGCGAGGATATATATATATTTTTTATTTTATTTATTTAGGAGAAAATACAGCGACAGGCAGAAGCAGAAACAAAGAAGCATTAAAGCATAAAACACAATAGATTTACCCGCCACCAAATAAATTTCCCACTATGTACAATAGTTGTGCACTTTCACGAACAATAAATAAATACTTAGACAATTGTTGAAAAAATACGAATAACTTCTGTTTTTATTGCTGAAATTCAATGATACCTATATTTTATTAATAAATCCTAATGGTCTTTTTTTATGCTACGTTTGACCGCACCCTGCCTGATGTTGAGCAGTGATGCGGTCTAAGATGAAGCACGCTTGCCTATGAGGTACCTGTTTACCCTTAATTTGAAGAGGCCTGTCTTAACATGCACTTACTCATCATCAGACTCCACCATGACTTCGGAAAGGCGTACGTCGAAAAGAAGACAGCCACAAGAAACTCGCTAATTATAGCTAGGGGCCGTCACCCAAGTGATAACTAAACGTCAAATCTCATACACTTTGTTTTCGATTCGATCGAGTGATAACTCTCGATTAGCTTTGGACTTCAGCCCCTGTACACTATAGGTAATAATTAATTTTAAAAAATTTGTAGGTCATTTGGAAAGGATGGATGAAAGGAGATTAACTAAAAAGATCTGTTGTGCGAAAGTGGATGGCAGTGTCGGAAGGGGGTGCCCCAGGAAGACCTTTCTCAGTCAGATCGGTCAACTGCTGAGAAAGGGTCAGATGAGGAGCACCCTCAACCGACGTGCATGCATGAGGGGAGTAATGGAAGGAGAGAAAAGGAGTCGCTGGCGCTCCATAGTTTCTGCCTACCCCAGTGGGAACAAGGCGTGAGCTAAGTAGTAGTAGTAATTAAAAAAAACTCTTAAGAGCCACGCATAATTAACGAAAAAATACGTATTTTCGGTACTTGAATGGTAGGTAAACTATTCGCTTTTTTTTTTTTTTATGTGTATTGTAGCTCGGCATGTGACAACACTCCGCCTGATGTAAAGCTTGAGTACGGTCCATGAATGGAAACAACTGCTACTGCAGAGAAACCTGTGCGGTTAGCAGTCGCCTCCACTATGCCGGCTTGAGGAGACGAGCTTGTACCATCTTAGATTGACAGTGCACACTCCTCTCGTTATACCTGGCTACTTTCAAACTATTCCCGAAACGCGACAAAGTCACTTCACGGGTGTTACATTCGAAAGTGGTGGTACTAACCCAGGACGGCAGACTGGGCTAATAACCATCATCAGTCTGCCTACCACTCTTTAATGAGGGACCAAAGTACATATAACGAAGTTACATTGGTACCGGTCAGATTTAGCGAGGTTCGAACACGGGTCTCATCGATCGTGAGTTCATGCGTCTTGCTGCTAGACCACGGCCGCTCAATTTCATTATCATAAAAACTTGTTTTCTTAAAGTAGGTACGAAATCGATAACATTGTATATAAAATCTATTAGACCATAAAGTCTCAAATAATTTTATTTTACCGTTTCGTTCGTTAATTAGTGTCTTCTTTTATAAGAATTAATTAAATGAAATATAGACATTTATTATATTTAATCTATATTCATCATATTTAGCTTTTAGATGGGAAATTATGATCGTGCGACATTTTCAATTTGCCAACGCTGATTTTCGCACATTTTATAAACGGAATGCTTATCCTTAACGTTCGTTGGAGTGCACTCCTCCTCAGGCCGGCATAGAGGAGGCGACTGCTGCCCGTAGAAATTTATTTGTTGAAGCGGTTGCTTCCGTTCATAGCCTGTACTCTAACTTAAGACCAGGCGGAGTGTGGTCATATGCCGGGCTACTATTAAAAAACACATTTTCTAAAGTTTTACTAAAACACATTTGATTGTTGTGTTTGTACGTGGTAGGTATATTATCGTTTATAACAAAATTAGTAATTATATATACATCTTTGGCGTAGGTAGAGAACTAGATTTTTATTACAATAATATAAATATAGCTATCTAAACATACCTACAATAATATAAAGACAAATTCAGCAAAAATAAAATAAAAACATATCATAACCAAAAATGATTTAACTTCTAAACCCCCAACTTAAAAAAAAACCTAAAAACCCAATCTTATTGTTGTCACGTAAAAAATGCATCCCTTAACCTTAGGGTAGTTATAGTTTCAAACACATAGGTGGCAATCACACACACACATAGATGAGCAAGCGCAGGTACCTCGCGTTAATTGCTTTCGTATGTTCAATGTATAAAATCTTTACCTGCGTGTATGGAGTAGGGTCCGGTGCTATATTGGATGTATGAAACAATTATTATGTTGCATTAAGTATGGATGCGGTTGTATGTAGATATATTCTTTATATTTAAAATAATTTATAAATACAGTAATACCCCGCTTTACGCGAGGGATACGTTCCGCAAAAACTCGCGTTAAGTGAAATTCGCGTATAAGGGGGTCACGTTTAAGCATAACCAAAAGTCAGTACAAAATGCAAATCAATACATACTTTAATTCTAAAAACACATTATGCATTTTTTTACTGAAAAATGTACCTATCTATTGTCTTCTTGGTGGCGTTTCGTTTAGGGTCTGTAAAATATTTTCATTACACGCAACACTGTTTTTTACTGATTGACACATGGTTAAAACACGGTCATCATCACCGTATATGTTCTGCAATATATTCAAACCTGAATAAATTTTTGAAAGAGCCATTTTAGCGCGAAATTCAGTAAAACAGAAACCGCGCATAACGGGGTCGCGTAAAGCGGGGTGTTACTGTATAAAAAAGTCTGTTTTTGTCTGTGTTTTTTTTTTCGATAAAATTTAGCAGATATGTAGATTACATCCGAGGAAAGGAAGAAAGCTAAATTTTGTCTTAAGAAAATTACCCCTTTAATTTTTTTATGTGGAGCCCGCCACTTGTACGAAGTTGCGAGTACCAGCAAGTCTTGTCATATCTGTAGCAATATGTGTCATATCATACGTTAAGATTAATTAGTAAAAAACAATAGACCCTAACAGTTTACAAATACAATAAATAAAGAGCTCAAAAATACAATAAAATAAAACTTAAGTTTTTCTTACTTAAGTGATTCGGATTCTATTTTATTTCAGCGAATTTTACAGACCACCCTGTGAACCTGACAGTGCATGTATTTCTCTCGAAGCCGATAGTGGAGGCGACTTCTGCCTGCATATAACTGCGGTACAAGTTATCCCCGATCATGAACCATACACTTGTTTAACAATAGGCGGAATATCGTGATGATTCCTGTGTTAACTTAGTACTGATTCATTGCCTTATCCATTCCCAGAAGTGTGCACAGTTATCTTAGCAGTTGCGTAACATATCGGTGTACCTGCGTCCCAAATGCTTTGGGTAATTTTTAATTGACACAAAAACTCGGACCGGTCCATCTGAATTTATCTTATTGCTCGGTTCCTTAACGCGGTACACTTCAATACATTACACATACTTTAACCAGTTTTTTAAGAGTCTCGATTCGGATTAGAACCGAGAGAACAAAGAATTTTTATCGTGTTTTTTTTCCTTTTGCATTGCCTGCGCATGAGTCGCTATTGAACGATAGATAACGTGTAATTGATGTGCGAATAATTTAATTGTTTTTGTCTATACAATGATCTAATGTTACACCTGCATTATCATATTGAAAATATAAATAAGGAAATATTTCGAATTTAATTAAATATTAGCAAATTTTTATAGATTTATTTGATTTTAATTTGACACATTTATTAATTTATATCATTTCTGTAAATCAAACATTAAAATCTCGTCATCCTCATCTGATACTTATTAAGTACATTTATGTCAGATAACAAAAGGTAACAAAAAAAATCATACAGAATAAATCGACCAAACGAAAGTGCACGGACGCCTCCGCAGAATAGCATCGGGTGTAGGAAAAATTGGCGCGTAAAATGTAAAGAAAAAAATTTACATTCTAAGTAATGTTCGAAAAAAAGCTGCCAGCAAAAAATATGACATATGGCGAAATAGGAAACATTAAATTGTGACTTTGTTTTGTTATGAATGTAATTAAAAATTGTAACAGAAAAACATATTGCAACATATGCTGATTTTAAGCTACTCAAATCAAAAGAGCGGCCGTGGTCTAGCAGTAAGACGCGTAAACTCACGATCGATGAGACCCGTGTTCGAACCTCGCTAATTCTGACCGGTACCAAGGTAACTTTGTTACATGTACTTTGGTCGCTCAGTGCCTATAGGCACTATAAAAGAGTGGTAGGCAGACTGATGATGGTTATTAGTCCAGTCTGCCGTCCTGGGGTAGTACCACCACTTTCGAATGTAACACCCGTGAAGTGACTTTGTCGCGTTTCGGGAATAGTTTGAAAGTAGCTAGGTATAACGAGAGGAGTGTGCACTGTCAATCTAAGACGGTACATGCTCGTCTCCTCGAGCCGGCATAGTGGAAGCGACTGCTGTCCGCACAGGTTTCTCTGTAGTAGCAGTCGTTTCCATTGATGCACTCCAGCTTTACATCAGGCGGAGTGTTGTCACATGCCGAGCTACAATAAAAAAAAACTAACGATGCATTCCGAAATAAATAGATTAGTTTAAACTTTTATAGTTAACTGAATTTATTTATACACGAGTATTAAAAATAACCATCTAAATTCTAAGCCCAAGTACAAATACAGATTTTTACGAGGGAATATACCAAATTCCGTTATCTCAAGTCTCCGATTGAAGATTCTTTTTAACCCTCTTGGCCTGCCTACAATCTTGGGACACCATGTATAATCGAAGATACATTGGTACCTATCGAGATTTAGAAGATTAGCATAGGAGGTTCTTGATTGCGAATCGATGTCTATTACTAACTTTACAATACAATACAATTGTCACACCTTTTTCCCACAGGGATAGGCAGAGACAACGGAACGCCACTTACCACGATCCTGACACAACGCCCTCGCTTCCTTCACATCCACAATTCTCTTCATGCACGCCCGACGGTTATGGGCACTAGGCAGCCCAGCTTTCATGAGGATGTCTCCTATTTGATCGTAAAACACCCTTCTGGGTCTGCCTCGTTTAACGCATCCATTCACATCAGATTTATATATTTCTTTCGTCAATCTCCGTTCATTCATCCTTTCCAAGTGCCCAAACCATCGAAGTATAACTTTATTAGTAGTTAAATCGAGAACGATTTTTGCTTCACATTTCAAACCGATTAAAGCTCACGGTTTAACAAAAAAAAAACTATTTTAAATAAACTTCAATTACCGACAATAAAAACTACGTTTGAAGATTAGGGAAAAAACCACCGTCTATTTATTGACCTCTATAACTATTTGAAAAGGCCCCGACAAAGTGTAACCATATGTAAATGTTGCATCCTTCTCAGAATGTACCGATCCCCTAATTATTTTTAATTGCCGCACACATTGACTCTCACATCTATAAGCCGTACTTTGAACGAAATAATTTTTTATTTATCACGTGATTTTAAACAATTACAAGTATTATCTTTGGAAAAGATGTAATACATCTACTACATATCATTTTGGCATTTTCTATTGCTGTAATAACTTTTGAGGAACCGTGGTCTATTGGTATAGCACATTAGTGCACATTCGTATCCTCTAGCCGGCATAGCGGAGGTGACTGCATTTTTTGCTTTTTGATAGTAGTTGTTTTTGCTGATGGACCGCACTCTAGCCTTACATCACGCGGAGTGTTACAAATTTAAAAAAAAAATCCTTTACCGTGAAAGGAACAGTTAATTAAATCTACGGCATCTTTTCTAATCTCTAAACTAAAACTTAAATCCCTATATTTCTCGCTGAATTATTGACACTTACTAATTTTTTAATATACGGTTTCGCAATTTGCATCACCCATTTTCACCCATGACAATTGATTGTATTAAAGAAACAGTTTTTTAGTAAATCATAACACAAATTGCACTAAGTATTTTAGTGCGTAATTTCTATGTAAACAATATAAATATGCACTAGACATTCGACCTTCGATACCCAGTTTAAATTTTTTATATGTCTAGTCATTGAATCATGTATCTGTTGTGTATTGCACGCAAACATTGCTTTTTTTGCTGTTTTACGTAGGGATTGCTATTCTGTACAGTATAACGAAATATTGTTAACGATATCAATAATCTTTTCTTAGTAACGAACACAAGACTTCAGTGTATGTTTCTTTATGCGTTGAGTGTACCCAATATTTGAATAATAAATTCAAGCTGTATTTTTTTTATTGTAGCTCGGCAACTGATAACCCTCCGCATGCTGTAATGCTAGAGTGCGGTCCATGAACGAAAACAACTGTTACTACAGTCGCTTGAGGAGATAAATTTGCACGATCCAAATTAGCAGTGCACACTCCTTTCGTTTAACTCGGCTATTTCCAAACCTGATCCCGACAAGATCACAGGTGTAACCATCATCAGTCTGCCTACCACTCTTTAATAGTGCCTATAGGCACTGAACTGCCAGAGTACATATAACATAGTTACATTGATACCGGTCTGAACTTAGCGAGGTTCGAACTCATCGATCGTGAGTTGACGCGGCTTACCACAAATCCACGGTTACTGTTAGAATACGGATTGCGTCGCGTCGTCACTTAGGTAGAATAAATAATTCTAAAAACACGTTGTTAGAGTTCATTATACTATAGTTCATCTGTAGAGAATCAGGAGTCCATAACAAATTATTATTGTCTTCTTAGAAGATTGTGGCTCCACATAAATCATTATTTTGGCGCTCTGTTATTACATTTTAAATTCGCAAGCCCGAAATTAGGTGCCCATACGGTCATAGAATAGTTAATACGGCGTGTTTCTTGTTTAGATACTGTATATTACGCGTACATTTGGGCGGAGATCCGTTCGTTAAATTATAGTCTATGCATTTTAATCTGTTACAGTTAAAAAGTGAAATCAAACTTCATGGAAATTAACTTACTGTTTCGTTTGTAATAAAAAAATCCTAATAGCACTGGCTCAGTTGTGTTTAATACTAGCCAATTTGACAGTGGTGCAGACTTGTCTCCTTAAACCGGGATAGCGGAGGCGAAGACCCGCAGAAATTTGTCTGTAGCAGCAGTTGTTAACATTCATAGACCGTACTCTATCTTACATAAATAAAAAAAACTTAATGGGGTGGTAATAGTGTGTGCTAGGTAAAATTTCTAATAGAGATAAATATTCGTAATATTTTTCCTGTAGGAGCCATTTCTTGGATGAAAGCCTTAACGTTGTTGTGAGTCACCCGGTCAGTGGGACAAGCGGTTGCATGCGTTGCATTTTTAAAACGGAGTCTGCAGTCCGTGGGTGATACATTTCAAACTCGATTATACTTATTCTGACATTTTACTAAAAAAAAAAATTAAAACAAAAAATACTCATCTCTCAGGCATAGCGGAGGCGACTGCTGCCTGTAGAGATTTCTCTGTTTTTTTTTACATCTGAGATTTCTTTACATCAGGTGTCTGTCATACGCCGAGCTACAATAAAAAAACCTACATACGTACTAATGAAATCTATTGTGTAAATTATCAAGATCTACTCTTTAATTTTTTTTCATTTAAAGTAAATCTAGTACTTAAAGTCTTGGTCTACAATTTGCTTAATAATGTTAAGCTTGAATGTGGTCTTTGAGCCTCCACTATGCCGGCTTAATAAGATAGAATATTTACAAATTATTACAAAAATTCGAGATTGAATAGTAGTTGCAAAAGAAGCGTGAATGCCTCTCGAAGCTGCTCGATATTACGCAGGCTTTAAATAGGGATATTTTCCCGCCCAAATTCTCAGTAACTGCGGGTGAGTAATTTTTATTGCGATCAATGAGAGAATGACGTCACGTGAGAGTTTTCGAGTACTACCCACAATTATTTATTTGATATACTAGTGAGTCATTGATATGTAATAGTTTTTGGGTTATTCCGTCAATTTAATGTAATTAAACGGTTCTAGTGATTTGTTAACATTGTAATAGCGACGTTTTTTTTTATATACACAATACTTGGGTATAATTACCGAACTTATTTAAAGATATAAACATTATGAAATATAGATATTATGAACTTAAAAATAGAAAAAATATAAACGATTTTTTTTTGAAGATGATAATTAATCTATACATGGTAGCGCGAGCGGAGACCTATCATTTGTCTAAGATAATAATAAAATTATTTTATATTATTTTTGTTTTATTACCATTTTTAACATAGTTATTTGTATGTTTGGGGCCAGAACATTTGTATGGATGTTTTGTAATAAAAATTTAAAAATCTTAGATAATAAGTATTAATATTTTTCTTTGCGAAGAGATAATTATTATCTACGCCCCAAGTGAGGGTGACACCCGACCGTGATGAGCTTTCTGCCTATACAGTCACACATACAGTTCTCTTTGAATCCAAAATTGGTTTGTGATTCATCAAATGTATGGGTCGTTTGCACCAGAAGGCCGGTGACAGTAACTTTAACCATTACATTTACATTATGGTTTACATTTACTCCACACGAGTTACACCATCGCGCGCGTCGCGCCTGTCATTTTTGACAGCTACTTTAATCTTAACCGTAACCAGCGAATCTTGGCTTGGTTAAAGTTAAAGTAATCGTCAAACCAATGTTGCTAACGTCAAATGTATGAAAAGAAGCCAAATATGTTTTTCTATTATTTTTTTGAGCAAACCCTTTTAACGATAACAGTATGAACTTACCCGATATTGCAACGCGTGTGGAGTAAATGTAAACGTTTAACGGTCGTCGTCGCCGTAAAAGTAATAGTTAAAGTTACTTTAACCGGCCTTCTGGTGCAAACGACCCTAAGTGCAGTTTTTTTGGTAAAACGAGTAATAACACAATCGTTTATTCCGTTCCCGTTTTCACGCAAATGGTAATACGGTGTAGGTGTGAATAATGTTTTGGATTAGTGTCTTCTAAGGCTGTAAATGGCTTGGCGTATTAATTTAATTATTTCAACAGTTTGATACAAGTACTGTTAACTTTTTATGCGATATTGACCTTTAGCGGAATGTAAACAGACAAATAGCAGTCCCTTTTACGTGTTACACTAATACCAAAATCGTTCTCGCATATAATTAGATTTTTTAAGATTTTCATGTCAATCCGCAATCGACGCGTAACATCGCCAACACAATCGTGCTCGCCTCTCTGTCGAGACCATCGCGACAGCAGTCGTTTGTCAATCGTTGCGTTTACATTGCTTGTTTTTGATTTTACATCGATGTTTTGTAATTTTTTTTTTGAATAAAATTTTAGTTAAGCAGTTGATATTGGACCAATGTCAAAAAATATAAAATTGAATCGTATCAATTCACGGGGTTGCCAAATGTATATTTTAATAATTTTTCAGTAAATTTACTCGTAGGTATATTAAATGTAGTGAAATAAAGTTTCAAAGGTTGTTTCTAGTTTAATGATCAGAATAAATTAAATCGATTGCACAAAACAGTGCATATGCACCCAGACTAAGACCTAAGTCCCACATCTAACTTACTTTGATCTACATTAAGACCAACGAACCGACACTAATCCTGAGCATGTTAATATAAGATATGATGGTAATTAGGGAAAGTGGAATAAAAGAGCTTGCACTGTCAACCTGGACGGTGCAAACTAGTCTTATTAGGCCGGCATAGTGGAGGCGACTGCTCTTTGAGGAGTGCGTCCACATGCAAGTTTTTACGATAATTTTAGCTGTAAATGCGAGGAATTGATTTTTTAATTGAATTGAAAAGATATATTTATAATAATTACGTATAATACATTAAGTGTATGGGAGATAATGTAGACGGGTAGTGCGGCGAGATGTTTTCTGTCGAAGGCACACGCTCGGTTTGAGCTCAATAAACTGTGAACTGGGAACCTTTACATCTTATGTATCTTTCATATTAATAAATAATAGTTATATTCTTTTACTAGTTCTTATATGTGAGTGTCTTCGTACGCGAAACCAGGCAGGGGTAGGCAGGAACTATGGAGCTTCAGCGACTCCTCACTCTACAAACCACTTTCGCTTCGATCACATCCATTACTCCTCTCGTGCATGCACGTCGGTTGAGGGTGCTCCTCATCTGACCCTTTCTCAGCAGTTATCACGGTCATATGACCGCACTCCACCTGATGTTAAGAGCTAGAGTTTGATCCATGAACGGAGGCGACTGCTGTCAGAGAAGGGAATCTGCAGACAGCAGTCGGGTCCGCTATGCCGACTTGATGAGATGCCTCTTCACACTGAGCTTAAAGGATTTTATAGGAAGGAGGAAAGACGTGGCTGGGAAGGTCGTCTTTCGCGCAATGAATCTTTTTTGTTAATTTTTTTTTATATTTTAATTCTTCTTTGTTTCTACTTCTGCCTGTTACTGTCTTTTCTCCAAAATAAATAAATAAATCTCCTTTCATCCATCCGTTCTAAACGACCGAACCACCTCAATGGGTATATTTCCATTTGCCGTGAGTTGTAAAGGGCCCAATAATGATATGAAAAGTCTATAATCCGACACAGTTGAGTAGTCCTCAATATGCTGTACAACCTTTGTAGCTCCATACGTTATTACATTGGTCTTATTATAATTTATAAACGTTCTTTCAAAACAAAAACATAACATTTTTTTCCTTAGTTTATTTAGTAGTTAGAACATAATTTTTCTTGTTTATTTTTAATGATAATTAAAAAAAAATATATATGTCTAAAATTTCAATAAATAAATAGTTTATTAAATATTTTAATTTATTCTTATATAGACACGTATTGAGGATTTTTTCTACTTTTAAAGTAGGGAGACAAATTTTACCACAGAGAAATGTCTGCAGGCAGTAATCGCCTCCACTATGGCCACTTAAGACGCCGGTACACTACGGATTAACTACTCTTTTCATGAAGTTTTTTTTGCAAATAACTGCACAGAAAGCATCTATCAAACACGTTCACTAGTTACCTTCAAAGGTAATTGGTAATCCGTTTATCTTTTATATGTAAGACTTTTTAATACTTTTGTTAGAAGCTTTTTTTGTTGCAATTCATACGAATAACGTACATTTTTTTTGTAGGATTATTTAGCTAGGGTTCATGAGTTTAACCCGCGCTGTATTTAGGGATATAATTAGATACGAATCGACTTAAAAATTCGATTCTTTATTAGAGATATTCTCCTGTTTATTTATTCAGAAACAAAAAAATCTATAAACCTGTGTATTTTTAATTAAATATTATATTGAAAAAAGCAGACTAATGATGGTTATTAATTAGCCTAGTCTACCGTCCTGGGGTAGTACCACCACTTTAATCTGAATTTTGTACCTTCGTCTAATTGAACCGGCATAGAGGAAGCTACTTACGCAGTATCAATTTAACTAGATTAACATAAGACCGTGTATCGTCACTTACCGAGCTATTAAATAAAAAAAATAAGAATAATGTAAAAGACAATGACACGTCTGTCGCCCGTCGTAGCCGGTGTCTGAAAGGTCATGAACCTATGGCTATACAAAAAGGACAGCCTTACTTCAAAATGTATGTACATTACAATGAAATTATAAGCAATATACAGCAAATACGTATTGTACTTTCAAATGATCGAGTGCGACAACCGTTTGTGACCAAATTTGCGAGTCAAAAAGGTCGGTGGCACTCTCTGACCTAACTAATGATTTATATGCGAATAACCATTGAACCTTTTGGTGACGCTTCTAAAAATACTCTTATATAACCCTACCTACAACTTTTTTTAAACAAAATTGAGATTCTGTTACAATATAACTAGTAAATACAAAGGACAATGCCCATTTTTGGACCCAATTGATATCTAATTATTCTTTTTTATTAAAAGAAAAAGAGGTAGCTTATAATAGGTAGATATACTCGTATACTGTGATTTCTTAATTATAAAATGACTCAAAATTTAATTATAAAATATATATATATATATATTATATTAATTATAAAATAGATATGCACTGAAACTTGATATAATATTAATTTTAATTTGTAATTTTTAATTGACATACCTAATTAAATGTGATGGTTATGTAATACATTATGTTTATCGAAAGTTTTGCATGCCGCTAAATGTGGTGAAACATATGAACAAATTTTAACCCATTTAATAACACCATGTTTACTAACACCATGTTTCACGGAATAAAGTTTATTTCATTTCATAAAAAAAGCTTGTCGAATAAAAAAAAACAATTGTATTCATTTTAAATTTTTAAATACGACATGACATTTCTTTTGTCTTTTCTAATGCGCTGACGAATTTATCTATGACAAACTTTTTGATGTAAATAGTAAGTTTGTTAACAAAACAACATTCTAAAATAATATTTTACTTTTTCATTAGCTTATTTAAATTATATCAACACATCGTTTACTAATCAATAGACAATGTTTAATTATATAAAAAACAGATATCTTATATTATTAAAGCATTTAATATTATTAATATAATAATAACCTCAAATATTGTGTAAAGCGGGCAGTTATGAGGAATTCTATATCACAACATGAAAGATTAACAGGAACACTTAGATTTTTAGCAACAGGGAGATCCTACGAAGACCTTAAATTCTCAACAATAATATCCAACCATTCACGTTGATTAGGCATTATTTTAACTGTACAGTTTTATCTAATGAAATTTTGATTAGATCAGTTCAACTGTACAGTTTTCAGTTTTGCCTACACACCTTCAGTAGCGACCTTTAGGAAAAGTCTAATTACTCAATAACCCGGGTGACAAAAATTAAAACTGATTAGTGATAAGGAATGTAGATATATTTTTCTACAAAATTATTATAAAATTATTGTCGAACTCATGTGGGCCCATTCTCCTTTGGTGTGCACAACGAAGGGTCCATTTTTTCATTAGACAATATCATCATAAGAAAATGTTAATAATTTGTTAAAGTACGGTCAAATTTCGCACCCTCACTCGTATGTATATGATCCTAAATAAACATTGAGACCTACCTACGTCTAAACAAAATAGGGGATGCGAACATTCATTAAGGGATGATGAAAATATTACACATTTTTATTTTATGTAAGTTAGAATAAGCAGACTATTTAATACACAGTTAAATATCTCACCAAAGGCGCAGGTATCAAAACCAATGCAGCATATTTAATCACCTTTAATAGTACTGCAATAAATAAATGTGGAAGTGAGTGAAAGTCTCCTCAAGCCGGCATAACGAAGGCGACTGCTGTCTGTAGTAATTTATGTGTAGTAGCAGTTGTTTCCACTCATGGACCGTACTCTAGCTTTACAAAAGGCGGAGTGTTGTCATATGCCAGTAATAAAAAAATCGATTGAAATAATAATTCGAATGAATCATTTACGTTAGCCCATCACTAATTTTAAGAGTTAGATTGCCTTCTGGGGAAGGATATAGACTATCTTTATTGTCAAAAAGTGTTTTAAAAAGTTTATAAGAAAAACAACAAAAACCACTTCTGAAACTAAACGCGTGTTTCTTTTTATTGTATAAAAAATAAGACAACAGCTGCTACAGAGAAATCTCTACGGGGAGCAGTCGCCTCCACTATGCCGGCGTAAGAAGATAAGCATGTACCATCTGGATTGACAGTGCACACTCCTCTCGTTATACCTAAGCTACTTTCAAACTGCTCCCGAAACGCGATATAGTCACTTCACGGGTGTTACTTTCGAAAGTGGTGGTACTATCCCAGGACGGCAGACTGTGAGTCTAATAACCATCATCAGTCTGCCTACAACTCTTTGTGTATGTAATAAATGACAAAATAATTTATTAAATATCAAATTGAAAAACTGATTTTTGACACACATCTATTTACTACAATATGTAACAACAAAAAACATTTCATGGCTTGCGTAAAGTTGATTCTTTTTTGCATCGAACGCAATAATGCGGGGGTGTTATGCGGAGCGGAGGTCGGAGGGGTAGGTAGTGGATTCGGTACGGTTTTTGAAGGTGATAAATCATGTTTTTTGATAGTTTTTATTCGATTACTTTTATGTAACGTGAGAATATATCATGAGATGCGATCGCATGTTAGTTTGCACATGTCGATGGAACGTGTGGTCAGTGTTTCTGCATATTTTGTAATATTTAGTTTTTTTTATGCATTTATTTATTTATTTAGAAATTTACATGTTGTGGGGTCTTATATCTATGTTATAATAACTGCACATTTGGGTGTGTAAATATTTATTATGTCATAACAACCAATAATAACGAAATAACAATTACATTTGAATTCATACTTACAATAATGTCAAAATACAGAGTTATAGATGTATACTAGAGGTGCAAACTTGATACATCTGACATCTTCTTCTTCTTTTGCTAAATGGCCTCAAATGTCTTAACAACGACAATTCTGCCAATGTCGAGTAGTAAATTCTTAATGTTTTTGCATCAAATTGCAATGGTGTTTTACAATTTGACGCTTTCTTGGAGTATTTGGCGGCAATTCACCCGGTCATGTCACAATAAACGTGGCCGTGGCCATGTTTTCTCTCGCGTCACATCTAGTTGTACATGTCAAAATGTATATAATTAAATGTCAGATTACATATTTACATTTGAAACAGATGCCTGTCCTAGGGCAGTACCACCACTTTCAAGTGTAACACCCGTAAAGTAAACTTGTCGCGTTTCAGAATCAGCTTGGAAGTAAGCTGGATGGTGAACATTCGTCTGCTCGAGCCGGTATAATGGAGGTGAACGCTACAATAAAAAAAGTTGAGCCTGTTCGAATTTGTATTTTTTAAACAAAAATACGGTTACATTTTTTTAACAATTGTTTTTTTATTGTTATCAATTATTAATATTATACAAGTGTGTCCCAAAAAAGTGGTACAAAGTCCCGATTGCATTACTGCTGCACAATGTCTTTTATACCTGAAGTTTTCGTACAAAAAAATATGATTAATGAGGGTTTGTTAAATCTTAGGCAGGCAGGTACCTTAACATTTAGAAGTGATCACTTCTTATTTTATCATTTAATGTTGTTTATTACTCCATTGGACTCGAACCGATATACCTTTTCACACGTACTGAATATCTACAATTCATCCGAAAAAAAAAACTTTTTATAGAAGTTTCGCAGGTGACGAACGGACACAAATGTTAGGTACTATAGATGAATGTCGAGAGGCAAGAGTCGCCTCCACTATGCCGGCTTGACTTGACTTAAGGTTGACAGGACAGACTTCTCTCGTCACCTACCACAGGACGGCAAGTTTTATCTAAATAAAAAAAAAAAAAAAAATAGATTTTAAATAAAAAGTTACGATTACGTTTGCATATTTAATTTTATTGTCTAAAAGATGAACTGAGTTGTTACTAATAATTTTTATTTAGATATTTTGATAAAACACGCGTAAGTTCCAAAATTACTTGCACAACATTCACTATTATGCCAATAAAAAAATTAATTCCCATAATAAACTGGAATAATAAGTGATTAATCAATAAATAATTCCCACCGAGCAGTCTACTCGGAATAGAAGCGAGGACATCCACTCGGACGCATATGAATCAACACATTACAAAATGCAATTCCCAAGACATCAGACGAAAAAATTCACACCGATATAAATGTAAAACAAATCAGAAATTACGAAAATTTGCAAATTGACTTAATATTATGTTGTTTGTATGTAGATTTATCGTGGCATATCTAGGTGCGTCTGCGCATTAATATCTACTGGCTTTCTACTTGTGTAATACGAACCTCTACTTGTGTGAACTTTAGTGTCGTTTATTTTATTTGTAAAATAAAAATAATCATAAATATGGATATATGGCTGTGTCGGAAGGAGGCGCCCTATGAGGACCTTTCTCAGTCAGATCGGTCAACTACTGAGAAAGGGTCAGATGAGGAGCACCCTCAATCGACGTGCATGCATGAGGGGAGTAATGGATGTGGTCGAAGCGAAAGTGGTATGTAGAGTGAGGAGTCGCTAATGCTCCATGGTTTCTGCCTACCCCAGTGGGTACAAGGCGTGAGCTAAGTAGTATAATATATAAATTAGTATTATTCACTAAAAATATATTTTTTTAAAAAGACCTAATTACTAGAACAGTCGTGGTCTAGTGATAGGAAACGTGAACTCGAGATCGATGAGACCCGTGTTCAAATCTTTCAGCAAAATTAGTTGTACTTTGGCCACTTAGTGCTTTCTTTTTTTATTGTAGCTTGGCATATGACAACACTACGCCTGATGTAAAGCTAGAGTGCGGTCCATGAACGGGAACAACTGCTACTACAGAAAAATCTCTATGCCGTCCTGAGAAGACGAGTATGCACCATCTAGAGTGACAGTGCAAGAGGATGCTGTACCTGGCTACTTTCAAACTGTTCCCGAAACTCGACAAGGTCACTTCACAGACGACCAATTGGGCTAATAGCCATCATCAGTCTTCCTACCACTCTTTAATAGTGCCTATAGGCTCGGAGCGACCAAAGTACATGTAACAAAGTTACATTGGCCAGGATTAGCGAGGTTCGAACACGGGTCTCATCAATCGTGATCTCACGCGCCTTACCGCTAGACCACGACTTCTCTATGCGCCGCTCGTGCTTATAGTAATATGGTGTTACGTCAAAGAGTGGTACGCAGACTGATGATGGTTATTAACCCAGTCTGTCGTCTCAGGGTAGTACCACCACTTTCCACTACCAGCATATAAGTCAATTTCATTTTAACCGTAACACCGGAGAAGCGACCCAGTCGCGTTTCGGGATCAGTTTGGAAGTAGCCAAATATAATAAGAGGAGTGTAGCTGTCCCCTCAAGCCGGCATAGGGGAGGGTGACTGCTGCGTTCAGAATTTTCTAGTTACTAGTGAGGTGTTCGTTCGCTCCCTTGTATTTTCTGTCTTTCTGTACGGCGTCGAAACATCGAGCCATCAGGAGTCACGATCCTCAACAATGAGGGAGCGACGAGGAGAGAGAGAGAGAGAGAGAGAGAGAGTGGGGTGTTATCATAATATGCGTCGTATGAATGTTATTATGGCATCAAACCAAAACTAATTACAAATAGATCATTAATCACAAAAATATGAAGCTTAGACTTGAAAAAAAGTGCTCGCCTCATAAAAAAATAATTGTTCGACCAATTATTGTCTAAAATTAAAATAATTACTCGCACTTCAATAAAATATCAATTTATTTTTGCATTTGTATTTTATTACTGACGCGAACAAACCCACACAAACACGATATTAAAACAAAAAAAAAATCTTTTCAAAAAAAAGTTGAACCGACTTCAATAAACACGAAAAGCACTCAAAAGTGAAAAATAATTTTTAACAAGAGTATCTACACACAAAGTAATAAACATAAACACTAATAGGTGTTTACTATGTACAAATTAATTGTCTACATACCTACCATATTTTTGGAGTAGGTGCCAAGCAAACGTTTATAGATATACTTGATATCTAGGAAGATATCCAAGTGTTCCTATCCTGAAATTTTGAATTGATATAGCTTGGCACCTACTCCAAAAATGTGATAGGTATGTAGACAATTAATTTGTACATAATAAACACCTATTAGTGTTTATGTTTATTACTTTGTGTGTAGATACTCTTGTTAAAAATTATTTTTCACTTTTGAGTGCTTTTCGTGTTTATTGAAGTCGGTTCAACTTTTTTTTGAAAAGATTTTTTATTTTTCCATTTTTAGGGTAGCGGACTAAAAACAGCAAAAACTCCCTATTAAACGTACAAAAACTAATCGTAGTTCAAATGAAATTAATCTAGCAAAAAAGAAACTCGTACAACCCCTTTCACCCCCTTTCAGATTAAATTTCGAGAAAAGCTGAAATACACGTGTGTAGAGCAAATATACTAAAAATTAAGTAAATCTGACAAAAAAATTCAACCCATTTTAAACCGTTTCACCCCCTTCGGGGTGAAACGCATGTTAATTGTCTGTATTATATTATAGAGCATTATTTATTATGTATTTTGTCACTAAAAATATTGATTATTTTCACCCCGTTTCACCCCCTTCGGGGTTGAAACGCAAGTTTCATTATTAACGTGGTAAAGCAATCTGCTGTTTCGAGTAAGTCTGATTTTAAAAAAATCAACCAACCTTTAGGGGTTGAATTTCAAGAAATGCTGATACACGTGTTTCATTATTTATGTTGTAAAGTATGTATGTCAAATTTCAAGTAATTCTGATTACAAAAAAATCAAACCCATTTTGCCCCATTTCACCCCTTAGGGGTTGAATTTCAAGAAATGCTGAAACGTGTTTTCATTATTTATGTTGTAAAGTTATGTATGCCAAATTTCAAGTTTTTTTTTTTTTTTTTTTTTTTTTTTATTATTTTAGCACGTCATATGACCGCACTCCGCCTGGTGTTAAGCTAGAGTGCGATCCATGAGCGGAGGCGACTGCTGTCAGAGAAAGGGATCTGCAAACAGCAGTCGTGCCCGCTATGCCGGCTTAATGAGATGCCTCTTCACACTGCGCTTGAAGGATCCCATGTTATAGGAAGGGGGAAAGACGTGACTGGGAAGGTCGTTCCACAATTTGATGGAGCGACAGAAGAAGGATTGCCCGAACTTTTTTGTCCGCGAGGGGATTGTTTCGACGGTGAGGCGATGCATTCGATCGCCTGCACGCGTCGACCTCAAGCGATGTGGGGTAGGAGGGATTGTGATTCTGACTAAAAAAAAATTCAACCCGTTTTGCCCCATTTCACCCCCTTAGGGGCTGAATTTCAAGAAATGCTGAAACACGTGTTTCATTATTTATTTTGTAAAGTATGTTTGCCAAATTTCAAGTAAATTGGAGCAAAAAAATTTTACAAACTGACTTTTTTTTCCGTTTTACTAAAAAACTGCACACTGTGTATCTTAGAAAAATATATGGGACCACTATGGGATGCAGCTTAACACAGTGCAATTTGAATCATTGAAATCGGTTCAGCCGTTTAGAAAAAATCGATGAACATACATAAAAAAAAAAACATACGCGACGAACATATAACCTCCTCCTTTTTGGAAGTCGGTTAAAAAATATATATATATTTAAACGTGTATGTTTGTATATAAATAAAAAAAAACAAATGTACTTTAATTAAGCAAATTAAATTAATTACAAGATTTTAAGCGAAGATAAAATATAACACCTAAATCAATTTTCATCCTCTGCATTTTTTTTATTGTAGCTCGGCATGTGACAACACTCCGCCTAATGTAAAGCTAGAGTGCGGTCCATGAATGGAAACAACTGCTACTACAAAGAGAAACCTGTGCGGGTAGCAGTCACCTCCACTATGCCGGCTCGAGGAGACGAGCATGTACCATCTTAGATTGACAGTGCACACTCCTCTCGTTATATATTATGCGAGCCAATTAAGAATAGAACTGTCAAAACGTCATTTTGTTTGCACGTACTTCAAAAACCTCTCATTCTTTCCTCCTTCCTATAACATGGGATCCTTCAAGCGGACGCGACTGCTGTCTGCAGATCCCCTTCTCTGACAGCAGTCGCCTCCGTTCATGGATCAAAGTCTGGCTTAACACGTGTTAAAATAAAATTTAAAAAAAAATGTGTAAAGACGGCAACAAACGTTCAGTTTTATCAGACAGTTATAACTAAACAGTTTAACTGTTAAGTTAAAATCGTAGATGTGTACTGTACAGTTCTCAGTGTTGCCTACACACGTTTAGCTATAACTGTTAGTTAAAACTGAACGTGTAACGTGTGTAGCCCGCTTATCTACTAAAATGTTAATATGACGAATAATATTGACACCTGAAAAGAGTGGTAGGCAAACTGATGATCCAGTCTGCCGTCCTGGGGCAGTATCACCACTTTCGTATGTAACACCCGTGAAGTGACCTTGTCGCGTTTCGGGAATAGTTTGAAAGTAGTCAGATAGAACGAGAGGAGTGTGCACTGTCAATCAGGATGGTGCATGCTCGTCTCTTTAAACCGGCATAGTGGAGGTGACTGCTGCCTGTAGAGATTTCTCTGTAGTAGCAGTTGTTTCCATTCATGGGCCACACTCTAGCTTTACATCAGGCGGAGTGTTGTCACATGCCGAGCTACAATAATAATAAAAAAAAAACCTTCAACTACATTTTTATTCGCTAAATCCAAAAAATCAATCAGATTTATTACAATTTTTTTTTGCACATGATTTGAGATCTGTTAAGTGAAGTTAGCTGCAACTTCAGTCCTAGTTAACTTGGATGGCAGTAGCCGCTGTCAGACTCATATCGCTTGCAAATTCATTCTGGAATACACCGTGTAAAACAGGCGAATGGATTTCTGCAAGAAGTGAAATGACCGTTTGATTCGCATCTATTTCTTTTACCAAACTTTTAATACACGCGTAATGTTTTTTTCTCAAATACGGATGTCGAGGCCACGCTCCTAAACTTGCAGCCAAATGTTGACAGTGACAGTTTGTGCACATGTACTACTTAATGTACTTTTTTGCCGCATGACTGTGAACTATTAAGTATTAGAGATCTTTGGGAATGTAAAATATTTTAAGAAAGTACTTTATAATTGGTTGTCACAGAAATGTTTCTATAATGTACAAGAGTTTTTAGATCATAAGTATTGACTAAATTAAATTGTATTGACATTAGATCCAGTAAATAAATAGATTTCATAGATTTGACATACTGGTAATAATAATAATTTAATTCTTAATTGACATAGTAATTTAAATGTAATATTGTTAATATACATACTATAATATTGTTTGTATAAAATTTTGCATGCCGCAAAATGTGGCGGAACATGTGGACAAATTGTTATTTAAGACCCTTTTACCATGTTTCATGCAATAAAGATTTTTCATTTCGTTTCATTTCATTTCATTTAGGTCCAATTTTAACTATACTACGATTCTTGTCACTATTATCTGGTAATGGATTAATAAAATGCAATTATTTAGTTAAATTGTTTTCTAAATATATTTACAAAATTGCTTTTTTGTCCAACTTTTTTTTACATTTTTTTTAGCACCACATATGACCGCATACCGCCTCATGTTAAGCTAAAGTGCGATCCATGAACGGAGGCGAATGTTGTCAAAGAAGAGGGCGTCCGCTACTTTTATCATAATTTGATAATGTGTTAATTGAATTTAAAGAAATGCGGCTTTGTATCGTTTTTTTTAATGAAAATTACGTTTTGAAAGCTTTACAGCCATCGTGACTGCGGCGAACTATTACTACCTTTGCACCCTAAAACTCTTTTCCTAAACCGTGATAAACTGATTTTTTTTTTTTTTATTGTAGCTCGACATGTGACAACACTCCGCCTGATGTAAAGCTAGAGTGCGGTCCATGAATGGAAACAACTGCTACCACAGAGAAATCTCTACGGGCTGCAGTCGCCTCCACTATGCCGGCTTAAGGAGACGAGCATGTACCATCTAGATTGACAGTGCACACTCCTCTCTTATACCTGGCTACTTTCAAACTATCCCCGAAACGCGACAAGGTCACTTCACGGGTGTTACATTCGAAAGTGGTGGTACTGCCCCAGGACGACAGACTGGACAAATAACCATCATCAGTCTGCCTACCACTCTTGTTAAAGTTAAAGTTAAATATTTGAACGACTACGGAACCCAACTTTAATTGATAAATAAAACTTTTTGCTTTCAATGTAAGGGATTGTTTTTCAGCCTCGTTACTCGGAAGTGTGTGACATCTGTTCACTCCGGTTACCACTTACTGACCTTCCACAATAACTTCATGCTATTAGAGGTTATATGTCAAATGCTCAATATTTATTTTAACACATGGTTCTTCAAACGATTTTTTTTTTGCAAAAGGGCCGGCATAGCGTCTTCAATCAATGTCATATAGCTCTATACACCTATGCAGATTGTAGATGAAATGGAATCCGCTTGATGTTAAGCTAGAGTAACGTTTGTGAGCCGAAAGAACTAGCAGAAGAGCAGTCGCTATGCCGGCTTGAGGAGACAAATATGCACCATCCATATCTGCCAGTACACGCTCCTCTCGTTATACATGGTTACTTCCAAACAGATCCCGAAACGCGACTACGTCACTTCACGAGAGTTACACTTGAAAGTGGTGATACTAACCCAGGACAGCGAAATGGGCTAATCACCATCATCAGTCTGTGTACCACTCTTTAAACATTAGGTATGCATATAATGTGTTTGTTACAAACACAATCTTCGGGAAGAAATAAAAAATGAATTGCGTTGCTCTGAAAATGAGACACTTTTATTTAGTTATAATACAAACATATATAAACAAACAAACCTGAAAATGAGAAACGACATTAAAAGCTATTATTTCACTTTATTATATTATAATTTAAAATATCACTCGTTCCAATATTGCAACCACTAAAACAGACGCGTCATAATCATAGACTACATAGTTTATATCCATGGCCAAAATGCCGGCGAAGCGCGGCAAATTCAAATACCAAGCACACTCGACGACACGCGACGTCGACATTCTTTTACATACAAATAAACTTATCTTTAACACAAAAATAATTAAAAGATCTATAATAACGAACAAAAATTAACAAAAAGTAGAGCGTATTATAAAAGGAGACTAACATAACCGTATTAAAAATGTTACGCCACACAAAAAACTTGTATAAGTCAAAAGACAAATTTCGTTTGAATCGTTAATTAAATAAATTCTAACTTTATAAGGTAACAGCGCCAATGATGACTAATAGAAAATCAATTTAGTATTTTTTGCATAACATTAACCCAACGTAAACTATTTTTTTAAATAATATCATGCAAAGCGGCCGTGGTCTAGCGGTAAGGCGCGTGAACTCACGATCGATGAGACCCGTGTTCGAACCTCGCTAATTCTGACCGGTACCAATGTAACTTTGTTATATGTACTTTGGTCGCTCAGTGTCTATAGGCACTATTAAAGAGTGGTAGGCAGACTGATGATGGTTATTTGTCCAGTCTGCCGTCCTGGGGTAGTACCACCACTTTCGAATGTAACACCCGTGAAGTGACCTTGTCGCGTTTCGGTAATAGTTTGAAAGTAGCCAGGTATAACGAGAGGAGTGTGCACTGTCAATCTAAATGGTACAAGCTCATACTTTACATGAATTCACAGATGAATAAACTTTTTGTCCATAATAGGTGCAGTTACCTACCTATCACCTTAATTATACATGCACGAAAAGCAGGTAAAGCACAGTTTAATAACCAATGTGACATCGTTCATTTCCGCCTGACACAGAACCACGTCTATTCATCTACGAAACTACTACGTTATTTTAGACACTAATATCCATTAAGGGTTAATTTATACTAGAGATTCATATATGATTTCGTTACAAGTATATGCGAAAAATATCTATGAAAATTTGATAAATAGAAAGTACGTTTTTAAGAGTGGTAGGCAGACTGATGATGGTTATTAGTCCAGTCTGCTATCCTAGGGTAGTACCACCACTTTCGAATGTAACACCAGTGAAGTGACCTTGTCGCGTTTCGGCAATAGTTTGAAAGTAGCCAGGTATAACGAGAGGAGTGTGCACTGTCAATCTAAATGGTACATGCTCGTCTCCTCAAGCAGACATAGTGGAGGCGACTGCTGCCCGCACAGGTTTCTCTGTAGTAGCAGTTGTCTCCATTCATGGACCGCACTCTAGCTTTACATCAGGCGGAGTGTTGTCACATGCCGAGCTACTATAAAAAAAAACCTAGAACGCGTGAACTCACGATAGAAGAGACACGTGTTCCGAACTCGCTAAAATTTGACTAGTACAAACAACTTTGGATGCTCAGTACCTATCAGCATAAAAAAAATCTAATCCACTATAATGCAATGTATTTTTTTATTATTAGCTTTTTAAAGATTTTCGAGTAAAATCATGGCAGCAATGTTACAACTACATCTCTTAGGTAAGCGCATCAACTGTGAGTTAAGAGATGCCGCGCGTACCACGAGACTGTCGTGATACCAGGCGTATATCAATCCCTGGATTTACATTGCTTGTTTTTGATATTTAGATGATGTTTTATGTTTTTTTTTAATAAATAATCGTACCATATAATTATAAAAAAATTGTTCAAAAAGACATACGAGAGAGCGACATACGCGAAATTGTTCTCTGTTTTTTTTACACCTGTATATGCAATAAAAAGAAAGGAATTAATAAGACAGAAAAATTTCACTTTACAAGTGACAAATATGTTATTTTTATATTAAAACTAGAAACATAATCATATGTTAACAGTTAAAATGGGAAAGTACACAAATACGGTATCTATTACCGTCCATTGAAGGCAATTGTAGGAAAACTACTAAGCCGCGTTTACACGACCACATTCCGCCTGATCTCTGAACCTACCACAGAGAAATGTTTGCAGGAATTTTGCCTTGACTCCTCTTGTCTTAACTACTTCCAGGCTTATCCCAAAACACGACTACGTCACTTCACGATTTGGTGGGCTTTGAAACGATTTCAAGTCACTTAATAAGTCATTGATATCAATTCCACTGTCCATGTTAAATATATATTTTACACATTTAAAATTCTACTTACCCCAGAAAGCAAGTATTATCGATGCAAAACACATGTAAGGTCAGCTTAACAAAAACAAATATTTCTTTAGCTAAACAAAATACCGTGTAAACGCGCCTAAAACGCAGAAGGCAGGCCTATAATCGTAAATTAACTCTGTCACAGAGACCTTTGCCTCTTCATCTATTAACTAAATGCTTATTTTCCATATACACTGCTTTTTAAATTAACTAATCATTTAAAAACACCCCTTTTTAAGGCAGCGATGGAAAAGCTCTTAGAGCTTTAATTAAGCGTTTTATTATGTAAATATTTGCGTTGACATACATTACTGTTTATTAATATTTAATTTAAATACATTTGTACATAACAAGCGATGTATCGCGTGCATCAGTAAAGAAATCGTAAGTAATTTGTGAAATATATCCAATAGGCACTACTGAATATTCAAAAGTAAAATTATTTAAGAAGGTGTCGGAATCTATCAAAGTCGTTTATAAGAAAAGTGACTTATGAGGTCGTGGTCTACAGTTCGATGCGAAGATTAATCAATCAGAAGATACATAAATAATATTAGAATTAATTAGTAGATGTGCTGATGATGGAGAGACTTAAAAAGATATCATTAGATGTCTATATTTAATTATGGTAATTAAATAAAAAAACTTTTCAAAAAAAAAGTTGAACCGACTTCAGTAAACACAAAAAGCACTCAAAAGTGAAAAATAATTTTTAGCAAGAGTATCTACACACAAAGTAATAATCATAAACACTAATAGGTGTTTATTAGGTACAAATTAATTGTCTACATACCTGCAATATTTTTGGAGTAGGTGCGTAATATACTTGATATCTAGAAAGTGTTCCTATCCTGAAATTTTGAATTGGTATAACTTGGCACCTACTCCAAAAATGTGGTAGGTATGTAGACAGTTAATTTGTACATAATAAACACCTATTAGTGTTTATGTTTATTACTTTGTGTGTAGATACTCTTGCTAAAAATTATTTTTCACTTTTGAGTGCTTTTTGTGTTTACTGAAGTCGGTTCAACTTTTTTTTTGAAAAGGTTTTTTATTTTTCCATTTTTAGGGTAGCGGACGTACAATAAACGTAAAAATACTAATCGTAGTTCAAATGAAATAAATCTAGCAAAAAGAAACTCGTACAACCCCTTTCACCCCCTTTTTAGATTAAATTTCGAGAAAAGCTGAAATACACGTTTCATTATTTATGTTGTTAAGTATGTATGCCAAATTTCAAGTAATTCTGACTAAAAAAAATCAAACCCATTTTGCCCCATTTCACCCCCTTAGGGGTTGAATTTCAAGAAATGCTGAAACACGTGTTTCATTATTTATTTTATAAAGTATGTATGCTAAATTTCAAGTAATTCTGACTAAAAAAAATCAAACCCATTTTGCCCCATTTCACCCCCTTAGGGGTTGAATTTCAAGAAATGCTGAAACATGTTTTCATTATTTATGTTGTAAAATATGTATGCCAAATTTCAAGTAATTCTGACTAAAAAAAAATTCAACCCATTTTGCCCCATTTCACCCCCTTAGGGGTTGAATTTCAAGAAATACTAAAACACGTATTTCATTATTTATTTTATAAAGTATGTATGCCAAATTTCAAGTAAATCGGAGCAAAAAAAAATTACAAACTGACTTTTTTCCCCGTTTTAATAAAAAACTACACACTGTGCATCTTAGAAAAATATATGGGACCACTATGGGATGCAGCTTAACACAGTACAATTTGAATTATTGAAATTGGTTCAGCCGTTTAGAAAAAATCGATGAACATACATTAAAAAAAAACATACGCGACGAACATATAACCTCCTCCTTTTTGGAAGTCGGTTAAAAATATTTATTATTATCACGCCGTTTCACCCCCTTCGGGGTTGAAACGCAAGTTTCACAATTAACGTGGTAAAGCAATTCTGCTGTTTCGGGTAAATCTGATTTTAAAAAATTCAACCAACGGGGTAAACCGTTTCATCTCTTTAGGGGTTACATTTCAAAAAACGCTGCAACACGTGTTCCATTATGTTGTAAAGTATGTATGCCAAATTTCAAGTAATTCTGACTAAAAAAAATTCAACCCATTTCCCCCCATTTCACCCCCTTAGGGGTTGACTTTCCAGAAATGCTGAAACATGTTTTCATTATTTATGTTGTAAAGTATGTATGCCAAATTTCAAGTAATTCTGACTAAAAAAAATTCAACCCATTTTGCCCCATTTCACCCACTTAGGGGTTGAATTTCCAGAAATGCTGAAACATGTTTTCATTATTTATGTTGTAAAGTATGTATGCCAAATTTGAAGTAATTCTGATTAAAAAAAATTCAACCCATTTTGCCCCATTTCACCCCCTTAGGGGTTGAATTTCAAGAAATACTGAAACACGTGTTTCATTATTTATTTTGTAAAGTATGTATGTCAAATTTCAAGTAAATCGGAGCAAAAAAATTTTACAAACTGACTTTTTTTTCCGCTTTACTAAAAAACGGCAACACTGTGCATCTTAGAAAAATAAATGGGACCACTATGGGATGCAGCCTAACACAATACAATTTGAATCATTGAAATCGGTCCAGCCGTTTTCAAAAAATCGATGAACATACATAAAAAAAAAACATACGCGACGAACATATAACCTCCTCCTTTTTGGAAGTCGGTTAATAATATAATTAAAGGTTGATTTAAGACATTTTAAGAGCTTAATGGATGAACTTGCTTTTAATTAAAATTATGATTATTTATTATTTTTACACTCGATATTATTTATCAAATAGATAATATCTTACAAGAACTAGGAAATGTTTGTGTTACTATGAATTATTAAAGAGTGGTAGGCAGAACGATGATGGCAATTAATCCAGTGTAATAACGTAATACCTGATCAGCTTGGAGGTAGCCGAGTGTGCACTGTCTAGTTGAACGTTGCACATTCTTCTAACCGGCAGCATAGCGAAGTGGACTGCTGCGTACAGATTTCTCCGTAATAGCAGTTAGGCTTGGTTTATAGGTCGTACGCTCTCTAGATTCCCACTGGGGTAGGTAGAAACTAAGGAGCGCCAGTTCCTCTTCTCTCTACATACCACTTTCGCTTCGACCACATCCATTACTCCCCACATGCATGCACGTCGGTTGAGGGTGCTCCTCATCTGATTCTTTCTGAGCTGACCAATCTGACTGAGAAAGGTCTTCCTGAGGACACCGAACCACCTCAACACCCACTATTATTTATGAAATATCTTCTAGACGTAGGAAATGTATGCATTACTATGTTAAAATATATTATTTGAACATAAAACCGTTAGACACCTACTCGTTAATAAAAATAGTGTAAAAATGAGACACTTTTTTTTAAAATCATACCATTAGAATTCGGCGAGTAATAAATGTCATAGATATAAAATCCCACGTCATCACCATTTTTGTTGGAAATTCATGTGTAATGGCCGCAATCGTAAAATAATTTTATTTGTGACATATACATTATGAACATAAAAAAAAACTTACATTTGGAGTACCCCTTAGAAGGTAGAAATTGCACGGAAATAACTTTTTTGATCATTAAATAAAAAAAATTTGAATTTGGCTGATTATATTCACGTCGAGCCGGCATAGATGTAACGACTGCCGCTTAGCTATATTACTAAAAACTTACGTATTCAACATCTGAACATAAAGCACACAATTACATTGAAATCTATACATATTTTAGGTGAAGAGCACATTCCAACGAGGCAATTAACCGGTGGCCGTAATAAAAAAACTTTTATTAGTGGACTGGTCTTGTACACGCTGATGTTGCCACACTTTTTAATATAATTATTGTGTGTTTTAACAAAAATATGTTACACAAAATTAATATTAACCATAGATTGATTTGTAAAACGCAGCGGCCATGATCTCTTGTATTGCTCACACGATGAACCCGTGTTCAAATCTTGCTAATTTTTTACTAATATAACAATGTTATATTGTGTAGTTTTTGTCGTTCAGTCGTTGTTGTCGTTGATTAAAAAGGGGTAGGCAGATAGGTAGGTTGCCTACCACTCTTTAATAGTGCTTATAGGCGCTGAGAGACCATAGTTACATTGATCAGAATTTAACGAGATTTGAACACTGGTCTCATCGATCATGAGTTCACTAGACCACGGCCGCTCTTATAAAAATTTCTATTGGGTTATAGAAATAAAGTGAAAAAAACAAAACATATTATGTTAAAATATTTACATGCTTTCGCAAACAATATTACGTACGTCATAGAAGCTCAGAAGAAAGTATTCAATGAATATTAATAAGTAATCAGTTTCTCACGGTAGCCACACATTATTAACAATTATATACTCGTATATAATGAATAATTTATCCGCCATTTTGATGGCCATAAACAATCATTTAGGTCTAATAAATTGGAATTCTTAAAATGTGGTTTCGCTAAATACAAAACTACGGTCTATACCGTCCATACAAAGGTCAAACTTTTCAAGTTTACGATTATCTCTCTTAATATTGTGGGTCAATTGGGAAAATTAGATCTTTGCTGAATTTTAATGTTTCATGTTATTAAGTATAGATAACTGCTCGTTTTTGTATCACCACATTATAAATTAGAATAATTCATATTTTATTAAGGCCCTTGCTGTTTGAAAATGTGTATCACTGTTTGAATAGTTGTTTGGAAATGTTTTAACTTACTAACTATAATACTTATGAGCGACCGTGGTCTAGCGGTAAGAAGCGTGAACTCACGATCGATGAGACCCGTGTTCGAACTTCGCTAATTCTGATCGGTACCGATGTAACGCTGTTATATGTACTTTGGTCGCTCATTAAAGAGTGGTGAGCAGACTGATGATGGTTATTAGTCCAGTCTGCCGTCCTGGGGTAGTACCACCATTTTCTAATGTAACACCCGTGAAGTGACCTTATCGCGTCTTGGGAATAGTTTGAAAGTAGCCAGGTATAACGAGACGAGTGTGCACTGTTAATCTTGATGGTACATGCTCGTCTCTTCAAGCCGGCATAGTGGAGGCGACCGCTGCCTGTAGAGGTTTCTGTGGTAGCAGTTGTTTCCATTCATGGACCGCACTCTGGCTTTACACCAGGCGGAGTGTTGTCACATGCCGAGCTACAATTAAAAAAAAACTATAATACTTACGACTCTGAAAAAATATATATTTTAAACTACAGGATATAAAGAATTGCCGGTTTATTTTCTTTTTCTTAATTATGACTTATAAATACGAGAAAAAAAAATGGCGAAGTGAGCTCTGGATCAATTTTTAATACAGTTTTTTGCTCGGAGAAAACTCACACATTAAATTTTCTTTTACATAACCATATTTACAAAATCATGATCTAATGCATGGTATACTCTTTTTTTTTAATACGAGTATCAATAGAGTTTTTTTTGCGTATTTACCTTGGCGCGTTGTCTAGGTCCGAGCAATCGCGCGGCCAATGTAACTGGCAGCAATGTGGGCCCTTAAGTTATAAATAACTTTTTCAAGAACTTTAATTTAAACACGAGTTGCGTAAAGGAAAAAAGTTAATTTAAAAACATACAAAAGTAATGATCGCCCACAACCATAATAAATATAATAAACCGTTTGATAAATAATTTAACACACAAAGTACTTTAAGAAACTTGATAACTATCTATTATTTATTTTTAGTTAATAAATTATTGTCATCTGTTTTTGTAGTAGCTCTGCAGGCAGCAGTCGCCTCCGCTATGCCGGCTTGAAATGAAATGAAATGAAATGGAAAGAAGAAGGACGTGGTAGTTTAGCGATCGGAGTCAAAGCATTCGTACAGGCTGTACAGGTCATGCACGTGTGTTTTTCCGTCCGTTAAATTTTCATCATAATCCAAATCCTTGCCTTCGATTATGACGAAAACCAATAAAAAAATAATTGCTATTTATACATTCAAATGACCAACACCATATTCCACGTGAAGCCAAATAAGAAATCTTGTGTTTTATAATTGTAAAAATACATTAAATATGTAAATACAGCTATCGAAGTAACGGGCAATATAGTCGCGCAATTAAATCTAAACATTTGGCCAAAGTAGTAGGGTTCATTCGCATTTACCCAATTAACAATTCGTCCCAAATTGGGCGAATCTGTTTAAATCATATACTGAAATGGCATTACAAGTATTTTATATATACAGTAAGAAACAATAGATTTGGGTAAAGGGTAGTAATTCAAACGAAGGAAGGTTTAGAAGGCCAAAACTTAAGATACTTTGGTATGTTATTTAAATCTAGCTTTCTTAAATGTTTAAGGTCGACTTAACTAAGTCAGAATTGACTTTTTTGTAAATTGTAGCTTGGCATATGACAACACCCGGATGTTAAGCTAGAGTGCGGTCTATGAACTACTACTACAGATAAACTTCTGCAGGCAGCAGCCGCCTGAGGAGACGAATGTGCACTACTCCGATTGACAGTGTACATTCCTCTCGTTTTACCTGGTTATTTCCAAACTAACCCTGAAACGGGACAAATTCACTTCACATGTGTGATATTCGAACGTAGTGGTACTACCCCAAGACGGCTGACTGGGCTAATAACCATCACCAGTCTGCCTACCATTATTTAATAGTGCATATAGGCACTAAGCGACCAGAGTACATAAAACATAGTTATACTGATGTCGGTCAGAATTAGCGAGATTTGAACACGGGTCTCGTCGATCGTAAGTCCACGCGTTCTACCATTAAACCACGGCTAATTCCTAATTAGATTACATGTACTCGTAGCACACTCAACTCGCACTAATAGGGCGAGTTAAATGGTCCGTAATGGACGTGTAAACTTAAAGTAGTCGTTGATCCGACGAAAAAAAATTTAAATAATAAAAATACGAGATTCACATAAACAAGCATACGCCACATGTCTACCTACTTCTACCAAAAAATCTAAAACTATGTAGATTATTTTTTAATACAGAATCGACACTTTATACATTACAAATATCACAAACCTTTTATAATATAGAGTAATGCTAATTAGCTAAGGTGTAGATGGAACGACCATAATTCGGCCCTATCTTTAATCTGTGTAGACCGACAACACGTGGCTCGAGCCATATGAGCTAAGGTGACCAAACCTCCCCGTCTACAGGATGGCCAACACCATTTGCACACACGTGTCGAGGAGCCATAAGCAGATAACTTTAAACTTTAAATATTATCTTTTTTACTAGTAAAAGTTTGAGGTGAGGTAGAAATCGAACCAAGACCTACCTTTACGCACGGATCCTCTAACCACTAAGCTACAAAGGCATTAGCGCTTCCCATGACCGCTTTGAAATTTCTCTGATCCATCCATAAACGTACAATTAAAAAATCATCTCATCTACACAATAAGCTAGTGTTTGTCGTACGTACAAAGATAATATAGAGTCGGGCAATTGACAAGTGTGTAGCAATAGACAACTGGCTATTTCATTACATATTCATACAATAAAGTAGATATAACGAGATGTGACCGAAAACAAACCGCTTCTTTATATTGTATGAATCAAGTTTGAGCCCACGCTCGCGTTCGAATGACGAAAGCAAATTATATTAAAAATCACAATCATTATTGTTCACCATTTTCTATTAAAATAAGGTAAACAATTAATATAATTTTTAGTATATTTCTTTTTTTATTTATCACATCCATACATCTATACTGTTTCAACTATTTAAAGAGTGGTAGGCAGACTAATGATGGTTATTAGCCGTAATAACCTAGGAGATAGACACAGTTTCCTGACTAGTTTTGATGACAGAGCACAACTTGTACACAGGACCATTGATTGAATAAAAATAATAATTGTTACAGAGTGAATTATCAATAGAACATTTGTCTACTCAAGCCGGCATAACAGAGACAATTGCCTGCGACTGTGGCAACGGATCGCAATCTAGCTTATCAAATAAAATTTTCTCATATTATAATAAAATCTGCCTATCCCAATCTTACATTGTTACCTCAAAATTTATCTACCATAGCAACTATCCAATAAACAGGTAAATAATAAAAACGTTTAATAGTATCTAACATTAATGTTTATATCGATTTTCCTCATCACAAACACTATTGTTTACGTCAAAAATATTATGGCATATTCAAGGAGTTTATTTTTTCTCTCTATTTAATAGAGAGAAAAAATAAAAATGTTACATATAACGTTATTACATGCGATAAATAGAGCAACAATATTAAGTGGTGTTAGGACGTGTTCACTTTATATAATCTATATATATATATATATAAATCAATTGCTGTTCGTTAGTCTCGCTAAAACTCGAGAACGGGTGGACTGATTGGCTAATTTTGGTTTTGAATTATTTGTGGAAGTCCAAGAAAGGTTTAAAAGGTGAGTAAATATGAAAAAAATGCTTGGAATATAGTAAAAACAAGAATTTCGCTTTCCCTTAGAAACTATTTTTTTGGTTTTGAATGTCAAACATTTAATGTTCGTCCCGTCGTTTAGAAATCAATTAAATTTAAAAGTTTGCCGGGTCAGCTAGTAAATAGTATAAATATATATGAAAAAAATGACCGCAATGTCAGAGTAGGTACGATCCATGAGTGAAGATTGAAGAAATAAGAAGGAAAACTACAACAGCAGTCGTGTCCAGTATCTCTCTTCAAGGATGTTGCAGGAGAAAGGTATGACGTAGCTAGAAAGAAAGGTCGTCCTACAGTTTAGTGGACTCAGCATATGAGTTGAATGAATTATTATTATTAAATTACCATAAAAAAGGGGAATGCCCATTTTCGGGCCCACTTGATACCTAATAGTTTGGTAACAAAACAATATTCTAGTATCTTATTTTTTTATTATTTCGTTTTAATTAGAACAACACATCATTTACCAATGAATAGACAATTCATAGACAAAGCATTAAAAATAATAATAACCTCAAATATTGCATCAGAAAACATCTAATTACTCAATAACCTGGGTGAAAAAAATAAAACTGATCGGTGATAAGGAAGTATATTTATTTTTCTACAAAATTAACTAAAAATCATCAACAAACAAGAGAAAAAAATTGTGAGCCAATTTTTCTTAGGCGAATAAACAAAAAGAATCCCGTCATCTCCGTCTCTGTATATGCAATTTTTTGTAGACCGGAGTCCACTTTGAGATTGCCCATAGTTTCTTCCGTAACAACCAATATGAACACGGCCTTATGAAGAAAAGTACCGCAGACCGCACAATCACTTACGAATAGTTATTTGTTTATCCAAGAGATTAATTTCGGATTTTACTATTATCTTTGCGTAAGTATCTCGATTTTATATTTATGTTCGTAAATTAACCTTTAATGTACTGTTAATTACTTTACTATTTACGATATACCTATATATTTTTATAGTAGTTCGGTGCGTTAAGGTAGAGTGCGGTCCATGAGCGGAGACAACTGTTAGCTACTAGCTACAGATAAATAAATGTTCATAGGCAGCAGTCGCCTCCGCTATGCTTCAAAAGACGATAATAATAATTATGTGCACGGCTAAAGTTAAACTGTATAGATTATTCTCATGTAAAATACAAGTTTTATTTTGTAATAGATTTTTAATAATGATAATAATAATAAGGGTGACCGTGGCCAGGATGGTATAGACGTGGGCATATTAAAAAAATCCCAAAAAATCTCGGCCGGTTCTACCAATGTTTTATAAAAAAAATGATGAAAATTCTTAATTTTTCTTCACATATCGTTTTCTGTAGAATTATATATTTTTGTGTGTTTGTTTGTTAGTCCTGTAAACATCCCTAATCTCGATGAAAGCATAAAACAGTTGATAGTAAAATTAAAACTAGTTACAAAGTCCAGTTAAAACTTCAGTTAAGTATAGATCGTAAATAATATCGTAAATCTAACATTATTACGGTGAACTACCGACGAGTTGGGCATTTTTTCTTAGTGTAACGACAATTTTTAAACCTTTTTTTTATGTGCACCTTTAACTATCTAAGTTGCCGACTAACTTCAGTTTAGTCCCAATTCATAGTACCAAATAACTTTTCTCCCCTTTTTATTCAAAAAGACATTTCCAGCCACGTCTTTCCCCCTTCCTATAATATGGGATCCTTCAAGCGCAGTGTGAAGAGGCATCTCATCAAGCCGGCATAGCGGACGCGATTGCTGTTAGCAGATCCCCTTCTCTGACAGCTTAACATCAGGCGGAGTGCGGTCATATGACGTGCTAAAATAATAATAATTTAAAAAAATACAATATAGTAGCCAAGTAAGGTTACTACATACGGCCTGACTGTCTAGACTTTAGTTTCACATTCCTATACAAAACACCTTTTTTAACCGAGATTTCTTGAATTTTAACCATTTAATTTTTTTGTAAAGGAGAATGCCCATTTGCCTAAACAAAATGGGCCCACTATTTTTTTTCCGAGTTTCTCGATGATTTTTATTTGATTTTGTAGAAAAATTAATCTACTTCCTTATTACCAATCAGTTTAAATTTTTTCACCCGAATTATTAAGTAATTAGATGTTTTCTGATGCAATATTTGAGGTTATTATTGTATTAAATGCTTAATTGATGATATATGTATCTTTTATGTAATTAAACATTGTATATCGATTGATAAATGATGTGTTGATATAATTAAAATTAATTATTAAAAAAGTAAGATATTTTAGAATATTTTTAGAATATTGTTTTCTTACCAAACTATTAGGTATCAAGTGGGTCCAAAAATGGGATAATCCTATCAAAAGAAATCTATCGTACTAGTATTTTATAATTTCGGGAGAAATATCATAGGTGCAATTGAGACTAAACCCTTTTCATCTCAGATCGATAACACACAGTGAACTCCAATTTTAATTTAACTTAGATTATATTTTTATAGTTGAAATTATACCATTATTATTATCTATTTATTACGCAAATGATTTCTAATCTAGTTCTATAGAAATCATAATTTATTTTATTACATTTATTACTACGGTATTCATAATTTTTATTACATTTTATAGTGCCAATGATTTTTATAAAAATGGATTATTTTTCCTAATTTTTTTATTTTTATTCCTTTCATCTTGCAAACGGAATCGGTAACGGAAAACCGGTATTGCTAATTTATCTACATGCTGTTTTTGACTGGTCATAGAGAGGGCCATATGTACTAAAGCTAGAAATCTTATTCTTCTAGTTTAACGAGAATAACGACAGGAGTGTACACTGTCAACAGATGGTGCACATTCGTCTCCTCAAGCCGGGCTTAGTGGAGAAGACCACTGTCTGATATTTCTGGTAGCAGTTGTTTCTGCCCTTGGACCGCACTCTAGCTTAACAGATGTGAACTACGCTGGAACTGAAGAGGATTAAAACCTTTTTTCTCTATAACCCGTAATGAAATTATCTTTAAAAAAAATATATGTTAATCTAAAGTACACAAAACATGTCCTCTTCATTTAAAAAAGAAAAAAAAATTAGTTTTAAATATAATTAATATTCATGCAAAGGAACCCCCCTGTTTTAGAAATATAAAATCATTTTTCTTCTAAATCATGATATTAGACAATACAATACCTAGGGAATCTTCGGTTTTTTTTTTTCAAATAACTTTTCAATTTTTTTTACATAAATCCACACACAATCGAGTGAGCAACCTCTCTGTCTCCCAATAAATCAGTACGGGACGAGCAAGGTCAACTGCGTCCAGCTCTTAACATCAAGCGGAGTGTAGTCACATGCCACATTGACACATATGGTGCACATTCGTCAAGTCGGCATAACGGAGGTGAGTGATGCCTACAGGTTTGTCGTATAAAAATTTGTCCATCTTATTCAAAATTTCTGTAATACGAACTAAAGTAGCTATAAATAAAAGATACCTGCCAACTCCCGTTAAAGATGAGGTTTTGATAAAAGAACGATTATAATAACATTTTAATGAGCACTTATAAATCCATTTTAATTAAACTGGCCACACACATTCACCAGATATCATAAAAAACATATTCATGGATAAATGTAAAAAAAAACATGTACTACATATTCAGTAGAAATGCTGTAGGCCACTTCTGCTTTTAGCTTGTTTTAAAACAGTATAACGAATAGTTATTAGCCCAATCTGCCGTCCTGGGGTAGTACCACCACTTTCTAATGTTACACCCGTGAAGTGACTTTGTCGCATTTCAGAAATAGTTTTAAAGTAGCCAGGTATACCGAAAGGAGTGTGCACTGTCAATCTAGATGGTGCATACTCGTCTCTTCAAGCCGGCATAGAGATTTCTCTGCAGTAGCAGTTGTTTCCATTCATGGACCGCACTTTAACTTTACATCAGGCGGAGTGTGGTCATTTTTTTTTATTTTTTTTAATGCTTAATAGGCAAACGTTTGACCGCACCCTGCCTGATGTTAAGCAGTGATGCGGTCTAAGATGGAGCACGCTTGCCTATGAGGTACCTGTTTACCCTTAATTTGAAGAGGCCCATATTGTACTTCTCGGCAAACACAGACACCGGGAGAGAGTTCCACAGTTTCGCAGTACGCACGAGGAACGTGTTGTCAAAACACCTCGTACGTACTTTTGGAACTTGGACCATAAATGGATGGTACCTCTCCGGGTGTCTGGACGTCCGATAAAAGAAAGGGTTGTCATATGTCATATGTTGGTAGCTCGATATTTAATTTAAAAAAATTATAACAATAAGTTCACACACTTTGGTGAACAGTAATCTATCTCATACCAAAACTAATTTCGTGAGCAATTTGCAAAAGCCCATAACCCTATATACAAAAAAAAAACGACTAAAACACAATTTACACTTAACAAAAGGTATATATTAAAAAGAGCCCGTTCTGTAACAAAATATTCTACCGCGAAAGAACATAAAAATCGGTTAGAGCTACATTAGAAAACGACATTTGGACTCATAAAATTGCTCCCATGTGTGTTTGTATGAAGGCACACACACTAATGCAACGCATAAACAGGTACATACAAAATGTGCTAAGTAAAAAATATTATTAAAACATAATGCACCATAAAACACAAGAGATTGCCTCTAAACCAGCGCTGCTCAAACTTTTTCATTTCTAATTAATTTATTGTACAAATATATTGTTACGTTCGTGAGGGGCTACAAAATAAATAATACACGACTTCGGTCTTCACACCGATTTATTGCATACGACACACAATAACGTAGAAGCAGGAGTGGTACGATAGCCTTCAGTCGCTTTGCAGTATCGCTTGTTACCGCAGGAGTTGCTTGTATCACATCCAAATTAGGACTACTCTTTGGGACACTCGGGTGTCGGTATTTATATTCAAACAGGAGGAAGCTTCGAGAAAGATCTCGTCGAAGTTGTTTACTAATTATAATGTAAACAAGGTCAGAGGTCACGCCACTTTTGTGGGCGTGGCCAAGATGTTTACGCTACGCCGCTTATACGAGAACTTTCTAGAAACTTCGAGTGATTTCCTGAGTGATCTTGTCGCGTTTCGATACCAGTTTGGAAGTAGCCAGTAGTAGTGGATGGCGCACATTCTCAAGCCGGCATAGCGGAGGCGATTGCTGCCTACAGAAATCTATCTGTAGTAGCAGTTGTTTCCATTCATGCCAGAGTAGCTTAACATCAGGCGCAGCGTTGTCATATAACGAGCTACAATAATAAAAATATCATAGACAATAGAGTATCACGTAAAGAAAGATGAAACAAAAACTTTGAGAACCACAGCAAAGCGGCACAGAATCATAAACAATGTTACCGATTTCTATTAAAACCGCTGGAATTAAAATAATGCCGAATGTTTTTGAGCGGAAATCGGTCCAGCAATAAATATTATAATCTCACACAACAATCACCCGTATGCCATATTCATGTAACGGCGATATTCGTTTATGGATGTAACAATTTCAAAAGTCTGATGCACTATAAAGGCTTGTCTAGAATGTAATAAATCTTCATTGGCCTTACTACATTCAACATTAATAATAATTATAATAAATAAATTTAAGGCATTTCAACATTTTTTTACATATTTTCGTTAATGATCCATCTTGCGCGTATTTGTAGACAATCCTTGAAAATAGGATAAAAATATATTCAGATAATAAAAATTTAAATGTTAATAAGATTAATGCATTTAATTATTACCTTAAATATAGGACACAAAAATTTAAAGCATGTTTTAAAATGTATTCTAGTTTATTTCATCTTACGTTGGTCGGTCATTTCAGAAACCGAAATAACTAATTTAAAAAAAAGCAGTGCGAAATAATGAAAAGTCATGCAAAAAGGTGCAATAAAAAGCAGTTACAGACCCAATATCCTGTCAAAGCCGGATGAACTCTCGATTGAAGATCAGGATCAGAGAGAGCACCTCTTCCGAAACTGCCTCCACCTGAAGAGCTGCCTGAAGGACGCTTATCGCGACCGCCACGTCGTTCACCACCCTGTACATCGACTATATCAACAGACGAAGCAGACGTCACGGTACACGATCACACACTTCCGACTCGGAACGAAAAACGAGTATTGCGAATCGACTTAACAACCAATAAACTGTCAACTTTTTTTTAAATACCTACAAATGTTACTCAAATGTATTTGAGATAAGTTTCAAAGCGAAATCGATTTTAAAGATTAGAATCAATCTTTAAAAGACAGGTCAATACTTTTAAATTAAAGAACTGTGGCACAATTAATATGGAAAATATGTAGATATTTCAGAATATGAAGGAAGAGAAATACCTTCTCGAGAACCAATAGTTTAGACTAGTCTAAACAAACAACAAAAACCAACGAGTGTCTAAAGAAAGAGAAAAGTCCTGTAGGAAACACGAATAAATTCTACAAAAAATTAAAATCATATCATATTAAATATCTAACAGACTACTAACTAATATAAACAACAAGCCATATCTATCAAACTAAATCTAAAATAAAAATACTGCATTTTAATTTTTAGCAGATGATTTGTAAAAAAGAAGCCATTGCGATTGCTGAAGGAGCGACAGAACATAAAGACCAGTATTATTTGATAGATGTACGAGTATTTTTAGATTACATTTACTTATTTATTCTTTATTGCCTATATACTAAGCTACTGTTTGTACCGTAGGCACTGATGGTTCTATCGCTAGATAGGTCAACATTAGAATATATCGTTAATAGTAGTAAAATTACCATCAATTAAATATAACATTCAGCAAGCTGGACGGACCATGTCGGTCTGATAAGACGAGTGGATAAGAAGAGAAGAATGTATTACCGCGAAGTTATAGAAATAGAAACGAGAAACCTAGACAAGAAAGCGAATCCACAAAATTTCTTAGCAATTTATGCTGAATTATTTATATTAGAAGAAGAATAAAAGACGACCTTGAATAATAACTATAATACAAGCACTAATATTAAGAGTGCCAGTGCCTAGCGCTATAAAGAAAGTTAAGCAGCGAAATGTGTGATCTTGTAGCGTCTAACAAGCAATACTATATTCTAAATATTATTATTATTTACAATTATAAAAATTAAAACACTCCTTTTATTGTTTAAAAATCGTTGTTTTTGTTAATAATTAAGGAAAAAACAACAGAGAAACAAAACAAATGAAAAAATTATCAGAAATAAAATCGTGTTTTAATTTTCAATTAAGTATATATTTGTATTATTATTAAACCTGTGAAAAACTAATATTAAATACATAACAAAATACGCTTATTGCAGTGGAATAGGCAGATTACAATGTTCCACTAATAATTTGAACAGACATGGGAATCGAACCCACCAACGTCTTCCGCTTGTTCTGAAAACCAAGCTTCACCGCCCTCACGTGATTGATACTAGCCACTACTACTTAGCTTTTTTTTTAATCATTAGCCCGGTAGTGGAAGCAACTGCCTCCACTATGTTCGGCTTGAGGAGATGAATGTGCCCCGTTCAAGTTGACAGTGCACACTCCTCTCGTTAGCAATTGGCTTAATAATTCGGAACCTGTATGTAGATTTTTTTTAATTACAATTTATTAGCATTATTATGCCAAAAAAATTGCAATATATAAATATTATTATAATAAATTAGTTAAAATCTAGACTTACAGCATTAGCTTAGCGAATGAAGTGCGTTCTAGTTTCGATAAAGAGTCTAGGAAGTTTTTAGTTGGAAACGTGTTATTTTTACTTATTTTTACATAATAATTACATAATAAAAAATGTTCAATTTCAATATTGTACATATGTGCATGACGCAATCGTGTTTAATTGTCCATTAATAAGCAGATTGGTCTATAAGTGTCGCTTTTACGCAATCCTATATATACATATTTACATTTTCATGCGTTTTAGACATATTAATAGCATTTCGTATTCGTTACACATATATAAAAGTCTTCAGAAATGTGACCATTTTGTAACTTTTTTTTGTAGCTCGGCATGTGACAACACTCCGCCTGAAAGCTAGAGTGCAGTCCATGAATAGAAACAACTGCTACTACAAAGAAACCTGTGCGGGTAGCAGTCGCCTCCACTATGCCGGCTTGAGGAGACGAGCATGTACCATCTTAGATTGACAGTGCACACTCCTCTCGTTATACCTGGCTACTTTCAAACTATTCCCGAAACGCGAAAAAAGTCACTTCACGGGTGTTACATTCGAAAGTGGTGATACTCCCCCAGGACGGCAGACTGGACTAATAACCATCATCAGTCTGCCTACCACTCTTTAATACACTGAGCGACCAAAGTTACATCGGTACCGGTCAGAATTAGCGAGGTTCGAACACGGGTCTCATCGATCGCGTGAGTTCACGCGTCTTACCGCTAGACCACGGCCGCTCTTATCTATACTTTATCAAAGAAAATTGAAAATATAGTGATAGACGATAACGTGACCTAGTCGCCTTTTGGATTCAGTTTGAATGTAGCTAGGTACAACGAGAGAGGTGGCGATGTCAACATGGGTCGTGTACATGCGTCTCGGTATAGTGGAGGCCTGCAGAAACTCTGTTATAGCAGTCGTTTCCGTTCATGGACCGCACTAAGTTTTTCATACATGCGTTCCTCGAATATCTGCGTGTCTCAGACTGTTGGATTTTCCTAAGCAATATAGCAACAAACTTATTTGAAGTTTAACGTGACAAATAGTTATAAATATGTTTGGTAAAAAGTGGCCAAGCCCACGTTTAGAGACGAATTCATTATTATCTAAATCCATACGTATAAGATTCATTACATACTTATTGGCTATGAACACCATTTTTGTGTTGTACTAGTGCTGTACACGCGTACTTGACAATTATTTTATTTTATCGATAAAATTATTATATTTCAAAAAATTTCTGTCATATTAAAATGAATATTTTTTTAAAATTAATAATTTATTGGACTTATGGTTAATTTGTCAAATTATTAAGTGTATCCAGTACATATCTATAGTGCCTAATGTTAAGCTAGTGAGTGCGGTCAATGAACTGAAACAACTGTTACTACAGATTTTTCATTGGCAGCAATCGCCTCCACTATGCCGACTTGATGAGACCAATATGTACCACTAGTACCAATATGTACTTTCATACTAATCCTGAAACGTGACAAGGTTAGTTCACGGGTGTTACATTCGAAAGTACCTTTTGTAAATAATAATAATAAAATTCACTTATTTTATTTAGTTTCATTTGTTTTTATACATACACAAGAGATTGAATTATTATCAAAATGCGATATATCGATATCGGTATTCACAGCGACAACGACAACACTAAACACAAACCAGTTCGCGTGTTAATTGCGGTACCAAATTGGTATCAGAATCATTAGAATATCCGTAATTTATGATGCGGGACATATCCATGCAGCATCATTCATGTAATATACTTACTTATATACTATATGTATTTATATATGTAATATACAAATAGTTTTAAATACTTTTTTTTATTGTAGCTCGGCATGTGACAACACTCCGCCTGATGTAAAGCTGAGGCAGCAGTCGCCTCCACTATGCCGGCTTGAGGAGACGAGTATGTACCATCCAGATTGACCGTGCACACTCCTCTCGTTATACCCGGGTATAATCGTGTGTATGTAGTGTCTTAGACCCTATTACGTCATCATATAGATATAGATACAGTCTTCCGTTTGATGACAGAGCACACATTGTCCAGGCTTATTGTAGTACCTAAATAAAGTTTTTTAATAGTTCGCTTCGTAATTCCTTATTCCTTAGTTGTAAAAAAAATTGTAATACTGAAGACGTGGATGTACGGGCTTTATTCTCTTTGCCTTTTCAAAATAGAAGATTGAACTAAAAAAAAGAGTTTTTAGGAACTTTTAATGGACAGTGTACGATCACCTTATCGAACTGGCATTCTGGCTGTAGACATGTTTGTGTGGCAACAGACGATTACGTCTTAGATCTCAGATTACTATAAAAAAAAAGGTTATGGCAACTTAAAACTGATAAATAGTTAAAAGTGACAAGGTAAAATAAATGAAATCCATTCTGGGTACATATATAAAGCGGTAAGACGCGTGAACTCACGATCGATGAGACCCGTGTTCGAACCTCGCTAATTCTGACTGGTACCAATGTAACTTTGTTATATGCACTTTGGTCGCTCATTAAAGAGTGATAGGCAGACTGATGATGGTTATTAGCCCAGTCTGCCATCCTGGGGTAGTGAAGTGACCTTGTCGCGTTTCGGGAGCAGTTTGAAAGTAAGCTGGTATAGCTAGAGGAGTGTGCACTGCCAACCTTCTCTGGCCGCCATAGTTACTGCTGCCCGTAGAGATTTATCTGTTGTTTTGATTGTTCTCTAGAGATTTATCTGATGTTGGTTGATTTATTTATATGTTTCCGTTCATGGACCGCACTCTAGCTTTACATCAGGCGGAGTGTTGTCATATGCCGAGCTACAATTAAAAAAACATAGTATGTACACGCACGTAGATGTTCTACCTATTTAGATTTACCAATACAAAGTATTAAAATTTACATAATTGTCATTAGATATTATTAGCAACTATGTATTTACAGAATTATTTTGAACATAGAATAATAATTAAGTCTTTAAACAGACGTGTATTTACATAATCCAAATCCATATTCGACCCAAGAAATTTGACCCAAAAATTCATCGAAAAAATGAACTAACAAAAACTTGCATAACATCGAGAGTCTGTGTCGCCGCAAATAACAATACTACCAATAAAATATAGAACCTTCCCATTGTTTCGTTAAGTTTTTTTTTCTTTAAACGTGACTGCAAACTCTAAGCTTTTTTATTTATTGTCAATTCGACATATTTATTCGCCACAATTTTTTAAATATTGAATTTTCGACACATAATCTAACATGCAAATAAATTACGATAAGTGCTATATAACCAGGATGTACCACGATGATACATGCTCGTCTCATCAAGCAGGTGACTTCTACCTGCAGACATATATTATAGTCGATCATTTAACTGTAAATTACTTTTGTAAGCAGGTACTTCAAATCGATGACGAAATTTCCGTTGGCAAATGTATTTATCTAACACGAATTAACCCTTATTTTTCACCCTCGGTATATCGTTGTTACACGAATTTTTTTACGCAATATTTACGCATCCCGCACAAAGCGAGCCATCATGACTTTAACAAATAAATGGAATAGAACATTTTGTAGAAAAAAAAAACGATATGACGTTCAATTTAAAATTGAAACGCATTTTGTTGCATAAAAACTTTGTCTATCTTTACTAAGCTGGAAACTGTGCACAATAGAGAAGGCAAAATAGTCTTCTAGTTTTCTATAATTTCTAAATCTCCGACTATAAGAGATTATGATTGTTAAGTAGGCAGGGATGTAAAGCTAGAGTGCGGTCCATGAACATAAACAACTGCTATTACACATTATTACAACTACTAAGAGCAGCAGTCACCTCCGCTTGAGGAAACGTATATGCACTATCCACTTGTTCTAACTGCAACTTCCAAACGCGACAAGATCACTTCACATGTGTTACATTTAATAGTGGCGGCAGAATGAGCTAATAACTCTCGGCCAACCATCAGCGTCAAACCTATTGTGACATGTAAAACTAAAAATACTCTTAAAAACTTTTCTTATTTGGCACTATTTAACAAAATAAATTCATAAAAATTAAATAATATAACAGTGCCGCATCCATAACGAAAATAATAATCATAACTTCGTTAACGTAACAAAAGCAAGGTACAGTGTAGTGATATGATATGATTTTTTTGTGCACACTATAGGGGAGGTACGAGTAACCTACGCTATTCGGTTTTAGCGCATGACACCTATAAAATATGTCCCAATGTGCCACTGTAACCCACGTTTACCTACAGAACAGAATGTGTCAAAATACCCATTTGGAGAAGTATTTTAATGTGATTTATAGTAGCTCTCACTCCATCTGATGTTAAGCAGACACAACTGCTACCACAAAGAAACGTTGCGGGCAGCAGTCACCTCCGCTACTGACCGAGGCAACGAATATACTTCGTCCAGATTGACAGTGTACACTCCTGTGATTGTACTCGGATACTACTGATCCCACTTACACTTGCAAGTACAAACATACTATAATACAAGAGCGGCCGTGGTCTAGTGGTAAGACGCGTGAACTCACGATTAATGACACCCGTGTTCGGACCTCGCTAATTCGGACCGGTACCAATGTAACTTTGTTATATGTACTTTGGTCACTCAGTGCTTATAGGCACTATTAAAGAGTAGTAGGCAGACTGATGATGGTTATTAGCCCAGTCTGCCGTCCTGGGCGGTACCACCACTTTCAAATGTAACACCTGTGAAGTGACTTTGTCGCGTTTCAGGAATAGTTTGTAAGTAACCAGGTGAAGGTCGAGAAGAGTGTGCACTGTCAATCTAGATGGTATATGCTCCCCAAGCTGGCATAGTGGAGGCGACTGCTACTCGCATAGGTTTCTCTGTAGTAGCAGTCGTTTCTTTTCATGGACCGCACTCTAGCTTTACATCAAGCGGAGTGTTGTCACATGCCAAGCTACATTTAAAAAAAATGAATGGACATCATTAGTCTGTTTATAACTCTTAAGTTTAGATATATAGTTTGTCGTGGTTTGTAATGTAACCGAGGAATTCTCTATAGCAATAGCATCCGCTATGCCGGCTTGAGGACACAACTATTGACCTGACTTCTTTAGTTATGTTAAATATTTGTATATAAAAATGGGACACAAAGCGACAGTATTGGGGGCACAAATCACAGTTTAACAGGGTTTAACAAGGGCCAGGGATGTGGTTGATCAGGTGTAGTGAGGGGGATGGATGGATGCAATCTCGTCAGGTGGATTCCACAGTTCGCGTGCTATTGTTAGATTTATCTAGTAAACATTAAAGTCAGGTATTAAGGGATTTTTGTATATACATTATGATTTATTTAATTTTTTTGTATTAAAATAACGAACAACCGTGTGAGATTTTCGGATTATACTTTTCCTTTGTGATTTTAAATATTTAAGTGCTCGTTATAAGTTAACGAGTGGTAGGCAGACTGATGATGGTTATTAGACAAGTTTTTTCGATACACTAAGCATTTGATCTAAATGATTTTTCGGAATATCTAGGCAGGAAGTGGGTTTAGAGAAGTTTGCCTCGTCTCATCTAGCCGGCATAGCGGATGCAACATTTTTCTGTAATAGCATTTTTCGTTCAGGGACGGAGTGTAGTCATATGGTGAACTACTATTGTCATAAAACGATGACCAAAAAATCACACGAGAAACGTAATTATACGAACACTTTTTTTAAATAGTAAAAAAAAATTAGACTAACGATTTGAATTAAATAAATAACTATGCAAATAAATGCAGCAATAAAAATTAAAGCCATTTAACCTTTTTCTTCGCGGATTATAAAAACCGTTATGGACACTTCTCGGTATTTCTAATTAATTTTGTGATATACCCGCGATACGACTCGTTTGACCGAGAAACAATTTAGACTATTCTAGAAACCTAGACATATAATTCAATGGTAAAATCCTATTTCTACAACATAAACTACCTTAATAAAACATAAATCACGGGTACCTTATTATAAATTATTTAACCAAACTGAAAATACACTCGCTTTTCCCTTATCTCCTTAAATAATAAATGTAACCACGTAATAAATGTTAGGTCAACTATCCACGGAGGCGGAATCCTCATAGACTAGTAATACTGCAAAGGATGAGAAATGGGCCCACATTTTTTTTTTCTCAACTTTGTCGATGATTTTAGTTCATTTTGTAGGATAATAAATCTATATTCCTTATCACCAAACAGTTTTAATTTTTTCACTTAAGTTATTGAGTAATTAAACTTTTACTGATGCAATATTTGAGGTTATTATTATATTAAATGCTTTAATAATTATTGATGATATCTGTTTTTTATTTAATTAAACATTGTCTATTTATTGGTAAATAGTGTGTATATATCAACATTAATGTATAAATAAATATTAATGAAAAAATAAGGTATTATTTTAGAAATATTCTATTTCAGTTTTGTTAACAAACTGTTTAGATATCAAGTGGGCACGCACATAAATGGGCATTGTTCTTTTGCGTCAATCAAAAACGGCCGCGGTCTAGCGGTGGGTGTGAACTCACGATCGATGGGACTCGTGTTCGAATCTCGCTAAAATTCTGACCAATGTTATATGTACATACTTTGATCGCTCAGTGCCTGTGATACAAGGACAAGCTTAGTACAATATATTTTGTTATACTTGGGAATACTCCCATGTCCCGTGAGTAATGGTAGACAGACTGATGATGGTTATTATCCCAGTCTGCCGTCTTTTTTTTATTGTAGCTCGGCATGTGACAACACTCCGCCTGATGTAAAGCTAGAATGCGGTCCATGAGTGAAAACAACTGCTACTACCGATAAACCTCAGTCGCTTCCACTATGCCAGTTTGAGGAGACGAGCTTGTACCGGGAAAAAAACGGGGAGATTGTTCCCGAACGCATATGCGACAAACAATACAAAAACTCTTTTAACCTTGGATCCTTCAAGCGGAGCCTTCTTGGGCCGGCATAGTGACGTTGCTTACCATCAGGCCAGTCGTCGTCACATATCACGTCAATATATATATAGAGGTATATATACGTTAAAATTACTTTTAATCGTCTTTGGATTTAACAAAAATAAATTGAAAAAAAGCAAATCACCAAGCTCAAGTGTCAAGAGACGTTTGTGCGTTCGGAATGTTAATTCAAATATGAAATCCAGTCAAATTTATTAATACTCTTGCGCAGGTATAGAGTCTGTTATCGGCGCCATCTTGCGATCATATTAAATTACATCTTCCGCTCGATAATAAATGAAGATTAACTTATTAGGCATCTGTTGTTTTTATTTTTAATTGTGACATTAGCGAGATTGCCTGATAAAGTTTACTTTCTTTATTTTTTTCTTATTTTTTTAACTGCCTATACTAATTAATTAGGTAATAAAAAGAGCGGCCGTGGTCTAGCGGTAAGACGCGTGAACTCACGATCGATGAGACCCGTGTTCGAACCTCGCTAAAAGAGCGGTACCAATGTAACTTTGTTACATGTACTTTGGTCGCTCAGTGCCTATAGGCACTATTAAAGAGTGGTAGGCAGACTGATGATGATTATTTGTCCAGTCAGTCGTCCTGAGGCAGTACCACCACTTTCGAATGTAACACCCGTGAAGCGACCTTGTCGCGTTTCGGGAATAGTTTGAAAGTAGCTAGATGGTACATGCTCGTCTCCTCGAGCCGGCATAGTGGAGGCGACTGCAGCCCGTAGAGATTTCTCTGTGGTAGCAGTTGTTTCTATTCATGGACCGCACTCTAGCTTTACATCAGGCGGAGTGTTGTCACATGTCGAGCTACAATAAAAAACAAAGTAATTCTAACAACCAGGGTAAGCAGTTAAAACTGTATCATTATTGATGCAAAACAAGAAAAAAAAAACAAAAAAGCTTCTACAAATCAACAAATCATTCAAAATAAAAATTCAAGCACTTGTTAGCGATAATTCATATAAACAAAAGCACTAAGCGAGCTGTGCAATAAATCGGCGCACGCGCATCACCTGCCGGCGAAGCCTTTGATCGGCGCGATAATAACAATAATTATCGCGTGTGCCAGAACAGCCGTCAGACTGGGAAGGTGACCTGACTGCCCTCCATGCAGACTAAAGTCACTTTACGAGGGGAATAGGGGCAATTGTTAGGCACCACGCTTTATGCCTAATTAAGTTACTTTTTTGTAACAACTACCTGCATATTTCGTATCAATTTACTTATAAAAAAATAGTTTGAAATATTTAGTTAACTGTGCAGTGTAGGTGCATACTAATCTTCTCAAAACCGGCATAGCGGAGGCGACTGCTACTGTATATTTCTACGTAATAGCAGTTGTTTCCGTTCAGCTTTACATCAGGCGGAGTGTTGTTATATAGAAGATATTGGTTATTATGTTTATAATAATTTTCAGTAAAATTTACTGTAAACTGAAATATATGTAACGGTGTGTCGGTTAATTGTTATGCGTTTGAACAGCGGGCCGGCTCAAGGCCGATGGTAGGGTTATGCGCATGGGCAACCGGTCTTGCTTTTTTGTCCGGTTTGTTTTGCAGGGCGGGCTTGCAACTCGTGTACAGGGTGGAGCAGGGTAGAGCTGGTTCGTGTTGTGGTATCAAGTTTAATTTTTATTCAATATTTAATAACAACGTCGAATATATTATAGAGCGGCCGTGATCTAGCGGGTGGAAGGCATGAAACTCGTGTTCAAATCTTGCTAAATTCTGACCAGTACCGACGACCAAATTGAGTATTAAATGAATCGATTAACGTGAAAGCCAACACCTGAGCGTCCATACATTTTGTTTTACAACATTGTTTGAAACATAGCAGATTTATGTTGAAATTAAGTAATTTTATAACTTTCTCAGCACTAAATTATTATCGCAAATCACACAGAATATATAAAATGCTTGTGAAATATAACTAATATAAAATATTTTGTTTAATGTTTAAAATATCTAAAATGCATTTTATATATTATATGTCCCGTAGCTATTTGTTTATTATAGTGATTTGCTATAACAATTAGTGCTGAGAAAGTTATTAAATTACTTAATTTCAACATAAATCTGCTATGTTTCAAACAATGTTGTAAAACAAAATGTATGGACGCCCAGGTGTTGGCTTTCACGTTAAGTGTATTAAATGAATCAAGAAATAAATTTTGTATTTTCAATAAGAGAACAACCTGTATACTTATGAAAGTCAAGGTTACGCTGACCCACTTCCTGAGGGAGGGGGAGGGAAGGATGACCATATCTTGAACATGCGGCTGTATTTTTGACTTTGGTTTCGCTTTTAATTGAACATAATACCGGTTTAATGCAATGCTTTTTATTTAGGTTTTTAATTGCTAAATTAATACGATTAGTGATTCATATATTTATAGTTAGGTTATCTCAATATTGTACATAAAATTAGGACAAAATACCAAAACATATTTTAAAACAAAAAAAATCATATACTTAAATAAAATTATTTGAAAATTTATAAAGGACAATGCCCATTTTTGGGCCCGCATGATAACAAAAACAAAACAATATTCTTATATAATATACTTTTTTATTTGCAACACAGGACATTAAAATTATTTAAGATATTCTATGTAAAAGTTTTGGCGGCCATCTTGAGACGTCAGGTTGTCTGTTTTGAATTATTTTCCTAAACTTGTGTTTCTTCGAGTGTTAATGTGTAATAATGGTGGATTATTAACTATTAAGTGTTCGTGAACGTGCTAGAGTGTGGGCAAACAATTCAAAAGAAGAGAACCTGTGTTTCCATTTTCCCTCCAAAACTCCCTAGGAAGTTTCAGTAAAGATTCTACCACTTTACTGGAGCAATTTTTGACTTGACTGTGCCTTGACCTGACTGTTTAGTGTGATGAATGAATGACTCGTGATGCACAATATTAACTTGATGCAAAAATATTTACTTTGACGCTGGCAAATTGTTATACGCCATATAAAACAAAATAAAAAAATATTCTATGTAAATATTTAAAATTAGAATAAATCAACAACAATCTTAATCAATAAAACTTTATAATGAGTTTTTGGCGGGCATTTTGGATAGTTTCTCTAAGCTTGTGTTTCTTCGAGTGTAATAATGATGGAAGTATTCCGGCACGTGCGCGAGTGGGGGTTCAAAATAGGAGAACATGTGTTGTTAATTTTTCAACACTTTACTGAAGCCAGGCTCGGTCCCTTTGCGGATGTAAACGCAATAGACTTTTTAATTTTAATTTAATTTTTTCATAGCGAACACGCGACCATCCCTAGACCACATACACGATTTCACATCGACAATAAACCATTACACACGGAAACTACACAATAAATCAAATCCCACGTAAAAGTATTACCGCTAAAACGCGATTACAACATAACGCATAAGTTATTCCCAAAAAAATAATCTTCTTCATACATTTTCAAACACGTGCATTTACTCAGCGATTAATCGTGAACTCGAAATTAACTCTTGAGTCGTTGAAAATAAGATTCATGTCAGTCTGGTGTTAACTATATTGTACAAAATGTCATAGCGATGTTTATAATCTTCAATTTAACTGTAAATTGCTATAAACGATGTAACGCTAAAAGTAGGAAAAAATCTTTATTACTATTGTGACTATGAGTTTTGAAATATTTGGGACAAACGAAATATTATAATGGACTCGAAAATATTACTAGTCTTTCACTCTTTTAAGGGTGGTAGGCAGACTAATGATGGTTTTTAGTCCTGTCTACCACCACATTCAAGTGTAACACCCGTGTAGTAAGCTGGTCGTATTTGGGGATTAATGGGGTAACGAGAGCACTGATGACCTAGCTGGACGGTGCATATTCGTCTACTGAAACCGGCATAGTGGAGGAGGTTGCTTTCTGCAGATATTTCTCTTGTGAGCACTTATCAAAAACTCGTACGTGAAGCTAGAAATACCATATCCCGAAATTCCAAGAATGAGATGTATCCCGAACAATACACAAATACGGAGAGCAAGCACAACGAGACGTTGCGTTTGAATAAAATTATAGTAACAAAATTTTAAAGATTCACATTTCCTGTTGAAACAAGTTCTACTTTCTAGTTGTCGGCTAATAGTTGACTTTTGTCATAATTACTAAATTTATTCACCAATTTCACCGGTATACACACCTCAATGTTTATATTTAAAGTTTAAACATACTTATACATTTATGTATATTTTGTACCTACATTTATTTTGTTAATAATATTACAAATATTACATTTGTGCGTAGTAATTCTTCACTATGTTCATTTAAATATGATTTATCTATTAACTTACGTAATACATAAACAAAATAAAGCGGGTGTTACCAAGTGGGTATAGGCTCAAAGCAGGGTATAGTCCACAGTCAATAACCCTGTATTAGAATCTTTTTTTTTTCATAATCGTTAATGTTTAACTTAAAATACATATATAGAACAATGTATAGTACATGATGTTTCTAATTTTTTTTTATTGTTGTATTTTTAAAGCTAAAGAGCATCCTCTACAGGCAGCAGTCGCCTCCGCTATGCCAGATTGAGGAGACGAACGAAGGAGATTGACAGTGCGTATTCCGCTCGTTATACCTGGCTACTTTCAAACCGTAAACAAACGATAAACGTATTTGGTAAACCAAAGACGCGAAACGAATCCAAGAAAATTATTCACTAAAAAAAATAAATGGAAACGACATTAGAATTTCGCGGGACGTCCGCGGATGCAAAATTACTCTATGTATATGATTCACGCGATTTTAGGCCGAAAATAACTCGCCCTTTCTTAAACTTAAATCCTTTACCACGACCTTAATAAACACTAAATATTAAAAACTCTTTACGATACATCGCTCGTTTTATTAGCTAAAGCAGTCAACTCGCGATACAAAAGCAGTAATTGTTAGTAAATAAAATTGATTGCGGTTAAGACAATAGTGGTAATAGTAGTTTTTTGTTTAATTTTTTAGTTATTTTATAATATTGGGGTAGGGCTGGTTACCTGTTGGTTTATTTGCTCCGTTTGGATGTTTCTTTGAAATGTATTCATGTGTTACATTGCTTTGGGCGATTAGACGAACGGAAACTTTTGCAATTATAGTCTTACGGTTTTTTAACTTTATTTTTTTATTTTATCTCGTCATATGACCGTACTCCGCCTGATGTTAAGCTAGAGTGCGATCCATGAATGATGACTGCTATCAGAGATGGAGATCCGCAGACAACAGCCGCCTCCTTTATGCCGGCTTTGTGAAATGCCTCTTTTAATCATAGGACATTATCGTATTTTAAGCATAAGAAAATTGCATACGTTTACGTTTGATTTTAGTATGAACTATTTTTTTCCTTATGCCCATTTCTGGGCATTATATCTAATAGTTTGTTAACAAAAAAGTAGGCTAAAATAATATCTTATATTTTTCATCAAATAATTCAATTATATCAACATATTGTTTACCAATCAATAGACGATGTTTAATTTCATAACATTAGGCGAAGTGTTGTCATACACCGTGCTACTATAAAAAAGTTCCCACTTTACGCGGTAAGTGCGTAAATTTAAACTTCACACTCGGCCTATTGATTGTTTTTGTGTAAACAAATGCAATACTTGAGACACAAATCTAGATTATTTATTAGTAATAAATCTCTGAGCTCCCATTAGTAAAAGTGTGGGCAAGTTTACGGGCGAAAGACGAAGGCAGCGCGGCTCATTTTACCAATTAATTTTACGTGTTTTTCACTATGTTTGTTAGTGTGATTGCCATAGTATAATTGCTTTAATTAGCATATGAAGTCATAAAATCTATTTACTTATACATTTAATGTTGTATGCGTAGGAGGTAAACTTGCTGATCGACAATCGACACATTATTCATGTATTCATAAAACAATACTTCTACCTACTTTGATTCCTTCAGTCTCTACAGCACGCCAATGGAACAAATTACCGCTTTGCAGAAATGCTCAGTCTCCGAACCTATTCAAAAAGTTACTCTTTAAACATTTTCTGAATAAACAAAGGAATAATAATTATTATATACACCTTTTATCTTACACCTTATTTCGCTATTTTCCTATACTTCTTTCCTACACCCTCCAAATTACTACATACACTTTCCTGGTTAGCTGGTAGAGAATGCCTTTAGGCATTAAGCTCGCCTTTGTATATTTATGTTATAATTTTATGCAATAAAGAATTTTATTATTCTTATTAATAATTATAAATAGGTAGTTAAAACCTTGCTGCTAAAACACGACCCAATTCTCCAGTACTTTGGTGGCGGTGGGGTTATTGTTGGTAAACATTGCCCGCGTACAATACCTTAATAAGGGAGCCAATCGGTCTGCCTACCACTCTTTAATTAATGCCTCTATTATACTATAGATACTGAGCGATTAAAGTACATAATAACATGGTTACATTGGTACCGGTCAGAGGTTAGCGAGGTTTGAACACGGGTCTTGTCGATCTTGAGTTAACGTATTTTACATACCGCTGTGTAAATATAGGTAATTATTAAGGTTTGTATTTAAATTTTATTTATTTATTTTGCAATTAAGTACAAGAGGGATATTGACCCTTAATAAATTGCAATAATTACTCTTGTATAGGTAAATGGTAATTATAAACTTACCGATCGTTCATCTAACAGTTAATCACGAAAATTAAACCAAAAAAAAATTATTATAGTAATAAAAGACCGGTCAAACGACTACTTTAAACATGAGATTTTCTATTGAGATTAAAAGTTGAATAACTTTATTGATAAAGTTTTAATTGAATGAACGAACGAAATTTTATTACAATCAAATCATCGATATATTGATTGATTATTTCAATTGAGATAGACAGAAAATATAGCGTATAAACGTAGAAGTGTGGCCTGAAAATGGATATACACATTCGTCCCTTTCAGCCAGCATAGCGGAAGCGAGTGTTGACTGGAGACATTTCTCCGACATCACGGGGAGTGTGGTCACATTACCAGTCACAATTTAAAAAAAGTTTAGTATCCGTTTTTTTAAACATAAAAGGAAATATACTGAAACGGGCATCCATTTTATGTCGAACAATCGAGAAATAGAATGTTTTGCCCTCTCACGTGTCCTTGCACTTATTTAAACTTGGATGCTTCAAGCGAAGCGTCTTCTTGCGCCGCCGCGGCATAGTGACGTCGTCGTCGTCCTCCAGTCGTCGGCGCTCATGGACCTCCACTGTGCATACCATCAGAGCAGTCGAAGTCACATGTGTCAATATAAAAACTAACTGCTGCTACAACTGCCCCGTAGACTTTCCTAGTACTTTCAATGCCACTAGATGACTTCACGGGCGTTACACTTCGTAATTACTTCGAAACAACAGACATACATATATGACAGAAGGGGAGAGCGGTCCAAGGCTTCTATCCTCCATTTGTGGGCGATAACTAAGCAAATATGCTGAAACACGACAGTTCCTCTGGACAAATAAGTCACAACGTGTCCTCCGCGTCGTGTGTTTTCAGAGACTCTCTTTAAACGTAACGACGCTTTTGTTTCATATTCAGTTAGTGCTTGTACTCATGACCGCGTATTCACTTTGTTCCGAGTTAGTTTCCGTAATCGTTCAAATTAGAGTATGTATTCATGACTGTTCCGACATTTATATATGTATATTTAGCTACATAATAAACCACAAAAATAAATCTTATTAGCACAAAAACAAACAAAAGTTACCGAAATATTCGGCGTTGTTTTTACATGCGATTACACAACACATATAACAGTAGTTTAGCACACGGGAATCGAATGCGGTACCGCGAGGAATTCGTGGCGAATTATTCAGTAGCTTCCGAGAAGTAGGTTTCTGCTATAATAATAAATTTTATTCTCTCATTATACTGTTTCAACGTCTACTCCCTCTAGATTCCTTGCGCGAGAGATTCTAACAAAAAAATTATACTTTTGTTTGGCTATTGTGTTTCAAATGCATCAAGTCAATACTTACGGAGAAGGCTTAGCTGTTTAGGCATCTCTAAGAATTTCGATTAAATGGTAGGCAGAGTGATGATGTTATTAACCAGGTTTGTCGTAGCCAGGTATAGCGAGAAGCGTAGGACGTGAGTTCGATTCCTACCTCAGCAAGAATCAATCATAATTTATTAAGGAACATGTACATACTACAAAAGTATATATATATTTTTTTTATTTTAGCACGTATATGACCGCACTCCGCCTGGTGTTAAACTAGAGTGCGATCCATGGAGAAGGGGATCTGCAGACAGCAGTCGCGTCCGCTATGCCGGCTTTGTGAGATGCCTCTTCACACTGCGCTTGAAGGATCCCATGTTATAAGAAGGAGGAATGTTGTGAAAAATTCGCACACAAGGAAATAACTTGCCTAAAGGATAATTAATTAGACAAACTCATACAATGATATAAATAAATTGTAAACATTAAAAATGCATAATAATTAGATACTAGCGATTGGGTTATCCCACAAAATAATAGCTGATCGATAAGGAAAGAAAATACTATTTATTGTTTTACATGTGACTACATTCCGTCTGACGTTAAGTTATAATGTGACCTACGAGCAGAAATAATTACTGACATAGCAAAATATCTGCAAACAGCAGTCGCCTCCGCTATGCCTCCCGGAAGTGCACCAAACATTGACAATTTGACATGGCACAGTCTTCTCGTTATATCCGGCTAATTCCGAGTCAAACACGAAATGCGACGCGAACGCGACACGTGATGGTCCAACCTACCCCAGCTTGTCACAAAGGATAATAACTATAATGTAACTTTGTTATATGTACTTTGGTCGCTCAGTGCCTATAGGCACTGTGCCCCGTTCTCCTGGGGGTCTAGTGGTATAACCCCAGGACAAAAGAAATTTCCCTCTCCATAATATCGTAGCCGAGTGTGATGACAATTCCATGCGGAAACCTAACCAGCCACAGTTACTAAAACTTGCTCCGACAAACCGCGTTTTATTTAAAAGCAAAAAAACAAACTATAAACGTTTCGACCAAAACATATTTCTAAGTCAATTATAGTGCCACTAAAAATGGCGAACGGTTTGTTACTTGTGTTTTGTTATAATTCACCGTAAAATTAGTCTCTTAGGAAGTCTTTGTTTCAATAAATATGTATCAAATAACAATCATTGACATATAAGTAACCAGCATAGGGGAGGTAATTTTTATTATGTATAAAATGTAATTAAAAATAGTCGTAAATATAAGCCATAAATCATAGCTTATTGTTAAAATTTGAATGCACAATACGCACCGGAAACCTTCTAGAAACATTAACTCGAACCTCCCCATTGAAGCGGTAGGCGTGGCGTTGGTTGCGCACACGCAGCCTTTGAGCAAACAAGGTCGTCTGTCTGTACTACATAAATTATAGTAATACAGGTCTTAAAATGTTATTTAATATAAATTAAAATTTAGCGTGTTACAAACGACAATTTACTCATCCTTTAAAATTAGTAATTTTCATATTTGTCATGGATATGTAAATTTAAAAAAACCGAAGTATTTTAATTGTTGAAGAAAAAAAAAACGCAAAATAAATCGACGTTACAATAACGTAAGCGGAATATTTTAATTACCATGTTCACAATGACAGTATATTTATTGTAAAGACGTTTATAGACTAAGACGCGCCGTGATGGCGTAACATTTTATAGCTACTCGCACAACCGCTGCGAGGGAAAAAGCATGATCTTTGCTTAGGGATTATCCAATTTATTTTGTTTACTTCCACAGAAAAGTTCACTTCGCCGACTGTCATATGCCGCCACCTGTTTTTATTATTGTAGCTCGGCATGATATATGACAACACCTGATATTTCTTCTACTTCCATTCGCGAAACGCGATTAAATCACTTCACGGGTGTGTTAACTTGAAAGTTGTGGTACTACTCCAGGACGGCAGACTGAGCTAGTAATCAGCATCCATCTGCCTACCATTCTTCAAATAAAAATACCACCATAGACACTGAGCGATCAAAGTGCATTCATTTGTAATAATATAGAGGTTAAATATAAATAATTTCGTTGTTGTTTTATAAACACAACATGTTTTATGAACATATTTTAGCCAGTTTATAAGAGGTCTTATAACAACATGGGCGATCTGGAACGTGTTTTAAAATTACGATCCTCCGCTTGTGACGAAATAATTCGACAATTGAACGCATGTAATTGTCATTTTTTTTTACAAAATAGGTGGTCTAGATGTCATGTTGTATTTAACTAAATAATTAGTATAAATCCAGTCTGCCGTCCTGGGGTAGTACCACCACTTTCGAATGTAACACTAGTGAAGTGACTTTGTCGCGTTTCGGGAATAGTTTGAAAGTAGCCAGGTATAGCGAGAGGAGTGTGCACTGTCAATCTAGATGGTACATGATCGTCTCCTCAAGCCGGCATAGTGGAGGCGACTGCTGCCCGGACAGGTTACTCTGTAGTAGCAGTTGTTTCCATTCATGAACCGCACTTTACTGATGATGGTTATTAGCCCAGTCCTCATCCCACCACTGTCAAAATATGTAACACCCGTGAAGTGACCAAGTCTTATACCGAGATCAGTTTGGAAGCAGATAGTTTGCATTCTTCTCCACAAGTCGGTTCAACGGATGGTTCCTGGAGAAATTTATCTGCGGTAGCAGTTATTTCTGTACGTGGACAGCGCCCCAGCTTCACATCAGGCAGACTGTTGTCATATGCCACAATAAAAAGCGATTTGCAAACACTTCGCTAGATAACTTGCCATTTTTTTACAACTCATTTGTCATCATTATCAATTATTACGAAATGATAAATTAAAAAACATGTATAAAAGGTAATTAGTACCTAATTAGAATATAAAGTAATACATGATTTGGACAACACTAATCTGCTACGAAATTTCGTAGTAGCATTGCAAACTTGCGATTCAATTACTCAATTGCAACGTAGGTTACATGAAAACTAATGTTATTCTCTAGTTCTGGTATTTCAAAAATTTAATTTATTATATAGATAAGTAGTTAACGTAAATTAAAAATAGTATATTTGATACAAGTTACTTTGCAATAAGAATGAATTGAAAACGAATAGCAAGAAAAGAAGATGTTTATTGTTCCTTTTTTTTACGTGGGGAAAGCCATCACGGATACCCTAGCACCTCGGGGAAGGTGCCAGGGCTGTCGGGATGTTTATTGTTCCTAAAGTATTTGTAAACATTTAAATAATTATAATAAACTAGTGACGAAGCCCGGCGTTGCTCGGGTTTCTAGATCATTCTTGAAACTTTTGGAACCTTCTAGATCAATTGTTGCACACATTTTGGAGTGTTCTAGATTATTTCAAAAATTTTAGAACTCTGTACATACTGAACATGTCATAAGTTAGAAATACAATTTTTGAGATTTTCGCCTCCCACAACCACACACTTTTCCACCCACCGCGACCAAACTCCCTTGCTTTCACCAGGAGACCGAGGGGTATCTACCACTCCAACGGGAAGCAGATTAGAGTTGGTGGTCATAGAGAAAACCCTGTCTTTACGTACTAACATTAACATTTTATATAAGTATTTAGATTAGTTGTTACTTAATTTGAAGAAGTAGAAGTTTATATTGAAGCTGACTTTATATTGAAGTCGCGCTATTGTACCGGTTAAGAATGCGCACGCGCAAATAAGTTTTTTTTCAACTAAAACTAAAGTTACTTATACCTTTCAGTGTTTTTCTTATATTGTTACTGTTATTTATAATTCTTACCTGATGGTATCGGTGGATTCGTTGACGCGGCGGATCGCGTTGTTCAGGCGCGCGCGAGGCGCTCATTACTTAACGTAACCACTTCATGACGACACCACTAACTGCAACAATAATTAATTATACAATTTAAGGAGTAGTAGGCAGATTGGTGATGGTTATTAGCCCAGTCTACTTTTTTTTTTTTTTATTGTAGCTCGACATGTGACAACACTCCGCCTGATGTAAAGCTAGAGTGCGGTCCATGAATGGAAACAACTGCTACCACAGAGAAATCTCTACGGGCTGCAGTCGCCTCCACTATGCCGGCTTGAGGAGACGAGCATGTACCATCTAGATTGACAGTGCACACTCCTCTCTTATACCTGGCTACTTTCAAACTATCCCCGAAACGCGACAAGGTCACTTCACGGGTGTTACATTCGAAAGTGGTGGTACTGCCCCAGGACGACAGACTGGACAAATAACCATCATACTTCCCCAATATTTTCAAGTGTAACACCCTGGAAGTGATCTCGTTCGATGGAAATCTCGTTTGTAGATTAGCTTGTGTTTAACCAAGTATAACGAGAGAAGTGTGCACTGTCAACTTGTCTCCTCAAGCCGGCATAGCGAAGGCGACTCTTGAATGCAGATATTTGTCTGTAGTGGCAGTTATATCCGCTCAAAGACCGAAATAACAAGAAATTAGAAATTTTCATAGAAAATATCAGTTTTGTTCGAGATAATATGAAACCGCTAAAACTTATAAATATGAATTGCCAAATAGCAATTATCATTTATTAAATTTTAAATTTAATAATCACATTTATTATCTAATGGCGACCGCTGCGTGTTTGTAAAATATAAATAACTACGTTAATAAATAAATTAAAAAATATATAGGTATTATGTTTTAATTTAAATAATATATTATATGAACTGCTAAAGATCGTGTGTTAATAGATGCGTATGTGTAGGTAGGTATATTTCTCCGTGTTAAGTAATAAAATAGAAAATTACAAATGAACGGTAAACCAAATGACACGGCCGGACATCGAACTTACGGCCAGAGGTTAACACCAATAACTTATGATACAATTGGAAAGTTGTTCTTCAACTATTATAAAGAGCGGTATTGTCGCCGAACGAATTTGTTTTATTTTAATAAATGGCGATGTTTATAGAAACACCGCAATTTCAAATGTATATAATTAACGTTTCCATCTCTAGAATCCATAAGCAGATACAACTCGGATACAATTCACCTCGGATCCTTCAAGCGGAGTGTGAAAAAGCACCTTCTCAGGCCGGCATAGTAGTGGCGACTGGAGCCACCGTGTTAGCGGCTCTCCAGTCGTCAGTGCTCATGGACCTCCGCTGTGCTTACCATCAGGCCAGTCGAGGTCACATGTCGTGTCAAAATAAAAAATAAAAATAAAAATAAAAACAACTTCTATTACAGAGAAATTACTGCAGACAAAAGTCGCTTCCACTATGCTGGCTTAAGAAGACCGAATATGCACCGCCCAGGTTGACAGTGCTATTGTTATAATCCTGTAATTAGATCACTTGAAAGTGGTGGTACTACCCTAGGACGACAGACTATACTTCGTTATGGGTGTATACCAAAACACTATTACTTTGTATGAAATTGATTTATTAAATTTTTAATAACGTGCCTGCACACAACAAAGTATAGATGGAAGAGAAGGATAGTGTTGCCACTTAAAAATAAATATTGATTAGGCCATGGACACAAAGTTATAGTACAACATCATTAGTCTGTTTTAGAGTTGCCAACATTTTAGTATTTTTCAGAATTATTTAGCCATGAAAAAATACAGTTGCTTCAAAAACATAGTATCTTACGAAAAGACTAAAAAAAGGTAAATTAAAACTATTCATTTCAAATAGACCTATTTGGGAAGGCTATATCTATGACAAACTAATATATAATATGCATTATATATATTTTTTTCAACAACATATAGTATTTAAGTAAGTTATAAGTTTTTATTTTTATTTTTTATTGTGACAACACTCCGCCTGATGTAAAGCTATCGTGCGGTCCACGAATGGAAACAACTGCTACCACAGAGAAATCTGTACAAGCTGCAATCGCCTCCACTATGCCGGCTTGAGGAGACGAGCATGTACCATCTAGATTGACAGTGCACACTCCTCTCTTATACCTGGCTACTTTCAAACTATCCCCGAAACGCGACAAGGTCACTTCACGGGTGTTACATTCGAAATTTATTAACGTGGCGGGTGTATAGTCCCTAAATAAAATTGAAAAAACAACAACTTATAGTGCGCAGAACCTTAATATAGTACAACCTACAACACTATGGTATGGCTGGCAACCTTACTCTATCGACCACTTGTATTATAAGAAAAAACCTAATAAAAAAAATCTTAACTCTGCAGATACTTAGAAAGATTCGTATGACGTCATAGTTTCATCTCAAATGCCGCAGTCGTCCAGATCTAGGTCTAGGTTATATTACTTAACCTATTTCAGTACCTATCGGCCTAGATTAACTGGCGAAAGATATTTCAGACGCTTTCAGCTTGAAACCTGAAAATAACTAACTGTAACTAAATGGAAATTATTTTGGTAGAATTGAAATAGAATATTAGGTTAATCTATTATTGTAAGACCTAAATTATCTAGACTTCAATCAATTTTAGTGTCTGATTTTTATGGTGTCATTTTAAACAACGGTAGGCAGACTGGTTATTGCCTAGTCTGGAGCAGTAGGTACCACCACTTTCAAGTGTACATTCATTGTCTAAAACCGGCACAGCGGAGGCGAGTGCTGGTTTCAGATTTTTCCTATGTTAGCTCAACATCAGGCGGAGCGTTGTCATATGCCGAGCTACTATACAAACAAAAAGCGGTCGTCGTCGAGCGGGATGGAACGGTGTGCGTCCCAATTTCCCGAAATCTCGGCCGGTACCAATGTATTTGTTATATACTCATATTTTACTACATGCCTATATAATTTATTTATTTAATGACCTCATAGGTCTCCTCCCTTTCCACGATTCACCGTAGATTTACAAATTCGTCGATCGAGCTCGTCCTGCCATCTCTGTCTGGATCTACGAAGACGTTTTTTGTAGTCTGGAGTCCACTGTGTGGTGGACTATGCCCATAATGAACCCGAAAATGTTGGTACTACACTTGTATGTAATAATTAAATAAATAATTTTTTAGCGTTTATTCCATAATTTGTTTTTAAAAATATTACAATACAATAAATATTACAAATTTTTCAATTACAAAATAATTTTTAAAATGTATTTACTATGACCCATATTTTCTTTTAAAGCAAAACCGCAATTAAATTATCCTGTCAAATAAAAATGCACACTTGCATTGCTTGATCTCGAATTTTATAGGTCATTTTATTTGGTCGTATTATAATGCTACTGCAGCGCCATTTCACACGTTCTAACCTCCAATTACGGCCAAGGTCACTATTGTAAAATCCCTTTATGCACCCACATGAAATAAGCCAATCAGATTCTTATTACAATAAACAAAGAGTTCATTTTATCGATTCATAACAACAAATTAAATGATGTACACAAGGTCGTTATTTAGCCGTTATGCAGACTTTTTTGAAAATCGAATTGTGGGTATTTTTAAAAATATATTGCTTGATATCTTTAATTACAATAAATGCGGTTTTTTTTTAATTTGCAGAATAGTTGTATACTCGGCCAAGACAATAACATGCCATTGACGCAAAGCAGAAACATGCGCAGTGGAACCACTACCTTTTTTCCCAAGATTTTTCTTAAACAACACCCTTTCTTTTAGAATAAATATAAACAAATCATAACTTTGTTGACATCCTTTCTTAGGTAAACAGAGTTATGTAGGTAAATATTGAAAACTTAACTTTAATTGTAACTAAGTACAGAATCAATTTACTTAATTATTGAATCTATTGTCTTATTATTGTATAATTCAGCTAAAACTATAGGAGGTGAGTGTAAAGATAATGATAATTGTTAAAATGCGTAAAGTAGTTTTCAAATAAGCTATTTATCTCACCTGTTTCACGAATACACAAAAGAATTCACGATCACCATGTAATACACATAGAAAATACACTAAAACACATTTAACTACACTTAACTACAACAATTTGTTAACTAAAACCACTATTTTAATGTTTTTATCACCGTTTTATCGAAATATCGAAGCTCGAGGACCGCTCGGCTCTTCCCCACTGACACATGTCAAGTTGTGCTATTCGGGATTTTCCGTTAGCGGTCGGAAAATGTCGGGAAAATACGAAGCATCGCGGCCGTACACAGATGATATTGATCGTGGTTGGCGCCTTGCGACGGGGCTGCGGGCTGCGGACGACCGACTAGCCGCCGGGATGACCTTAAATTCTGTTAATTATAGAAAATTATTTATAAAAAAAATATTTTTTCTGGTAAATTTTGCTTCATTGAGCATATTAATGGGGAGACTTTATTTTTGTAATTTTTAAATATATTTACAACGTAATACCTTCATATACTCGTATTTTGTCTAATAATAGGTATTTTGTACGCTCGCATAAACTATTAAAAACACACCATAAACATAATTATCATAATTTATTTTTAAATATTATTTATGGATATATTATAATTCATAAGCGACAGCGGAAACGCGACTATTAAATAAAATTTTACATGTGCATCGATAAAATAACAATTTTAATTCTAAAGCAAAAAAAAAAACTCGTATCAATAAATAATTAATCAGATAAAAACGGTGAATAAATTTTATTTAAAAAAATGCTTGGTATCCTTCCCGTCACCGATAAGGCTCGTGTTACAGAACCTTAAAGATAGAATACACTTGTTTTTCACTGTCTCACAGCCTAATTGTGCAATTTTTCATTGGTGGCCCCTCCGACACCCACCCTTAGCCCACCATTACACCCCACAATCACAATGTTCAGTATTTGGCTACTACATTACATTTTATTTTTAAGTTTTTATTTTATTTTCTCTAATAATTTCAAAATAAAATTCTTTGCAGCTCAGAAAAATATTTTTTACTGGTTAAAGGAGAATGCCCATTTTTGGGCCCACTTGACGCCTAATTGTATGGTAACAAAACAATATTCTAAAATAATATCTTATTTTTTTATTAATTCGTTTTAATTATATCAACACAACATTTACCAATTAATAGACAATGTTTAATTACATAAAAAACACATATCTTTAATTATTAAAGCATTAAAAATAATAATAACCTCAAATATTGCATCAGAAACCATCTAATTACTAAATAACCCGGGTGAAAAAATTAAAACTGATTGGTAATAAGGAAGTAGATTTATTGTTCTACAAAATTAACTAAAAATCATCGACAAAGTAGACAAAAAAATTGTGGGCCAATTTTTCTAAGGCAAACTTTACTTTAAAAAAAAATTAATTAATTCTTATAAAATAAGTACTATAAGTAAATTATCAACAATACTTAACTTTTATTCAGCGGAATATATCATGAAAGAGTTTTCATGTGCCTAAGCACTAACTTCAATCAATCGACCATAGCGATTCAAAATTTAACAAGATTCTTCTCCGAACACGGGTCTCATCGATTGTAATTTCACTCCTTCTTATTATTGCTCATTTATCTTATTAGTAAGCTTGTTTTAATTGTGAGCAACTTTTTATAGATCCCTAGTGTTTCGGGGAAGATGACGAGGACTGCCGTACTCCTCGGTATCTCTAAGTTTATTTACAAAAAAGTCAACTGATTTTTGATCTAAACGCTAAAGCATTCAAACATAATTTGAACAAAATTCCTCATAGGGGAGTAGATCAGTGAATACTTATATTTCATACTTAAATATGAATCTAATTTAATCTTAAATAAATTATTTTTATACTATTTATATTACTTCACCTCACTTTATGTATTTGTTTCTGTAATAAGTAATTATGTTGTTCTTTTTAACAAATGTTATGTATAACTATTAGGTTTACAAAATTTGACTTGTCTTCATTTGTGTATTACTGTGTTTTGTAAACTGTTTGTTATACTATTTAAAATAAATAAATAAATACCAAGTCACTTTGGTATCACATTATGAACACGGTGACAAATAACCGATACTGACCGGGCCGGGGTGAGTGTTGCGGTGATGAACAGGGGTGGGTAGATGAAACTGGGACGACCGATGTACTCGCACAAGTACTCGATCAACATCGAACGGTTAATATAACAATATTTACCAACTTTGTATATGTATAAATCTCGAATGTAATAGAGTTAAAAGTATATAATTTTTTAGTCAATTGGAAGTCGTTTCCTCATAAATAATACTTCTTATAGTCTATCAAAAGTAGTAGATACGGAAACTGATAAAAATCTAATCTATACATTTTGAGTATACGAGAGGAGTGTTCACTGCCAAACTGGATGGCGCACATTCGTATCCTCAAGCCGGCATAGCGGAGGCGACTGCTGTCTGCAGAGATTTTTTGTAGCAGCCAGCTACAATAAAAAAAAGGTGGAAAAAAGAAGTCACGTAATGCTCCAATAGCTGAATAGTTTAGTAGTCAGAGCATCTACGGGCAAAACGAAGGTCTGACTACTATACCGGACTACTATATAAACATTTCTACAAACTTCCATTACTTGAAAATACTTATAAAATAATGTGAAGTAATATTCTAAGAATAATCTCATTAATTTATGCCAGTATAAAGTGTATTTAAAAGTTTATTAAACATTCCTACGACGATATCTGTATATCTTATTAGACATTACCAAAAACTAGTCGACCCGGCCGATAGTCTTACACTACACTATATTCCAAGTGACACATCAATAAATTTAAACAAATGTAAAACAACGAAAAGAAAACAATTTTATTAGATATTGGTTAATAGCCTGTCTGATTAATGGTGTTATTACCGCTACGGTAGCCAAGGCTAAAGAGTGGTAGGCAGATTTATTATGGTTGTTCCGTACCAGAAAGGATAATTATTTATTATTTAAAAAAAATATAATTAGTAATTTTGCTGGCTGGCAACATCCCTGTCCCCTTCTATCCAATTACCTTTCCAACAACTGCGCCATCTAGTGGCCACTTCTCTCTTGTGACAACGCACACGCTCGGACATCCGACAACAACAAAAAAAAAAAGACGAAAATTCAAACAAAACGATATAAAATCAAACCAGCTTTCTTGCCTTGGTACCAAGTGATAAGGATACAGGAGGAAATAGGTGCAGCCGTATCACAGCGTGAGTACCATTCTTTCTCCATCCAGCATACCTTCCGCCAGCTAGTGAATATACCATACAATGGTTATTAGCCCAATCTGCCGTCCTGGGGTAGTACCACCACTTTCGAATGTAACACCCGTGAAGTGACTTTGACGCGTTTCGGGAATAGTTTGAAAGTAGCCAGGTATAGCGAGAGAAGTGTGCACTGTCAATCTAGATGGTACATGCTCGTCTCCTCCAGCCGGCATAGTGGAGGCGACTGTTGCCCGCACAGGTTTCTCTGTAGTAGCAGTTGTTTCCATTCATGGACCGCACTCTAGCTTTACATCAGGCGGAGTGTTGTCACATGCCGAGCTACAATAAAAACATGGCGCAATCCAAGGCTTGCTGCAACCTAGGTATCGATTTCCTATACCTCGGAATTCATAATCACAAACACCCGATAACAATATACTTTAGATTTATTTTAACTTGATAAACTGTGATAATTGGATAAACTAAATCTCTTAATAATTCTACAGAATTTATAATAGGAGTTTAAGTTTAAAAAACGTATCTATGAGTTCGCTTTAGGGGTGCGGAGATCCCAGGTTCGATTCACGGTCTAAGTAAATTGAACTATGTTGTTTATTTCATTGAATTTTTCAAATAAGGTTGTGTATCCCTTAGTACGCGGTTTAGTAAAATGAAGTCAGAGTATGAGGTCGGAACTATGTGTTATGTATAATTTAAAAATAAGTAAAATGTACATTAAATAGATTTTACGTACGAACCAAACTTTATGGCGGCTCCGAAGTTAGCCACAAGTCGTTGCGCAGTACACAAATTGAGGTGTCAGTGGGGCACGATGAACGTGAGAGGGAAGGGCACACTCCTGAGCTACCCAATCGCAGGTTATTTTTATATGTTCTATTCATATTTAAAATTACCTCTTTATTTCTAATATTGTATACTTGACTGTAGCGTCGGCGGCTAACTTCCGAGGCGCCATAAAGTTTTTATTATTATTGTAGCTCGGCATGTGACAACACTCCGCCTGATGTAAAGCTAGAGTGCGGTCCGTGAACAGAAACAACTGCTACTACAGAGAAACCTTATCTTAGATTGACAGCGCACACTTCTCTCGTTATACCTGGCTACTTTCAAACTATTCCCGAAACGCGACTATACCTTGTTATTGTTTACATGTTGTGTAATGTCAAATGATACGGGTAATAGGTAAATGAGCATATTGAAGACGTTTGTCCGGTACTCTATGACCACGGTATTAAGTTTATGTAGAACTATTGCGGAGGTGTTATAAATATAATATGGAATTAAATACATCACTGGAATGTACCTACCTATATACAAAATTTACTATTTTCAAATGTACGAGTGGAGACAAAGCGAATTTAATTTTTTCTCCTAAACTATTAATGAATGAGGTAAGTGATGATTGAAAACAGGAGATTGCGTTTTTATTTTTCCCTCAAAATTTCGTTTAGGGTCGTTTGCACTAGAAGGCCGGTTAAAGTAACTTTAACTATTATTTTTACGGCAACAACGACCGTTACTCGTTTACATTTACTCCACACGCGTTGCAATATCGTGTAAATTCATATTGTTATCGTTAAAAGGCTGGCTGAACTCGAAAAATAATTGAAAAACATATTTGGCTTCTTTTCATACATTTGACGTTAACAACATTGGTTTGACGATTACTTTAACTTTAACCAAGGTTCGCTGGTTACGGTTAAGGTTAAAGTAACCATCAAAAATGACAGGCGCGACGATGGTGCAACTCGTGTGGAGTAAATATACACTAGTGCAAACTACCCTTAAAGTTTTAGTAACAATTCTACTATTTTACAAAAAATAAAATTCACTAGGCTGCATAGGCAATGATCCTTTTGCTATTAACAAAACAACGACAATAAGAAAAGTCTCAAGTACATTCCAGTGATTAATACAATCCGTAATAAATTGTTTTAAAAAAACCGGTCGACAAAATCCAAGAGATACGAAGCAATTACCTCAGATCATTGAATTCACAAAAACTATTTACCTATTTAGTTTTTGTGTTAAAATATACCTTTTAGAAAACCAACGTTTTTCATTTTATTTTATGGGACCTGTAGTTCCAAAGAGCGGTAGGCAGACTGATGATGGTCTACCAGTCTGCCACTTTCGAATGTAATACCCGTGAAGTGACTTTTAAGGATCAGTTTCAAAGTAGCCAGGTATAGCGAGAGGAGTGAGTACTGTCAACCTTGATGGTCTCCTCAAGCCGGCATAGCGGAGGCGATTGGTGCCTGTATAGATTTCTCTGCAGACCGCACTCTAGCTTTACGTCAGGTGGAGTGTTGTCATATACTGGACTACAATAAAAAAAATCAAAATACTCCCTTACATTACATATCGTGACTATTGTACATTTACGTAGAAGACAACCAGTAGGTGCGGCTCGAACCTATTGACCGCGGTTAGCAAGTAAACACCCGTCCTCTACTACTACTTACAACTTTAGCTAACAATCTATACATTACTTGCTCATAAACGAATAGAACAATCGACAAACAAAGAAAAGCAGCAATGGATTAAAGTTAAGCGATATTGTAATAATATAGGAGATAAATTAGTAGGGATCGGTCTTCAGATGAGTACGCGTACAAATCACGTTTTGTGCGAATCAATACTTAAGTTGAGGCGATCGCCCCTCGCAATAAACACTGGGGGGCTAGTTGTGGTGTGGGGGGTATCGACCGGCCCCCCTCTCTTACCACCTGACCGTCACTAATCACGGCTCATCCCACCCTACATACAGGACACCTAAAGTAATTGCGCGTACTTATTTATTTTATACAAATAGGATTCAAATTAGTTAGTACATATATGGTGATCTTATTTAGATTTGACATGAGTGGTAGGCAGACTGATGATGGTTATTTGTCCTGTCTGCCGTCCTGGGGCAGTACCACCACTTTTGAATGTAACACGCATGAAGTGACCTTGTCGCGTTTCGGGAATAGTTTGAAAGTAGCCAGGTATATATGTGCTCGTCTCCTCAAGCCGGCATAGTGGAGGCGACTGCAGCCCGTAGAGATTTCTCTGTGGTAGCAGTTGTTTCCATTCATGGACCGCACTCTAGCTTTACATCAGGCGGAGTGTTGTCACATGTCGATCTACAATTTAAAAAAAATATATATATAATTAATGTACATACTTTGGTCGTCTAGTGCCTGTGATACAAGAACTAGCTTTAAAAAAAACCTGCGTAAAAATTAAATACGCAGTGTAGCTCAGTGGTTAGAGCATCCATACATATTAAATGGAAGACGTGGAGTTCTATTCCCGCCTTTATTTTACGATTTATACGTTTTTTTTTCGATTGAATATAATAATAAAAAAAATTATAGTCAGCAGTCACTTCCACTATGCCGGCTTTTTTTTTTAAATAGTAGTCCGACATGTGGTCGCACTTCACCTGATGTTAAGTTGGGCATATGAGGATATGTGTGCAAGCAGTAGTCGCCTCCGCTATGCTGGCTTAATGAGGCTTTTCGTTATACCCGGCCGCTTTTAAGCTTGTTCGCACCTGAAAGTCAAATTGCCAAAATTCCAAAAAAAAAAAGTGTTTTTACAAAAGTACGTTAATTTTATTTAATGAATTTCGACCCTTCATATTTATACAGACTCCAAAACAATCGATAAAATGTTAATTTACTTGCTAATGCTATCTCACCCTTGCATGAGGGTAACCACCCTCCCCTAACCCCAATGCAATGTCAAATCTTTAATAAGCAAGAATCATTGCCCTTTATGACTTTTGAAAACGTCACTTTCATCGGATGCTATACCCGGGTACAACTTCACGCATAACGAGAGGACACGCTGTGTCTCTCTTTAAGCCGGCATAGTGGAGGCGACCGCTGCCTAGAGATGATTGAATTGAGTTATTGGTACAGTTAGATAGTCCTAATAAGGCAGTATGAGCTCAATTTTTTTCGTAATTTTATCGATAAAATTCGCATTTTTATTCATGAAATTATATGTATAATACGTCGTTTGACAGTTCCGATTTTCTTATTAACAAATAACAATACAATACAATAACAAATAACAGAATATGTTTATTTAGGCAAAATTATTATTGTTTAATTAAACGTAACGACTCATATGGTTGTACTTTTAAATGACGTTTTAAATATTATTTTAGGTCAAAGGAAAAAAAGTTATATCCATCTAAACACTCTTTTTGCTCTCCTATAAAATTGACTTTTTCATCTTATGCCTATTTTCCCTGGTGGTGCGATATTACCTTCTGAAAAATAATTGAATATTATTCTCTAAAAAAAATAATAGAAAATAGTTGTTAAAAGTAATTTCTTAAAACACGAAAGTTCATGTGTAAAGCCCATTGTCCACGTAACCGCACGTCATACGCACGCTTTCGTTAATTGACGATTGCAAGACGAATGCTTGCATCTCGCGTAGAAACAATGAAATCTGTGTCCACGAAGCGGCAACGTCGCGTCAGCCGCTCGTCATGCGTGCAATGGCGGCCTCGGCGGTGAATTTTGTTAAAAAAGACGTTTTGTAGCGCGACTGACTTGAAGCAGCGGGGACATAACAAATATGCAAAATACGCCTATCTTCATTTGTAGGCTACATGAATACGTCAAATGACGCGTGCGTGGACAGCAGGCCTAAGGGTCGGGGACGGACGGCTGTGAGTCTACAAATACATAATATGTAACCACAACGAACGCATGTAAAGTCACGCAAATAGACTTTTCTAATTAGAGGGAGCGTTCAAGAAAATATACTTACACTTTGAAATAATGGAAAAATCAGACGTATACAGTTTTCTTTATAGTAACTCGTCTATAGTAAGTGCGGTTCATGGACGATGATAACTGCAACACAGAAATATCGGCATGCAGCACTCGCCTCCGCTCAATCGACTTGAGGAGATATATTTGATACTTCTCCAAGATGGTAGTTTGGGCTAATAACCATCATCAGCCTGCCTACCGCTCTTACAGAAATAGTTTTAAAAAAAATAGGAGAGAATGTTTACAGCACTCACTATGCCGGTTTGAGGAGGTGTGCACCGTCCCGGTTGTTAGTAAATACATTAAGGGTCGTTTGCACCAGAAGGCCGGTTAAAGTAACTTTAACTATTACTTTTACGTTTACTTTAACCGTTATGTGTACATTATGGTGTATATTTACTCCACACGAGTTGCACCATCGTCGCGCCTGTCATTTTTGACGGTTACTTTAATGTTAACCGTAACCAGCGAATCCTGGTTTGGTTAAAGTAATCGTCAAACCAATGTTTCTAAGATCAAATGTATGAAAAGACGCCAAATATGTTTTCTATTATTTCTCGAGATCAGCCACCCTTTTAACGATAACAATATGAATTTACACGATATTGCAACGCGTGTGGAGTAAATGTAAACGTCTAACGGTCGTCATCGCCGTAAAAGTAATAGTTAAAGGTACTTTAACCGGCCTTCTGGTGCAAACCACCCTAAAAAAAAAAATCTTAATTAAAGTATATATCTTGCATAATATAATGATTGTAAAATAGTTTATCGAAACAAAGGGTTAGTAGTCATCCGAGTCCACTTCAATTGGCCCCGTTGACACCAATAGATTTTTGTAGTGGTAAACTGGACCCATAAACCAACCAATGGGGACAGTTGACTATTAAAGGAGAATGGCCATTTTGGGCCCACTTGATACCTAATACTTAGTTTGGTAACATAAAAATGTTGCATTATGAAACCGCTAAACATGTTGTAAAAGCAGATTGTATTTTAACATCCCGTTTTACAATCAACAACAACCCGAAACCATGGCAACGTTTTTAGATCTTTAGTCGTAAGGCCTAGGTATACAACAAAAATATTCTAAAATAATATCTTTTTTTTTATTAATTCATCTTAATTATGTCAACACATCATTCACCAATCAATAGACAATGTTTTATTATATAAAAATAGATATTTTCAATTATTAATTTAAAATAATAATAACCTCAACTATCGCATCAGAAAACTATTATTAAAAAATATTAAAACTGATTGGTAATAAGGAAGTAGATTAATTTTTCTACAAAATGAACTAAAAATCATCGACAACTCGAGAAAAAAATTGCGGGCCCATTTCTGTTAGGCGAATGGGCATTCTCCTTTATAATTAAAAAAAATAAAATATTTATTTGCTATAGCTGTAATTATTTTTTCGTGTGTTTACAATATTTACTAAATCATTCGACAAATATTACACCAAAGCGTACACGCTACTAATTTACTTTTATTACATGAATCGAGTAAATACGAGTAGATGCGTGAGTCATGCGGATAAATACAATGCAATTAAACTGTGACATGGTAACACGCGCGACTTTTTATTATAACCAATTTTTGAACCAATTTATTTCTATTAAATATAAACCTTACTAACTATTACAATATCTTCGAATACATTATAAAAATGAAGGTCCTTGGAGCGGCCGTGGTCTAGCGGTAAGACGCGTGAACTCACGATCGATGAGACCCGTATTCGAACCTCGCTAATTCTGACCGGTACTAATGCAACTTTGTTTTACGTACTTTGGTCGCTCAGTGCCTATAGGCACTATTAAAGAGTGGTAGTGCCGTCCTGGGGTAGTACCACCACTTTCGAATGTAACACCCGTGAAGTGACGTTGTCGCGTTTCGGGAATAGTTTGAAAGTAGGCAGGTATAGCGAGGAGTGTGCACTGTCAATAGATAGTACATGTTGTCTTCTTAAGCCAGCATAGTGGAGGCGACTGCTGCCCGCACAGGTTTCTCTGTAGTAGCAGTTGTTTCCATTCATGGACCGCACTCTAGTTTTACATCAGGCGGAGTGTTGTCCATTTGTTTGTTGACACGTATCATATTCCGCTCACATTAGAATAAAAAAAAATGGTCGTGAGTTGAGAGTACTAAATTGGTATGAAATGTCGTGATAGTGGTCGAACGGACGACACATTGTGGCCAGTTTTAACAACAGTCGACGTACACAAAACTATCGCAAATGTTAACCGAACCTTACTGATCATAGTGGCAGATGGGATCGACTGTTCAACCAGATTACAACCACTGTTTTGTGGTTAGAAAGTGGTATGTGTGAGAGAAGTCTTTGTGACTACATTCCGTCTGATGTTAGATTCAAATGCGGTCCATCAGACAGGACAGTAATCTCTCCGCTATGCTGGTTTGCGAAGTCTACTACACATTTCCATTGGTTAGTCCGATTTTTGTTGATTAGTTTTTGCGTTGCGTAATTGTTAATTTGTAATAAACGAGCATCGCCAACTTTCACAATAGAGCTTTTTTGAAGCTTTTTGGGTAATATTTTAAGGCAGTATTTAAAAAAAACAAATGCTAGTGCCCGTCAAACGTCAAAAAAGATACCAAACCTAATTAATGATACAAAAATCAAAGTAAATTTCACGCTCATAATAGATTGCAAGCAATTTTATTATTAAAGTACGCCTCTCTTCCGGTGCGTGAGTACACTGCGTTACTACAACCCCCCAGACCCCACTACCCATCCCCATTAACCCCCCTTTCCGCCTTCAAATATCCGCGAGCGCGGGCGGGTCAGATATACGCATTATCGTTATTTTTACTTCCTATTATTAGGTGTGAGGTTTCATACATGTCTTATAACGTGACTAAGGTACTTGTAACTGCACTCTTCGCCTCCACTATGCCGGCTTAATGAAAATTAAACTAGTATTGCAAACTTAGTGTTGGAATGGCAGTTTTGTACATAATTTGAATACATTTTATTAATAATCTTGTTTTAGTATTAAAAATCATGTACATATTCTAGTAAGTGACCTAGTAGAGTTTCTGACTTAGCTTGGAAGTAGCCAGGTATAACGAGAGGAATGTATATTGTCAACCTAGACTATGTTTTCTTCAAGCCGGCATAACGGCAGTTTATCTCCACACCTAGTGAAGTATGGTCACCATGTCGACCTTATATAAAAAAATCTTAAGTACCGAATACCTGTAGAATATAAATAATTAAAAATATGTATCAAAATAATAAACGTGTTCAGAAAAAAAAACTTTAAAACAAAAGTTTCCCAACACAACACTCGAAGCATTTATCACGCACAATCACGATTGAAAGGAATCAAAACTTCAAATTTCTTTTCCCCTATAGAGTTACGTAAAACTGGGGCCGGCAGAGGGGAGTCTCTTGTTTATGTTTATTACGATTAATTGCCGTGTTTACTGACTACGAAGAAGGTAGGGCTGTCTGCTTACAATATTATTCTTTTTACGCTGTTAATAACACCCACGTCGACTTGATAAGAATAAATATACTACGGCTTTATTATCTATTAAAGGGTAGGCAGGAATCTAGAATTTTTACGCTAATATATATGTCGGAACGGTCATGAGTACAAACACTAACTTGATATGAAACAAAAGCGTGGTTACGCTTTGACAGTCTCAGAAAACACATGACGCGGTGGACACGTAGTGACTTGTTTGGGCGGAGAAACTGTCGTGTTTCAGCATATTGGCTTAGTTATCGCCCACAAATGGAGGATAGGAGCCATGGACCGCTCTCCCGTCCTGTCATATACATTATTGTAGATCGGCATATGACAACATTCCGCCTGATGTGAAGCTGGACTGCGGTACAGATTCTACCGGTAGCAATCAACTAAGGAGCAGTCCTCTCGTTATACCTGGCTACTCCCAAACTGATCCCGAAACGCGACAAGATCACTTCACGGGTGTTACGTTTGAAAGTAACGGTTCTACCCCACGACAGCAGATTCAGCTAATAACCATCATCAGTCTGCCTCTAAAGCTCTGTAAATAATTTTAGTTATTTTCTTTACAAAAAATATCAATCCACCCCATAATAAAATCATTCCGTGAAGATACAACACTTACATGAATTGAAAACCTATCATGAAACACCATAATGGACGCAAAGCATCAGCAATCGCATTTCCACAACAAAAATAGGACATTTCCACCCTTATTCCACCCTCTAAGTTCATTCCCTCACCCCCGTCTGCTCACTCCCACCCAGTACACGAGAAGTGCGTACAAGTGTAACTCCGGCGAGTGGTCACAGCTGAAACATGAAGTTACGCTATTTTGTTACACTATTTCTTTTTCTTTTAGATTTTTAAATATTACTGGTCTCTCTACAGCAGACGCCTCCGCTATGCCGGCTTAAAGAGACGAATATGCACTTCTAGATAGACAGTGCAGACTTCTCTCGTAATACCTGACTACATATAAACTGCGCCCGAAAGACGACAAGGTCATTTCACGAATGAAATAATATATAATAGATTAGATTCGAAAGTGGTGATACTGCTCCAGGACGGCAGACTGTAACCATCATCAGTCTGCCTATCACTCTTTGAAATGTGTAGTTTAAGAAAAAAAAGAAAAATAATATAAATATTTTATATACTTGCTATGAATAATTAATTTTAGAATTATTATTTATTTCATAATATGGTGTAAAATATTGCTATAGGTTCTGTTTAACAATATTTATCTTTTATCAGTAGAGAATTATCCTTTAGGTAAACTAGGTACGTACCTAGAAACGCGAACTCTCAAGGGGTAAATTTTTAATCGAAAAAAAAATCATTAAACAAAAAAAATTTGGTTCGTATTTTTTCGAAAGCCACAGCTGGATATTTAAGTGATTGGAAATTTTGTTATTTGTACATTTAAAAATACTTATGTATGAACGTTTCTAATTTTCCCAATGGGTGTCGTTACTCGTGAAAATAAATTTATGTGTTTTGCGTACCCTATTTATATCGATACATCTAAATTTCGATAAAAATCCCTACAGCTTCCTCATGCATCCATCTTCATATGGCAATAATACAAACTTATCAATAACAAATCACTGTGATAAAATATGTGGTGTGAAAAAAAAATTTTTTTTATATTGACACATGTGACCTCTACTAGCCTGGTGGTAAGCACTGTGTAAGACCATAAGCACTGACGACTACGGAACCGCTTATACGGTGGATCCAGTCGCCACTACTATGCCGACCGGAAAAGGTGCTTTATCACACTCCGCTTGAAGAATCCAAGGTGATAGGACTGGGAGTGGGACAAAAAGGACGCGTCGAACCGTTTCGTTCGGTTACCGATCTTCTTTTGGACTGGGTGCTAATCTGGTATTGTTTTTATTATCTAAGTCATTATACATATTTTGACACCCTATTATACTTATTATTTGCGCGTAGTCTAGCACATGGTCTAGCGGTAGAAGACGTGAACTCATGGGTCACTCGCGTCCTGTATAAATACTAGACAATAATTTAAAAAAAAAATTAATAGTAAATATAAAATTAGAATGTTATTGTCACATCCATCTGTATAAAGTGACAGCTCGACGATGACAAGTTCTGCCGACTTGTGGGGGTGAGGGGTGGCTTAAGGGTGAATGGGAGGGGGGTACATTACCACCGGCTGGCCTCTTTATCTCGAACAATTGTCTTACCACAATATACCTCCTGTACTTATAGGGTTATATAGAAGTGATTTTATATAATATATAGTTATGATTATTATTTATTATTGGGTGGATAGATACGTCTTTTATTTATTTTAATTGAGATGTAGATTGAACGCAAAAAAGGACGATGCCCGTTTGTGATTTGATATTTAAGATAATTTGATAATATTACAATACAATACAATACAATTGTCACGCCTTTGATAATACTCTAATATAAAAATGTTATTTTTTCATTAGAATATTTTAATTATATCAACACAGTTTAACATTCAATAGACAATGTTTAATTACATAAAAAATAGATATAACTAATTATTCAAGCATTTAATACAATAATAACCTCAAATATTGCATCAGAAAAATCTAATTACTCAATAAGTTGGGTGAAAAATTTAAGACTGATTGCTAATAAGAAATGTAGATTTATTTTTATACAAAATTAACTAAAAATCATCGACAAACTCGAGAAAAAAATGTGGGCCCATTTTTCTTCGGCGAATGGGCATTCTCCTTTACACACGCACTGTCCGGAACAGAAGTCGAACCCGCCCGGGTTATCCGTTAAAAAAGTATGTACCATAATAACGCAAAAAATCATTAAATTACTTTATTGCCTTTAATTTTAATTTATATTCAAATATCTAATTTAATTATTTATCATCCTTTTTAATAAGTATTTACATACACTACAAGCTAAATATTTAACAACTTAACCCTAAAACCATCACCCGCAACAAAAAATAAAGTACAAATCAAAGCAAAACTATCCCTTTTAACACAAACGTGGAATACAACTATTATTACAGTGGCTGAACTATTGATTCCTAATCCGCGGCACTTCCGCGTCCGTTACGTAAGAACAGACCCCCTCCCGACCCCCTGTTGGCCCTCCCCGGAGATTTACGGCAAAACTCAGCATTGACGGATGATTGGCTTGCCTGCGCCCGTATATCCCTTGCCGAATGTCCGAAGGTTCAAAGCTTTATTATTTGGGATTTTTTGCATATCTATTTTTAGTTTTTTTTTTAAATAAATAATATGTACGAAAAAGTGTGGTTACTGGTTGTAAGTAATCAAAATGATCATATAGAAAAGCAAAATACAGGGCTAAAAAGTGGCACGCGGCTATTCCGCGAACCAGAAGTTGTAAGAACCCTTTCTGATGAGGTACAAGTTTTTTTTTTCATTTAATTGGTATAACGTCAACTACATACCATCATGATACCATTATTTGGTAAAAGAAGCACAAAACTTCAACGAATTATCATGCGCGATGTCGTTCAACTCAAAGCTGATAGACGGCGGAGAGATTTGCCTTAGCCATGTTATTATGACATTACGGCTTGATGAAATAACGCATTGGTAGTATAACATATGGCTGAAGGGAATGACCGCTGTACTTTTAAAACAGTTTAAAAGTAGCCAGATATAACGAGAGGACTGTGCACCGTCAATCTAGATGGTGCATACTCGTCTCCTCAGACACTCCGTCAACGTAGAGATTTCTCTGTAGCAGCAGTTGTTTCCGTTCTTGGACCGCACTGTAGCTTTACATCAGGCAGTGTTATCATATGCCGAGCTACAATAAAAAATGAAAAAATAAAATACTCTGTATGTAAAATTTTTCAAGCTCACCTACGAACGTTGACTCTTAGATTAAAATAATTATTTATCTATTTTCTGAATAAATTACATTAGATATAGTATGTCATTCTGGGGACAGGCAACATTCTGGCCGGGTGTAAATACCCGGCGAGAATAGGGAGTGCCCTATTAATGGATGGTGTATAGGTCTCCTTAACCTGGCATATTGGACCGCTCATGAACCACGCTCGCAAAAGTGAAAATGATTTACGTTCGAAGTGACAACTAAGCTTCTATCTATTTATAGGAAATCTCGATTATCATAATGATTATCTTCTTCTATATAAAGTAATACACAAAACGTTATTATTTTCTAGTTATTCGCTAACGGAAATAATAAATCGTCTGCCCAAAACCGGTCGCGCACGTCCCATAGATACTCTCTCATCTCCGGAACTTTATGTGTACCGTCTTACACTCGTATTTATATACCGATCTCAGGTTTCGGACCAATCTCGAAACTTGAGTAAGAATGAACATGGTGGCGGGATATGGGGTCCGTGTCCCGAGTACCGGGGGTCCATGGGTACTCGATACATTCTTAAAAAGTCTATTATTGTTTATGATGTAAAGTCTATTATAATAAGGAGTAGGCCACTACGAAAAGGTTAAGGCCTTTTTTTACGTGGGGGAAATCTTTTATAGATGCCTCGCCGTTTCGGTACTCCGCTACCGCCTCCGCCCACGCGATGATGGGTGGTCTTCAGGTCTTCTCTGAAAGTAGAGTGTGACCCGAGGAGAGACCCCATGTTACTGGTTTTAATTCGCCCCACCTGAGGACGCGACCGATGCGAGACCAGCAACTCCAACAGTGCCTATCATACTACACTGTCACTCACGGTCAAAGGACCGCGAGCCACGGGAAGTTAAGGTCTGCTCTGGACAGAGTAGCTACGTGCCTAGGAGCGCTATCTTTATTTTATGCTAAGCTAAATTTATTTAATGCGTTACATTAAGTACCTAAGTTATTTATGCTTTTGTATTTTCTATATCTTTGTTAACTGTAATTGTATTACATTACAAAAAATAAATAATAATAATAATAATAATAATAAAAACTCTTTATTGTGCGAAAAAAACAAACAGAACATACAATTATTAAATTAGGTAGCACAATAGGCGGCCTTATTGCTAAGCAGCAATTTCTTCCAGGCAACCTATGTGATGAAGAATAGTATGAGAGATATAGAAACAAAGTGCACAATAGGAAAATAATAAATAAATAAATAGATAGAATATGTATAACAAAATACTTATAGGATATTTATATTTAGTAGGAAGACGTAATTGAGGAGAAGAGAATATTAGGAACAGGTAGATAGGTAGAATTCTTTTATTTTTCTTTTGAATATAGACAGTGACTCTGCTCTTCTAATAGTGACCGGTAAAGAGTTCCAGAGTTGGACAGCATGGACAGTAAAGGATTTTGAGTAAGTAGTGGATGCATGGGTGGGTGTTAGTAGGGTTAGAGTTTGAGAGGAGCGAAGATTGCAGCCGTGAGTGTTAGTTATGAATTGGAATCGGGATTTTAGGTATAATATATATATATATATATATTATATATATATATATATATATATATAATAAAAAATAAAAAATAATAAAGTACTTATCTACCGTCGCACATTTCGTCTGATGTCAAATCATGGTGCGGTCCAACTGCTGCCACAAATGTCTGTTATTCTGGCCTAAGAAGACGAAGGTACACCATCCATTGGTAGGACACACTCCTCTCGCTATGTCGATCTAGACCTCACAAATAAAAATACTTGAAAGTTGTGCTATTACCCCAGGACGGCAGACTGGGGTCAACCATCATTAGTCTATTTCACACTCTTTTTGCGAATAGAGGGGCTCCAAATTAGATGGTATTCTAGCGCCTTGTCGACATTTCATCTGCCACTATATAAAAAACATGCGATATCTGCCCCTCACCCAAGTATTAGTACGGTATATAAATAGGTGCCTTTAGTTACCATCTGAGAGTGGGCGAACTAGATATTACTAATTTGTGATTTTTTCACTGAATTTATAACAATATTTGTAACTAAGCGGTTAATTACGGTGGACTATAACTGTTGTTTATCTTAGTTAAATTTACAAGATATGTAAACTTGTAGAATAGAATAGAATATCTTTTATTTGTACAGTACAGATGTTTTTAGATAGGTATGTACAGCGTGAGGTGACAAAAGGAATATCAGCTCAGCATATGCTCTGGAAAATGTCAGAGCGCTGGTTTTCAGCTGACACCGCAGGAAGTGGCAAAGGGGTATATTTGTTTCGACCAAAATAAATGCTACATGGTCAGTCTTTTTAGTATATGTAGTGCATGTACATGGAGTCGTTATGTAGACATGTAAGGGCAGAAACAAAAAAAATCTTAAAGGACATATTTAATTTTATTAATAAAATATAAATAATTATACTTATTAATATTTAATTGTATGTCAAGTTATCGTTTACCAATCAATGTGTGTAATTGCAATTAACCATTAATTACATTAAAAACAGATATCATTAATTTTAGCTCCAGATAAAACCAAATTAGGTACTCAAAGACCAGGTAAAAAAATTAAAACTGATTGCTGATAAATTGATTTACTTTCCTACGAAATGAACTCAACATCGAGAAACCCGAGAAAAGAATTGTGGACCCATTTCTTTTAGGCGAATAAGCGAAATTCTACTCTATCTTAGCTACAGCCCTTATGACGTCAGATTAGAAGTTAGCACATTAGAAGAATATCTTTGTTTACTTTTATAGACACTACGTTTCGTTGCGTGTGTATCAATCATGTTAGGAATCATCAAAAATGAAAGAGCGAATAATTTTCTGTCCTCGCCCGTGTTTTATAATGTTTGTTCGGCAAACTAATGATTTCCTGTATTGTCAATTTTATTGTTCTTTATTTGGGTTAATTTTTTACTTAATTTTCTACTTTTATAATTAAAAAGTTTGCCTTCATTTATTATACACGATCATAAACATAGTAGACGCGTGTAAAAATAACATGATCGCCGTGAAAGAAGCGCTAACTGGAATATTTTTCACGAAATATCGCAAGACACCGCGTTGTAACGGCGGCGGGCGGCGGCGGCGACCGCTGTCCGGTGCGGGGCGGTGGGCGTGCAGCCTGCACCGCCCTGGGCGTCCCGCACCCCGCGTCCTACTCTAGTGGCGAGCGGGGCGCGACAGTAGTCCGCGTGACGTGCCGAGCGACGGACGTCTCATGATATCGCTCGCAGGTGCACACACGTCGTAACATCACGGGACGGGCGAGTGCAACGCTGATATCGAACAAAAAAAATTGTAAATAAATATTGAGTTATAAATTGGTGTTAATAATGTGGCGGTCTGAGAAATGCATCGGGCCTCGCGCGGGGCGGAGGGCGCAGGCGGGGACAGAAGCGGGGTGCAATGATGGACTCCGTATCGATTTCTATCTGCCCGCTCTCCTCGCTTTATTGTGCACGTCGGCCATCGATCGCTGCACCCTTAATTACAACGCACCCTTTCGACCCCCGATAACCGTGATCGCTCGCGACTCATTTCCGCGTTATACTTTTATGCAATATATGTTATTGCGCAATGTGATATTTAGGTTTTAATTTTGTATCATTTGTTATAAATAAACTTAAATATAGAAAAAAAAATACTAGTTTCGTAAATAATTTGTTTATATTTTTGGACCGCCGCATTTTAATCGGTTGCTTCATTAATTTCTTAGTAAATTCATTAATTATTGTCAAGTTATAACTCGCTCGTCCTAATTTTGTTAAATTAATTAACACCTAATTAGTAAAAGTAATTATTAAAGTAAACAATAATTTTACAGGCATAAAACAAAATCCATGCACAAAATTAGATTTAAGAGAAACATAATAATAACAGAGAAGCAATAACTATTTTCCTATTTTTTATACAAAACAAAGACGAAGAAAAATATATACTTAAGTGATTTTTAAAAAAGGAGAAATTTAAATAAGAAAAAGTGGCTCTTCAAACTGAATTGGGATGCGCAGGAGTGGATAGATTAATGCATTACAATCAATCCACCGCCGTGCCGCCCTCGGAATTATCGGCAATGGCGACCGAGACAGGTTAGTACTGATGTGTCTACTTCTTTGATCAACGGCCTAGATTAAGTAGATTTAAAAAAAAACGTACTTAACAAATTAATTATCACGTTAGCAAAGCATGGCACAATAATCCCCACGTATATCTAAAAACATAAAACACAAATATAATCTAGACTAGACTGTAGAATAGACTGTAAAACTAAGAATTGCATATCCTTTTGAACAAGATTAAAACATTACTCAGACCTGTTCTAAATTCTTAGTCAACAAATAAGACAAACAGAACCAACATTAAAAAAAGTTTCATTCAACATTTTGTTTACTAACACGTCGTAGAGGACGTCATATGTTCAGGGCATGTACCTATCCAGCGTTCGTTGATATTCAGCCCCCCTTTCCATCCCCGACCGTCTCCCCCTACGCGAATCTCCCCGTTTCTCCCTATAACAGGACCTCGGGGAGTTCACCCCGCGCCTGTAGGATGGAATTTGCCCCCCGAACATTCCTAGTTCATCGTAAGGGTACTTGTACATTAACTGTTTAATCGACGCGTTTTTTACTTTTTATTTTTATTAGTTTTATGCGTTTAACGTTCCCGTTTCATCCCTAGAAAGCGTTTTAAATCTTCTGTAATTAATGGACTATATAACGCAAAAAGAACTCGTAGTTCCGGAATTTATACGGTAGAAACAAACATATTTTTTTATTTATAAATATTTATCTATTATTTTGTACTTTGTATTTTTTATCATAAGTACTACACTTAATCGTAATATACCGTATATTACCAATATTACACGCAAAAAGAGTTATTTTCCAATTAAAAAGTGTGATAAACTTGTAATTACTGTTGGAACTTAATTGTAAATTAATGAATCAGTTAATAGATTTACGTTAGAGGTAAATAATTGAAAAAAAAAACGTATTGAATGAGCATATTTTGATAAATGTTATTTAAAATTATATTTGGATACGAATAACAAACAAATAAGTGAGTAGAGCTTAAAATTGTTATCGTACTTTCACTTAAGAAGACAGCTACGTAAAATCGTAGCGTAACCTCGCTCGTAGTCCATAACTTAATTTTTCGCAAGATTTTTCCAAACATCACTCAATGAAATTATGCAAAAATATTTAGGTTAGATATTTGTAGAGATATGGTGGCTGAAATCAAACCGGTACGATTTGGCAATTAATGATTGAATTATGATGAATAATTAAAAAAAAAGACTGCGAAGTTAAGACGAAGCGAAAACATTCAAAATAAAAGAAACGCGATAATATATTATAATAAAAATCGCATATTTTCAAAATTTTAGTTATAAAGGCTTAATTATAATATACATATCAGATACGTAATGATCTGGGTATAATTATCACGTGTACAGAGGACCTTATAATCTCATTTGTTGAAAGCATCCGGAAAGGACAGGACGGATCAAAGCATCTGCAATCGCTCTATTATTAACCAATGAACTAAATATACACACGGATTAATTAAGCATGCACTATTTATTCCATCAAACATGATTATTGATAGGTTGTGAACTTACCTACGTGATGGCGACGGGCTCATCACCGCAACCATGCTTTCCGTTTCATAAAATATGAGTTTAAATCGTTTTGGAGCCATTTAATTCATACAGTAATAATATAGTAATATTCAATTTATTAACACGAAGAGCGGATGTGGTCTAGCGGTGGAAGGCGTGAACTCACGATCGAAAAGACCCGTGTTCAAATCTCGCAATGTAGATAACTATAGTATATGAAGTTTGATCGTTCAGTGCCTGTGATACAAGCTTAAGCATATATATTTTAGTTCATGTATTTATTATTATTTAAATAAGTTATAGGAAATATCGAAAATGGTAAATCATAACATAATACAATGCTCACAAATTCGTAGGCGTAATACGCGGTTATCGTTCCCGTTTCATCCCAAAGGAACCTTTTATGGAGATAAATAGCTGTAGTGTTTCACGGATTAGTAATTTCAAAGATTAGCGCAAACATACGAACTCTCCAGCATTGTTATAGTGGTATAGTAAACAATAAATGTGTTTATTGTAATGGAGAATAAGTACCTAATGGAAACCTTCTGTATTTCCTAAGAAACTAAATATTAATTTATTGTTTATTAACTTTCCAAGAGGTCTAATAGGCGCTGACTCTCTGGCCAGATCTCGGCTATAAAGCCTTCAGCACCGACGAAGTGTCGCCTATTTATCTAATATACACTTCGGAATATGCACAAGAGTTGAACAATCTGGTTCCATCTTCCTCGTTTTTTCATCCAGACACCCAGAGTTCTACCCGTTTATGGTAGAAGTTCCTAAAGTACGTTTTGACGTGTTTTTCGTACGTATTGCGAATCTGTGTTACTCCCTCCCGGGATCTGTGTTTCCTGGTATGGTTGTTTTTAAATTGAGGTAAGCGTGCTCTATCTTAGACTGTATTACTTCTTAAGATCAAAGAGAAGATTTTACTTCTAGCTTCCGATTTATAAGCACTCCATGGTATACCATTTTTTTTCTTAAACAAGAATATTTAGATTTTTATATCTTAATTCGGTATTAAAACCAGTAATCGTTAAACCCTAATAAATTACTCGTGAACATTTTACATGCAAATGATCTGGAGTCCTACCACGATCTTGCATAGTTTTGTTTTATGTTTGGTCGGATTTAATGACGAAAAACGAAACATCGGAAGTATTCAGAAAGAAATTCTTGCAAAATCGACCAATAATTAGGTGATTTGACGTTGAAATTTATGAAAAATCAATTTAATAAAAATTTAGTTTTAAAAAATTTAATAAAGTTTATCGTCATCGTAAAACGAAACTATTGAAGTTTGCGGTAGACCCCCTCAAGATATTTTGCTCAAGTCTAAAAATAATAATAAATATTTATTTATTAAAACATTATAATTAGATATCTGATATAAGTAATATCGCATTTCTGATTCGATTTGGCAGATGGACATACGACCCCATAACTCACTGTCTACCCCGTAGTAACAACTAATTAGCAGCGAATGTTTTGTATGCCTTCAATTCGTTGCTGAAAAGAGGAAAATACACTGAAAACAAACTGCATGAGCTTTGTTCTCTTTGCCTTCATAAAATAGGAGAATTGTACTTAAAAAAGTATTAGCTAATTGAAGTCTCTTCCCTGTCCTGTGTGAATGTGGTAGGTGTTATATAAACGTTTAATAGAATGATGTCGAGGTTAGCGACATATGTAAAATGTAGAGGGCACAAAATATAAATAATTTATCACATCGCACACGAGATGCTATTTTAAATTTTAAATAAAACACTTTTCTGCGCTCCGGTATAATTTCTCTTGTGCAACAATTCTTATTTATACTTTGTAAAATTTTGTATACTATTTAAGATGATAACGCATCTATCTGTGTGTCGCTCACCTAATATCGCCGTCTAATTCCCACATACTTCCCAATAAATAATAAATATGTACCTATATTCTTTTTTAATCTGTACAAATATTATGGGCGCAATGTTAGTCTGTTTACCGCCTCCACGGTGTCCCCGACGCGCGACGTCCGCGACGTCCAGGTCCAACGCAGCCACTGAACGAAATGCAGCGACATGTCGATCTACTACAAAAAATACAAAATCGAGTCTCAGTTGTTTTTCATACTTATGTAGATTGTAATTAAATTCATTTTACAATAATTTGTTTTTTTTAATTGACAGTAGCCGGCGCCGGCGCTAATGGTGAGCAACAATACTCGCTACGATGGAACGACTTCCACTCGGCCATGGTGTCGTCATTTAGAAGACTGAGGGATGAGGAGGACTTCGTGGATGTTACCCTCGCTTGTGCTGGAGCTACGTTTAGTGCACACAAAGTATAGTATTTATTTCTATCTATATATATATCTATAAACAATTAAACATACTTCGTATCTCTGTCACACACCCCAAAGCCAAAGTTCAAAAAAATCTCAATATTTTTTATTAAATTTTTAAATATAAATATAACTTTTTGCTTTATTTTTTGTAAAGGACAATGTCCATTTTTGGACACACTTGATGTTTAATAGTTTGTTAACAAAATTATATCTTATTTTTTCATTAATTTATCAACACATCGTTTACCAATCAATAGACAATGTTTAATTACGCAAAAACAGATATAATCAACTACTGCACCAGAAAAACACTAATAACACGATAAAAAAATTAAAACTGATTGACAATAAAGAATGTACATCGAGAAAACTCGGAAAAAAAATCGTGGGCCCATTTCTCTTAGGCAAATAGGCATTCTCCTTTAAATTGATTACTTTGGACTCAAAACTATGCTATGGGTGTCTATCAAAACAGAATCAACACAATAAATAAGATATTTGTATATAATTCGAAAAAAATGTTTTTCTGATCGGGAATCGAACGCAAGACGTGTAATAGAAGCGTTATATTTTTTCTATTTGTCTCAGGTGGTACTCTCAGCGTGTAGTCCATATTTTAGACGTCTACTAAAAGCAAATCCCTGCCAACACCCAATCGTTATACTACGTGATGTACACGATAAAGATATGGAAAGTTTACTCAGGTAATTAATACATATTATGATGACAGAGTGGTAGGCAGACTGATGGTGGTTATTAGCCCAGTCTGCCATCCTATGGTAGTACCACCACATTTTTTTTTTTTTTTTTACATTCGAATGTAAGTAACACTAGTGAAGAGAAGTTTTCGCGTTTTGGTATCAGCTGGGTATAACGAGAGGAATGTGCATGTGTTAATATTGATGGTGCACATTCGGCTCCTCAAGCCGGCATAGAGGAGGCGATCGTTACCTGTAAAAATTTATTTGTAGTGGCAGTTGTTTCCGTTGATAGACCGCACTCTAGTTTTACATCAAGCGAAGTGTGGTCATATGCTAAGCTAAAAATGTTATATTCATACACAGGTTCATGTATCAAGGAGAAGTCCACATAGGTCAGGAGCAACTGAAGGAGTTCCTCAGAGCAGCCCAGTTACTCCAAGTACGAGGACTGACTGATGTACCAGCACCAGCACCTCTTGCCAATTTGGACCAGAAAGCTTCACCTGTAAGTTTATACAAACCGAAACTTTGAGAAACTTGAGAATACTTAAACCGCAAATGATTAATTACACAATATAAATAGTTGGTGGCCGGCATAGTGTTGGTCATTGGCAGTGGCGAAGCGTGGAATTACGAGTAGATCTAAAATAAGCCGAATAAGTGCAAAAAATACAAAAAAAAATACGTCTATTTATTTTGTAACTATCGAAGTTAAGTTGGTTTTTTTTTTAATTTGAAATAAATTTAAAAGGGAAGCCGATGGGAATCGGCTTGTATGGACAATTCGCCACTGCATGCCCTCATCACTGGAGTAAGTATTTTGCGAAAATATTATTAAAAATCAATTTAAAAAATGTTTTCTTGTAGCTCAACAGCACCCCGCCTGATGTAAAGCTAGAATGCGGTCCATAAACGGAAACAACTGCTGCTTCAGATATATTTCTACAGGTAGCAGCCGCCTCCTCTATGCCGGCTTGAGGAGACGAATGTTCTAGTGCACACTCCAAACTGATTCCGAAACGCGGCAATGTCACTTCACGGATGTTACATTAGAAAGTGTTGATACTACCCCAAGACAGCAGACACTGTATAAAGTCCAATTGCACTATATGACTTAACTATTACTTTTACGTAATGGTTAAAATTTAAACTGAGTTTTGTAAAAAAAAAATCTGTCACATTGGACGTTTACTTTAACACTAACCGTAACCAGCTTGGCTGGTCAAAGTTAAAGTAATAGTTAAACCAATGTCACTAACGACAAGTGTATAAAAAGAAGGCTAATATGTTTTTCTATTAATTTTTCGGGAATGAAATGAAATGAAAATTGTTAACGTAGGCATGGACTTGGCATGCACTTGTTCATCGTCAGAATCTACTTTTGGCTTCGGAAAGGCATATGACGAGACGACAGCCATAAGAAACTTGTCAATTATAGCCTGTTTATACAATAATAACAAAAAAGAACTGAATAACGAATTCAGAAAAAAAAACAAATAGTCGTAACTAATTTAACAAACATAACTAAACCACAATATGGGGCACCAAAATGAAAAAAATTATATATTAATATCATTGCAACCCACGTTTCAACCACAATGTACTCTTAATTACATCAGCCACCCTTTTATCGATAACGATATGAATTTACACGATATTGCAACGCGTGTGGAGTAAATGTAAACGTAACCGTTAAAATCATCGTTAAATGTAACAGTGAAAGTAACTTCGACAGGCCTTTTGGAGCAATTGGACCTAAGTAAGAATATTTTTCTCTTCAGCAGTCAGCATCATCGACTTGGACAGAGACAGGCAGCGGAGGAGCTCGTGAAGGCAGAGACTCTCAAAGTAGAGAAGGAAGACGAGCGAGAAGACCAGACGGCTCCTCAGCACCAACACCACCACCAAAACGAGCACGCTCCTCTGATCTTTATAATGCACAAATGAAAACTAGGTGAGACTATTGTGTTTTTGTTGTGTAGGGTTTTTTATTTATTTATTTATTTATTTAAAACTTAATATAACATGTACATAGGCGAACTTAATGCTAAATAGCATTCTCTTCCAGCTAACCTCTGTGTTTGTGACAGGTGTGAGCGAAGAGAAGCAGTATTTTAAACAAATAAATATATATATATATATATATATTAAATAAAAAAAAAAAATAAAAAAAATACAAATTAAACCTACATACAATATCAATATATAACATTTACATGATGGAATACATATATTATTAGCCTAGTCAGACATAGCCGGCATAGTTGGTGGCAGTTATTTGCGCTTATGGACTACTGTAACCTCCTATTAGAGAAATCTTTGAAGGCACTACTCGCTTCCGCTATGCCGGCTTAAGGAGACGAATATGCACCTTTTTTATTTTATTTTAGCACGTCATATGACCACACTCTGTTGACCATCTATTGACAGGGCACACTCCTCTACTACAGAGCTACTATAATAAATACTTTGTATGCTATTTGTAAGTGTAGGTACACTAGGAAATATTTATTTATTTAAAACTCAGAAAGTAGCATAAAAATGATTTATATATCTCTATTGATCTTATTTGTAAGATGTACCCTAATTCGTTTAAAGTTTGTTAAACAGGACTGAACAGCTGCTCGCGGCGCAGGGTGCCAGTCCTGAAAGATTGGGCAGCAATGGCCACGAATTAGCATTACTGACACAAGCTCTCGACAATGCGCAAAATCTTTCCGGTGTCTCTAACAACTTAGTGAGTATGAACAATATAATATTAACTATTTATTTAAATAAACAATCTGTGTTAATAAAAGAAGAAGCCCCGATTAAGTGACTGATTCGTAATCAACGTTCAACCAAAATCAAGATAGCGACCTGAGAGGAGAATGCCCATTCGCCCAAGAAAAATGGGCCCACAATTTTTTTCTCGAGTTTGTCGATGTTTTTAGTTAATTTTGTAGAAAAATAAATCTACTTCCTTATTACCAATAAGTGTTATTTTTTTTCACCCGGGTTATTGAATAATTAGATGTTTTCTGATGCAATATTTAAGGTTATTATTATTTTAAATGCTTTAATATAATTGATGATAGATGTTTTTATGTAATTAAACATTGTCTATTGATTGGCAAATAATATATATGTTGATATAAATAAAATGAATGAATAAAAAAATAAGATATTATTTTAGAATATTGTTTAGTTATCAAGTGGGCCCAAAAATGGGTATTCTCTTTTTGATGGTAGCTCCGTACTATAGTGTACACTTGCACTAAGAAAGGATTTTACAAAATTGTCATCTGGACAGGAAGTGACTGTTCCAGAACAAAAATTCCCCATACAAATTGGTCTTTTCTCGGTCATTGGGTGTCTGGAGAGGAAGAGGTGTGGAGAGAAAAGTTTTCATACTTCGGAAGCTGTTATTTAATAAGCCCAGGCATCGACATCTAGTATTAAATATTCAAAATAAAATTATTAATACCTGTTAGGTATTTTCGGCAAATATTTACTGAATTGAAATTAAATAAAATTATATTTTAAATTTCTTTCCAGTCTGGTGATTGTGACGACTCCTCGTCAGACGCTGGTGTCAGTGACATAGAAAGTGACACGCGAACAGCTAAACAAGAACCACAAGACTATATTGATGACAATTCGATGGCGACTGCTAACGGAACGTTACCACATAACTTCCCAGGATTGCTAAATCTACCAGGTACGTAAAATCTAAGTACCATCAGCAAAACTGACGCTGTGGCATTTCAGAAAATAATCGTCTGACCGCCGGTTTTATTTTTAGCCAGTTATCACATCATTAATGTTTATAATGGTATCCATCAGGTTTCCCCGGACTACCAGGACCATCAGGCATGCCGGACAGTTTCGGTGAGTGACCCAATTTATTAATATTAACATCTGAAAGACGCGTCTTCGTAAATGTCCTATTATGAATTCGACACAATTATATGGTTATTAATTGTTAATTGAAATATAAATAATTATAGAATATGATGTAGTAATAGGACATTTATCATGTCGCATCTCATTACTAATATATTGAGCACATGATGTGCCTTCAATAATATACTCTTATCTCTGTCCTGATTGCTACATTACTATTAATTACTAAAAATTCCACTCTATGTCGTTTATTGTCTGGTGAGGTCTTTTATATTTTCAATTGATTGGCTAGTTAACTTCGAAATTACAAACGTGCGATACATCACATCTAGGCATCGATTAGGATCGTTCAGATTACCAAAACCGGGCGTCCCCAAACTTATGTGAACGCTCATTCGGAGCGTCGCGTCCGCCCCCGACCGCGATGTATCGAACCAGTGAGTGTAGCCCTCTCCGTCTGCCCAGGGACCTCGTGGGCCGCTCCCGGCGAGTCGGGCCATCACGTCGCCATGTCCAAGTCCTGCGCCAGACAAGAAGTGTACTCCGCCGTCTACACCAACGGTGCGTGTCCTCAGTCCCCCCTCCCGTCCCTAGTCCCTCGGCTAATGTCCGCCTCTGTGTTGCAGGGGCGGGGGCGGCGCTGGGCTACAGGCCGCAGTGTCCGCTGTGCGGCCGCGTCTACTCCTCCGCCTCCAACCTGCGGCAACATATGCTGAACGTGCACTCCACGACCGACCGCGACCAGTGGTTCCCCTGCCAGCACTGCGGCAAGCGCTGCAAGACCAAGCACTATCTGATCAACCACCAGCTGCAGGCGCACGGCATCAGGCAGCGACAGGTGTCCTAGTGATTCCGTTGCAGATGGCGCGTGTCCACTGTGCGGCGCGCGGTTGCGGTCGGCCGCCGTCGCCCGCGGTCACCTCGAGCGGCACTACCCGCGCGGCAGCCCGCAGTGTCCGGTCGCGCAGTGCCGACGTCTGTTCGCTCACCCCAACTCGGTGCGGAACCACATGAGGATCAAGCACCCGCGGCAATGGGACCGCATGAAAACGCTCAAATGGAGTTGCGGTCGACCGCAGTGACATAGTGCGCGATAGACTCGCTCGGGGGGCCGCGTGCGATCTCTATTTTTGCATTTATCCGTATTCTTTTAACGCGCAGTCAAAAGTAACGTATATTAGGTACATGTTGACTGAACATTTATTTTTGTAGTAGTTATAGACTGATAGTTAGGCGGACGTATGTTCAAATATACTATGTGATGTTTGGTGCCATTGTAAGATTATTGCGACACGAAATTGTCGGAGTAAGTCGTACTTAAGGTCTCTCTTTCTATCTCCATTATTTCCTACTCTATAATCGTCACTATTCTCACATAATTATTATTCCTATTATATTATCCTTACTATATATTTGTACTATACAAGAAAATTGTAATTTTTAATTACTTCATATAATATATTATTATCTTTCCGAGATCCTGTAATAAACCTTTGACTACATGTTATTGTTGATACTTGAGTTATAACCAAATTTCCTTTCTTCTCTTTCAAAATGCCAATAGTGTATTCCTCACCGAAGTGATAATTTAAAAATAAATGAATAGATAATATTTATAAATGAAATATTTTTGATATAAACAGACAGTAATGACAATACAATGTTTAAGTGCTTTTAATCATGTAGTATTAAGTTTTGCATATAAATATGTATATGGACGCGTAAAGAAAACATATCTAGTCAAAGTAGTCAGCATTTATTGGTTAGAATATTAGAATATTAAAATTACAATGCTTCCTTTAGTCTAAAACAATAATTTGAGCGATCCGGCTCGAAGGATCAATTTTTAGATCAGCAGAGGAAGCTTACCTAATTAGATCTCAAAATTTGTAAAATTAGCGTGTAGTGGAAATGTTCCTTAAGGCTGTCAGACAGGCTCGCTGTGTTAATGCGCCGTTATGTTCACCAAAACGGAATGGATCTCACTCGAATGATTAACTTTTAACAAATGACAGAAAACAATCTGCTTTGGTGTGCAATAGCATTAACATTGTGGTAATTATTAAGGACTAACGCAGTTTAATAATGCTTTTATGCTAAATGTCTTCTATAAAGAACATCGCGCCACTCCCATGTACTATCAGCAAAATCAGCGCTGCCACACTTTAGGAAATAATCGTCTGAGCTCATAGGAGCTAGGATAACCTTAAATATTGCATTAGTAAAATCCGGGTAAAAAAAACTGATTGGTGATGAGGAATGTAGATTTATTTTTCTACAAAATTAACTAAAAATCATCAGCGAAATCGAAAAAAAATTGTGGGCCCATTTCTCAGAGGCGAATAGACATTCTCCTTTGATTGTGAACTGATTTCTATTGGTCGATAGAACTGCTTTAGTCCTTATAAAATTCATGTGAAGTAACAAAACCAAAAAATAATAAAATGAACTACGAAAACAATTTGTAATTCGTTAAAAGAAAATTAGAAAACGCAATTGTATTAGTGATAATGAAATATATATACGTAATTATTTAATTTTGAAATAAAATATGTCTGCTTTGAATAATACAACTACTAAGTAGTCAAGAAATAAGTCTTTTTTTTTTCTTTCAAAAATATCCCAAATGAAGGAAAGGTAAGGATTTTTGTGTATTCAAAATCATTAAGTTAGGTTTTAAAATAGCATTCAGGACAGAAAGTTTACAAGTTAACGCTTAAATTTAAATGTTAAATGAGTAATTTCTAAAATAGATAAAAAATTATTCTCAGGTGGATCTCGAAGAACGCAGGACCTGCTTCGTGTGAGAGCGACTGACCCACGGCCGTGTCCGAAATGTGGCAAAATTTACCGTTCTGCCCACACATTAAGAACACATTTGGAAGATAAACACACTGTTTGTCCTGGATATAGGTATTACAAACTTTTATTGTATCGTAATATGACATACATGACTCCATCTGATGTAAAACTAAGCTACAGATAAGTTCAGCAATCGCTTTATGTGCACTATCCAGATTGACAGTGCACACTCCTCTCGCTATACCTGACTACTTTCAAACTATTCCCGAAACGCGACAAGGTCACTTCACGGGTGTTACATTTGAAAGTGGTGGTACTACCCCAGGACGGCAGACAGGACAAATAACCATCATCAGTCTGCCTACCACTCTTTAATAGTGCCTATAGGCACTGAGCGACCAAAGTACATATAACAAAGTTACATTGGTACCGGTCAGAATTAGCGAGGTTCGAACACGGGTTTCATCGATCGTGAGTTCACGCGTCTTACCGCTGGACCATGGTCGCTCTTGTAATTGAGCTATTAAACAGAGCTTACGAAAAAATAATTCATATAATTTAATATTAGATTCTCTAAGAATATTGTTATTTTCAACAGATGCGTATTATGTGGTACGGTTGCGAAGTCGAGGAACAGCCTCCACTCGCACATGTCACGACAGCATCGCGGAATATCAACCAAAGACTTGCCTGTACTACAAATGCCGACCAAATTCAATCCAGAACTTGCAAGCCAGTAAGTTTACTCTCTGTGATGTACACTAATGAATTACAGCCTCCGTTCTACGATTTTTCCAAAACGGGGTACAACTTGAGATTGTCCCATAAAAAAACAAGATATATAAGCTAAAATGCTGAGTTTCCACTCTCGTAACACCAGAATTAAGGCTTGGTTAAACTTAGATCCTACAAGCGAAGCGTGATAAAGCACGGGCCGGCATAGTGACGGCAACTGGAGCCACCGTGTGGCGCAGTTCTTTAGTCGTCAGCGCTCGTGAACCTCCGCTGTGCTTACCGTCAGGCCAGTCGACTTCACATGTCACGGAAAAAAAATTAAAAAAAAAAGATAAATCTCCCTAGCCCCTTTTTGATCCCATCACTGCAGCCGCCTAATATCTCTCAGAAAAGCCAAGAGACTCTTCACATTTCTGAACACCTTCGGAAGGATCCTTGCCGTGTCGAAACGCTGGCATCTTGATATACTCGTATGTATAATAGAGAAACAAATTTTATTTTTTCCAGGTTATTAGCAAAAGCTGGTGTGAAAATATCTCCAGAACAATTAAGAGCGCGTGCATCCCCAACAGGACCGAGACGTTCTGATATGAAGTTGGACGCCAAATCCGCCGCCTCAGAGACTTCCTCCATATGTGGAGACAACGATAACGATGATCTCAGCATGTCATCAAGATATCAAGATAGCATGCCAGTATCACCACCACGTGAGTTTTACGAGTAACTAGCTGTTACTAGGGTTGCCAAATGTCCGGTTTCTGACTGGCCTAAAAAATTGCGTTATAAGCATTGTCCGATCTTTTTCTGAACACATTTGGCAACCCTAGCTGTTACCTGCAACTTATGCTTATAATTAATGTTATGTAGGTATTTCCCTTAAGGTTTTTTTTAATTAGTTTTGCCTGTGTACACCAGGCAAACAGGCAGAGTTGCTTTCAAAACAAATTAATATAGATAATTATGTTTTATTTAACTAAAAAATGTATTATTACATCTTTCTACAGATATAAATAGTCTAGCAAACACAACAATAACAAAAGTGCCTGCCGTACGAGCTGTTACAGCTAAAACCATAGAGCATTTACCGCATGGAATCGGTGGACTTGGGAAACAAGATGACTACACACCTGGATTAATATTAGATACATATTTGCAATATATTGGAGAAAATGTGTTCGGTAAGATTTCTCTCTCTCTCTCTCTACCTCTACTTGCCAATAACTTTATCTGCAGTCAACAGTCGCCTCGCTATTCCGCCTTAAGCAGTCAAATGTGCAACGTGACTAGGTTGCATATAAAAGTAGTGGTACTACTCTAGGACGACAGACTGGACTAATAACCATCATTAGTCTAACCCACAATTCTATTTTCACATTATCTATTATTTTCAGGTATGAACGCAGCAAAGCTCGCCCAAATGAATGCACTCCACATGGACAGAAAGCCTTACGAGGAGCAATCACCACAAATGGGGTCGCTACCACCCCCACCCACAACATTAGCACATCAACACTTCCTCAAACAAATGCAGAGACAATACACCATGGGGAAGGCAGACATCATGCGGGACGATGAACCCCTGGACCTCGGTAAAGAGAGACAGAGGAATGATAGCATTAGTGATGTAGAAATGGACAAAACGCACGATATCGATAAAAGTAGTTATAATAAGGAGTTTCCTGAAGATGATAGACACGGGACTGAAAATGAGCACGAGAACAGCGGACACGATGACGAGTTTTCTGAAGATGAACACAACAAAGTAGCGTCATGAAATTAATAAGTCAAATTTTATGTTATTTTAGTGGTAAACACTGTGAGACAATATTTTGTTGTGTTTTATATGAAGGTGGGTCCACATGGTATTACGTGTTATCTTTTTTTATTAAACAATAATTAGTGACAATAAATTTACAAAAAAAAAAATAGTAATGGGTAAAAAAAAATAATCAAATAAAGTACAAATAACAAAAGATCACCTTGGAAAATATTTGTGCTTGTGCTGTTTCCAATTACATGAACATTGACTAATAGAAATCAGTTATCATCTACGCTCTTGTGAGCTTAGACGTTTATTTAGTGCTGCAGCGCTAAGTTTTCCGATAGAACACCCTTTCTCTCTTCGTAAGTACGTATTATGTGGATTCATCTTGAGGTGCTTGTGTGTTATTTTATTAGGTCTTTTGTTTTCAAATTGTAATTGTTGACCCGTGAAATGTCGGTGGTGCCATTTCAATTAGTTTAGAAGTTTAGTTGTAATGCACTGAGGACCTAGCTAACGTTTGTGCTAGATGCAAACTCATTAATTACTTATTAGTGGCAAATATTTAATGTTTGTCACAAATTAACTCTATTAATAATCAGCGGATCTAGGAGTCACTGAAAGCGGATCAGGGGTCACTATACGGGGTATGGGGGTGCCCATTATAGAAATAAAAATAGATTTTGACTGATGAGTTTTTGGGGGCACATTAACTTGCTTTTGTAACGACCTTAAATATTGTATTATAGTTACCGGTGTTACCTGATTTTGGGGGTGCCTATTGACCCCCCCCCTTCTCGCCCCTCCCAAAATCTGCCGCTGAATCAGATACATATTATGCTTGCGTTATAACAAATTTTAAAGCAAATATACTTGCTAAGTTTGTTATGGCAAAGACATACGTAGTTCATACCCCGACTGTTCATAAATTCAAATGTAGTTTATATGAAATATAGCATGTAGTATTTTTGTATACAATATAATGGTCCCTGTCATTTTAGGACCTATTAGATACATATATAATTCCATCCATCTACCTCAATGCTAAATATATAGCGATATTTAGATGTAAATGCCACACATTGGAACCCTGTCAAAGATATTATTTTGTATGTTTATTATAGACGATGTAAGGCCGCATTTTCGGTGGGTAACGGTCAGCGGTCAGCGGGAGTGGAATAATACATGAATTTACCGCCGCCCGGTTTGTAACAAGCCGACATTCTGTCGCATATCGCTCCCGCTGGCGCTGTTCTGCCGTCCACCGAAATTGCAGCCTTGAAAATTGAACAAGGTTCCATTGTTAGTGACTTAGTATACATAATCCATACAATATTATGAAATTCCATCCATCTACCTCACTTCAATAGATTTTATTTAATTTTTTATACAATTTATAGATGATAACTGTTGAAATTGTGCATTTTGCAGATTGCATTTATATATAGATATATTTACTTAGGTTATGTACGCCGTTAGGTGTTTGTTAGCGCTGACACTCCCACGAGTAGGTAGGGCGACACTGCACTCACTAGTTCGACAGTAGACGCTAGTTGTATAAGCCCGTAGTACGAATAAACTCGGTTCGATAGTGGGCCGACACGCGCGTCGATCCATTTTCATATTCCGTGAAGTAGAAAATGTCGAACCGATTTTGTTGTAGTCAGTTCGGTGCGAAAGGCCCGTGTGAGCGCAAAATATATTGTATACGAACAAAGAATATTTAAAAAACAGAGCTTAAAACATATTTATCGTTATCTACATCGGCATCGTGACGGTGTAGAGGTTCCATGTTCAAACTGAAATGAGACTGAAAAAATGAAGAATTATGAAACAAAAAAAGGCGCAATACAAAAAAAATATGTTCGAAGTACAAAATATATGTTTGTGTAATTTTATAATGTTTATGTATAAGTGGGTGTTATTATGTTGAATACAGAATAATTGGAATTACTTTATAATCCGCCATTTTGTAAATCTCCTTATTAAGTCAAATTTATAACGATTATTAGCTTGGAATTAGTCTGAACCTACCTAACGAGAAAAATATTTCCTGTCAATGGATTCTTGTTTTAAATCGTAATAGCGGAGGCGAGTGATGTCTGTTATTTCTCACATACTTAAAAAGCTACCCGCATCGCGTTTGCAAAGACAGCTTTCAATTGTAAAATGGTTGATTTGAAGAGAAAAGTAATTACAATTAATCTGCACTCAATACTGGGTGATAGAACTTAACCAAGAGCAATAATAAAGTATACATAAATGTTGCCTTTTACTATGTATGTAAGAATAGTTATGTATTTGTACCAGAAAATGTTGTGGGCTTGTTATGTTATTTATTATATTTCACTATATTGATATTTCTTTCGCATATAATAGGAAAAATAATTACTATTTTAATTTTTTATTAAGTATTCTTGGGTGGGGTCCACTTAAGATTTTAACAGAGTCCAGAAAAATGAGTAGCAATTTTATTTGTTGTACTTAATGTTATACCAGTTTTTTACCTTCCGCTATCCGGACCTGGACCGCCGACTGTTAAGCTTAAAGTATGGTCTATGATCGTACAGCTACTACGAGTACGATTACCACGGATAAACTAGATTGGATCCCTCAGAGACGACAATGTCACAAGAAAAAGACAGACAATCGTTAACATTGTTAGCGTCGGTAACGTTATTTTAACGGTATTTTTAGAGACACGATATCAAATTATCAAATACAATATAATAAAATGATTAATAGTATCAGGCGTTACTGCGGAAACCCATAATCAATAAAAAAATGAATTAATTTTTCAGTTCGGATCATTAGGCAGAGAATAAAATGAAAATGGTATTTTTTTATTGTGAAGGAACTATCAATAGAGATGAGATGAATATAAGAAATACTGTGATCACAATTTCATAATAGCCTTCTGAAAACTTATACATATTTTTAGAGTACAATTACAATTTATTAAGTGTAGTTAATAAGAGGAGTTCACAGAGAAAAAGTATATTTACTTCAGAGGGTAGAATTACACTAAGAATTAGGTTGTTAGGTGGTGCATTTAATGTCTTTATTGTGACTTAGTTACGGGTGAGATAATTAGTTTACAATTTATTTCGTTTTGTTATTATTATTATACGTATTTACATTCTAAGAAGACAATTTTTACCCGATTCCATTAAACAATCATCGTCTATTTTATGTTATTCTTATTTTTTTATTATTATTTTTACGGCTCTGGTTGTAGACCCTTTTGAGCCACTCTTGCTTCGAGTCACATCTTCTCTTCAATGAAAGAGATTGTCTCTACAAAAATAAACAATTTTGTTTATTCGTTATAGTGGTAAATTGTAATTTCTTAGAATGTAAATTAGTACATACTCGTATATGCGAACAATAAATCATATATTTTGTCGAGTTAGATCTAGTTTTGTGAGGAATTTCGTTAAAAGTGTTGCCATATTAAAAAAGAAATGTTTTTTTGCGTGTAAATGTTAATTTGAATGTTTTTTCTTCGAGTGATTAGTTCTTTTAGATTGTTTGTTATAAAGCAGTTTTATTATATTTACTTCTATCTCAATACTTACAAGTAATTATTCATTTGATCCTTTGATTGCAATGTTCATATGAAATATCTAAGTACTGATATGAAAAAAGTTAATATAATAATTAATAGTATACAATAGTATGTTACCATGTTGTGATGTCATATATTTACACAAATATAATATATTTTTTACAAAAACCTGTACTAAATAGGAATAGAGGGTTGATTAAAATTCATTTGTTATTAATTTCATAATTGTTTAGATGCTCTGTTCAAAATTAATTATTTTTGTTATGGCATTGCAACAAATTGCCACTGTCATGTTAATATTCGACGCGGTTATGCTGTCGAGTCTCAATCAAGTCAAAAGCAGCTACAATAAAGTAATGCAATCTTTTAAAACTTATTTTAACTAGATTTTGGAGGAAAAATTATATAACATTTTTTCTACTTTAAATCAATTGCTAATTCTAACGCATGTTTACGAACATTTAATGGATACACCATTATTACAAATTAACACAAGTTTAGGAAAATAATTCAAGAGCTGCAATCTTTCTCCAGCTGATACCCCAAATGCAATTAATGTCGATATAATAAAAAAAAGGACAGAATAAAGTGTCTAAACGATTTTATTTTGCACAATAATATACCAGTGACTTTAGTACACGGCTCTAAGCCACTAAACATTAATATTACCTTTTAATTAGTTACCTCTTAGAACTGGAAGTTCGTTTTTTTATGTTCTATTATTACTTATTATTGTATTTTACCTCATTAACATGACAATTTCATGTAAAACTTGTTTTTGTATAGACCATAGTTTGAGATTCCTGAAAGTTCATTAAGGGAGTAATTCCGAGTAACGCGGAATAGATTTATAAATAACGCTTAGCTCGGAAGTACACCTTGAGCATTATAGCCCTTAATGATATCTCTAAGAGCAAACATGGTGTACTTTTTCTTTATGGCACTGTTGGCAGGTTATATTAACAATGTTTTCCCATCATAAAGTCCTCTTTGTTTGGTCTCCTGATCAAAATGTTAGTGTCATAACTAAAAAAGTTGTATTTGTGTATTTCTTTTTATGTACTTTTAGTTAGTAGTTGATTTTGTATGTTTGGGTTGAATCTCCACTGTTGATTTTTATTATGCGGTCCTTGGGAATTGTTACTTAATAAAAACATTTAACAATAATTAGCGTAGGATTCAACTTTGCCCTTTGAGGCAAATATTACAAATACTTAAAAAAAACCGCGATATTACCAATGACCGTATTTTTATGTAAATATAATTTTTAACATTTCTTGTTTCAATTAAAAAAAAAAATGATCACATTGTAGATTTTTTTATAGATTTAGTTTTGAATGTTTAACCTAACTACTAGACTTAAGGTCGTGCAATAAGTTATGTTTTTTTTTTATTATAAATTATTTTCGGCCAGTTTGTACTGACCCTAGCCACCTTAGTTTGTACAGCTTCACGGCAAACATTATTATAAAGATGAATAAACAACCATTGTTTCCAAAAACACATCTTTCATTTTCATTCTAATTGTACCACACCATGTAAAAATTGCAAGCGACCGTGGTCTAGCAGGAGAGGACCTCAAAATCGATGAGACCCGCGTTCAACTCGCTAAATTCTGACCGGTACCAATGTAACCATTATATGTACTTCGGCTAGTGCCTGTGACACAAGCTTAGTACAGGCATTTCAAAAAATCATGTATTATGTAGTCTACGTTGGGTAAATTTATACTTCGGTATTTTTTTTACAATTTTGAGACTCTGCACTTCATCTCCACCGCCAACTGACCTTGAGCATTTGTCAACCGGGTCAAAAAAAATTAACATCAGTATTAAGGTCTCAGTTTTGTTCATGCCCCAGGACCACTTAAACGTAAGTTCCCTGGTGAAATGTGTGATAAAAATGTGTCGCTGCCTCCTCAGATTAGGTACAAGTTAAAAAAGAAACCACGTCATCTTGGTACCAATATATATATTTCTATATTTACTACAACTAATCTTTATAACACATACATAACAAAAAATAACTTTAAAAAAACTAATTTTTACAAAACAATCATATTTTTAATTGGACACATACCAATCTAAATGCTATATTGCTTGCAAATTTAAGAAAAGTGCAAGCATGTGCAATATGCATAGATACTTGCAAAGCTAAACATTACAATTTTCACGCGCTATATTTATTAACAATTTTTTTCAATTGCAGCTCGACATTTGCCAACACTTCGCCTGAAGTAAACCTAGAGTGCGATCAATGAACGGAAACAACTGCTACTGAAGGGAAATCTCTACAGGCAATGTCGCCTCGACTATGCCGGCTTGAGGAGATGAGCATGCACCACCTAGATTGACAGTGCACACTCCTCTCGCTATACCTGGCTACATTCAAACTGCTCCCGAACGCGACAAGGTCACTTACGGATGTTACATTCGAAAGTTGTGGTACTGGGACGGCAGACTGGGCTAATAACTATCATCAGTCTGCCTACCATTCTTTAAAACTTGAATCTAATAATAATATGTTAATGTTTGTTTGTTAGGCTCTACATGCGTTCTAGAACTATCAGCATGACTTGAAAAAAAAAATTATTACTTTGTTTGAAAAAATGTACCCATAATATAAACGCATACAAAATTGCAGGCAACAGCTTCTTTATAATAACAAACAGTACAATTTTTATTATTTACAAAAAAATATATTCGATTATCCCATATAATGTACAGTCAGCATTAAAAATAATGGAATGAACTGAACAATAAAAAGAGTAAATCTTAAGGGCACAGTACACGGAAAATGTCATTCTAACAAAGTTTTTTTTTTAATTTTAACCACTTCTATACTATGTTAGTGCTTGTATTATAGGTACTAAGCGACCAAAGTTAAATTGATACTGGTTAGAGATTTAAACATGGGTTTCGTCAATTGTGAGTACAAATAGACAATTCTTCAATGATAAATAAAAAAGGAAATATGTTTAGGTAATTATAAAATTTGTTCAACTCCATATTTTTGATGTAGACCGTAGATAACGAACTAAATAATTATTCAGTTAGATCTAGTTTTACTCATTACACTCAATCCAAGTGCAACAATGCCCCCGATAGCCAATGCAGTTCCTCCAGCTACAGCCATACCTATCATACCTTCACGTTGCATTTTTGCATCTATTTTTTTCTGTAACAAAATTATTATGATATACATATGTTTGCAAAAACTTGTATATAAGGTGTGCAAAAAGTAGGTAGGAGGTATATTTGATTAGATTTTTGATGGTAAGGTTTAAAAATGTACCTCAAACCGAGATAAACAAATAACAAGCTGTGTTAACTTTGTTTGTAAAGTTCACTCAGATTCTAGGAAGGTATCTGTTGATGTTTTTGATGTTTCCACATTCATTAAGTTCCTCTTGTTACAAACATTTGTATAAATAAACAGATAATGGTTGTTTATAACTTACTTTTAAATCTAAAACTTGTTGATTAGTTGGTTCAATTTCTAAAAATTGTTTCACAAAGTGTAATGCTTTATTGTACTCCTTTATTCTTGCATTTCCGACTGCCAAATAAAACAAATAATCTCTTTTGCCTTCCGGATGAGAGTTGAATAGTTCTTTTAACAACAAAATACCCTGAAAAATTAACAATACAATAAATACCCAGTGAAATATTGTATAATAACAGTTGGTAGATTTAATTACTGAAAAATAAACATTCAAAGGTCACAAAATATTTCCAGTAGACTAACACATTATTGAAAAATTATGAACATATCATTGTTACAATTTACATCTATTCTTGGATTATATTGTGAAACAATACTTGCATCATGCATACGTATGCATTATATACATTGCTAATACAAAACAACTGAACTGTAATCAACAAATTTAATCCTACCTTTCTCATATCTGTCGAATATTTGCTTCGCACCAAACACCATGCATATTCAAATTGTGTCTTGTGCGTCACGTTACCCTGATGTAACTGCTCATGAAAAATCTTCTCGAACTTCTACAATTTAAACAAAAACAATAGGATCTGCAGTGACTCACAAATGATTTCCATGATATACGTAATAATATTTACATACTTGCAAATCTTCAGAAGAAACAACTTCTTCCAGTACATCTTCCATTATCCTCGGTTATGGTTGCCTAATCAATTTCTCAATTTATCTCAATCTAATGAGAATTAATAAAAATTATCGCAGTTCCCGAATACCAACCACGGACAATCTGGCGAACGAGAATGACAATCACGAACACAAACAATAATCGCGAACAATCACTTTAAAAAAAATACGGACTTTGGAGCCAATATTCTTTGTTTACATATACGCATGTTCACACACACATTAATTATTTATTAATATATAATTTCACACATCTATTAATAGTTTTTTTTTTTAATATGTAGATAGATAAATATATAGATTCAAAAGCATGTTACTTATTATAAGTGACACGACCAAATATAAAAATTATAAAGATAACTGTCAAGTTGATGTGCCGTTGTATGTGCGGTGGAGTCTCGCACGATTATTGTTTTAGTTATTATTATCAAAAGCTGTTTATTTCTTAAATTATTTTAATAAAACAATCATGCAAAGTGTTATAAACTCTGTAAAGGGCACAGCCCTCGGCGTTGCCAGTTATTTATCACCGGTATTGAAGGTACAGCACCTTTCCATTATCATATTTAATTTTGTTGCATGTTCAATGATTATTGCTTTGTTTAGTGATTAAACAGTTCACTGGTGGGTTAAGGAGGCTATCGCGGTTCTGCGTCGTATGATTTATAAATTTATGATAGTTTTTCATAAATATAAAGTTGTCAGGTTTGAATGAAAAATATTTTAAAAGAAACGAATTCTGACTAATTTATCTTGTCTAAGCAGTATAATGAAGTAATGATATATACTTTATGATTACATTATTGCAAACTAATTGGTAATACATATTTCAGGAATCGAAATTTCATGAGACTGGAGTTTTAACTCCTGAAGAGTTTGTCGCCGCTGGTGATCATCTTGTCCATCATTGTCCAACATGGCAGTGGGCTACTGGTGAGGACGGTAAAACAAAACCATACTTACCTGCTGATAAACAATATCTTATTACTAGGAATGTGCCATGTTATAGGAGATGTAAACAGGTAATTTTACTGATTTTTCATTTTTGCATTATCTTTTTTTTCTTACAATTACAGAAATTTCTCATCTATAATTGGGTAATACTCCGCTAAACAACTGCTACCACTGAAATCTCTCCAGGCAGCAGTCTCCTCCGCTATGCCGGCATAAGGATTCTGCACCATCTAGATTGACAGTGTACACTCCTTTCGTTATATCTGGCTACTTCCAAGCTGGTCCTGTGACTTCACAGGTGTTACATTGCTGTGGCTACTTCAAGACAGGGCTAATGTCCATCATTAGTCTGCCTAGCACTCGGATATTATTGCTTTTATAGTTTATGACAATTTATTGTATTGGTTTCTCTGATTATTAAACATAATAAGATGATTTTATTTTAGATAGAGTATTGTGTTGATAAAGAGAAGGTGATAGAGGATGATGAAGAAGGTGGTTGGGTTGATACGCATCATTATGATAATACTGGGTCACCATCTATTGAGGAAAAGGTAAAACTGATCATGTGTTAAGTCACATATGGGCAACAACCGGCCCGCTGTAAGATATGATCCGGCCCGCGAGACATTTTGAAAAACCCAATTAAAAAAATATTACATTAGGTACTTATACTCACGGGAGTGACAGTGAGGCGGCAAAAAAAAAAAAATCACTACTTTAAAATACACTAAGTACTTTTAAACGCGGCCCGCGAACGTATTTGCACGCTAGAGTTTGGCCCTCAACATGTCAAAGGTTGCCCATAACGGTGTTAAGTATACACACACACATACATGCACATTGTATATCTTTTATAATTTTCTTTTTTTTCTAATTGTGATGTAAATGTATTTTCGAAATCGATTTGGCTTTCATTCTTTGTAAATTTTTTTGTTCTTTCTATATATGTAAGCTGTGATTTATCTAAACAAATAAATATATATTCCAACCATTTTAAAATCTATAAATAAATAAAATTATTTTAAGGTGTGTGAAATGACGTTAGAAGCGGCAGATCAGGAGGAGGATACGGAAGGTGCTGATGAAGAAGACGACGATGATGAGGCGGCCGATATGGAGGAGTTTCAGGAATCTGGATTGCTTGATGAAGTGGACCCGGTGAGTACTTTATTGTTTGTATATTTTTATTTTAGTAGGTTTTTGGCATATTTATAATATGATATTAATAATTATTGTTTGGATTGGGAATTGAACCACTGTGTCAGGGAGACAATATTTATAAACATGAAGCGCAAACTTCTTTAAAATTTTAATGTATTTTTTCATAATTTCATTTACATCAGTGCATAGATTTATCACACATAAAGAAGGTTAACAAAGGTGATCGCAAACTGAAGTCTGACGATGATGATATAATTAAAACGCGTACATACGATCTACACATCACCTATGACAAGTATTATCAAACACCAAGACTTTGGCTCATTGGTTATGATGAGGTATGTGCTATACTCTACATTAAATTTTAATATCTAGCTGTAGAATACCTGAACTCACGATCTATGAGCACTGTGTTCGAACCTCACCAAATTCTGACCAATGTAACTTGGATCACTCAGTGCCTATAGTCACTATTAAGAGTAGGTAAACTAATGATGGTTATTAGCCCAGCTTGCCACCGTTTACGAATGTAACACCTGTGAAGTGGCCTTGTAAGCGAGAGGAGTGTGCACTGTCAATCTGGATGGTGCACATTAATCTCCTCAAGCTGGCAACTGCCTGTAGAAATTTCTCTGTGGGAACAGTTGTTTGCCTTTATGAAACTATGATTGATCTATGAAACAAACTAAATATGTATTGATAAATTTCAGAACCGCAAACTTTTGAGTGTTGATAAGATGTATGAAGATGTATCACAAGATCATGCCAAGAAAACTGTCACCATGGAATCACATCCTCATATATCTGGTCCGAGTATGGCCTCTGTACATCCATGCAGGTGAGATCATGAGAAAATTTGGCTTATTTTTCAATTACACTTGTACCTAATTTTCATTCCACTGACATCTGGAGGTAATTTAGCTGAACTTGTGTTTTTAAATTATCCATCAAGCAAATGTATGTATGTGTAGGAAATTTATAAAAGTTTAAGATTCATTGATGCCTTTCTTAACATGGCCCAGCCTTTTGACTTGATTTAACTTTAGCAACATGCAATTGTTTTAATGTTATAAAAAAAGTGCTTGCATTTGACTGAGTATTTTGTCTTAATTTCAGACACGCTGAAGTAATGAAGAAAATAATTGAAACTGTAACTGAAAGCGGTGGTGAAATGGGTGTACATTCATACTTGATTGTCTTCTTAAAGTTTGTACAAACAGTGATACCAACCATTGAGTATGACTTTACGCAGAACTTTTCCATGAATTAAATATTATGATAATCAGAGAAATAGTGTAAACAATATGAACAAATCCTGTAATTCATAAACGTTACTTAGGTTGAGTTGGATCTTGACAATTGAAACTAATAATACATTTACATATGACAAGCTGTATCACTTGAGCGGCCGTGGTCTAGCGGGAGAGGACTGACCTCACGATCGATGAGACCTGTATCTAATCTGGCTAAATTCTTAGCCAGATTAGATACTTAGCTTAGTACTGGCATTGAAAAATCTTTATGTCACCACAATCATAAAAAAGACGCTAATAAATATGATTAGATTTATTACAAATTCTGCCCAGTAGCCTTTAGTAGCAGATTATGGTCTGTGAATAGTCCATGTATTCTATAGTCCAACATTATTTAGACTTATATCAGACAAAGGCGCGATGGCACTATTAGAACACACGTAGTTTTAATAGGAGTGTTTGGCGCGCTTTTGCCCGGGAAGGTTGAGATGTTTTTTATCCCGTTCCTTAATTAGTTTAGTGGTTATTATTGTGTAAAATTGGTGTTATTTTGCGTAATTTTATGCTGCGCATGTGGGTAATTGTGGAAACATTAAAATTGACTCTATACGAGGCCACAGAAGCGCTTTTTTTGTGGTTATCCCACGCCGCGAAAACGCTCATATTGACTGCCGCCAAATACTCCAAGAAAGCGTCAAATTGTACAACACCATTGCAATTTGATGCAAAAACATCAAGAATTTACTACTCGACATTTGCAGAATTGTCGTTGTTATGACATATGAGGCAATTTAACAAAGAAGAAGATAGTATTAATTGTTTGTTCCACTTATTGTTTACAATATTTCTTTCTGGCATCTAGCTTTAAAACTACCCCGCATTTATATCATTATTCCTTCAATCTATTCTAAATTGATAAGTATTGTAAAAAGTTGTATTTTGTAATCATTTCTAAAGGTTTGCTTGTTATTACTAGTCAAACAAGCTTTGGACCGCAGTTCGACTCCTGCCGTTTTGCACAAACTTTGTTAATAAAAGCCCGCAGCCGCATTGTATTCGTGTTCAGTGTTATGTGTACACCAGGCATCTCAAAACATTGTACAAATATAAGTCTTCAAAGAGTACACAAAACTGTAAAAGGCAGACTGATAATAATGTTAGCCCAGTCTGCCATCCCGGGGTAATATAACGAGAGGAGCGTGCCCTGTCAACCTGGAATCGCTTATTATAGTAGTTGGTCCATTTATTTGTAGTTTTTATGAATTTTTTATATCTTATTCTAATTAAAGCTTAAAGCTTTTGAAAAAGCCGCTCTTTTATAGGCTTTGTGTAAAATATAATGTACTTTTGCAATTTAACTGTCTATGTACTCAATATAATAGAAGGTATTTAAGTAAATAATTAATTATTTCATTTAATTCCTGACTCATCAGCGTTCTATTGTCTCTGCCTATCCCTGTGATCGGACAGACCTATGAGCGTTCAAACCTCGCTTAATACTGACTGAAAACGAGCCAGAGACGGAGTAAACTTAGTAACAAACACACCGACGACCAGAGAAAACCAAATCAAAAAACCATCCGTCTTATGAAATATATGACATAAGTCACATTTTAAATTCGAACCGTAGCGCGCGTTGCCAACACTGACCAATGTAACTATCTATCTGACGAAAAACCGGAATTGGGGATTGGGATCTTAGCCTCACGGATATAAATAAAAACAATTATTGTAAATGTATCAATGACATTTATTGTTGATATATTTACATACGTACTTATTATAATAATCGTTAAAACCATTTATACATATTCCCGAAAGCCACAACGTTTGATGGCTCAACATTAATTTGTAACTCAAATTATGAGAAACAAAAAATCACAGATATTTTCCTAGAAAAAACACACGAACACAAAAAGTTAAAAATTTCGATGATAATTTGTGATTTAATTTTAAAACAATATCGTTTCCCTTTATTAACTTTACAGTATATATATTTATTTTAGATTATATAATGAATAAATAAAAACATTATAAAGTTAACAAAACGCAACGACACGTAAAAAAGAAACAAGACAGGCGGACAAATTCTCATAAAACGTTTAAAATATATGTCTTTAAAATTTATAATAAATTTAAAACTGGGTATAATAATTAATATAAACATAGGAATAAAACTTTGGAATACATTACACATAAATTAAAAAAAAAAAACAACTATATACACCAATAACTACTTTTTTACTTAATATTTAAACAAGAGTAATCATCTAGGTTGGCTGAGGTCCAATTGCACCAAAAGACCGCTTAAACTTACTTTGACTCACGTTTTACGGTTACGTTTACATTTAAGTCACACGCGTTGCACCATCGTCGCGCCTGTCACTTTTGACGCTTACTTTAACGATAACCATAACCAGCGAATCTTGGCTGGTCAAAGTTAAAGTAATAGTTAAACCAATGTCACTAACGTCAAATGTATTTTTGCCACATAATGTTTTCTATTATTTTTTTTGGTAATGTACTCCTCATTACAACAGCCATTCTTTTAACGATAACGATATGAATTTACACGACAGTGCAACGCGTGTGGTGTAAAAGAGTAAAAAAGCCGTCGTAAAATGTGATATTCAAAGTAACTATAACGGTCCGTTTAGTGCAATTGCACCCAAATGTTTTTGTTAAAGCGTATTTACATTGAGTCAAGATATCAAATCAAATGATGAACTGCATCAAAATTAAAGTCGGTAATTGACTCGATGCAAATCTGCCTTTACCGATTTTAGGCATACGATACAATAACCTCTTATTATTGTTGGAATTATTGCTATAGAATAACTCGATAGAAAAATATAATTCGAATCTTAGGTTTGTCAAAACATTTTTTTTTTAATTTTAACACGTCACATGACCGCACTCCGCCTGATGTTAAGCTAGAGTGCGATCCATGAACGGAGGCGACTGCTGTCAGAGAAGGGGATCTGCAGACAGCAGTCGCGTCCGCTATGCCGGCTCGATGAGATGCCTTTACGATTGAAGGATCCCATGTTATAGGAAGGGCGGGAAAGCCATTTGCTTTAATTCATTGTTCTTGTTCATGTACAGCTGAAATAAGTCTAAACAATACCATAGAGAGTATCTTATCGAGGGGGTCCAGCGTGCCTCGCTGTAGCCACTTTGGTATCGTAGTTCTCGCGTGACTGAAGCCTAGCTTTTGTAGAATATAATCAACTCCGTACGGCTCGATCGATTTGCCACCCCATGATAGTAATCTACAATAAAATATATTTAACGTAAAAGCCAACACCTGAACGTCCATACATTTTGTTTTACAACATTGTTTGAAACATAGCAGATTTAAGCTGTGCCGTAGCTATTTGTTTATTATAGTGATTTGCGATAATAATTAGTGCAGAGAAAGTTATAAAATTACTTAATTTCAACATAAATCTGCTATGTTTCGAACAATGTTGTAAAACAAAATATATAGACGCTCAGGTGTTGGCTTTCACGTTAATTTGAAGTCGTTAGTCTTTTTAAAATAGGCAGACCGATGATGGTTATTAGTCCAGTCTAGCAGTAGTACCACCACTTTGAATATAACACCTGTGAAGTGGGGTCGCGTTTCGGGAACAGTTTGGAATTCTATCTGTCTATCTGGATTATTGTGGGTTACATACTAACCTGACGGTAGGTTCTAGATGCCATGTGACACAGGTATAGTCCCTGTAGTCGTGTGTGAGACTGTCCACCAGTCGCTGTGTGTCCCCCGCGGGACTCATGGGTACTGCGGGACGACCGCCAGGCATCTGTACAGAAATACGTTCGAGAATTATGTTCAAATGTAAACTAGGTTCTATTAATAGAACTAGAGGACGCATTATGACAAAGGTCCTCAATATACATATATAAAATTCCTGAGATTAGCGCGTACAAACGAACAAACTCTTCAGCTTTATAATATTAGTATAGATACTAGCCGTTGCTCGCAGCTTCGTGTGCGAATCGCCTTAAGAAATGATTGGTTCCGTATGTAAATTTACACCCTCCCTTTTATGTAATTTTCCTCTTTTTCTTGCCAAACTTTATCAAAATCTATTCTCAGGTTTAGAGGCCATCCATAAAATATTACGTTACACGTTAAGGAGGGTGAAGGGGGGTTGACATCGCGACAAGGGTCCTAAATTTCGTGACGTCACATTTCAATATAGATACCTAATAGTTTAGTAACAAAACAATATTCTAAAATAATATCTTATTTTTGTATTAATTCAATTTAATTATATCAACACATTATTTACCAATCAATAGACAATGTTTAATTGCATAAAAAACAGATATCATCAATTATTAAAGCATTTAAAATAATAATAACCTCAAATATTGCATCAGAAAACATCTAATCACTCAATGACCCGGGTGAAAAAATAAAGCTGATTGGTAATAAGGAAATAGATTTATTTTTCTACAAAATAACTAAAAATCATCGAGAAACTGATAAAAAAATTCTCTATTATCCTACGAATTATATTAATCAAAAACTTAAGAATATTTATAGTAGGTTGGAGGGAAAAACCTATGAAATTCGTGTAAAACGCGTGAAAATGTAACAGACAGACTGAGTGACTTTCACATTTACATGTGTGGAGTGAATACTCACGACTCTTTCTTTCTCCTTAATGTATGATGATATAAGATCATGTAGAAAGAGGAACGCCTCAGCATCCACTGACACTAAGATGTGATCCTCAAACTCTGTTATGAAACTGCATTCAACGACCGGTTTCTCATCTGAAAGATAAATAAATATGTACTAGAATATAAAATATAATACATTTTTGAGAGATTTAATGAAAATGAAAGGACAATGTCCATTTTTGAACCCACTTGATATTTAATGGTTTGTTCTAAAATTCTAAAATATTGTTGCGGCAGCATCTAGTAGCTGAATTTAGTACTAAACATAAATAATAGATGACGCTGCGCAAGACCCTAACATTTTGAAATGTCAAAACCTGAAACAGACGACTTCCTTCACGTACGTCGCACAGACGGGAGAGAACATCAAGATATGTCTCCAGATAAAATCATAAACGCAGTCTAGTTTAAATTGGATAAACAACAAATATGTTATCTTATTTTTTTATTAATCGATTTCAATTATATCGTTAACCAATCAATAGATAATGTTTAATTACATAATAAAACAGATATCATCAATTATTAAAGCATTTAAAATAATAATAACCACAAATATTGCACCAGAAAAAGTGTAATATTTAATAATGCTGGTGAAAAAATCATCGACAAACTTGAGAAAAAAAAAATTGTGGGCCCATTTCTCTTAGGCGAATGGGCTCTCCTTTACGGATTACGGCTTGCAGTATATATATTTTTTTGAATATACAATGAATAAGGAAGCGTAGGATTCCCAGTAGCAGGGGAAAACGACCCCCCTCGCCCCCACCTATCCGCGCTCATGAAAGCGTAATAAACAATATATTACCGTGCGGTTGCGGCGGCAATTCCGCTTGCGTGTGTTGTGTACGCAGATGTAACTGCATCGCCGGCAAACCGAATATCACCTCGCGTAGATGACGGCACGATTGCTTGTTACGTTCGCTCGACGAGGTATTCGCGTTCTGTTCCCGCTCCAACGACGGGAATAACTCGATCGCTGATAGAATCAAAATTTAGAAACAAATTGGGATCATACCACAACAAGCCTGGACCGTTCATGGACCGCAGTCTAAATCAGACGGAGTATAATTATATGGAGGACTACTGTAAAAAATGTTACCATCAATTTCACTATCAGCAAATGCATAATGCACCCAGTCGTTGAGTGTCTTCAGTTGCGGCGGAAACATAGTACTGCGTGTCACTCTGCACACGACTGAGCCGGCCCCCGCGCGAGTTCCGGCCGTACCGGCATTGGCACTACTGGCACTATTCACTGAACCACCCACACCTGCTGTCAATGACTGGATAACTTGTACACACTGCTCCTGATTGTCCGGCTCAGCACCTGCTGAATAATTTTATTATTATTGTAGCTCAAGCATATGACAATACTTCATGAACGCTTGCTGGCAGTTGCCTCCGCTATGAAGGCTTAAGGAGACGAATGTGTACCATCCAGATTGACAGAGCACATTCCTCTCGCTATACCTGGCCACTTCCAAACTGATCCCAAGACGTGACAAGGTCACTTCGCGGGTGTTGCGTTTGAAAGTGATGGTACTACCTAACCAAACGCCAACCACTGCCTTTCTTAATTAATTTTGAGTATAAAATACAATATTAATAACATACCCGCATCAGAAAGTCTATGCTGTGCCTCTGTCGCGAAACTGATACATGGCAATTTCAAACTGAACAGTGCCCATGACTTCGCTTTGAAGCTGGTGCCGTGGAAACACGCCAACGATATATGAGTGCCTGATAGCTCCATTGTACCACCTGCCACTGTGCCTGGAGAGGAGAAATTGTATTAAAGAAATAAAGGACTATCAGGACTAGAACAATACAAACATAGAATATCAAGATTCCATATAAATATTGCTTTATTGTTAATCACACATTGTAGTCCATTAAGCAGAACGACAGGACAGTGGTCGGAGTCTGCAGGTCTCGAACAGGACAACGAACATCCTGCCAACCTGTACTGCTTTGCCGGAAGCCATGCAGACCTGCAACCCCCCTCGTAGACTAACAATTTTCTATGAATGTGGGACTGGAGTTTTAGCGGCCATCTGGAGATATTAGGTTATCTTTCTTGAATTATTTTCCTAAACTTGTGTTTCTTCGAGTGTTAATGTGTAATAATGGTAGATTATTAACCATTAAGTGTTCGTGAACGTGCGTGAGTGTGGGCAAACAATTCAAAAGAAGGGAACCTGTGTTTCCATTTTTCCTCCAAAACTCCGTAGGAAGTTTCAGTAAGGATTCTACCACTTTACTGAAGCAATTTTTGACCTGACCGTTTAGTGTGATGAATGAATGACTCGTGATGCACAATATTAACTTGATGCAAAAATATTTACTTTGACACCGACAAATTGTTACAATGCCATATAAAAATAAAACTTAAAAAATGTGGTACTGGTTACCTTGTGCGCCTAGTTTCCTCATTGCAATTAGATCGAGTACTTTCTGCCAATGTCTATGATGTCTGGCCCAAGAGACTGAAGGCTGACCTCCCATTTGGCTTCCACTTGCAGCGCTCTCCACTGATGGAAAAATATTTAAAACTATATTATTTTTTTTGTACCTCGGCATATGACAACACTCGACCTGATGTAAAACTAGAGTGCGTTCTATGAACGGAAACAACTGCCACTATAGATAAATTTATACAGACAGCAGTCGCCTCCGCTATGTCGATCCGATATAGACAGTGTACACTCCTCTCGCTGTAGTATAGCCAATTCATTATCTAATGGAAGAATGGCTTTATAATGAGATTAATTTTTTTCTTTAACTTGAAAACCTGAGTATATGGCTGGAATTTTTAAATGCACATAATAAGCTAGAGCTTGTATCACAGACAGGCACTGAGTGACCAACGTACATATAACATAGTTAGTTGGTCGGAATTCAGTGGGACTCAAACACGGATCACATCGACCGTTAAGTCCGTTCTCTACCGCTGATTGGATTTAAGTGGGTCAAATTATAAAGTCAAATATATTTGATTCACAATATACATACTAGAATCTCTATCTCTCCTCACTCGTCTCCCATTAGCAACATAATTAGGATGTAGAGAATTGAAGACACGCTTGCTCGAGTTAAATTGTTGAGTAAAGAATTCCTCAAGTTTTAGTTGCATCTTAAAAAGATCCGGCGTTGTGCTCCTACTCATAAGTATTTGGAGTTGTTGCCATCCCAGACGCCCATGGGTTAGTATCATTGCTGGTCTGTAACAAGAAAATTGATCAGAAAAAAAAATCAACAGGCTGAACTTTTAGTATTGTAGCTCGGCTTGTACCCACACTAGAGTGCGGTCTGTTACTATAAAGAAATTTCTGAAGACAGTAGTCGCCTCCGCTATACCAGAGAAGAAAGTACACCATCACGTTGACAATGCACACTACTCTCGCTATACCTATTCTACTTCCAAACTGACCCAGAAACGCGATCACTTTACGATTACTTTACTTGAGACGTAAAACTTGAAAAGCTGAGGTGGGAATCGAACCTACGTTCGACATTTTCAGACCACTAACCTAAACAGTGTCATTTTTTTTATTGTAGCTCGGCATGTGACAACACTTTGCTCTTGTAAAACTAGAGTGCGGTCCATGAGTGGAAACAACTGTTACTACAGAAAAACCTGTGCGGGCAGCAGTCGCCTCCACTATGCGGGCTTGAGGTGACACGCATGTACCATCTAGATTGACAGTGCACACTCGTTTCGTTATACCTGGCTACATTCAAACTAGGTCACTTCACGGGTATTACATTCAAAAGTTGTGGTACTACCCCAGGACGGCAGAATGGACAAATAACGATCACCAGTCTGCCTACCACTCTTTAATGAGCGACCAAAGTACATATAACACAGTTACATTGGTACCGGTCAGAATTAGCGAGGTTCGAACACGGGTCTAATCGATCTTACCGCTAGACCACGGCAGCTCATAATTTATAATGATAAAAAATTTGTGATTTAATTTTTTTCGTCACTTTTTACTGTGGCCTGTGCAGTCGCGTCCGCTATGCTGGCTCGTAAAAACAAATAAATACCTGTTAGGGTGATGTCTATGCCAGTGATCCTTCAATTTAGCGTGCAATTGTGACACCCTCGCCATCAGTATCGCAGTCCCCATATAGTCCAGCCTGAGCTCCAACGCAGCAAGTCTTACGCCGCACGTGTGACCCGGACTGTGGCCCGCCTCCTCCTCTATGTGGACTGGAAAGTTTACACTTTAAATAATAAAACAATGTGTAGTGTGAAATGGAATGTAAACAAACAAGTGTCATAGACAACAACAAAGACAAAAATGTTAATTTACAGTCGGCAGAATTAATTATGTCTTAACAAAAAAAAATCGAGTATTTGGCGCGCTTTTGCCCGGGAAGGTTGAGGTGTTTTTTTATCCCTTTCTTTAATTAGTTTAGTGGTTATTATTGTGTAAAATTGGTGTTAATTTGCGTAATTTTATGCTGCGCATGTGAGTAATTGTGGAAACATTAAAATTCACTCTATATGAGGCAACGGAAGCGGTTTTTCATATTACGACGTGAAAAAAGCGTCCAATTGTAAAACACCATTGCAATTTGATGCAAAAACATCAAGAATTTACTACTCGACATTGGCAGAATTGTCGTTATTATGACATCTGAGGACATTTAGCAAAAGAAGAAGAAGTAAAAAATAATTCAACAATGTTTAAACATCGTCACTTTAACCTTAAAACTGCAAGCAGTATTTTATTTTACGTTTTACTTTTCGACAAACAACACAAATGAGTATTTTTTGAGTTGGCAACACCTTCGTTTACATCTTTGATCTCGAATGCCATTATTTGACTGACGCATTGACTTTCCCGAAGTTGTCGAGTTCGATTCCCGATCGACACAACTATTCATTGATAATATTAAAAATAATAATAAGAACATCGTAAGTAGACATACTAACCGTACGTGTGTATAGCTGCGACAGAGATGGTGCCTCCCACTATGCCGCCCTTCGCCTCTAAACTGGATCCGCCCAATCCCACTCCCACATACATATTTCTGTGTCCCGTACTATCTATACTGAGGCGACCTGGACACTGAAAGTCGCGACTCTGCCATCTGTTTAGAGATAGAATGGAATGAGTGGTAGGCAGACTGATGATGGTTATTTGTCCAGTCTGCCGTCCTGGAGTAGTACCATCACTTTCGAATGTAACACCCGTGAATTGACTAAGTTTCGGGATCAGCCTAGAAGTAATAACAAGAGGGGTGTGCCCTGTCAAACTAATAAAAAAAATTATTGTAGCTCGGCATATGACAACACTCCGCCTGATGTAAAGCTAGAGTGCGGTACATGAAACCACAGAGAAATTTCTGTAGGCAGCAGTCGCCTCCGCTATGCCGACTTGAAGAGACGAACGCGTTGACTGTTCCCAAAACGAGTGTTACATTGGAATACAGTGGTGGGATCGCGACTGTTGCTGGTAGACATTTCTGCGTGGTTAGACAGCTGTGGTTACATGTCGAGTTACTGTAAAAAAGGACTACTCACGAAACGTTCCCCATAACATTTCCCATGTTCATGTGCACGTTTAATTTATTGAAATTAACAGCGAACAACACTAATGTCTCCCACGACGCCCCCGACCTCTCTGTAATGGAAGATTGAAGACTTAAGTTAGACAATACTTTTTTTTATTGTAGCTCGGCATATGACTCCTGATATAAAGCTAGAGTGCGGTCCATGAACGGAAACAACTGCTACTACGGAGAAATCTCTACGGGCAACAGTCGCCTCCGCTATGCCGGCTCAGATTGAAAGTACGCACTCCTTTCTGCGACAACCGTACATCAAAATAGATCTTTTATTATTATTACTTACCCTTCGGCCGAGGTTCAACAGTTTTAGCTTTCTCTTTCTGCGGCAACACTGGCGAAACGGGCGTCGCACTAGACGAACTGGATGACAAACCAAAAAACTTCATCAGAAATATCTATTAATTAATTTTATTTTAAGATTACGTCCCAGTGTCTGCGTCCTGGGGTAGTACCACCACCACTTTCAAGTGCAACACCTGTAAGCGTGCGCTGTCAAGCTGTCTCCTCAAGACGGCATAGTGGAGGCGACAGGTCTCTCTTTGTACTAGCAAACAAACAAAGTAGCGGCAATGAAGGCGTGAAATCAGTATCGATGAGGTCCGTATTGAAATTCTGACAGGTACCAATGTAACCAACTATATGTCACTAAAAATTCTTCTTACCTGTCATCATTGAGACTCAGATCACCCAAGAACATTCTTCTAACAATAGTCCTTCTGTACCACGCCTTAGGGAATGCCAATATCTCAGTCAACCTCCGCATATCGTACTTGAATGAAGCCGAACCAATGTCCACGATTGCTGTTATAAAATAATTTTGAATTAAAAATTATCGTACGTTTTCTTTTCTTTTTGTTTTATATGGCGTTATAACAATTTGCCAGTGTCAAAGTAAACATTTTTGCATCAAGTTAATAATATTGTGCATCACGAGTCATTCATTCATCACACTAAACAGTCTGGTCAAAAATTGCTCCAGTAAAGTGGTAGAATCTTTACTGAAACTTTCTACGGAATTTTGGAGGGAAAATGGAGACACAGGTTCTCTTCTTTTGAATTGTTTGCCCACACTCACGCTCGTTCACGAACTCTTAATGGTTAATAATCCACCATTATTACACATTAACACTCGAAGAACACACAAGTTTAGGAAAGTAATTCTAGACAGATAACCTAATGTCTCCAGATGGTTGTCAAAAAACTCTATGGTACGTTAATTATTATTTATTCCTAAAGGACAATGCCCATTTTCGGGCCCACTTGGTATCTAAACAGTTTGTTAACAAAACAATATTCTAAAATAATATCTTATTTTTTCATTATTTTATTTCAACACATTGTTCATCAACCAATGTTTAATTTTTTTTTTTTGTAGCTCGGCATGTGACAACACTCCGCCTGATGTAAAGCTAGAGTGCGGTCCATGAACGGAAGCAACTGCTACTACAGAGAAACCTGTGCGAACAGCAGTCGTCTCCACTATGCCGGCTTGAGGAGACGAGCATGTACCATCTAGATAGTGCACACTCCTCTCGTTATACCTGGCTACTTTCAATCTATTCCCGAAACGCGACTATTAATAAACGACGATTAATAACATAAAAAACAGATATCTTCAACTATTTTTTTTTATTATTTTTTTAATATAGTATAGTATAGTATTTAATACAGTAATAACCTCAAATATTGCAAAAATTAAAGCTGATTGTTGATAAGGAATGTAGACAGACTATTTTGAAAAAATTGTAGGCCAAAATGAGAAAAAAATGGTGGGCCCAATTCCCTTAGACAAATGGGCATTCTCCTTTATTCCTTAACGTGAAAGCCAACACCAGAGCGTCCATACATTCTGTGCCGTAGCTATTCGTTTATTATAGTGATTTAGTGTTGAGAAAGTTATCAAATTACTGAATTTCAACACAAATCTGCTATGTTTCAAACAATGTTGTAAAACAATTTACTCACTCGAAAACCTAACAACAGCCCGAGACTGGTCCTGGTCAGCTTGAAAGTCAAGTTTCCTAGTCCTGGACAGATGGAACTTGACAAACTCCACGTTAATACTGAGCGAGTCCTTTCTCTCGCTGTCGGATAATGGCGACCACTGTGCTTCCTTTATACTGCTCTTTTTGCCGCCGTAAGGATGAAATATATAAACGGAAAAATCGGCTAAACATCCTGTGACGCTGAGACCTCCAGTAGCAACAGCCGGCTCAGCTTGTTCTTCTCTGGAATTACATTAAAAATACTTATGTACAGTAAAATTTTAACATTAAGAAGTGGTATGCAGATGATGGTTATTAGCCCAGTCTGCCATCTTGGGGTTGTACCACCACTTTCGAATGCAACACCTGTGAAGTGACTTTGTATAAGTCAACACCTTCGTCTCCCCAAGCCGGCATAGTGGAGGGCGACGGCCGCCTGTAGAAATTTCACCGTGGTAGCAATTGTTACCGTTCACAGACCGCACTCTAGTTTTACATCAGGCAAAGTGTTGTCATATTCGTTGAGCGGCCGTGGTCTAGCGGTGAGACACGTGAACTCACGATCGATGAGATCCGTATTCGAACCTCGCTAAAGACCGGTACCAATGTAACTTTGTTATATGTACTTTGGTCGCTCAGTGCCTATAGGCACTATTAAAGAGTGGTAGGCAGACTGATGATGGTTATTTGTCCAATCTGCCGTCGAATGTAACACCTTGTCGCGTTGCGGGAATAGTTTGAAAGTAGCCAGGTACAGCGAGAGGAGTGTGCACTGTCAATCTGGATGGTACATGCTCGTCTCCTCAAGCCGGCATAGTGGAGGCGACTGCTACCCGCACAGGTTTCTCTGTAGTAGCAGTTGTTTCCATTCATAGACCGCACTCTAGCTTTACATCAGACGGAGTCTACAAAAAAAAAAGTACTAACTCATCTCGCGCCCTTTTGGAGCTAAATACAATTTGCAGCGTGGGTAGCTGCAGAAGACACGACACTCGCGATGTGGGTAGACACGAGAAGCGGAATGTTGACGGTAACATATGGAAATGTACCACTACGTCGACAGGGAATGACGATGACACGTATTGTCCGTATGACGTGCCGGATGTCATTCCCGACGTGACGCCTGACGTCAAATTTGACGTACCGACTGAGCCTGCTATCGGGTCTGCGGCTGTAAACAATTTAATGCAATTTTAATACTACTTCTGTACTATCATGAATAATTATAATTTACTTTTTTTTTTTACAAAATTAACTAAAAATCATCGTCGAAATTTTTTGAACAGATTTATCTTAGGGCATTCTCCAAACTTTTAAAATACAAAATCAATAAATTTTTTCAACTTATTTTTTTCGTAGGCAACACCATTCGCCTGTCAATTTTTTTTTTTTGTTTTATATGGGGTCTAACAATTTGCCAGTGTTTAAAGTAAATATTTTTGCATCAAGCTAATAACATTGTGCATCACGAGTCATTCATTCATCACACCAAACAGTCAGGCCAAATCTCAGTCAAGTCAAAAACTGTTCCAGTAAACTGGTAGAATCTTGACTGAAACTTCCTAGGGAGTTTTGGAGGGAAAATGGAAACACAGGTTCTCTTCTTTTGAATTGTTTGCCCACACTCACGCACGTTCACGAACTCTTAATGGTTAATAATCCACCATTATTCCACATTAACACTTGAAGAACACACAAGTTTAGGAAAATAATTCAAAACAGACAACCTGACGTCTCAAGATGGCCGCCAAAAACTCCTGTCTTTTACTGTGCTAAAAGCCCAAAAAGAAAGAGAAAAAAAATTACTAGTAAATCATTATTTCTACAGTGCTCACCAGTGGGTGAATTGGTTTTGCTGGGAATAGGTTCCAACGTGTGTTCCAGAAACTCGAGTATATGTGGACTGATGATGGTCTCTTCTGGTATGCTCTGCAGCGTGATCCATGAGAATAGAGCCGCTTTCTTACTGCCGACCTTACGCCACGGAGATGTTGAACTTTCCTCCGGTAACGTTTTGGATTCATAATGCACCTGGTAATATAGTCATTGAAATTGTTAAATGGAATTTCAGGCTTTTTTTATAGTAGCTCACTCGACCTGATGTGTAGTTGCCTTCGCTATGCCGACTGGAGGAAACCAATGTGCACTATCCACTGACAGCGCACACTCCTCTCGTTATACTTGGCTACTTCCAAGCTGATCCCAAAATTAAGAGTGGTAGGCAGATTGATGATGGTTATTAGCCCAGTCTGCCGTCCTGGGTTAGTACCACCACTTTCGAATGTAACACCCGTGAAGTGACCTTATCGCGTTTCGGGAATAGTTTGAAAGTAGCCAGGTATAACGAGAGGAGTGTGCACTGTCAATCTAGATGGTGCATGCTCGTCTCTTTAAGCCGGCATAGTGGAGGCGACTGCTACCTGTGGAGATTTATCTGTAGTAGCAGTTGTTTCCATTCATGGACCGCACTCTAGCTTTACATCGGGTGGAGTGGTGTCACATGCCGAGCTACAATAAAAAAAAAGTGACTTGGTCACTTTATGGGTGTTACGCTTTAAAATACCCCAGGACGGTAGACTGGGCTAATAACCATCATCAGTGTTAAAGGAAATTAAATTTTGCTTTACAATTACCTTGAGCTGCAATCCGGGCACTCTGAAGGCGGTGAGGTGCGTGTTGGTGCAATGTGCCGCGGGAGGGGCTGCTCTGGTGCGTCTCGGTGGAGGGGATGGAGGCTCCGACAAAGGCCCCGGACACGAACGCTCTTTGCGTATACGACCCCTGGGAACGCGACACGATTTTAATTATTTTTCAATTAAAAAATACAGACAATAATAATTCACCATTACTGTACATTATTTTAAAACATGCCTAACTACTATTTTTTTGACTTTTAGAGTATCATAATATACATCCATCTCTTTCGTCCATCAATTAAATGAAAGAGATAAAAACAAAATTAGACAGGCTTCAAATTTCAGTATTCAGCCATTAGATTTAAATATAATGATAATAAATCTACATTTTATTATAAAAAATAAAAATTCCTTGATGCCTTGCATGAGACTACCGAGAAATGTCTGCAGGCAACAGTCACATCCGCTATGCCGGCTTGAAGATAGGAATAAATTGTATTTTTTTTTTTATTGTAGCTCGGCATGTGACAACACTCCGCCTGATGTAAAGCTAGAGTGCGGTCCATGAATGGAAACAACTGCTACTACAGAGAAGTCTCTACGAGCAGCAGTCGCCTCCACTATGCCGGCTTGAGGAGACGAGCATATACCATCTAGATTGACAGTGCACACTCCTCTTTTTATACCTGGCTACTTTCAAACTATTCCCGAAACGCGACAAGGTCACTTCACGGGTGTTACATTCGAAAGTGGTGGTACTACCCCAGGACGACAGAGTGGACAAATAACCATCATCAATCTGCCTACCACTCTTTAATAGTGCCTATAGGCACTGAGCGACCAAAGTACATATAACAAAGTTACATTGGTACCGGTCAGAATTAGCGAGGTTCGAACACGGGTCTCATCGATCGTGAGTTCACGCGTCTTACCGCTAGACCACGGCCGCTCTACATATCCGTATAATGGATATGTAGGTTAACAGTGCATATTCCTCATATAAAATGAAAATAAAATAGTAAACAGAGTTTATAAATTAACTTACAATTTAATCTCCTCATCTCTCATCGGATCTTTGGTGTGTAACGCACATTTTCCACTACTTATATGCACTTTGACGTCCAACTCGAAATCTATATTCGGTTCGGTAGTTTTTGATTTTGTTTGCGAGGAGTTGGTCTGCGCTTCTTGAGACGGATTACTGAAAAAGAATAATACGTACGTGTTTTTTTATTGTATCTCGGCATATGTCAACACTCCGCCTGATGTAAAGCTAGAGTGCGGTCCATGAACGGAATCAACTGCTACTACAGAGAAATCTCTACGAGCAGCAGACGTGAGAAGACGAGTTGCACCATCTTTATCACAAATCAGTTTTAATTTTTTTTTTACCCGGATTATTGAGTAATTACTTTTTCTGATGTATTTGAGGTTATTATTATATTAAATGCTTTAATATAATTGATGATATTTTTTTTTGTGTAATTAAACATTGTCTATAGATTGGCAAACGATGTATAGATATAATTGAAATAAATTAATGAAAAAATAAGATATTATTTTAGAATATTGTTTTGTTAACTTTTTTTTTACTGTAGCTCGCCATGTGACAACACTCCGCCTGATGTAAAGCTAGAGTGCGGTCCATGAATGGAAACAACTGCTACTACATAGAAACCTGTGCGGGCAGCAGTCGCCTCCACTATGCCGGCTTGAGGAGACGAGCATATACCATCTATTGACAGTGCACACTCCTCCCGCTATACCTGGCGACAAAGTCACTTCACGGGTTAGATATCAAGTGGGCACAATAATGGACATTGTCCTTTCACAATAACAATCTTTTTACGACATTTTCAGCACAATTTAAGTACATTGTCACGTCTTAAAATAGAGTACATTATCCCATAAACATACCTCTGTTTCTTTCTAAATTGCAAATCCAACTCGGGCCAGTGATCCGCATGAGCAGGCAGCGAGCTCTGTCGTTGTACAGAAGGGGGTTGCAGGTTTGATGCGCGACCTGAACTCTGACCCCGTAGAGAACCACAGCGGGACGGACCACCTGCACATGACAATATCCTAAGTTTTTAAAAATTGTAGCTCTCTATGAGCAGTTGTCGCCTCCGCTATGCCGGCTTGAGGAGACGAATGTGCACCATCTAGATTAACAGTGAACACTCCTCTCATTATATGGCAAGACACACTTTATGCGTGTGCGAGATAGAGATATCATAACGGGGAGAGAAGTCAATGATAACAGTGACGATCACAATTTTCCCAGTTTCACTTCAATTTATGCGTGTGCGCGATAGAAATATCATAACGGAGAGAAGTCAATGGTGACAGTGACGATCACGATTTTCCCTGGTTTCACTTCAAGATAAGGTTTACAGTAAAATTTATTTAAAAAGGGCCACTAACCAGTCAAGGGATCACTTTCCATAGAGCTCCAAGATGCACCTTCAATGATATCAGCCAATCTGCATTCTTCATCCACCAGGGTTTCACCTGACCCGGCATCCGTACCACTCATACTAAAAAAGGCACAAACACGGTCCATTATAAGAAAAACAAATTATATAAAAAAAAATTAAGAACAAAAATAATACCTGTCTAAATGTAACTTGCTTTCAGGCGTTGGACTAGGCACAATGAAAGACCTAGATCTATTAGAACCTAGGCCGAGTTTGCCTTTAGTTATTGAACTAGCTTTTACACTCTGACGACGAAGCTTTTGTATCATGTCTCTGAAACAATATTATTTTAATTAGATTTTTTAAGCTACAGAAAAACATGAAGCAGTACCCTCCGCTATGCCGGCTTATGGATACGAATGTGCACCATCCACCTTGACAAGCCACTCCACTCGATATACTTGAATACTTCCAAAGTATTGCTTTGTCTACTAGCAGTTGAAGACGAAATTCACGATGGATTTTTTTTATTGTAGCTCGGCATGTGACAACACTCAGCCTGATGTAAAGCTAGAGTGCGGTCCATGAGTGGAAACAACTGCTACTAGGGAGAAATCTCTACAGAGAGCTGTCGCCACCACTATGCCGGCTTGAAGAGACGAGCATGTACCATCTAGATTGATAGTGCATACTCCTCTCGTTATACCTGGCTACTTTCAAACCGTTCCCGAAACGCGACAAGGTCACTTCACAGGTGTTACATTCGAAAGTGGCAGTACTAGTCCAGGACGGCAGATGGACAAATAACCATCATCAGTCTGCCTACCACTCTTTAATTAGCGACCAAAGTACATATAACATAGTTACATTGGTCAGAACTTAGTGAGGTTCGAACACGGGTCACATCGATCGTGAGTTCACGCGTCTCACCGCTAGACCACGGCCACTCTTAGACACTAATTATAAAAGTGGCAGTGATTATTAACCCAATCTACGTCCCGGCATACCCGTGAATCAGAATGGAAGTCCATCAGAGCGATCAAAGTAAATATAACATAGTTACATTGGTACCGGTCAGACAACCGATCACTTAAATATATAATAAAGCGCAAACCTTCTAAAATCTTTGAACACGAGCGCCTCCAAATCATGTAGCCTCTTCATTTCATGTTCAACAGTAGTATGCGACGCCCCCAAAGTCCGCAGATCATTAATAATCTTCGCTTGTTCATTCATTTCCTTCTCAATAAGTTTTGACCGTTGCCTCGCGTCGAGACTCGAATCGAACACGAACGCCGGTAACGCCTCCGTGTATTTACGACGTAGGACTATGCTTTCCTAAAATATCATAATTAAACGTTTAATTGTAAAGAGTGTTAGGCAGACTGCTGTTAGACTGTACCACCACTTTCAAATGTAACACCCGTGTAACACTTGTCGCGTGTCGGGATCAGTTTGGAAGTAACCAGATATAACGAGATAAGCGCGCACTGCTGCTTGGACAGTGCACATTCGTCTACTTAAGCCGGCATAGTGGAGACGACTGCTGACTAGAGATTTCTCTGTGATATGAATTGTTTTCGTTCATAGACCGAACTCTAGTGTAACATTAGGCTGTGTGTTGTCATATGCCGAGTATGGCAAAAGGTAAGTGGTAGAACAGAAGAATTTCGCGACGTCATCTTGTTATAAGGCCCGAACAAAAAAATACATAAAAAAACGTTTTATTTATTTTTTCATTGTCGAAAGTACATGAAGTTCGATGCTTCGATGGATTGGGCACATGGAAAAAATAAATGAAAAGAGATTGACGAAAGGAATATATAAATCTGTTGTGAATGGATGCGATAAGCAAGGCAGACCCAGAAGGGTGTTTTCCGATCAAATCGGAGACTTCCTTTTGAAAGCTGGGCTGCCTAGTGCTCATAACCGTCGGGCGTGCATGAAGAGAATTGTGGATGTGAGGGAAGCGAGGGAGTTGTGTCAGGATCGTGGTAAGTGGCGTTCCGTTGTCTCTGCCTATCCCTGTGGGAAAAAGGCGTGACAATTGTGCATACATACTTGTGAATCTTTACTGTTCTCCGCCTCATCGTCCATGTCACTGTCAAAATCCATTTTCAGAGCGTCTTCTTCCTCGAAACCTACAATCAATTTCAAATGTAACCGCTATTCCATTTATTTCACTTCATTTTTACATACCAGTAAGCATAGTGAGAGTGTATCCCAATACGGACAACTGTTTCCCAACATTAACATCAAGATGTATATCGACACCTTCCATCTGCCAGGAGACGTTTAGGAACCATTTTGCATTTTCTGAAAAAAAAAAACACAAAAATATTAATTTTGTTTTTTATAGGAATTCTTTTAGGAAATTTAAATGGGGGTTGTTATAATCTAATCTAAATCTAAATACTTATATAAAATGCTAATGTTAGTACGTAAAGACAGGGTTTTCTCCATGATCACCAACTCCAATCTGCTTCCCGTTGGGGTGGTAGATACCCCTGGGTCTCCTGGTGAAAGTAAGGGAGTTTGGTCGCGGTGGGTGGAAGAGGGTGGTTGTGGGAGGCGAAAATCTCAAAAAATGTATACCTGTCTCTTTCTAACATATGACATTTTGAGTACTAAGTCTGTCTTTTTCTAACTTATGACATGTTGAGTACTAAGTATAGAGTTCTAAATTTTTTAAAATAATTTAGAACAGTTTCAAGAATGATCTAGAAAGTTCCAAAACGTTATCAACTGCTAAAATCGATACAGAATGTCCTAGAAAGTTCCAAAATGAGCTCTACCGTTAAAATCGATATCAAATGTTCTAGAAAGTTCTAAAAACTTCTAGAATGATCTACAAACACTAAAAATGTGTATAGCTGCTAAAATCGATATAGAATGTTCTAGAAGGTTCTACAAATTTCTGGAATGATCTAGAGAGTTCCAAAATGAGCGCAACTGTTGAAATCGATCTAGAATGTTCTAGAAGGTTCTAAAAATTTCAGGAATGATCTAGAAAGTCCCAAAACGTTATTAGAATGTTCTAGAAAGTTCTACAAATTTCTGTTTACACATTTACTAGAGTAGGTATTTCTTATTTTCAATTTGTTAATTAGTTAATTATTTTTAATTTGATTAACTCTATAAACACCGTATGTATGGTCAAATAGGTCTCTCAATATCTAAGATAGAAATCTACAATATCTACGTTAAAAACGGATCCTTAAATATTTTTTACACCATTAAACATGCGATGTATTTTAACCCGAGCAACGCCGGGTTTCGTCGCTAGTTTAATTATAAAAAGGATGAAAGGCTTTGGCAGTCCGCAACAGCGCGAGCGAACCTGTTACTACATTTCATGTTTTTTTTTTAGTTTTATATGGCATTATAACAATTTTCCAGTGTCAAAGTAAATATTTTTGCATCAAGTTAATAATATTGGGCATCACGAGTCATTCATTCATTTCAGCCTCAGTCAAGTCAAAAATTGCTTCAGTAAAGTGGTAGAATCCTTACTGAAACTTCCTAGGGAGTTTTGGAGGGAAAATGGAAACACATGTTCTCTTCTTTTGAATTGTTTGCCCTCTCACTCACGCACGTTCACGAACTCTTAATGGTTAATAATCCACCATTATTACACATCAATACTCGACGAAACACAAGTTTAGGAAAATAATTCAAGACAGATAACCTAATTTCACCAGAAAATGGCCGCAAAATACCAGATGTCAAACTTACCATTATGTTTAGCAGCGGTAGTCCTACTGCAAACCTCGTAGGTTCCTTCAGACACTCTGCATATATTCATGTCGGTTCCCGCAGCGTCCGGCTTCCAATCATCGAGTGACGTATCAAAGTCATCGGCGAACCTCAAACAGAGTCCCACGAATCTCGCCTTACTGACCAACGAGCCCGAACTGCATGCCGATATCGATGTCGACTCCAACGTTACTAATACAGCACCACGAGGTTCCAACTCGAATACACTGCGAGGACCACCCCATGAGCTCTGAAAATATCTCATATCAGCAGTCCTTCTTCTGTCGTGAAAGGACGATCCCAGCAACTTCTTTCCTCATTTCTACAACCTGGGATCCTTCAAGCGCAGTGTGAAGAGGCATCTCATCAAGCCGGCATAGCGGACGCGACTGCTGACTACAGATCCCCTTCTCAGACAGTAGTCTAGCCACTAGCCTAACATCAGGCGGAGTGCGGTCATATGACTTGTTAAAAAAAATGCATAGCCGGCATAGCGGAGGCGACTGCTGCCTGCAGACACTTCTCTATGGTAGCAGTTATCTCCGTTATGAACCGCACTAAGTTTAAACCAGTCGGACTACTATAGAAAAATTTAAAATAGGCACTATTAAAGAGTGGTAGGCAGACTGATGATGGTTATTAGCCCCGTCTGCCGTCCTGGGGTAGTACCACCACTTTCGGATGTAACACCCATGAAGTGACCTTGTCGCGATTCGGGAATAGTTTGAAAGTAGCCAGGGATAGCGAGAGGAGTGTGCACTGTCAATCTAGATGGTACATGCTCCTCAAGCCGGCATAGTGGAGGCGACTGCTGCCCGCACAGGGTTCTCTGTAGTAGCAGTTGTTTCCATTCATGGACCGCACTCTAGCTTTACATCAGGCGGAGTGTTGTCACATGCCGAGCTACAATAATAATAAAGAAAACTGCAGCTGTACCGTAAATTACCACCACCAGGACTAGGAAACCGGGGTGGTGCAAATTAAAACCAATTAAATTAATGTAAGAGATATAATTACCGTTGGCGGTTGGTTGAGTGGTAGACAAATACCCATATCATCAACAGTTAATTGCAAAAACAATGTACTCAGGTGCGGCGTCGTTATCTGGGATGTCAATTGAACCTACATTTGAAAAAAAAACAAATTTAAATAGCGGTAGGCAGACTGATGATTAATTATTAGCTCAGTAACCGAATGCTTCTGTTGTCGGAATTAGGCATTGAAAATCAACCGCGACTGTCATCGCTTTGCCTGCGCCGCATCCTGAAGTACTTCGGCCACATAGCGCGCAAGGATGGCGACAATCTGGAAACGCTTGTGGTACCGGGAAGGTTGATGGCAGAAGACCGCGCGGTAGAAGCCCAAGCCGCTGGACAGACCAGGTTTCCATTTGTCTGGAGATGCCGGTCCATAAAGCTCTCCATCAGGCAAGCAGTCGCAGCCGATGGAGACATCTAATTGAGCGAGCCACCAGGAGTCACGATCCTCAACAATGAGGGACCGACGAGGAGAGAGAGAGAACCATGTAACACCCATGAAGACCAAGTGACCTCGTCGCATTTCGGGATTCGGGACATTCATGTCATCGAGCCGGCATAGCGGAGGCGACAGCCTGTAGAAATTTATCTGTAGTGGCAACCGTTTCCGTTCATGGGCCATACTCTAACCTAACATGGAGTGTTGTCATATGCCGAGCTACAATAAAAGAAAACATCATCCCCAATGACAATAACAAAATAGAATAGTACAGCACGAACCAACCTTTATGGCGGCTCGGAAGTTAGCCACAAGTCGCTGCGCAGTACACAAATTGAGGTATCAGCAGACCTCGATTACCGTTAGAATCGAGGCCACACCCCCACGATACCCGCCCTCAGGTTATTTTTGTATGCGCCCGCAGCCAACTTCCGAGACGCCATAAAGTTTGAATCGATCTATAACAGGCAAACATAGGAAATACCTTCTCAAAGACTTGTTGCGTTGCAGTAAGAACTTCTTTGTTCAAATTCAACCTCTTCTCGTTCCAGTATTCGTACGCGTTCTTATAATTGAGCCATACCAATATAGCTTTGTCGACGGCGACAGGCTGTATGTATATCAAAGGTCGTTTCAATGTTATCAGTACAACCTCCTTGTCGTTGCCGCATACCATTTCGTCTTGGAATGCGTTGCGAAGTGCTGGCGAATAATTTTGTAAGAATTAGAGATCGAATAAATTATTGTTACTTCAAAAATGAATCTCTACGGGCAGCAGTCGCCTCCGCTATGCCGGCTCGAGGAGAGAGATTATACCCTGTCAATTAGATTTGTTTTGCTATTATTGAAACTATTAGAACGGGTTGACTTTACTTACATATTCTAGTATTAAAAAAGGCGTATTGTTGAAATTCGGGCTCTGCTTCCTCGAACATAGCGTTACGTATCACCTGACCGAGGCTCAAGTTCAAATCGACCTATCAATTAAAACAAATACAAAATTACAACCCCGCTCGCCGTTGACAACAAAGCCATATTCACGATCGATGAGACTCGTGTTCTAACCTCACTTCACTCTGACCATTATAGGAGGTGGCGAGAGTAAAGTGCTCTTTGAACACATTCGTCTACTCAAGCCGGAATAGCGGAAGCGCCTTTTTTTAAATTGTAGCTCGGCATGTGACAACACTCCGCCTGATGTCAAGCTAGAGTGCGGTCCATGAATGGAAACAACTGCTACTACAGAGAAACCTGTGCGAGCAGCAGTCGCCTCCACTATGCCGGCTGGAGGAGACGAGCATGTACGATCTAGATTGACAGTGCACACTCCTCTCGTTATACCTGGCTACTTTCAAACTATTCACGAAACGCGACAAGGTCACTTCACGAGTGTTACATTCGAAAGTGGTGGTACTACCCCAGGACGGCAGAATACCCATCATCAGTCTACCTACCACTCTTTAATAGTGCCTATATGCACTGAGCGACTAAAGTACATATAACAAAGTTACATTGGTACTGGTCAGAATAGCGGGGTTCGAATACGGGTCTCATCGATCGTGAGTTCGCGCGTCTTGCCGCTAGACTACGGCCGCTCTTGGCTGTAGAAATGGTTACAGTCATTGCTAGAAGCAATAACTCGATTCTTCTATAATGATAGAGTTTTGACTGCACAGAAAATCGTGTAGCCGGAGTGTTAGCCATAATAAATACAGGCAGATGAAATGTGCACTAAATACATACATCTGTCGAATGAAATAAAGTTCAAAATACCTGCGCACTGAGAAACAATCTCATATCATTATCGGCCGTAGGTTGTGGTACATTCTGTACCCTGTTACTGAGCTGAAACTCGACTGCCCCCGTCTCCAATCTAACCGCTGAATTACTGGGCGTGGTCGCTGTTAATTGTATACGCTGAAAAATAAATTAAATTCGTATGAAAAAAAAGAGAGCCTTTAAGCTATAGTGCGGTCCATGAACGGAAACAACTGCTACTACAGAAAAAATTTCTAGTCAACAGTCGCCTCCGCTATGCCGGCATGAGGAGACGAATGTGCACCATCCAGATTGACAATGCACACTCCTCATTTCACATATATAATAGACAAAATCACTTCACGGAAAATAGTGGTACCAGGACGGCAGACTGGGCTAATAACCATTAGTCTTCCTACCAGTCTTAAAATAATCATATATTTAAAAGAAACCGTGTTAGCGGTTCTCCAGTCGTCAGTGCTCATGGACCTCCGCTGTGCTTACCATCAGGCCAGTCGTGTCAAAAAAAAAAGAAATATTTATGTACCTTTATTCTTATAACCAATGAAAATAATAATTTGTTGACAGATGATGTAGAGCCTTCGTCTTCATTCCACAGTGGAACTGGCTTTTCACCTCCGTACACTTTTTGTACTACCTCGTTCACCTCCTGGTAAATAAAAAAATAAATTAAATTAAATTTAAAAAAAAATTAAATATGTATCAACATTAGTAGTACTACAATTTTCCTTCATCATCTGCCACGCCACTGTATAAATACATGGAAATAAGAGACAATTTGTTAAAAATCAACACTTTTCTTTGGTTTGCCGTATATCATTACTTCCCAGAATTTGATCCTTATCAGGAACACTATCGGATGGTGCAATAATACAGTGTTTTTTTTTTCAAAATCAACAGGTTCGATTCCTGGCCGGGAAAATAGATTTATCAAAAATCTAATATTACAGTTTTAATTTTCATCAAAATCGGCATCGAGACTCCTTTCAGCGTTTTTCGATATCTCTTATAGTTTAGGATTTCGCCATGAAAGCCCACTTGAAAAATTCACCCTGTATATGTGGCAACGGAACCGTTTTTTTTTTTTTTTTTTGTGGTTATCAAACGCCGTGAAAACGTTCATATTGTGACATGACCGGGTGAATTGCCGCCAAATACTCCAAGAAAGCGTCAAATTGTAAAACACCATTGTAATTTGATGCAAAGACATCAAGAATTTACTACTCGACATTGGCAGAATTGTCGTTATAATGACATCTGAGGCCATTTAACAAAAGAAGAATCCGTGTTACGGATGCCATTTTATTCAAGTGTTACCAACAAATGAATTTGTGTGATTAGTTCATAATTAAGTGTGTACATACCTTCATAAAGACCTTCTGCACAAACACCAAATGATTAAGCAGATCTGTCGATAATGTGTGCTCGAATAAACCTGTTAAATAAAATATTTACTTGATTTCCTTGAACTAGCAAAAAAAAAAATTGTCGAGGTTCGAACACGGGTCTCATAGATCCACAGCTCGCTTTGGTAGCCCACGGTCTTAGGCGTTAATTAAAAGAGCTGTAGGCAGACTGATGATGGTTTAAGAGCGGCCGTGGTCTAGCGGTAAGACGCGTGAACTCACGATCGATGAGACCCGTGTTCGAACCTCGCAATTCTGACCGGTACCAATGTGACTTTGTTATATGTACTTTGGTCGCTCAGTGCCTATAGGCACTACTAAAGAGTGGTAGGCAGACTGATGATGGTTATTTGTCCAGTCTGCCCTCCTGGGGTAGTACCACCACTTTCGAATGTAACACCCGTGAAGTGACCTTGTCGCGTTTCGGGAATAGTTTGAAAGTAGTCAGGTATAACGAGAGGAGTGTGCACTGTCAATCTAAGATGGTACATGCTCGTCTCCTCAAGCCGGCATAGTGGAGGCGACTACTACCCACACAGGTTTCTCTGTAGTAGCAGTTGTTTCCATTCAAGGACCGCACTCTAGCTTTACACAGGCGGAGTATTATCACATGCCGAGCTACAATAATAAAAAAAAAATCTAGCCCAGTCTTTGTCCCGGAGTGGTACTACCACTTAAACCTTACCTATATCAGCAGTAGCGGCGAGATATCGTCCAGCTCTGAGCACAACGCCCTCTAACGGTGCATTGGAGTCATGTTCCTGGAGAACGGCGCGGACCTGAACTGCCGGTAATGATACACTGGCAGCCGCTGGAATATTGGCCTCCTTTACCTGGGGAACATTCAATACATAACAAAGGAGAATGCCCACAATTGGCCCACAATTTTTTTCTCGAGTTTTTCGATAATTTTTAGTTAATTTTGTAGAAAAATAAATCTACTTCCTTATTACTGATCAGTTTTAATTTTTTCACCCGGGTTATTGAGTAAATAGATGTTTTCTGATGCAATATTTGAGGTTATTATTATTTTTAATGCTTGCTTTAATGATATCTGTTTTTTATGTAATTAAACATTGCCTATTGATTAGTAAATGATGTGTTGATATAATTAAAATTAATTAATAAAAAAAAAAAGATATTATTTTATAATATTGTTTTGTTACCAAACTATTAGGTACCAAGTGGGCCCAAAAATGGGCATTCTCCTTTATAGAGCGGTAAACAGTCTGATAATGGTCTGCCATCCTGGGGTACTATCACCACTTTCGAATGTAACACTCGTGAAGTGACCTTATCGCTTTTCGCGATCAGTCAAGCCAGCAAAGCGGAGGCGACTGCTTCCTGCAAAAATGAATAAGTAAATTTCCATTACCTGTATTTTAGTTTGAAAACTAAGCGAGTGTTGTGGTAAATCGATAGTGAAGTTAGCCTTGTTTCCAGTCTCTCCTGAACTCTGAACACGTTCCATCTTGTACTGTGCTTGTAATGAAGGCAGTAACGCTGCTGTAATGCTTAGACTCTGAAATAACAGGAAATTATTAAAGACAGATTATAACGACTGCCGAAATACAAATATCAAATTGGGCGCTTGATACAAACCTGCAGCAATACACAGAAATGCAGTTGTTGAGGTAGGAATGTGGAAGGAGATGCCGCAGCAGGTGATCCCTCTTCTTCCTCTACTACTTCTGGACCAGCACAACGAGACATACGAGAAGACGTACGAGTTACTCCCAATTCCTGTAAGACATGAGTAATTCTAATTATGTTTCTAATTTAGGAAGATTTCTTTAAAGCATTTGACAACGTTGATTACCATCATTAGAGCAAAAATGTTTTATATTAGTTGTAAATTATGTTCTAAACGTATTTTGTTATACTAATTGGAGAAAATAAGTAACAAATGGAACTCAAAAAGATATAATTCCCAGTATTTTCACTACCACTGGTGTACCTCAAGGCAGTATATTAGGTCCTGTAATGTTGTACAAATGAACTAACCTGCAGTGTTGTGCAAAGTTGTCTGCTAGACCGTGTCATAACTCCGTGCAGAGCCACTGGATGTTGTGGTAATTCAACTCTGACACTGCCCACTGAGAGCATTCCGGCGGCGCCCGTGCGAGATATCTCCCATGAATACAGCGCCTGGGACTTGCCCACTGTTACACGTACTACAGTCCTGTGTTATAACAATTATATATTAAGTCAGGTTACTATTACATACTTTTTTTACTGTAGCGCCTAGCGCAGTAGCTTCCGCTATGCCGGCTTGAGGAGACGAATGTGCACTAGATTGACAATGAAAACTCCTCTCGTTGTATAAGGTCTGGGCGGCAGACTGGGCTTATAACCATGATCAGTCCTGCCTACCACTTTTTAATAGAGCCTATAGACAATGAGCGACCAAAGTACACTTTACATTGGTCAGAATTTAGCGGGGTTCGAACACGGGTCTCGTCGATCGTGAGCTTTAAAAAGTGCTTTTAACCGGCTGGGTAATCGCCTCATCTCTCCAAATGTTAGAACAATTTAGATAATTTAATGTGAAATTAAACGTTGAAATTATAAACCAACTCACTGTTGGTGTCCCTCGAGTAGTACAATCATGGTCCGGCCACAATTGAGAGCGACCTGCCATTGCTGATTGCGTGTCGATGACAATGACGCCATTAGAGATGTGATCTCAGCCTCCAACTTCAACCCTGACAATGAGGCTAAGAGACGGGTTCGGTGTATTCTGTCAACAAAATAACACTATTATTCATTTTCTAGAAATTGCTACAATTATGCATTTGATAGTAAAATGTTCTAGATTTAAGGCTCATCCAGGATTTGTATATGAATGTAAAACGTACGAAAGTGGTGATGAAAAATGAGATATTATTTTAGAATATTGTTTTGATATCAAACTATGGGCAAAAATGGGCATTGCCATGGACAATTCCTTACCTAGCCATCCCATAAACAACAATTCCAGTTCCAGCTGTGGATGATGAGTTACTGGTATTCTGTTCACGTGATTGCGGTCTTCCGGGACCGCGGCTCTGTCTATATACGTCCGAGACCGAAAATCTGCAAAAAATTGTTTTTAATATGTATCCCCAAGTCGGCATAGCGGAGGCTACTGCTGCCTGCAGAAACTGCCAAAACGGAGTGCTATCCTAATTATGCCGAGATGCAATAAGAAAAAACAAATTTTTAAAGAAACAAAAATATTATTCCAGTCTTCTACAGCAAATGATAAACGACCTTATTTATATAGAACTTAGGTATATATTACAAAAACGCACCTATGTGTAATAGTTTCTGCGTCAGGCATAGCAGCATAGAGGTCCAGTAGCAGATACAATGTCTTCCAACAACGCGGCGTCATATTGTTGTTGTTATTATTGTTAGTCTCCACGGCAGGTTGGGTGTACGCCGCGTACTGCGTACTGTACGCCGGATAACTCTGATACCCCTGGCCGTACTGACAACCGTGCGGAGTGTTTGCTGCCTCTGTTAGCGAACTATAACCTGTCGAGTATAGAAAAATTAATTGTAAGAACTGATGATAAGAGGTCCATGAGTGCCGACGACTGTAGGACCACAGCAGACGACGCCCGCAGTCGGCGTCACTATGCCGACCCAAGAAAGTGCGTTTTCACGCTCCACTTGAATGATCTAAGGTTAAAGGAGTGGGAGAACACTTGAGAGGGCGACGGCGGAAACTGGGAGGACCAGCTGATGACACTCAAGGCACCGGAAATGTGGAGAGCACACTAGAATGCGACTAAATTAAATAGTACTGCCGTAACTTATCATTGTTAATTTGGTTAGGATATAATGGTCCTTCTTTTTAAAATTTATTTATTGAAGAAATTTGATTTTAACACTGACCGTGGTCTGGCGAAAGAGGACGGACTTCACAATGGGACCCGTGTTCAAAAGTAGCTAAATTCTGGCCGGTACCAATGTAACTATATTATTATGCACTTCGGTCGCTCAGTGCCTATGGTACAAACACAAAAAAAAAACTATTCAAAATAATTTTTATAAAACACACAGAGTCTGAGTGTTATTAGGCTTATGTAGTCCTTGTCCTGATACTCATAATACAGGATGTCCTAAAAACAGTTTTAAAGCATTTTAGCTTGTGCTTGTAAGAATTTAACAAGATTTGAACACAGGTCTCGTCAATTTCAACTTTACGCGTTTTACAGCTAGATTTTTTTTTTTATTGTTTTATATGGCATTATAACAATTTGCCAGTGTCAAAATATTTTTGCCTCAAGTTAATGTTGTGCATCACGAGTCCTTCATTGATCACACAACACAGTCAGGTCAAGTCAAGTCTCAGTCAAAAATTGCTTCAGTAAAGTGGTAGAATCTTTACTGAAACTTCCTACGGAGTTTTGGAGGGAAAATGAAAAGACACGTATCTCTTCTTTTGTATTGTTTTACCACACTCACGCACGTTCACGAACACTTAATGGTTAATAATCCACCATTATTACACATTAACACTCGAAGAACACACAAGTTTAGGGAAATAATTCAAGACAGATAACCTAATGTCTCAAGATGGCCGCCAAAACTCTTCTAGACCAAGGTTGTTCTAATTTTCATATCACTCACCCAATTTTCCTTTGACAGTTTTCCCTGTCGACCTTAACTTCTGCGCAAAACTCTGCGGCCTTCTCAATGTTTTAGCCAATCCTGGTGCTGTATTTGGTGGCGTTTGTGTAACTGGTGTTAACGGTGGTATTAACGGCGTATTTGTCGGTGGTGGGGTAGACAGATCGCGATATGGTGGCTCCTTCTCCAGTGAACTGACGCTGACGAGATTCTCGTGGAAGTCGGACACTGTAATTTTTTTTACAATTATTTCATGGGTATTTGGTAGGCCTACTGATGATGGTTATTTGTCCAGTCTGCCGTCCTGGGGTAGTACTACCACTTCCGAATGTAACACCCGTGAAGTGACTTTGTCGCGTTTCGGGAATAGTTTAAAAGTAGCCAGGTATCACGAGAGGAGTGTGCACTGTTAATCTAAGATGGTACATGCTCGTCTCCTCAAGCCGGCATAGTGGAGGCGACTGCTACCCGCACAGGTTTCTCTGTAGTAGCAGTTGCTTCAATTCATGGACCGCACTCTAGCTTTACATCAGGCGGAGTGTTGTCGCATGCCGAGCTACAAAAAAAAAACAGCAGTTGCCAAACGCGCGTTATCTGAGGTAGCTGTCAACCTCCGCTATGCCGGCTTGTTAATTTATTGCTAATTAGTAGTTTCATTATTTATTGCTCTCAAAACTGAATTTCAAAGATGTTAAGATGTTATTACCCGATGAAGACGGATGTTTAGTCTGCGCACGCGACGTTTTCGTTTGTGTCCGAAGCTCTATTTGTGTATCCTTCACATTTTGGTACATATTACTGATTTGATGTAGAAGTCGAAGTAATGGCATGTTTACCTAAAATAAGAGTATAAAAAGAATAACTGTATTTTTCACATCTTTCACAAAAGGAGAATGGCGCATTCTGGTATCTCAGTTTTATGTATGGTATAAGTACTTAAGTATGAAAGAAAATTGGTCATTTCAAGCTGAATATTGAAGATGATTCAAGATGGTTAGACATGTTAAGCTAGAGCTAGGTAATACCCACATGGGCTTATTTGAGAGGCACGTGATGTTCTATAGTATAAATTGTAAAAAATATAATGAATAAGGTCCGTTTGCACCAGAAGGCCCGTTAAAGTTACTTTAACTATTACTTTTAAGCTTACTTTAACCGTTACGTTTACATTTACTCCACACGAGTTGCACCATCGTCGCCCTGTCATTTTTGACGCTTACTTTAACGCTAACCGTAACCAGCGAATCTTGGCTTGTTTAAAGTTAAAGTAATCGTCAAACCAAAGTCACTAAAGACAAATCTAAATTATTATTTATTATACTAATATATAGCTGCAATACCACTCACTGACTCACTCACTCACTCACTGACTGACATCAATTATTTCGCACTTGCCGGTATGGTGGAGGGTAGCGGTTTTTTTAGTCGTATAGAGGGCGTTCCAAAACCGTCGAGAAAAATACGACTTTGACCGGAAGTCGATTCTGGACCGGAAGTGGTAGCGATATCTCGGAAACGGGGCGAGTCGGGGCAGTCACCCCGTAGAGAAAGTTGTAGAGAATGTCATCTTATGCCGAAATCAAAAAAAAAATTTTCAAGATCGGGCAATAAAAAAATTCCCATACAAATCGGTCGGCCCTCGATGATACTTCCATCTCGCTCTTTTCCATCGGTCAGTGCATGAGGCGAGAGCGAGAGGTGCGGAGAGAAAAGTCTTCATACGGCCGCGTTTTCGGGACGAACGATCGAAACGGCTTTACCTCGGTCAGTCGGACGGTGAGCGCGGCCGCGTGAACATCGAATTTGCTCCGCGCGGCGGGTTTTTTTTTCGAATATTTTAAATATCTCAAGAAGTAGATACGTCAGAGCAACCATGTAAAGAACAATTTTGTTCAGTATGACCAGCACTATTTGTTTTTTATTTTATTTTTTAAATATATTTTTTTAATTTTTGGAAATCGCCATATCTCGAAAAGTAGATACGTTAGCGTCACCATGTAGAGACCAATGGGCAAGGTCCAAAAAAACTAACCCATGGTGAATCGAAAACCATTTCGAGATATCACTTCAATTAGAAGAATTTTTTGATTCTCGTCTGAAAATACTTAAAAATCGAGGAGATATTTGAAAAACTGTAATGACCGTCTTCGACCTTTCACTTCGACTTTCGTACCGTTTGACAAGATAGAATACAAAGTACCAACCTAACAGTTTTGTAGATTATTATGTTGTCTATGGTTGTCGCCTCACAAGTTTGTCAAATATCTTTTGTTTGTGTTTCCTAACAATAACAGTGTTTTATACGAATAACTATTGTAATTTTTAAAACAAAACTACACTATAAACACGATGTTTTAATTAACAGGAACTTTTAAAAATGAAAAGTTTTGTTTGAACTTTTGACAAACGATTTTTTTTTGTTCATTGGCAATGGTTTAGTTCCGTACGAATCCTCAGGTTTGCCAATATTACGATCGCAATTTTTAAAAATTAATAAAAAAAGAACAAAGCAATTACAAAAGTTTTCCAGAAACACGTGTCGACTAAATTAATCTATATTATCTAAAAAATATGTAAAAAAGATAGCTGTCACCAGAGACACCTCCCCAATTTTGTTCAGTATGACCAGCACTACTTAATTTATTTATTTTTTTAATTTTCTAAAATCGCTCTTACTCAAAAAGTACAAACGTTAGCGTAACCGTGTAAAAACCAATATTGTTCAGTATGACCAGCACTACTTTTTTTTTATTATTATTATTTTTTTTATTTTTTAAAATCGCCATATCTCGAAAAGTAGATACGTTAGCGTCACCGAGTAAAGACCAATATTGTTCAGTATGACCAGCACTACTTTTTTTTATATTTTTTTTTTTTAATTTTCTAAAATCGCTATTACTCAAAAAGTACATACGTTTGCGTAACCGTGTAAAGACCAATATTGTTCAGTATGACCAGCACTACTTTTTTTTTTAATTTTTTAAAATCGCCATATCTCGAAAAGTAGATACGTTAGCGTCACCGTGTAAAGACCAATTTTGTTCAGTATGACCAGCACTACTTTTTTTTTTTTTTTTTTTTTTTAATTTTCTAAAATCGCTATTACTCAAAAAGTACATACGTTAGCGTAACCGTGTAAAGATCAATTTTGTTCAGAAACATAAACGCTTTTAGACGGCGAACTAAATATTTTCAAAACTGCCCTAAAATCTATTCGATCTTAATACGTTTTACGAAAAAAAGGGCCTCCGCGGGCCGCTTGCGCCCGCGGCTTTTACCCAACAGCTAGTTATACTAATATATAGCTGCAATACCACTGACTGACTCACTCATTGACATCAATTATTTAGTACTTGCCGGTATAGTGGAGGGTAGCGGTTTTTTGAGTCGTATAGAGGGTGTTCCAAAACCGTCGAGAAAAATACGACTTTGACCGGAAGTCGATTCTGGACCGGAAGTGATAGCGATATCTCGGAAACGGGGCGAGTCGGGGCAGTCACCCCGAAGAGAAAGTTGTAGGAAATGCCCTATAATTTCGAAAACGATACTTTTTTTTTCAAAATTGCTCGAAAAAAATTTTTCCTCGATCGTATTTTTATCCTTTTCCCGCCGGTACGCCAATATGAAACGGAGCATGGCGCTTGGGCGTGGCCTAGCAGCATCCGCGACGAGGCATTTTCGGGACGAACGATCGAAACGGCTTTACCTCGGTCAGTCGGACGGTGAGCGCGGCCGCGTGAACATCGAATTTGCTCCGCGCGGCGGACTTTTTTTCGAATATTTTAAATATCTCAAAAAGTAGATACGTTAGCGTAACCGTGTAAAGACCAATATTGTTCAGTATGACCAGCACTATTTTTTTTTAATTTTTGTTTTTGTTTTTTTTTAATTTTTTAAAATCTTCATATCTCGAAAAGTAGATACGTTAGCGTCACCGTGTAAAGACCAATATTGTTCAGTATGACCAGCACTATTTTTTTTAAATTTTTGTTTTTTTTTTTTAATTTTTTAAAATCTTCATATCTCGAAAAGTAGATACGTTAGCGTCACCGTGTAAAGACCAATATTGTTCAGTATGACCAGCACTATTTGTTTTTATTTTTTAAATTTTCTAAAATCGCTATTACTCAAAAAGTACACACGTTAGCGTAACCGTGTAAAGACCAATATTGTTCAGTATGACCAGCACTAATTTTTTTTTTTTAATTTTGTTTTTTTTTTGTTTTTTAAAATCGCCACATCTCGAAAAGTAGATACGTTAGCGTCACCGTGTAAATACCAATTTTGTTCAGTATGACCAGCACTATTTGTTTTTTAATTTTTTAAAATCGCTATATCTCGAAAAGTAGATACGTTAGCGTCACCGTGTAAAGACCAATATTGTTCAGTATGACCAGCATTATTTGTTTTTTTTTTTTAATTTTTCTTTTTTTTTTAATTTTCTAAAATCGCTATTACTCAAAAAGTACATACGATAGCGTAACCGTGTAAAGACCAATTTTGTTCAGAAAAGTAAACGCTTTTAGATGGCGAGCTAATTATTTTCAAAACTACCCTAAAATCTATTCGATCTAATACGTTTTACGACAAAAAGGGCCTCCGCGGGCCGCTTGCGCCCGCGGCCTTTACCCAACAGCTAGTACTAATATATAGCTGCAATACCACTCACTGACTCACTCACTCACTGACATCAATTATTTAGTACTTGCCGGTATGGTGGAGGGTAGCGGTTTTTTGAGTCGTATAGAGGACGTCCCAAAACCGTCGAGAAAAATACGACTTTGACCGGAAGTCGATTCTGGACCGGAAGTGGTAGCGATATCTCGGAAACGGGGCGAGTCGGGGCAGTCACCCCGTAGAGAAAGTTGTAGAGAATGTCGTCTTATGCCGAAATCAAAAAAAAAATTTTCAAAATCGGGCAAAAAAAATTTTTCCTCGATCGTATTTATATCCTTTTCCCGCCGGTACGCCAATATGAAACGGAGCATGGCGGTGGGCGTGGCCTAACAGCATCCGCGTCGATCGCTCGTCGGGGCTCGCGCTCTCTATGTTCCGCCCGTTCAGAGCGCGCAATGAAAATATAACGACGCATTTTCGGGACGAACGATCGAAACGGCTTTACCTCGGTCAGTCGGACGGTGAGCGCGGCCGCGTGAACATCAAATTTGCTCCGCGCGGCAGGCTTTTTTAAAATATCTCAAGAAGTAGATACGTCAGAGTAACCATGTAAAGAACAATTTTGTTCAGTATGACCAGCACTATTTGTTTTTTTATTTTTTTTTCAATTTTTTTTAAATCGCCGTATCTCAAAAAGTACATACGTTAGCGTCACCGTGTAAAGACCAATATTGTTCAGTATGACCAGCACTACTTTTTTTTTAATTTTTTTTTTTTTAAATTTTCTAAAATCGCTATTACTCAAAAAGTACATACGTTAACGTAACCGTGTAAAGACCAATATTGTTCAGTATGACCAGCACTATTCTTTTTTTAATTTTTTTTTTCAATCTTTTAAAATCATCAAATCTTGAAAAGTAGATACGTTAGCGTCACCGTGTGAAGACCAATATTGTTCAGTATGACCAGCACTACTTTTTTTTTAAATTTTTGTTTTTTTTTTTAATTTTCTAAAATCGCTATTACTCAAAAAGTACATACGTTAGCGTCACCGTGTAAAGACCAATATTGTTCAGTATGACCAGCACTACTTTTTTATTTTATTTTTTTTTATTTTCTAAAATCGCTATTTCTCAAAAAGTACATACGTTAGCGTAACCGTGTAAAGGTCAATTTTGTTCAGAAACTTAAACGCCTTTAGATGGCGAGCTAAATATTTTCAAAACTGCCTAAAATCTATTCGATCTAATACGTTTTACGACAAAAAGGGCCTCCGCGGGCCGCTTGCGCCCGCGGTCTGTACCCAACAGCTAGTACTAATATATAGCTGCAATACCACTCACTGACTCACTGACTGACATCAATTATTTCGCACTTGCCGGTATGGTGGAGGGTAGCGGTTTTTTGAGTCGTATAGAGGGCGTCCCAAAACCGTCGAGAAAAATACGACTTTGACCGGAAGTCGATTCTGGACCGGAAGTGGTAGCGATATCTCGGAAACGGAAAGAGATGGGGCAAAAGTGCCGGAACAAACGTTGTAGGGAATGCCCTCTAATTTCGAAAACGATACTTTTTTTTTCAAAATTGCTCAAAAAAAATTTTTCCTCGATCGTATTTATATCCTTTTCCCGCCGGTACGCCAATATGAAACGGAGCATGGCGGTGGGCGTGGCCTAACAGCATCCGCGTCGATCGCTCGTCGGGGCTCGCGCTCTCTATGTTCCGCCCGTTCAGAGCGCGCAATGAAAATATAACGACGCATTTTCGGGACGAACGATCGAAACGGCTTTACCTCGGTCAGTCGGACGGTGAGCGCGGCCGCGTGAACATCAAATTTGCTCCGCGCGGCGGGCTTTTTTAAAATATCTCAAGAAGTAGATACGTCAGAGTAACCATGTAAAGAACAATTTTGTTCAGTATGACCAGCACTATTTGTTTTTTTATTTTTTTTTCAATTTTTTTTAAATCGCCGTATCTCAAAAAGTACATACGTTAGCGTCACCGTGTAAAGACCAATATTGTTCAGTATGACCAGCACTACTTTTTTTTTTAATTTTGTTTTTTTTTTTTTAATTTTCTAAAATCGCTATTACTCAAAAAGTACATACGTTAACGTAACCGTGTAAAGACCAATATTGTTCAGTATGACCAGCACTACTTTTTTTTTAAATTTTGTTTTTTTTTTAATTTTCTAAAATCGCTATTACTCAAAAAGTACATACGTTAGCGTCACCGTGTAAAGACCAATATTGTTCAGTATGACCAGCACTACTTTTTTATTTTATTTTTTTTTATTTTCTAAAATCGCTATTTCTCAAAAAGTACATACGTTAGCGTAACCGTGTAAAGGTCAATTTTGTTCAGAAACTTAAACGCCTTTAGATGGCGAGCTAAATATTTTCAAAACTGCCCTAAAATCTATTCGATCTAATACGTTTTACGACAAAAAGGGCCTCCGCGGGCCGCTTGCGCCCGCGGTCTTTACCCAACAGCTAGTACTTATATAAAATGCTAATGTTAGTACGTAAATACAGGGTTTTCTCTATGATCACCAACTCCAATCTACTTCCCGTTGGGGTGGTAGATGCTCCTCGGTCTCCTGGTGAAAGTAAGGGAGTTTGGTCGCGGTGGGTGGAAAAGGGTGGTTGTGGGAGGCGAAAATCTCAAAAAATGTATATCTGTCCTTTTCTAACTACGAAGTATAGAGAGAGAGAGAGTACTAAGTATAGAGTTCTAAAATTTTTTGAAATAATCTAGAAAACTCCAAAATGTGTGCAACTGTTACAATATATCTAGAAGGTTCTAAAAGTTTCAAGAATGATCTAGAAAGTTCCAAAACGCTATTAACTGCTAAAATCGATATACAATGTTCTAGAAAGTTCTACAAATTTCCGGAATAATCTAGAAAGTTCCAAAATGAGCGCAACTGTTAAAATCTATATGGAATGTTCTAGAAGGTTCTAAAATTTCAGGAATGATCTAGAAAGTTCCAAAACGTTATCAACTGCTAAAATCGATCTAGAATGTTCTAGAAGGTTCTAAAAATTTCAGGAATGATCTAGGTAGTACCAAAATGAGCGCAACTGTTGAAATCGATCTAGAAAGTTCTAGAAGGTTCTAAAAATTTCAGGAATGATCTAGAAAGTTCTAAAACTTTATCAACTGCTAAAATCGATCCAAAATGTTCTAGAAGGATCTAAAAATTTAAGGAATGATCTAGAAAGTTCTAAAACTTTATCAACTGCTAAAATCGATATAGAATGTTCGAGAAAGCTCTACAAATTTCTGGAATGATCTAGAAAGTTCCAAAATGAGCGCAACTGTTAAAATCAACATGAAATGTTCTAGAAAGTTCTAAAAACTTCTAGAATGATCTACAAACATTAAAAATGTGTATAGCTGCTAAAATCGATATAGAACGTTCTAGAAAGTTCTACAAATTTCTGTTTACACATTTACTAGAGTATTTCTGATTTTCAATTCGTTAATTAGTTAATCAATTTGATTTGATTAACTCTATAAACACCGTATGTTTAATGGTCAAATAAGTCTCTCAATATCTAAAATAGAAATCTACAATATCTACGTTAAAAACGGATCCTTTGTTACTTTTTATACCATTAAACATGCGATGTATTTTGAGTTTTGACCCGAGCAACGCCGGGGGTTTCGTCGCTAGTATATGAAAAGAAGCCAAATATGTGTTTCTATTATTTTTTTCGAGATCAGCCACCCTTTTAACGATAACAATATGAATTTACACGATATTGCAACGAGTGTGGAGTATATGTAAACGTTTAACGGTTAACGCGTCGTCGCCGCAAAAGTAATAGTTAAAATAACTTTAACAGGCCTTCTAATGCAAACAGACTTAAAAATAAATATTTTTATTTTTTAATTTTTTTTATTTAACACGTCATATGACCGCACTCCGCCTGGTGTTAAGCCAGAGTGCGATCCATGAACGGAGGCGACTGCTGTCAGAGAGGGGGATCTGCAGACAGCAGTCGTGCCCGCTATGCCGGCTTGATGAGATGTCTCTTCACACTGCGCTTGAAGGATCCCATGTTATAGGAAGGGGGAAAGACGTGACTGGGAAGGTTTTTTCTTTTTTTATATTTATTATATTTCCATTACTACCTAAATTATTATCATTGGACGAAGTACAGTTATGCCCATTGTCCTTTTTGAAAAAAAAAAAAAACAAATAAATACCTGTTGCGATATATAACGTATACTAATATTAAAGTTGACCATTGTACTGATATGTTTTTTGAGTTGTCCGCGCGATATATACAGTACGTTTTGTTTCTGTATTAAATCGTCCACGTCCATATGGGCGACAGCCTTTGTCATATCCACATCAACATTCATTTTCTCACAAAGGAACGCTGGTGATTCCGCTATATCACTGTGGGTCGTACCTGGAACATTTTTTATATTATTTTAACACGTCACATTTAAATTGTAAAGCTAGAGTGCGGTCCATGAATGGAAACAACTGCTACTACAGAGAAACCTGTGCGGGCAGCAGTCGCCTCCACTATTCTGGCTTCAGGAGACGAGCATGTACCATCTTAGATTGACAGTGCACGCTCCTCTCGTTATACCTGGCTACTTTCAAACGCGACAAAGTCACTTCACGGGTATTACATTCGAAAGTGGTAGTACTACCCCAGGACGGCAGACTGGACAAATAACCATCATCAGTCTGCCTACCACTCTTTAATGAGCGACCAAAGTACACATAACAAAGTTACATTGGTACCGGTCAGAATTAGCGAGGTTCGAACACGGGTCTCATCGATCGTGAGTTCACGCGTCTTACCGCTAGACCACGGCCGCTCTTAGACAACGGAGGCGACTGCTGTCAGAGAAGGGGATCCGCAGACAGCAGTCGCATCCGCTATGCCAGCTTTGCGAGATGCCTCTTCATACTGCGCTTGAATGCACTGCGAATATTGTCAAAGAGTTTTAAAAGAGCCGTATTGTAGTACCACCAAAGTCTGGATGAATGTTAACGTGTGCCCAGACTCCGTCGAGTGAAACACCGTGGTGGTTTTAGTCGGTATGCCAGGTTGGAGAGTCCGACATAACCCTCGTAACCTTCCCCAAGGGCCAGGGCATCCATAAAGGATTTCCCCACGTAAAAAAAAAAAAAAATAGTACCACCAATTTAACCCCTGAAATGACCTTGGGAACAACGAAACGTCAAATCCCATACATTTTGTTTTCGATTCGACCGGCATAGCGGAGGCGGCTTTATTTATCTTTTTTTTTTTTTATTATTTTATTTTAGCACGTCATATGACCGCACTCCGCCTGGTGTTAAGCTAGAGTGCGATCCATGAGCGGAGGCGACTGCTGTCAGAGAAAGGGAACTGCAAACAGCAGTCGTGTCCGCTATGCCGGCTTAATGAGATGCCTCTTCACACTGCGCTTGAAGGATCCCATGTTATAGGTAGTACATCCCTAATAAAAAAAATACTAACCAGTCTTATGTTTCTTATTGGTTCTGTTATGGTGCAAATCGCTGACCACGATGTGTATTCTGAGGGAATCAAACCAGCATACCAGGGACAGCGACGACCCCAACGACTCCAATGCACTACTGTCATTACCGCCACCCACGCCGCCACGACCTGACTCACCTGGTAATTTTGATGATAAGAATCATAAAAAAAGTAGCAGCATCACTATGTTATTAAAATTAACCTCCACTATACTGACACGCTCATTTTTACCTTCGAAGAGTATCATCAGAGGCTCAAGTATGAATTTCTCTCTCCATCAATCGGAAAATATTACAGCCAATATAAATAAAAAACTCAAGTAGAACGATCTTGTTGATGGAAAGTACTCATTTTACCTTAGGTAAATGTAATTTTTTTTAAATTGTAGCTCGGCATGTGACAACCCTCCGGCTGATGTAAAGCTATAGTGCGGTCCATAAACACACTCCTCTCACTATACCTGTCTACTTCCAAACTGCTCCCGAAACGCGACAAAGTCACTTTACGGGTGTTACACTCGAAAGTGGTGGTACTACCCCAGGACGGCAGACTGGACTAATAACCATCATCAGTCTGCCTACCACTCTTTAATAATGCCTATAGGCACTGAGCGACCAAAGTACATATAACAAAGTTATATTGCTACCGGTCAGAATTAGCGAGGTTCGAACACAGGTCTCATCGATCTTAAAATCTATCAAGCCGTGGGGTATAAGATACCCCATGCCAGTAATTAAGTGTTAAAAAAAAGTTTTAAATTGAATTACCCTGCGTGACCTGGTTAGGTGACACACCCAACGCAGCCAAGAAAGGTTGAAACACAAGATGTGCATCCAATAACATCAAAGAGTCTTGCAATGGATACAAGGAGCACGCGGCTGCGGCCATTGACCTTGGATTCATTTTTGACGGCTGAATTATTGGCTTCTTTGTCTTCGGTTCCTGTTTAAAGAAAAAAGAAATATGTGAAATTTCTACAAAAGTCACTCATACCTTTGTGCGAGAGAGACGACGCTATACAAAGCCGAAGCTAGTACCTAGCTATAAAAAAATTAACACATTGAACATATCCGCCTGATGTAAAGCTAGAGTGCGGGCCACGAACGGAAACAACCGCTACTAACTACAGAGCAATTTCTAGAGGCAGCAGTCGCCTCCGGTATGCCGGCCTGAGGAGCCAATTTGAAGAATACAAACCATTTTAATAGGTTCCTGTTTAGCCATCCACTGATACAAATCTTCTCTTGCGCGGTCATTTTTTATATTCTCGTCGCTCCCGTGTCCCGAATAGAGTGACGGATTCGAACCCACTGTCGGTAGGTCCTCTTTCAAAGTGCCATAACCTGTATTAAACAATATATTATTAAATTTACATTTGATTTAACAATTCTAGTGGTTTTTTGCACTATTAATCTGGTAGGTGCATTTGTCTCCTCAAGCCGGCATAGCGGAGGCAACCGCCGCCTGTAGAAATGAAGAAAAATTAAATGCAACCTGGGGTAGTACCACCACTTTCGAATGTAACACCCGTGAAGTGACTTTCTCGCGTTTCGGGAATAGTTTGAAAGTAGCCAGGTATAATGAGAGGAGTGTGCACTGTCAATCTAGATGGTACATGCGCGTCACCTCAAGCCGGCATAGTGGAGGCGACTGCTGCACGTACAGGTTTCTCTGTAGTAGCAGTTGTTTCCATTCATGAACCGCACTCTAGCTTTACATCGGGCGGAGTGTTGTCACATGCCGAGCTACAATAATAAACATTGCCGCATTATAGATTATTATTGAACAAAAAAACTTACTCGCAATAGCATCATCTTGGAATGCTGGTTTCCTAGTCGAGAATGGCAGTGTTGGGAACACAATGCTAGCCCGACTGTTCTGGCCAGGCATACCACGAACTAAATAAACAAAAATATAAATTATGAAAAAACACATTATTAACTTATTATTTGAGTTTTAACATCCATCTGGAGACATTAGGTTATCTGTCTTGAATTATTTTCCTAAACTTGTGTTTCTTCGAGTGTTAATGTGTAATAATGGTAGATTATTAACCATTAAGTGTTCGTGAACGTGCGTGAGTGTGGGCAAACAATCCAAAACAAGAGAACGTGTGTTTCCATTTTCCCTCTAAAACTCCGTGGAAAGTTTCAGTAAAAATCTACCACTTTACTGAAGCTATTTTTTTACTTGACTGAGACTGTGATCTGACTGTTTGGTGTGATGAATGAATGATCTGTGATGCAGGGTAGTATTATCTTGATGCAAATATTTACTTAGACAGTGGCAAATTTTTATAATGTCATAGAAAAAAAAAACTTATATAATTACACTTAATAAACCGGAGTGTAATGTTTTTAAAATATAAACCTTTACGCGTATTAAATGGAAATTTGCTAAAAACGTTGACAAAAAAAAAATGTTATAAATAAACAAATGCCAAATAACATGCAAGAATAATTTTGAAACAAAAAAAAGAAAACAATTTTTAATACATGCATTCAAACTCATTTAAGATAAACTGCAACAAAATACTCGAAAGCATATTCCAAACGTACGACAAACAAGGCGTGGGTAGGTAGCAAGAAAACTTCTGGTACATAGAGCATTAAATCGTGCGAAATAATGAGAGTCTGAACAACCAATTAAAACGACCAATTGAAACGACATATTCCACCAATTAGATTTTAGAATCGTTTATGTGCAATTTCTCTTTAACCCTCTAGTTATTTGGAGGTTATTGAATAATTTTTAATTGTAATATATATTTTTTTATTATACTAATTATATTTTTTCGTGGTTAAGCCACGTCTACACGTCATAGCGGAGGCCTGCAGACACTTATCTATCACACTCTAGCTTAGACTGATAAGGGTTATTAGCACAGTCTGCCGTCCTGGGGTAGTACCACCATTTTCAAATGCAACATCCGTGAAGTGACCTAGTCGAGTTTCGGTATCAGTTTGTGAAGTAGCCAGGTATAAAGAGAGAAGTGTGTTCTATCAATGGGTGGTACACAGCCGGAGTGTTGTCATATGCCGAGCTATAATTAAAAAAAAAAACAACAGGTGTAGCGTGGTCACATGTCGAGCTACCACAAAGAAAGGGTGTTTTCTTCGCGAAAGAATTCGTATACTGGCACAACGTACATAAACATTGGCACAACGTACCTAAACATTGACACAACGTACCTAAACATAGACACAACGTATCTAAACATCGGCACAACATACTTAAACACCGGCACAACGTATCTAAACATCGGCACAACGTACCTAAATACTGCAGAAGTTTTCTTGTTAATTGTAAAGTTAAGTCAGAACACAAGACACACATAGACACACAAACAGACAGTACGCACCAGACGGCGTCGCTGTTGATGGGTAAGAATGAGGCCGTGGTACCACTCCCAAAGCTTTTTGCAAAACACATTGTTAAAAAAAAACACTATCACAAATGTCATACAAATATTATTTCAAATGTTAACGTGCAAATTAACCCTTAACCTATGTTAAACATTATTGTTATACGGGGATGTCCCGTAAGTAGTGGCATCAACGGTATTTTACAGATAGAGGTGTTCATATTTTTTAAAATAAATACAACAAACGGGCGACGATTTTTAATACCACTACTTACGGGACAGCCTGTATAATATAAACGTTACGTTTGATACGTATATATAGTATTATTTTCTTGACCTTTCAGAGATTGCCTAACTGTGTGAGTGAGATAGCGCTAGCTTACTCGTTCCCACGTAATAGGTGCCGGCACTATCGCGTGTAAATGAACAATGCCTTAACAATATTAGTAAACAAAAAAAAACAAACTATTTTGTAAGCTACAACATATTTTTTCATTGTAAGTCGAGAGGAGTTGTTTCCGATCATAAATTGCACTCTAGCTTAAAATAAGTCGAAGTGTTGTCATATACCGAGCTACTATAAAAAATATATTTACCAATACTCACCAGGTAAATTAAGTTTCTCCATATTATCCAAGTTCAATAACATACAATTCTCGTCCAATATCTCGTTTTCTGTTTGCGACTCTTGCCAACCTTCTACAGAATCCTACATGTGTAAAAAATATATATAAATCAGGAGCCGGTACCAATGTATCTCTATTTGTACTTTAGTCAGTTCTATATAGTTCTATACTTATTAATATGTGTCTAAGTATCGAAATTTATTTGGATTTTTTATTATTGTAGCTCGGCATGTGACAACACTCCGCCTGATGTAAAGCTAGAGTGCGATCCATGAATGGAAACAACTGCTACTACAGAGAAATCTCTACGGGCAGCAGTCGCCTCAACTATGCCGGCTTGAGGAGACAAGCATGTACCATCTAGATTGACAGTGCACACTCCTCTCGCTATACCTGACTACTTTCAAACTATTCCCGAAACGCGACAAGGTCACTTCACGAGTGTTACATTCGAAAGTGGTGGTACTACCCCAGGACGACAGACTGGACAAATAACCATCATCAGTCTGCCTTCCACTCTTTAATAGTGCCTATAGACACTGAGCGACCAAAGTACATATAACAAAGTTACATTGGTCAGAATTAGAGAGGTTCGAACACGAGTCTCATCGATCGTGAGTTCACCGCTTACTGCTAGACCACGGCCGCTCTGAATCGTGGATGATGGAAAAGTATACGTAGACATATAAAAAAGTCTGTAAGTAAAATCTGAAGCCACACTATAGCGTTTTCCGTGCCGTCTCCAGCACTTGTTATCAATGTCACACCATGGCAACGACAGGATAACACAGTCAAATATTCTCCCGAGAGTGAGATGCATCCAAGATACCAGGTTCGAGTCCGGACTTGGCTTCTATTAGTACTAAGTAAAAACCGATTATAAACAAATAGGACGAGTGAAAGAGATAGCAATATGCATTCTTTGATAAATAATGAAATATATTTACCTCGAGTAAGTCAGGCAATGCGAAGGTGACATTAAGTGGCTTCATCATTTTATTCTTATAATTATGGTCGAGCAGTAGCGGTGTATACAGGATGTTCTTCCATTGGCGGCTTAATACAATAACACCCTGAAAATTCAGCAATGAAATAGATATAGATTTTTTTTTTAGTTTGAAGCACTTGTAGGTTGACAAGGCACTCTTGCCTCGCTATACTACGGCAACAGTATCAGGCAGTAAATACATATCGCACGGTTTCGAGTTTGTAGAGCATTGTCTCTGTCACACTAAGATATGACATCACCATCAGTAATGAAAAAGCAATATTTAATAACCAATAAGTCACCTGTCTCAGTGTAGAAAGTGAGGGTAGATGTCTCGGCGCCAGATCAGCCAATACGGCGGCGACGTCGGCCTGCAACGCGTAACGCAGCAGCACGCCGCACAGCTGTAACGCGGGCTCCTCACGCAACTGACGCGACATCGGAGTGTGACGACCGTAGCGGCTCTGCGGTAAACGTTAATATATTATTAAATTTGCATATTTTAATATAATGTTTGCGATCGCTAAGAAGTATGTGTGGAATATCCTTGAGCGAGCGAATCCCAAACAGTGAGATAAGAAATCGCTGCGAGCTCAAGGACAGTATCGTTTTTTTTTTTTTTTTTTTTTTTTTTTTTTTTTTTTTATTGTAGCTCGACATGTGACAACACTCCGCCTGATGTAAAGCTAGAGTGCGGTCCATGAATGGAAACAACTGCTATCACAGAGAAATCTCTACGGGCTGCAGTCGCCTCCACTATGCCGGCTTGAGGAGACGAGCATGTACCATCTAGATTGACAGTGCAGCGTTTTCTTTCCAAATGACCGAACCACCTTAGCATACCCCTTTCCACTGGTCACAATACGAGCGGCCGTGGTCTAGCGGTAAGACGCGTGAACTCACTCACGATGAGACCCGTGTTCGAATCTCGCTAATTCTGACCGGTACCAATGTAACTTTGTTATATGTACTTTGGTCGCTCATTAAAGAGTGGTAGGCAGACTGATGATGGTTATCTGTCCAGTCTGCCGTCCTGGGGTAGTACCACCACTTTCGAATGTAACACCCGTGAAGTGACCTTGTCGCGTTTCGGGAGCAGTCAATCTGGATGGTACATGCCGGTATAGTGAAGGCGACTGCTGCCCGCACAGGTCTCTCTGTAGTAGCAGTTGTTTCAATTCATGGACCGCACTCTAGCTTTACATCAGGCGGAGTGTTGTAACATGCCGAGCTAAAATAAAAAAAAAATTAAAGGCTACGGATACAATTGCGAATTCCATGTTCCGCCCCCTCCATTCTTGTCATACGTCCATGTCAAAATTGTATGTCTGTATTACAGTTTCCGTTATAGTTAGGTACTCACCTTGTAATGGTGTTGCAGTGGAGGTTGGTCGAGTGCGGCGGCCATCAGACTGGCTGCGGTGGCGGTGACTCTGCGGTAATGCGCGCGGTACAACGACACCACTCGGATGCCCAGTCTGTTGCTGGGGTTTAACCACGCACTGATGGCTGGGGACGCCGTACTCACTAGATTCCAATCCAATCTGAAATCATTTCAATTAATTGAGCAATCGTGTTCCAGCGATAGGCGTTGCCAAATGTTATAGGTCTCTTCAAACTTTATGGCGTCTCGGAAGTTAGCTGCAAGTGCTATTTCGCGGATCGGAAGTTTACAACAATAAAATTAAGTTAAATTTAATTATGCATAGAACATATAAAAATAGCGGGCGGTAGCGCGGGGGTGTGCCCTTCGTCGAGTCCCGCTGATACCACGACTTGTGCCTAACTTCAGTGCCGCCATAAAGTTCGGCTCGGTATAGTACGAATAGTAAATAAGTGTAACATCTATGAGTGACATTGTCGCGTTACGGGATTAGCTTAGAAGTGGGAAGGAGTGCCCGCTGCCAACCTGAATGGTGTACATATTCGTCTCCTCAAGCCGGCATAGTGGAGGCGGCTGCTGCCTGTAGAAATTTCTCTGTGGCATAGAACGCACTCTAGCTTAACATCAGGTGGAGTGTTATCATATGCTAAGCTACAATAAAAAAAATTAATATATACCTAGTATAGTCGATCTTCTTAGTGATGGGTGTTCTAGGAGGTGCTGCAAAGTTGAACCAGACAACTTTGAGGTCAACAGCGCAGGATGATGTGTTCCCTGACGGTTTTGTTGGTACAATAGTAGTAGTGCTGTCATTGTTTGATGTCTGATCTGGGGCTGGAGTAGATGGCTCTGGAGGAGGAGGAGGAGGAGGACCTACAAAAAACCATTTAATTAGATCATAAGCAAACACCCTAAACACAAAAGTCTTTATTTTATTGTAGCTCGGCATGTGACAACACTCCACCCGATGTAGAGCTAGAGTGCGGTCCATGAACGGAAACAACTGCTACTACAGAGAAATCTCTAGAGGCAACAGTCGCCTCCCCTATGCCAGCTTGAGAAGACGAATGTCTACCACCTAGATTGACAGTGCACACTCCTCTCGCTATAAATGACTACTTACAAACGCAACAAGGTCACTTCACAGGTGTTACGTTTAAAAGTGGTGGTACTACCCCAGCACGGCAGACTGGGCTAATAGCCATCATCAGTCTGCCTACCACTCTTTAAATTTAATTAGATTTATGTTGTCGCGTATAACCTTGTCGGGTTTCGGGAATAGTTTGAAAGTAACCAGTTAGAACGAGAGGAGTGTGCACTGTCAATCTGGCTGGTACATGCTCGTCTCTTCAAGCCGGCATAGTATCGGCGACTGCTGCTTGTAGAGATTTCTCTGTGGTAGCAGTTGTATCTATTCATGGACCGCACTCTAGCTTTACATCAGGCGGAGTGTTGTCACATGCCGAGCTACAATAAAATAAATGTTAGACTAGGTTAGGGCGGAGTCGGGTCGAATGCAAACGTGTGCCCAGACTCCATTCACTATGCGTCGAGTGAAACACTGTGGGGTTTTAGTCGGTATGCCAGGTTGAAGAGTCTGATATAACTCTGGTAACTTTCCCCAAAGGCCAGGATTTCCCCACGTAACGTACGTATTATTTGGTTGGGCCATAAAACACATACCTTGTTGAGCATTACTCAAATTAGGTGTACTAGGTTTAGAGCTATCACGTTTTCTGAATAAATCTTCAAATCCTGAAGTCCTATGGGACTTGGGCTTCTCGGGTTTCGTCTCCTCCGACTTGACAGACTCTTTGCAACTCTCGTTGTCTCTGGGCCGTTTCTCTTCAGCGGCTGCCTTCTGACATTGCGAATGTTTTGAAACTTTGATTGATATACCCTCAATTCCACCTTCGAACATGATGTAGCCAAAAGTGTTTTGAGATTCAGGCTGGGAACACTGTGAAGCGGAATTTAAATTATTTTCATACCATATAGAATTTCTTCTAGAATTTAGCCAATTACATAGACTCATTTTACAAGCTGGCATAGCGGAGGTGACTGTCTATAGTAATTTGTTTGTAGTAGCAGTTGTTTCCGTTCATGGACGGCACTCTAGCTAAACATCAAGCGGAGTGACAATAAAAAAAATTAGAATAGAATAGAATATATTTTATTTGTCACAATACATATGTTTTTAGATATGTACAGGGTGAGGTGACAAAAGGGAAATCAGCTCAGCATGTGCTCTGGCAAATGTCAGAGCGCTGATTTTCAGCTGACACCGCGGGAAGTGGCAAAGGGGCAGTAGGGAAGAGGTGTAATAAAATAGTTATGGAAAGTAGTTTGTATTGGAAAGATAAAATTATTTTAATTAAATTATTATTTAAAATTATTTAATTTATTAAATTAAAATAAAATATAAAAAAAAATAAAAAAATTAAAAAAAAAATTAATTAAAATAATAATAAATTACTAACCGTTTGTTCACAAGTTTTATTACAAGCATCAATTCTAATACATTTAAAGTTCACTTTGGAGTGTTGACATGGTATACCGGTTATAGAGGCTTCTTTAACTTGCGAAGATTCGTTTCGTATTCTACGTAGTTGACAGTGGACTTTACCTAAAGAAATATACATAAGATAGTTAATATACAGCCTCTACCATAATAAATAAACTGTTGAGAGGAGTGTGCACTGTCAATCTAAATGGTGCATATTCGTCTCTTCAGGCCAGCATAACGCAGGCGACTGGTACCCATAGAGATTTCTCTGTAGTAGCATATGTTTCCGTTAACGGACCGCACTCTAGCTTTACATCAGACGGAGTTTCGTCATATGACGAGTGACAATAAAAAAAAAGTAAAATACTCACCAATATTTAAATTGCAAGAAATATCTTCAGACTGCTGCTGTGACGATTCTATATAAACAGGGTCACCGCGATCTTGTCCACGTTTTCTGACAGATGACTGAGCCGATATCAACGCTCTAGGACCTTTCATTATACCGAACGACTTCTTGCTACCCAAAGCTTTCAAAGTCGGTCTGAAGAACAACTGTATCGATTCCAAAGTCCGTTTGTTACTCATGTATCTAGCGACTATATTCTCGATACATATACCGAATACAGACACGCAAGTCAGATCTTGTATATTGTCCAATGCGGAAAATGATATAATATCTTCAACAACAGATGATTGGACAAAAACAATATTGACTTTGGGTACATTGACGGTCGCTTGCAACTGTTCACAAATAGTTTCTTCATAAATATTGCTCTCAGGTATTGTAGCCAGTTTACATTTATCGTCTTTAGGATTTGTTTGGTTGCTTTGTAAATGTGGTAGCCAGTTGAATACAAACTGTTTTTGTTTTAATACATTAGCCGATTCAACAGACGATATGCAGAGTAATCTCAAATGGTTTATTACTGTTATTGGGTGTGTGTTAGCTAAAACGGGTGTCACTGATTCAATGAATTTCTGCGTACTCTCGAGTACTAAAGGACTCAGCATGATATCGATTTCCCCACGCAAATTGATAAGAATACCACTTTTATTGTCGCTCGTTGTCGTCGCAGTGTTAGGTGTCTTCTCACTCGCGTTTTCCTGGTTTTCTTGCACGTTTTGCTGCAAGTCCCACCAAGCTTGAGGAAATGGATGCGATTTATGCGATGTGAGGTTTGGGAACTGACCGTGCGCACTAGGCTCGCTTACACCGTCTTTCTTAGCTATTAATTTTATTATATTTAATTTTCCAACCGACTCAAAAGCGGGTAAATACTTTTGGCCGACGTATATGAGAATTCCATCGTCGGCTCGCTTAAATAGCGGTACAGTAAACGCGTCTGTGCCGCACGGTAAAGAGCAAGAGGACCAATTTGTACATTTATATTGTGGTAGATTCTGCATATAACTGGCCATCAACAACGGTGAATCAACGATCGGTTTGTTAGTTTGCATATGTAAGTTAACTAACGTCATGTCTTCTTGCGAAGAGATGGCGGAGATGAATGACGTAGACGATACTGAACCGCTTTCGGAATCGACATGAGCTCCAGTACTCAAATTGCTCATAGTATCAGGGCCGTCGAGTATCTCAGACCGGGGTATAGAATTAGTCCATTTTTCATTGGTAATATCGTTAATACCGAACGAGCTTTTATCCTTGTGTGTACTATGGCGACTGCCAAACGAGTGTTTCAAACTAGACGAGCGACTCGGAAACATATCTTCGTCAGCAGAGAAGAACGCTTCAGAATGATTCTCGCTAGTTATAGACATTGTTCTTTGTACTTCGTGCGGTACAGTTTCTTCCGGCGGATGTTGTGAATTCAAAGAATAATGCGATTCGGAACTCCTTCCTGGCGGTTTCGGCACAATAAATACTTCTGTCTCTTGCGATATCTTCTTAATATCTTTCACACCACAATTTAAAGCCAATTTTGAATCGGAAATACTGCTCTCCATTTGGGGAACGTTTAATACGCTTTTATTAAGTTTAGAATCACTGTCAATTTTTATATTTCCTAATGCATTAGTCGAATCAACTAACCGCGCATATGGTACATCACTTTTTGTACTCGACACGAGCACGTTACCGCTTCCCTTTGTCATACTAGTGTAAGAAAATCGTCGAGTTAAACTTCGTCGTCCAGTACTTTGTGGCGATCTATTCAGAGATTGTGGCAAGGGCGATGGAATCAAAGCGACAGTATTTGTCGGTTGCAGACAAACGTTCAAAGTATCATATGGAGGTGTATGAAAGACTAGTTGGCCATGATGCAGAACACTCTGTCCATAACCAAACTCTTTATTATTTGTTTCTATGACGTTAAACATGGCGACATTAACACCATCATGAATATCAGAGGGGCTAGGCCTGAAGAATGCCGGACCGTTCCTATTCGATCCAAAGAAAGCGCATCCTCCAGTACATCCGCATAGGGAACTTTTTCCTTCATTCGGCCACAAGAACCACAACCTTTTAGACTTCTCATCGTGAAGTTTGATGAATTTCTGTTGTACTAGATGCATATTTTTTGGACTTTGAGGTAACGAAGTCGCTGCTTCGATAGAAATTGGTCCTAGAGACACGGAGCCCACACCGACCCAATTTTCACTTTCTGGTAATTTGTTTTGACTAGTACTACTGCCGTTTGAGAGATGATGAGTATTCGTTTGCATATTTGTTTGCGTGTAGAGAGCTAGTTTTATATTTGGTATTAGGCCTGACAAACCGGTACCGAACCCGGTACCGTGTAGATTACAATAACTCATCCTGACAGGTGATATCCAAGTTTGTAATGTAGTATTTGTGTCAGCTATGTAAATGTCAATGAGATCGATAGCGACACGTATCATTTGGTATTTAATTTCATTGGGCGTCGGACAGCGATATTTTAAGGTAAAATCAGTTTCCGGGCACATGACTGTGTTTAACCCGTGATGGCAGTGTTTAATAGGATTAGGGGAAGTCAATTCATTTTCTTTATCACAAATTAGAAGTAAAAATGTTTCTAATGATGAAACTATTTGGTATAACTGTGGTAAAGTTAGCCTTCCAGTCAACTGTCCCAATTGTAACTCTAACATCCACGCGTATTCTACAGTCGGTTCTTCGATAGATTTATTCGCTTCACTAAAAAATCCATGACCACGCAGTTGGAATGACGAGAGCATCAAATGCCCCTGATACAACGCTCCCGTGTTAGACGGATTCGTCCGTGAAAGATTATTCGATGACACCAATATTGATGGACTCAATAATAGCTGGAGTTTCGTTTCTCTGAAGCTTTTGTCCATTTCGAAGCCGAATCTTTCAATAAGTATGACAGGACACGGCGGTTCATTTTCGCTGCAATTCTTAACAATATGAGCTTGTATGTCGTGTATAATTATAGACACGGTGACGTCGAACGGTCTATACTTCCGCGGATCGAACGGACCTTTGCTAGAGTTTGATGAATCGTCCATAGATATATCGACATGGCCACTGGCTCTATCATTTTTAGTTGTATTGTCGGTGGTCCAATAAAATGTTTCCATGTTTGGAGATTTCTGCATATCAGTAAATGTTTGATCTTCACCGAATATATTTTCTAGAAGGTTCATGAAGCTCGTTATTATTGTACCATATGCGAACATGACTGACGGGCCAACTTCCAATTCGACACTAACTTTGTCAGGTGGTAGCGTACTACGATCGAATTTATTTCCATCTATAGGCCAATTGAGTTGCGGCTGCTTTCTCATCCTCGGTATTCTCATTGGAGAGAGCAAAATTTCTTCTTTTTCTGGAGTAGTAATATCCGCCTGCGGTTCCGGTCCCAAAGGAGGTATAGGATGATATGTATAACGCACACATAATGCTACAATTGGTACGGACCAACAATCGACCCAACCCTGAGATTTGACGCATCTTCTTCGCCATTTAGAGGATTTTAACCTACAAGGAACTAATTTCATATTCTTGTCTATAGAAAGAAGTAATAAACGAGAAGTGTTTACTTCCGGTAGATATAAACTCATGTCGACGGCTTCTCCTTGTATCCATATTTTTAAAGGAATCATATCTGGTAAGAAATCAACAAACGGCAAATCGAAAGATACATCTAACAGATCACCGCAAAATGCCACATGATTATTCTCTTGGTTAGTTGAACTACAGTCTATCCAGTTATGTTGATTGCTAACTGTTATTACTTCACATTCTTTCAATAGTAAAGTTATTTTCCATGTGTAGGGAACGAAATGGAGTATGTCAGGTCGAGATTTATTCGCCCAATCGTTAACTAAATCTTGAAAAAAATCTATATGAGTATAAACAAAGTTGACTGTCGCCTTACAGCCTGTGAAAGCTAAGTGCCAGCATTGATGATGATTCCAGACCAACGGGTAATGGCATTTGACTGTATACTCCAATGTTTCACTTTCGGCCAGACTTCTGTATTGCAAGCTCGTTGTTGCTTCCAAATGGAGTAATTGCCCTGTTATTTTTGTGGTATAGCCATCTTGTAACACTATCCAAGGCAGCGTCACTTCGAGATATGATCCGGCACCTATGTTTATGTGGACAGCGTTGGTTTCTTTGTTTTTCGTAAACAGTATATCTATAGTAGCCTCATTCAACGTAGATAGGCGTATATCAAACGATTGCATTTGTCGCCGATCGCCAGGTTTCGGTTGCGGTGTAACTTCCATGTTTTTATAGTCTGGTGGAAAGAAGAATCTGAACAAATGGTCCCTTTGTCTATCCGCCCACGGTCCATAACTGAAGTCCGTGCCCTTACCGCATTTAATATCGACACCCCAAATAGGTGGCGCGGATTCTACAACGTCACCATTAGCTAACTGCAATAATACTGGTTGTTCTGGAACCAAACCTGGTTCGTCCATGTAAAAATACACTTCTATATAATTGGAACTCATAACGACGAATCCCTCGCCCATATATCTAGGAGGTTCATCGACCATAGAAGTATAATTAGGACTGGGTGCCAATATAACCTTACAATTATCAGCTTTTGCTTTAACAAAATGCATCAAATGATCTAAACTAGAAGCTGGAGGTTTTGTACTATAGACTAAATGTGCTTCTTCCACACTTATTGATAATGTCGTTGGAACTAAACGGTTGCCGAAGACGAACCGGCCGGAACATATATCTATTTTTATAACTGGTATTAGATCTCTCCATGTCCTAGCCATCGCGGCTTCAGACCTAACAGCTTGTGCTCTCCTACGTTTCTCGTTTAATTCATTAATAGCTTTGTCAGTGTCTTCTGTATCATTATCATTGTTCTGCTGTTGCTTAATTATTGGATCTAAGCCAAATACTTTTTCTAATTCACTATACAATTCACATCTGTTGTAGAAGTGAAGTTCAAAGCCATTTAACATTATTGATAATCTTGTGTCTGAATGGGATAAATCTGAAATAGACATAAGATTATGTATCAAATGTCAATTAATCTAATATTTAATACTTATCTAGGTATTAAATTCATGTAAGAAAGTTCTTTGTAGCTAAAATAACTGCATTACTTAGTCAATCTAATTAAATCAGCATCAATATCAAAACCGTCAACAAAAATAATTTACCAGTACATATGTTACAACAAAAAAATTACATAATATTGAAGCAGGTCATGGTCTATTGTTGATATTATCTTAATATTAGATAACCTACAGATAAAACGAGTGACATAGATCGAGATATTTTTTTTTATTATAGCTCGGCAACACTCCGCCTGATGTAAAACTACGAGTAGAATGCGGTTCATGAATGGCAAGAACTGCTACAACAGAGAAACCTGTGCAGGCAGCCGTCGCCTCCACTATGCCGGCTTGACGAGACGAGCCTGTACCATCCATATTGACAGTGCACACTCCTCTCGTTATACCTGGCTACTTTCAAACTATTCCCGAAACGCGACAAGGTCACTTCACACGTGTTACATTCGAAAGTGGTGGTACTACCCCAGGACGGCTTTAATAGTGCCTATAGGCACTGAGCGACCAAAGTACATATAACAAAGGTACATTGGCACCAGTCAGAATTAGCGAGGATCGAACACAGGTCTCATCGATTGTGAGTTCACGCGTCTTACCGCTAGACCACGGCCGCTCTACTATATTTCCACTTAAAATCTGTGTAAATCAAAAATACACCATACGAGTATAACCATTAAGTGACCTACTCGCGTTTCAAGATCAGCTTAGAAGCGTCCAGGTATAACGAGAGGCTGTGCCAATAATGGATGGTGCACATTTGTCTGCTGCAATGACTGCTGCATGCAGACATTTCTTTGTGATAACAGTATTCTGCTCATAGACCACACTTTAGTTTAGCATCGACATCAGGTGGAGAGAAGTTACATGCTTCAAAACACTTAAAAGATTTCGTCAAGGCAGGAGTCAGAATTATTGGCAGAAGCTTCATTTTCGATCATACTCATAGTTGATCCTATCGCACATAGGAAGAACTAGTTTGGCCTAGGCAAAACTAGTTTCGACCAAACATCATGTTTGGATAATATACAAAATAGTGTTAATTTTATTCTCATCAATCGCTTCTACTTTAACATCAAATGGTTAATGAATAAGTTGATGTGCTAAAATTAAAAAAAAAAACTTGGAACATACCTTCAGAAACATCCTTTGGTATATAAGATCTCCACCACCTGAATATAAGATAACCATCCTGTATTCTTAGTGTATAATCATAGTTTATGTACACTATATCTCTAAACATTATTTTACCAGAGAGAGCATTTAAAGTTATTGACCCTGAAACATAATAATTAACATTATTTCCATAACCAAGGACAGAACAGTGATTGAGTTGCTGCAACTGCCTGATAAAAAAACATAATTCTCATGTGCTGCGGTTCTCCTGCCGTCGGCGCTCATGGACCTCCACTGTGCTTACCATCAGGCCAGTCAACGTCACATGTTACATCAATATAAAAAAATAATTAACTACACAACCATGGGCAAATACTCTTATATATATTGCCCGAGGACAGCCCTACTGTAACATAAACTATCTGTCATAAGAAGTTTCGTGGTTTTGTGTATTTGGCATATGATGAGATACATATCCAGGACATATACTTCTTAAATTTTAAGACCTGATGTAAAGCTAGAGTGCAGTCCATGAACAGAAACAACTGCTAATACAGACTACATTCTACAGGCAACAGTCGCCTCCGCTATGCCAGCCTGAGGAGAAAAATGTGCACTATCTAGATTCACAACACGCACTCGTCTCGTTTTCAAGGGTTTTGGGCTATGTGAAGTCATTTGGCACTTTAGCACAACTAAAAAGTAGTTTCCATTTGATCTATTTTAGATTTTAAACTACAATAAAGCACAATCTTTGTACCATATTACTTTCAAACATAAACAGTAAACAAAAAACTTATTTCATGAGTCATTGCAAAAGAAAGTGCTTGAATGTTTTGCAAATTTAAATCTTATCAGCATGAGTAATGAAACAAACCACCATAATAAGGTTATTGATAGCAATATGAAAATTACCAACAACTCTATACAAGACAATGAACTTACTACATTCTGATAATTAGCAGGATTATGTTTTGATACTAATTGAAATAGTAGCGACTTTAAAAACCTTAAAGAATAAAGACTTACCTATCTTAAAATTCTCATCTTGAAAGTAGAATTTGTTTATTAACCGTGTTAATATGTATCCAAGTACGCGGCTGTTATAATATGTGATGTAAATAACCCACAGTATAGCTGATATCAAGGAAACGAGAAGTAGAACAAAGTTTCTGTCCATTGTTATTTCTCCGAAATCTATTGATGATGTATTCCATCTTTCTGCTATAGGGTCAGCATGTGTATTTGTAAAATTTTCCCTACAAGCGTATAGATTCATAAATAAACATAATTAAAAGGAAAAACACAGTATAGCTACACATCAAAGATAACAATTTTACTCACATATTGGAGAAGTTTTATTAACACTTTACGCTACATACTATCATATCGATGTATTATATTTAAATACTTAAAGTACATTATCAATTCCGATATTTTCAGATATTTAATAAGAATAATTTATCTTTATTATTCACTCCGAAACAAGAGTAGGTACATTTTATTTGACAGATATATTTACGTTCCGTTATACTTGAGCATGTTTTCATTTTTATTAAGGCATGATTTAAATATAATATAAATTTAACTTCATATTAATATTTAAAATAATATATTATCTTACTGGTATAACTTGCTTTTTAATTGTAGGATTGCTAAATTAATAACAATTATTATAAAAACGTGAGCAGCTTACAAAATTGTATTTAACGATGCATAAATTGGAACGTCGCAATTTTAATGCCGCTAAATTCAAAATTGGCAAATTTTCATCATTTTATTTACGCTGTTGCTATGATACAAAGAAATCAATGCATTATATGCTAAGCTTGGTAATTTTTAACGAGATAATTTTTAACAATGGCTGATGAAACTCTTGCAATAGAGGAGGAGCAAAAGGCTGAATTAAAACCTAAAGTGAGGTAAAATCTTTGTGTAAAATGGATCCCATTATTTTCTACCCTAATACTACGCATATTCTCAAAACCTTCGCCTCAGTTACGTCCATTATCACACACCATATAGATACACAAATTGTTCAAAGCATCCATTGCCCGAACTGAAAATATCTGCTTCAGTAATTGTAATATTTTGTTGTTCAGTAAGATAGTTACGTAAAATATTGCCTGCAAAGACTCTTCAACGAAGTGCTTATTATTTTATTTCAGGCACTAATAGTACCAAATAAGTACGGAATCCTAATATTGCTCGATGTTCACGAGTAATTAACATTTTCTTTGTGCTTTTAGATTAGTTTTCCTCCAAAATCTGAATTGCGTAACATTCATCGGTCGGGATGTGCTCGCTATAGCTCATGATATTTACATTGTTTTCTTAAATTTCAAGACTAAATCAGAAATTGTTTACACGGCAAATAATCATGAGGTCGGAGACGGAGTCGATTGTATTACTGGTATTTATTTATACATTTTATTTTATTTATAATTTATACAATTACGCCTGTAATAAATACTTTAGAAGTTTAGATGTTAGTTACATTATTAGAAGTTTCTTTAACCGCTCTAAAATTTTAGTAATTTTTGACGCCAATTTTAAATGAAAATAAAAACATTTCTGAAAAAAATTGAACCGACTTCTAAATAAAACACAAGGCACTAAAAAGTAAAAAAATAATTTTAATTGAGAGTACATACACACAATTTAATAACCATAAACATGAATAGATGCCTATTATTATTTACACATTAATTATCTGCATTTTATCTAGCATATATCTGAAGTCGGTGCCAACCAAATATGAAACTCCGCATTGCTTGATTCTAGGTACATTACCAATCATAAAACATGTTTCAAATGCTTGCACCGACTTCAGATATATGCTAGATAAAATGCAGATAATTAATGTGTAAATAATAATAGGCATCTATTCATGTTTATGGTTATTAAATTGTGTGTATGTACTCTCAATTAAAATTATTTTTTTACTTTTTAGTGCCTTGTGTTTTATTTAGAAGTCGGTTCAATTTTTTTCAGAAATGTTTTTATTTTGTAATTTTTAGTTGTAACTGTTGATTGATTGTATGGATAAAATTCTAAACGCGCTGTTCAAATAAAATGTGATGAGTAGTGGGCTTATAGACAGACACTCTCAAGTCCTACCCGATAAAAAATGAATCATTAAAATCAATCGAAACATCCCCTAATTTTCCACCCTTAGAGATGGAATATTGTATTCCTTAAATGGGATCAATCCCGAAACGTTCTTTATCAAATAAAAAAAGAATCATCAAAATCGGTTCACTAATGGCGAAATAGCCCCTAATTTTCCACCCTTAAAGGTGGAATATTGTATTCCTTAAATGGGATCAATCCCGAAATGTACTTTATCAAACAAAAAAAGAATCATCAAAATCGGTTCACTAATGGCGAAATATCCCCTAATTTTCCACCCTTAAAGGTGGAATATTGTATTCCTTAAATGGGATCAATCCCGAAACGTACTTTATTAAACAAAAAAAGAATCATCAAAATCGGTTCACTAATGGCGAAATATCCCCTAATTTTCCACCCTTAAAAGTGGAATATTTTATTCCTTAAATTGGACCAATCCCAAGACGTACTTTATCAAACAAAAAAAGAATCATCAAAATCGGTTCACTAATGGCGAAATATCCCCTAATTTTCCACCCTTAAAAGTGGAATATTTTATTCCTTAAATTGGACCAATCCCAAGACGTACTTTATCAAACAAAAAAAGAATCATCAAAATCGGTTCACTAATGGCGAAATATCCCCTAATTTTCCACCCTTAAAGGTGGAATATTTTATTCCTTAAATTGGACCAATCCCGAGATGTACTTTATCAAACAAAAAAAGAATCATCAAAATTGGTTCACTAATAGCGAAATATCCCCTAATTTTCCACCCTTAAGGTGGAATATTTTATTCCTTAAATGGGACCAATCCCGAGACGTACTTTATTCAACAAAAGAAAAATCATCGAAATAGGTTCACACACGGCGAAACATCCCCTAATTTTCCACCCTTAGAGATGGAATATTTTCTTCAAATTTAAAATTGACCAATCACGAGGCATACTTTATCCAACAAAAGAAAAATCGTCGAAAAATCATCGAAATCAGTTCACAAACGGCGAAACATCCCCTAATTTTCCACCCTTAGAGATGGAATATTATCTTCAAATTGAAAGGGGACCAATGCGGACATATACTCTATCCAACAAAAAAAGAATCATCAAAATCGGTCCACAAACGGCGGAGATATGAGGGAACATCGCCACAAAAAAAAAAAAAAAAAAAAAAAAAAAAAATACACGACGAATAGATAACCTCCTCCTTTTGAAGTCGGTTAAAAAGTAGGATTTTTTTAAAAGTAATATGATATTTCAGGACAAAAATCAAACATATTTGCGTTTGCTGAAAAATGTAAAGACCCGCGTATTTTAATCGTGTCGTATCCAACATTTGCTGTATTAGCGAAATTATCTGGTAACATTTATTCTATTACTTATATTTTTATTTAAACAGTGGTAGGCAGACTGATGATGGTTATTAGTCCAGTCTGCCGTCCTGGGGTAGCACCACCACTTTCGAATGTAACACCCGTGAAGTGACCTTGTCGCGTTTCGGGTGTCACGTTTGAAAGTAGCCAGGTATAACGAGAGGAGTGTGCACTATCAATCTAAGATGGTACATGCTCGTCTCCTCAAGCTGGCATAGTGGAGGCGACTGCTACCCGCACAGTTGTTGCCATTCATGGATCGCACTCTGGCTTTACATCAGGCGGAGTGTTGTGACATGCCGTGCTACAATAAAAAAAAAAATTATGAAAATATTAATTTTGAGAGCGGCCGTGAACTGACGATCGATGGGATCCGTGTTCGAACCTCGCTAATTGTGACCGGTACCAATGTAACTTTGTTATATGTACTTTGGTCGCTCAGTGCCTATAGGCACCGTGTTCACAAAATTCTGTCCGGTACCAAAGTAACAACGTTATAATATGTAAAGATAATTTGGATTGGCCAGGCCTGGATTAAATGTAAATAGTACATAATGATGACTGTTTTTCGTCATCAGATCCTGAAGTGGTACGTTACAAAGGTTTATGTATGATGGATGGTGACTTGGTGATGTCGTTTAGTGGTTTCCCAAACTACATTACTGTTGTATGGAACTGGAGAATTGGTCAGAGATTGATTGCTGTTGAAACTGGAGTTAAGACACGACGTCAATTGTTTCTGTAAGCTGGTGTAGAAAGTATTTTTATTTACTACGTATTTTTTGACTCATGAAAAAAATATATGGCTTCTTTTCATACACTTGACGTTAGTGACATTGGTTTAACGATTACTTTAATTTTGACCAGCCAAAAGGAGAATGCCCAGTCGCCTAAGAAAAATGGGCCCACAATTTTTTTCTCGAGTTTGCTGATGATTTTTAGTTTAGTTTTAATTTTTTTCACCCGGGTTATTGAGTTATTAGATGTTTTCTGATGCAATATTTGAGGTTATTATTATTTTTAATGCTTTAATAATTGAAGATATCTGTTTTTTATGTAATTAAACATTGTCTATTGATTGGTAAATTAGGTGTCGATATAATTAACACGAATTAATAACAAAATAAGTTATTATTTTAGAATATTGTTTTGTTATCAAACTATTAGGTATCAAGTGCAGTGCCGGATTAAGCTAGCGCGGGGCCTGTAGCAAATTCTGTCAAGGGGCCCCTGGGTTTGCTTTAGGTTCTCAAGTTTAGGTTATTAAATAAGTGGAAGAGAAGCATAGCCGAAGGAGCTTCGCGTTTAAGGCATGCAAGATATTTTACGGTCCTATCTAAATTAATATTTTTTTATTACGGTCAGACAGGCGTTGGAGCGCGGGACGCCAAATTCGCGGGGCCTGTAGCATTTGCTACTCTTGCTATGTGGCTAATCCGGCACTGATCAAGTGGGCCTTCTCCTTCGCTGGTTACGGTTAACGTTAAAGTAATCGTCAAAAGTGACGGGTTTTTTTTTGAAGCAACCCAATTTTAATTATTTTAACGTAGAGGTATTGGCTAAATTAAGTAGTGCAACTGGACCTTAATAAGTAAAATAATTCAATATTCAGAGCTAGTAAAAATCAAACAATGGTTTGTGAGTGCTGGAATGCCGGCGCTTGCGTTTGGGACGTGTGCCCATGTTATAGAAAATGTCTTCTGATGAAACGAGTACTGAATCCATCGAGATCTGATTTAATTGATATTGTATGGACAATCGACGGACAATTGTATGCAATCGACGGTGAAGCTAATCTTTTTAGTGTATGTTTTTTTAATTTTTTTACTACACCTAATAGTAAAGCTAGAGTGCGATCTATGAGCGAAAACAACTGCTGCTACAAAGAAATGTCCGCAGTGTTTTTTTTTTATTTTTGTAGCTCGGCATGTGACAACGCTCCGCCTGATGTAAAGCTAGAGTGCGGTCCATGAATGGAAACAACTGCTACTACAGAGAAACCTGTGCGGGCAGCAGTCGCCTCCACTATGCCGGCTTGAGGAGACGAGCATGTACCATCTAGATTGACAGTGCACACTCCTCTCGTTATACCTGGCTACTTTCAAATTATTCTCGAAACGCGACAAGGTCACTTCACGGGGGTCTTACCGCTAGACCACGGTCGCTCTAAAAGTGTCTCCACTATGCCGGTTTGAAGAGACGAATGTGCACAGTCCTCTCGTTATACCTGGCTACTTTCAAACTGATCTTGAAACGCGACTAGGTCGCTTATACTTGAATCTGGTGGTACTACCCACCCCAAAACGGCCTACTGCTTTCGAAAACAAAATAAACGTGATGGTTACCGTAGCTGTCACCAAAGCCATGTCATGATTTGTCTTTCTCTGGCGTTTTTTCTTTCCATTAGCCTCTCTTTCTTTGCTTCTCTCATCACCGCTTTTATCTGTATCTTCTCTCTCTCTCTCTCTCTTTTAATTATTATATTATAATTATTTTACAGTTGGCATCAGACGGCATAGGCCTGGTATGTGAACAAGATTGGAAATCAGAAATAACAGGTGATCAATTTCCACGCGTCTGTTCATTTGGCATTGGAGTTATCATTTACGGACCCGATGGAGTTTTTAGGGTAAGCAGACAGGCTGCAACTTGTTTACTTCCAAATAAAAATGAAAAAATAGTTTTTTCTTAAACTAATTTCTTAGCGATCGGATGGCCTCTAGGCAGTTGGAAGCCTGTTAATGGAAAGATATGACAGCGGAATTTAACACGGTCACCTAAGGCGCCAGTGACTGTGTCATCGACAGTGTGTCGGTTCGATTCCCATTTTTATTCCCCACAGGCTGTTGATTATTCAGTTTTTTATTGAAGTCCGGTATCAATACTTCGCCTGATTTTATGATGTTAAGTTGTTTCCATGAACGGAAACAATTGCTACTATAGAAAAATCTCTGCAGGCAGCATTCGCCTCCGTTATGCTGGCTAAAATAGACAACTGTTCCCTATTCATGGCTTCTTCCAAACTGATTCCGAAATTTTTATTATTATTTTTAAAATTATTACAATTTTAATTGATCTCAATTGATTTAAGACATACTTTAATAAAATAAAGTCATGTTTTGACCTCCAGGCTTTAAAGAGAATAGAGAAATCGTGGAAGGTATATTGGTCGTGGTCTTCGAAAGATGGAGTATGTTCAATGATATCGAATACGAGTGCCGATGTTGTTGCAATCTGTTCACAACATGGTTACATTTATAAAGTAACTGCGGAAGGGGATGATGTTAAAGTAATATTGTTTGCTTATAAACAACGGTATGAATTTGTCATTTTTAACAGTTTTTTATTGTAGCTCGGCATGTGACAACATTCCATCTGATGTAAAGCGGTACATGAATGGAAACAACTGCTACTACAGAGAAATCTCTACAGGTAGCAGTCGCTTCCACTGTGACGGCTTGAAGAGACGATCATGTACTATCTAGATTGACAGTGGCACACTCCTCTCGTTATACCTGGCTACTTTCAAACTATTCCCGAAACGCATCAAGGTCACTTCACGGGTGTTACATTCGAAAGTGGTGGTACTACCCCAGGACGGCAGCCATCATTATAAGGATAATGTCCATTTTTGGGCCCACTTGATATTTAATAGTTAACAAAATAATATTCTAAAATAATACCTTATTTTTTATTCATTTATTTCAATAATATTGATATAATGGGCATTCTATTTCACATACTAACTGAAGTACTTAAAAAACTTTTTAGCTCGACATTTGATCACACTCCATCTTATGTTAACTATGTTAAGCAGTTTTTTTCAGTCATGAACCGCACTCTAGCTTAACATATAAAGTGTAGTTAGATTATAAAAAAAACCGGAATGATGAGTGATGAAATGAAAACAAATTTTATGAAAATAAATTTCACAAATTAATTAGTATGGTTTTGTGTAATTATTTCATGACATACACTTGCACGTCACATGCACGGGTAACCTCTGTACTTTATGTGCGTGCCAAAATATATATTTTTTTCATTTTAGAAATATAATAAAAGCTCAAATAATTGCGCCCGATAATAGTCATATTGTGACGTTGAATAATGAAGGTGTTATGTGTTTGTATAATGTATCCACTGGCTTATTGGTAAGTGTTTACATACTGACATAGTATATGTAGGTATATTATATTTTTCCTAATCGTTCTGGGCATTACGTGGTTTAAGAAGTGTATTACGATACAAAATTGTTTTGTTACCTCTAAAAATTAGTTCAGAAACTGTAGGGAACTATAAGTTCTAGGTATTTATAATGAACCTTCTACACGTTAGCTCAAGATATTGTACAACATGTGGACACAATAACAACTTTCTTTGATTCCACCCAACAAGCGTAGAAGAACCGAGATGGGCCATAAATAGGCCAACTTGCCAAGGTGACCAAACCTTCCCGTCTACATGATAACCATTAATATTCGCCAACACTATTGGCACACATGTTGGCTAACGTGTAAAGGAGTTATTACACACACGCACATATTCAACGAGACCTTTTTCCATGTAAACAGGTGAAGATTCAGCAAATAAGCGGCAACGATGTAAACCTCCAATGCAGTCCTGTCGACCCCCTGATAGTCGTGATAGGCGAGATAGAACCCAATTACGGCATGATGTTTATGAAATGCCAGGAGAATGGGGAATTGCAGAAAACCGGGTCGATGTCCCTAACACATCAAATAATATCGCGTATTGTTTTCTCGGCAAATGGAAGATATATGATCGCTGCTGCCATGTCTGCTGGACATATATTTATTTTTAAGGTTATTTATTATTGCAAAGTTTCCTCAAGTTTCATCTTCCACGTTCTTAATGAAATAGTGAAATTAATAATAAAATTAGAGCGGCGGCCGTGGTCTAGCGGTAAGATGCGTGAACTCACGATCGATGAGACCCGTGTTCGAACCTCGCTAATTCTGACCGGTACCAATGTAACTTTGTTATATTCTTCAAAATAGTAGTTGAAAGAATTTCGCAATATGCTAGTAGTTAGTTGAAAATTTCACCTCACTAAACAATTTCGTTTTTTTTTCCTATAGATACATGAAAATTTATCATTTCTCCTAGTAAGGTATGCAGAATTAGGCCGTGGTCTTGCTGACTGTACTCTGGCTCGTGTCGGGAATGATATGAGAGCTTTCAGTCTAATGATATTCTCTGATAAATATTCCATTGGTGAGTTTAATCTTTGACACAGAGCCAAAAACACCGATTCTGGGCGCACACACTGTTAAGCTGAAGTGAGAAATGCTGGCGGCAGTCGCCTCCGCTATGCCGGCTTGATAAGAAAACCGTGTGAATTTGATGCTACTCAAAAGACTAGGCTAATAACACATCATGAATCTGCATGCAACTTTTGAACTATTTCAGGTGAAAGAATAGTGTGTATAAACGCTGACACCGGTAAAGATAACAAATTCGCTGGTAAAATGCAGGGCCCGTACAGTAGATTGGTACCGTTACTGAACCCCGGTACCATGATCGCAATACCGCATCAGTCTACTGAATATCATCTGCTAACGCTTACTGCTGATGTACGTGTAATCTATTTTTTATTAGTTTATTAGCAGTCGACCCGTAACGTAGCTCTCACTATGCCGGAGTATTTCTTTTTTATGTATAAAAAACCTTCATCATCGCCCTCGTCATCGCGATTTTAATATAGGTACTGAAATACTGCTGTTTTGATATCGATACCCAAAAAAAAACCGCTAGAAGTAACGTTATAAAAATATACCGTTAAATTTGAATAACGTAATCGGTATTAGCGCCAGAGAATAGAAGAGTGCACTGTTAACCTGTTCTGTGCACAAGCTGGCATGGCGGAGACAACTGCTATACTCAGACATTTTCTTACACCACCACACTCTAGCGCACATTTTAGACGGTTATACATGCAGTATTAAAAATGTGTTCGTTATCTCAATCCGGCATAGCGGGGGCTTTTCCGTGGTAACAGTTGTTTCGTCGTTGATGAACCGCACTCAGTAGCGGACTAAGGCTAGAGCCTAGGCAACATTGTAATTCCGGGCCAATTTTTCAGTCATGATACTTTGCATTTGGTAGTTTGGTTTTAAAGCATATAGTACGTAGTTTTATTTAATTATCGGAATCCAAGAAGAAAAAATGCATGTCCAAAAATTAAATAATCATAATTAAAATTACTAGGCCAGTGGCGTAGCTGAAACTTCGGAGGCCCCACCGCCAAAATCTCAAAAGCCAGCGATAACCCAAAAAATCCTAAGACCCAAGCGAGTTTGGTTTTTGAGGAATAGACAGGGAGACCAACCTTTAAACACGAACCGACAAATGCGAACGGCGGGCCTGCCCGTTTCGATGGCCCTGGTTCTATTGTTCCTGTCCAAACACTTGCACTGATTACTTGTTTTATTTATTATATAAAAGAGTAGCGTTTTGATCAGTACTTGTTCAGAGTTGCGAATAGAGAATGCAGAGACCGCGACACTGTGACGGCGCGGCGAGACTGTTACAATCACGACGATGACGAGTGCGCGACTGACAGTGCGCGAGTATTTATAAACACTATTTTTAGGCGGTCTTTTGAGGGTAGGTTAAAGGTAATGAAAAAGAGTAACATATATAAATACAAAAAATGAATGTATGTGCGTATGTGTGTAAACGGCGTTAACACCTACGTAACCTAAAACTTACTAAACTAGCTCATTTTCCTGGTACTCAAAATACATCGACTTGAGAAGCTCATAACTATACAAATAAAAAATATTAAAAAATCGCTATTTAGTACGCGAGGGATTCACGAAGTTCTGGGTTACATGGGGTTGGCTCGCTTGGGGTTTCAAATGTATACACGTAAATTGGAAAAAAAATTTTTTTTTAAGACACAGGCCCCTAAAGCTCGATGCCCCCCCACGCCGCGGGGTCTGCGGACCTTCAGCTACGCCACTAGGCACGTGCCTAGGTTGCCTAGGCCTTAGTCCGCCCAAGACCGCAGTCTAACTTCAGACGGACGAGTAGACATGTCGATCTACTATAAAAATATATAAAAATATGCTTGATAACAGAAAGGTGTAACAGTATCAGTAAAAATCAACGCAATAGTTGAATCTGGCCATGAATTGAGATATTTCAACGGCGACTATAGCGATGGTGCATTCGTGACGTACGGGTACGATGGTTTCTTGATTGTTAGGAAACCGGAAGGACCAGCACAATATGGTGAATATGACCGTTATTACTCTTTTTTTTTATTGTAGACAACACTCCGCCTGATGTTAAGCTAGAGTGCGGTCCATGAATGTAAACAACGTCGCCTCCACTATGCCGACTCATTTCCATGGACCACACAAGCTTGACCAGAAAAATTACTATGCCAAAATCGTTTTCATAACAAAAGAGCAAATGGTTCCTGTATCTCCTGTTGTTTAGGATTTCTCCATACTGTCCCAGTTTAAAAAATTACCCTGTAATGTACATAACAAGCAATGTAAATGCTACGATTGACGTGTCGCGGTGGTCTCGTATCGCGCTACGGTCATTCACCTCACAGCTGAGGTGGCAGGCTAGCGCGCTTACGTTATCAGTGGATCTTAACTTTACCTAATCATAAAAATATTTCAGATTTGAAGCTAATAACAACACATCGATACAATCAAGGTATTAGAGAAGCAATAATCGATACAGATACGACGTTCGCATTGAATTTATCAATGAATGGAAATCTCAGTGTACATTATTTAGATTCGACGCACTCTGATATACAAAATGATATAAAACATGTCGAAATAAATGAAACTATGTTTAATGATATAAAAGTATATGATATTATGCACGCTGATGATAGTAAGTTATATTTATTAGGCATAGATTTTTAGTTTTAATATTCGGCCTGTGACTACACTCCGCCTGATGTTAAATATAGCTTCATGTCCATTAACGAAGACATAGTCGCAGAGGAGTGGCGGCAGTCGCCTTCGCTATGCAGGCTTGAGGATACAAATGTAGCCAGACAGGGCACGCTTCTCTCGTTACTTCCAAGCTAATTATGAAATGTGACACCACGGATGTTTCAGTTGGAAGTGGTAGTACTAGCCCAGATGGCCTGGATAATTACCATCATCAGTCTGCTTAGCGCTCCTAAAAATTAGAAATACTATAGATCGATAAACTTTTTATATTAAAAGCAGGAATAGTGAATAGTATTTGTTTATTTCAGAAACGTATTTAGATTTACAAGAAGAGAAGAAAAGAAGAGAGGAAGCTATGGACTACAAGACACAACGCGACGAGGTACATCGTCATTAATTTTATAGTAGTTCGGCAAGTTACTAAACCACCTAATATGCTACTATATATAGAAATATCTACTGGCAGCAGTCACCTTCGATATGCCGGTTTATAAAGACGAAGGTCCTTCATTGCACGGTCCAGATTGATCCACTCCTCCACTTCCAAGCATAAGATTAGGTTTGGACTTTGGACTTGAAAGTGGACGGACGACCTAGGACGGCAGACTGGGCTGACAACCATCTAAACCTACCTTGTAATTTCAGATAACGAAGGGATTTCAAGCGATTCAAGCGACAATAGACGAGCTCATTCGGGAGAATAACAATGTACCCCCATCACATCAGCTGCCATTGGAGGAATTCGATCTCAATGTTAAAGCTAAGCAGGAACGGCAGAAACAGGTAGGTCTACATAAAGTTTATTTTTCGTTTGCGCACGTACATAGGTTTAGGGTGGTGTAATTAATAGTATGGGAATTTGAAGTGTTAGAGGTACCAATTTTAATCATAAATAAAACTTGATGTTTCTGTGTTTTTAATAATCTGTAATCTGACTTAATAATTTTTTTTTTTTAAATTTTTATTTTAGCACGTCATATAACCGCACTCCGCCTGGTGTTAAGCCAGAGTGCGATCCATGAACGGAGGCGACTGCTGTCAGAGAAGGGGATCTGCAAACAGCAGTCGTGCCCGCTATGCCGGCTTAATGAGATGCCTCTTCACACTGCGCTTGAATTCTTCATTCACTTGACATTTTATTTTTAAAAGAGGTTGCGACAAAACGTTATTTTGCTGAATTCCATAAGCTAAAAATCTTTTTAAAGCTACCTTTCCGCTAATTTGATGTTTGTGAGGGTAGGTACACGATCAGACTACCCTATTTCTTCTGTAGTTTTATCTAATTGCTCTACCTACCCTCATTTCGGGTTTAATATATAAATATCTAAACAGATCGAAAAGGAAGATGAAGAGAATCATATTAATACTGAAGCTACGATCAAAGCGATGCAGAAAGTGACTGCGTGGATTAAAGAACACTGTTGGGATGTTGTATTGACGCCTAGAGTTAAACTATTCGCCATTTTCTCGCATTATCAGGTTAATCTTTTTCTTTATTATTTTTTTTATAGTAGTTCCACATGTAACTATACTCCGACAGATGTTAAGGCAATAAAAATGCGATTATTTTCTTATCATATGAATTAAAATAATAAAGAGAATATAACCAGGCTCCAAGTGTTACACTTAAAAGTGGTGGTGCTATCTCAAAACGGCAGACTAGGCTAAACCATCAGTCCTTTAAAATATGCAAATTAATAATTAATAAATTACTTACTTACTTAGCTCACGCCTTTTTTCCACTGGGGTAGGCAGAAACTATGGAGCGCTAACGACTCCTGTCTCTACATACCACTTTCGCTTCGACCACATCCATTACTCCCCACATACATGCACGTCGGTTGAGGGTGCTCCTCATCTGACCCTTTCTCAGCAGTTGACCGATCTCACTGAGAAAGGTCTCCCTAGGGCGCCCCCTTCCGACACTGCCATTCACTTTCGCACAATAAATCTTTTTAGTTAATCTCCTTTCATCCATCCTTTCCAAGAAGAATTAATAAATTGTTTTATTAAATAAAGGTGGAAAACTATCCAGTGTTGCCAACGCAACGCGACAACTGGCCCGAATTACAACAAATAGAGGCATTGAGAACACTTGAAATGGAAAAGGATGATGATTTGTTTAAACCTTGGGTTAATTATGAACAGATCATGGAGTAAGTACTAATTTTATTTTACATATTTCTTCAGAAAGTTGCTTTATGTGTTGTTATTATTATTATTTGGCCATTTTGGTCGCTCATTGCATAATTCAATGTTGTAGGCTTTTATTTTTTTTAAATGCGAATTAGCAATAAAAACAAAATTGCTACAGAAATTAGGTTCTAAAATTATCGAAAACTTCACAGAGACCAAAGAAAAGACTCGAAATCAGTGGCGACAGCTGCTAAAAGTGGGATTAGCATATCTGGCGCTCGGGATATTGGTATGATATCAGACACGTCATCCAACGAGTTATCTGACATACCGATACTGTACGGATCACTGGCACCCTCATATATTGATGTGCCCAAGTTCATAATACCACAAACAATGGCGTTTAGTTATTTGCAAATGAATTGGATGCAGCACATTTTAAAAGTAAGACCTTTGTTAAAGTAACGTTTAAAGTCACCTTCGTTCATGAATCGCACTCTAGCTTAACAAAAAGTGGTGTGCGGTTATATGACGTGCTAAAATAAAAAAGTAAAGAGTGACATGCAGACTTTGACATAGCGGAGGTTACCGCTGCCTGCACAAATTTCTTTGCGGTAGCAGTTGTTTCCGTTCATGGACTGCACTCTAGCTTAACATCAAGCGGTTATATGACGTGCTAAAATAAAAAAGTAAAGAGTGACATATAGACTTTGACATAGCGGAGGTTACTGCTGCCTGCACAAATTTCTCTGCGGTAGCAGTTGTTTCCGTTCATGGTCTGCACTCTAACTTAACATCAGGTGGACTGTTGTCATATGCCCAGCTACTAAAAAGAAAACTAAAGATAGATCCGAAGATGATGGACCATCCGAAGTCCTTTCCAAAGATCTAGTCGCCTTTCTGGATCAGCTTCCAAGTATGCTGGTTATAATGAGAATGAGTACCCTATTAATAGATGGTGCACATTCGTCTCCTCAAGCAGACATAGTGAAGGTGACTGGTGTCTGTACAAACATTTTTTCTCATATCACTACGATAGCTTACAATAATTTACTTAGTTCTACAATATCTTGGTGACTATTTTTCGGTGGTTTGAGATTTTTAATCTAGTTACTTATACATTACTTGCGTTTTTCTTCTTTATTGGTCATTAATTAGGTTTTTTTTTACAATTTCAGCTGAACACCCAAAACCTACGGCTCTGGTTCAATAAGCAATTTGACGAATTAATGAATCAAAAGAAACGTGAAATGTCACTTGTTGTCGAAAGAAATAATAGATTAAGATTTATTGTATCAGGTATGTACACGTCTACATTAGCTGATTTATATAAATCACAACAAGCCTCGGCAATTCAGGAGAAATAATCACGTATAATGTTTCTAGAATTGGTTAAATTTTCATAATTTTCGTCGTTTCAGAACTGAACAAGTTATCAGACCTACGTGGCAGTTTTCATCATCTGAATATAATGATAAATGATCCGGAATGGAAACAAGACGAACAACCGCATAGACTTATTAAAGTTGAACCGGAGGAGGTAAAACTATTGATTGTATTCTTTAAAAAAAAAGGTATACTACCCATAATTTTTGATTCATCCTTTAAATAAATTGATCAACGAAAACGACCCAAAGGTAGGCAGATTAAAAAAAGATACAAATCTAGTAAATTAATCTTTATCTACAGTGTACAATCCCTCCGTATATAAGTCCTAGTCAAATAGTAATAGTACCTCCTGAGGTAGTACCTAAAGAATTGATTGAATTTCGTGAACGCGCCTTAATGGAGATGATGGATGGTGTATTGGAGAAACTATGGCACGAGGAGATTAAGAAACCAATACCAAAACCACTTTGTATGGTGAGTTATTTGCTATACATTTTAACTATCGATTTTGCTGTAATGGTCAGTACTAGGGATGTTGCGAATATTCGCATCCGCATCCGCATATGCGGAGCATCCGCATCGATTTAGACATCCGCATCCGCATCCGCATCCGCATAAATCGATGCGGAGTTAATGCGGATGCGAATGTGTAACAGGTCGCGACAAGAAAGGAGCGGGATCGGCTTGTGGTGCGAGTCGACTAGTAAGAGAGTAATTAGCTCACTCAAGCAGCACACATACAATCGCGTCAGCGTTGCCAGACGTCCCGATTTTTAAATCAAAATTCAATGTCCCGTGCGGGACAGGTTCAGTCCCGCTTCTCGGACTTGTGTGTGTATTGTGACGTCGGATAAGTATAAAGCTTACTGTAAACTGTGTATAAAGAGTACAAATTGTAACTCACTCTTCAGACTATTATTTGAAACACCACATTTTTCTAACGGACCCATACATTTTGATATAACTATCGTTTACGATCTGTCAAATTTGTATTACTCATATAGAATTAGCAGAAATTCTTTAAAAGTACAGAAAATTACTATTGGTCGATTTTTTTTTTGTATAGATTAAAGTGTCAGGAATTGATGTATGTGAAGTTGGCCCCCCATTATGAAAATTTTGAAAATTTAAGCGGAGTTCTGGTAGCCCCTTTAATAGTTCTAGAGTTCTCTATTAATAAAAAAAATTGTTCCGGTGATTAAAGTGCTGAAAACACGAAATGAAATTTACACAATGTCGAAATTTCAAACACCTGTAACTCTTTCATTTTAGCTCCGATCGATTCTGTTTCTTCAACAAATAGATAGAACTCCGAGGGGGGCCAATAGAACTCCAAAGAAAATTAACGATTTCTGAGAAATAATTTTTTTTTCATACAAAATATGCTAATTTTAAAAATCGAAATTTCCGAGCCCCGTAGCTCTTTCATTTCAGTTCCGATCGGTTTTATTTCTTCGACAAATAGATAGAACTCCGAGGGGGGCCAATAGAATTCCAAAGAAAATTAACGATTTCTGAGAAATACAATTTTTTTTCATACAAAATATGCTAATTTTAAAAATCGAAATTTCCGAGCCCCGTAGCTCTTTCATTTCAGTTCCGATCGGTTTTATTTCTTCGACAAATAGATAGAACTCCGAGGGGGGCCAATAGAACTACAAAGAAAATTAACGATTTTTGAGAAAACATTTTTTTTTTCATACAAAATATGCTAATTTTAAAAATCGGTAATTCCGAGCCCCGTAGCTCTTTCATTTCAGTTCCGATCGGTTTCATTTCTTCGACAAATAGATAGAACTCCGAGGGGGGCCAATAGAACTCCAAAGAAAATTAACGATTTCTGAGAAATAAATTTTTTTTTCATACAAAATATGCTAATTTTAAAAATCGAAATTTCCGAGCCCCGTAGCTCTTTTATTTCAGTTCCGATCGGTTTCATTTCTTCGACAAATCGATAGAACTCCGAGGGGGGCCAATAGAACTCCAAAGAAAATTAACGATTTCTGAGAAATAAAATTTTTTTTCATACAAAATATGCTAATTTTAAAAATCGGAATTTCCGAGCCCCATAGCTCTTTCATTTCAGTTCCGATCGGTTTCATTTCTTCGATAAATCGATAGAACTCCGAGGGGGGCCAATAGAACTCCAAAGAAAAATAAAGGTTTTTAAAAAATAATTTTTTTCATACAAAATATGCTAATTTAAAAATTCGAAATTTCCGAGCCCCGTAGCTCTTTCATTTCAGTCGAAGAAATGAAACCGATCGGAACTGAAATGAAAGAGCTACGGGGCTCGGAATTTCCGATTTTTAAAATTAGCATATTTTGTATGAAAAAAATATTATTTCTCAGAAATCGTTAATTTTCTTTGGAGTTCTATTGGCCCCTCTCGGAGTTCTATCGATTTGTCGAAGAAATGAAACCGATCGGAACTGAAATGAAAGAGCTACGGGGCTCGGAATTACCGATTTTTAAAATTAGCATATTTTGTATGAAAAAAAAAATGTTTTCTCAAAAATCGTTAATTTTCTTTAGAGTTCTATTGGCCCCCTTCGGAGTTCTATCGATTTGTCGAAGAAATGAAACCGATCGGAACTGAAATGAAAGAGCTACGGGGCTCGGAAATTCCGCTTTTTAAAATTAGCATATTTTGTATGAAAAAAAAAATTATTTCTCAGAAATCGTTAATTTTCTTTGGAGTTCTATTGGCCCCCCTCGGAGTTCTATCGATTTGTCGAAGAAATGAAACCGATCGGAATTGAAATGAAAGAGCTACGGGGCTCGGAAATTTCGTTTTTTTAAATTAGCATATTTTGTATGAAAAAATTTTTATTTTCAGAAATCGTTAATTTTCTCTGGAGTTCTATTGGCCCCCCTCGGAATTCTATCTATTTGTTGAAGAAACAGAATCGATCGGAGCTAAAATTAAAGAGTTACATGTTAAGTTAATGAGGTGTTTGAAATTTCGACATTGTGTAAACTTCATTTCGTGTTTTCAGCACTTTAATCAGCGGAACTATTTTTTTTATTAATAGAGAACTCTAGAACTATTGAAGGGGCTACCAGAACTCCGCTTAAATTATCAAAATTTTTATAATGGGGGGCCAACTTCACATACATCAGGAATTGATACCAATAAAATTTATAAGTGAATATTGGGCGCTAAAGTGCCAAAAAAAGGTAAAAATGGTAAAAACCGGTTTTTCGCTTCTAGAGGAAAAACTACAGCTCGGACAAAAAAAGTTAAATGCAACAAATGCGTGCAAAAAAAAACAAAGAGAATGAGCCCCGGTAGAGCAAAATCGGTCCAGAAATTAAATAATAAAAAAAAATTCAATAACTCGCGTTCTGAAAGTGATGGAGAGTTGAAATTTGAATATGCTGTCAGTTTTGTGGTCCTCTAACTACAGTTAAATTGTCAGATGAAAATGTTGTAAACTTTTTGCAAACCGTCGACTTTTGCAAAAAGTAACCTTTTTTTAAATCGACTGGGAGGGTATTTTAATTTTCGAAAAACGTTATAATTTCGGTTCCTATGCATTAAGGAGGAGTTGAACTACAAATTTCCAAATAACTTGACAAAGAATAAAGTTGTTTAAATAATCTATGAAGTTCAGGTACTTTTTGCGCGCGAGGTGGCGCCGCGGCGCCTTTGGACCGATTTTGCTCTACTATTATATATGTTTTTTACTATATCCCGCTTTCGAAGAAAGAATACCGCTTTTTTTCACTCAAAAAGATTCGAAATCCCGACTTGGCAAAAAAAAAATCTAGCAACGCTGAATCGCGTACATGTAACTGTGTTGTTTACGTATGTAAGTACTATTAAGTACTACTAAATCCCGAGACATACTTTATCAAACAAAAAAGAATCATCAAAATCGGTTCACAAACGGCGGAGATATGAGGAAACATCGCCACAAAAAAAAATACACGACGAATTGATAACCTCCTCCTTTTGAAGTCGGTTAATAATAATAATAATTCACTCACTACTTTTAAATAAAGAAAGGATAGTTCTTACTGTCTTTTAATTTTTTTACCCACACAGTTTTTTGTAAAGATCCGCATCCGCATCCGCATCCGCGGATGTGAGCCTCTTAAAATCCGCATCCGCATCCGCATCCGCGGATGTGAAGAAATCTGCATCCGCAACATCCCTAGTCAGTACGTACCTACGTGTTTTTTTTTTTCATTTTTCATCATAATTTCTTAATAACAATTACTTTGTCAGTTCTTACAAATATTATAAGTTATTATAATTAATATTATAATTAATTATAAAATATAAAGACGTGAAATTATTATTTGTTCTTTATTTATTCCAATTATTTATTCGTTCATTCTTTAGAAGTAAAACTATTTCTAAAACAACTACTTTTTTTTTAAATTGTAGCTCGGCATGTGACAACACTCCGCCTGATGTAAAGCTAGAGTGCGGTCCATGAATGGAAACAACTGCTACTACAGCTGCGGGCAGCAGTCGCCTCCACTATGCCGGCTCGAGGAGACGAGCATGTACCATCTATTGACTGTGCACACTCCTCTCGCTATACCTGGCTACTTTCAAACTATTCCCGAAACGCGACAAGGTCACTTCACGGCTGTTACATTCGAAAGTGGTGGTACTGCCCCAGGACGGCAGACTGGACTAATAACATCATCAGTCTGCCTACCACTCTTTAAAAACTTTCTTTCATTCTTTACTTACTTTAATCATTCTTTACTTACCCTTAAACCTTTAACCAACAGCTTGAAAAAGAACCTGAAAACTTTACTGAAAACGATCTACGTTTAGTATTCGATTATGAAGCCAAAGTAGAGTTTCGTAATCAAGAGCGAGAAAAATATAGAAAAATGTTACACGCCGAGTATGCTAAACTATCTGCTACATTAAATGAGGGTATTGTTAAATTTAATATGAAGGTAAGTATCGCTATCTCGGCTCATTTTTTTCACATCACGAACAAGGACTATACTTTAATCCCATATTGTTCCTCGCATAGTACATAAAATAAAATAAAATAGATACCCTTTCTTTTGACCGGGAACTGAACCTGAGTCCTCTGCGTAACGGCGGCCGATACAGTCACTGAGACGAATATATTCAGAAAGAAAGGAATAGGCAGAATTTTCGTACAAATACATTTCAGGTGAAAGACATGTGGTTAACAAAACTGAAAATCGATTCAGTAATTGCGCAAGAAAACTTGAAGGTTATGCGTCTTAGAAGAACTAATTTGGATAGATTGGAAGAGGCTGAAAAACTTGAACAAATGAGGTAAGTGCAAAAGAAAAATCTATAAGGTACATTTACGTCATCCGGCTCGAAGGACCATTTTTTGAACGAGTTGTACAAACATCCGCGAGCACGATACGAGAGCGTCGAGACCGTATTTCTCCATTGCTTGTTTTTGATGTTTTATGCTTTTTAACAAATAATGTACAAAAATATTATATTGTTGATATTGGACCAATAAATATGAAACGTATTTACATATATATAAATATATATGTACGGGATATCTCGAGAGTTTGAGAAAACAAAATTGTTTACAGAGATGAAATAGCAAAGCACGAAGCACAAGTGGAAATATTAAATGCAGAATTAAAACTAATACAAGTGGAGAAAGAGAATTGTCAGAGCCAATACGATGCGTTACTATACAAAGATAAATTAATGGATAAAAACTTTAAGAATCCATTCGCTGATTTATCACCTATTATTGTTGATCAGTGTTATAAGTTTTTCAAGTAAGTTCTTACTATGGACTGTGAATTAATAGATGTCGTCTGAGGGTACGGGGTTACATTTACGCAAGTTCTCTCCGCCAATCAGGCTATGTTATTTTGACCGCCGCATTTAAATAAAGCGATACTATTGGTGGACAGATCTCGCGTTACGCTGTGATAGATCGGTCCATGATAAGAGTCAACTGCTACCACAGAATAATGTATGTATTCGTAGATAGAGCGGCCGTGGTCTAGCGGTAAGACGCGTGAACTCACGATCGATGAGACCCTTGTTCGAATCTCGCTAATTTTGACCAGTACCATTGTAACTTTGTTATATGTACTTTGGTCGCTCAGTGCCCATAGGCACTATTAAAGAGTGGTAGGCAGACTGATGATGTTATTAGTCCAGTCTGCCGTCCTGGGGTAGTACCACCACTTTCGAATGTAACACCCGTGAAGTGACTTTGTCGCGTTTCGGGAATAGTTTGAAAGTAGCCAGGTATAACGAGAAGAGTGTGCACTGTCAATCTAGATGGTACATGCTCGTCTCCTCAAGCCGGCATAGTGGAGGCGAGGCACAGGTTTCTCTGTAGTAGCAGTTGTTTCCATTCATGGACCGCACTCTAGGTTTACATCAGGCGGAGTGTTGTCACATGCCGAGCTACAATTAAAAAAAATATATAGCGGTCGCCTTCATTATGCTTTGAATGCACAGTTCTTCCATCACGTTATCCATCACTTCATGGTGGAAAGTGGTGGTGCCACTTTAAGACTGCAGAATGGGCTAATGTTCCAATGAAGAAATGAGTCGGTATAGTGGGAGCTACTTTCATTGCGTACAATATTGCGAGGTGCTAGTATATTTTCGTGAATATTGCAGACGTCGTCCGAAGTGGCATCAGCGTGCGACAATGAGTCCATGCGTTCTCAATGAGTTAGCATCGGCCATTGCAACTGCTGTTAAACCACCACTACTGCACATTGACTGCAATGACTATTTTAAAAGGTAAATGGTAGGGTCGTTTGCACCAGAAGGCCGGTAAAAGTAACTTTAACTATTACTATTTACGTTTATTTTAATCGTTACGTTTACATTGTGGTGTATATTTACTCCACACGAGTTGCACCATCGTCGCGCCTGTCATTTTTATCAGTTACTTCAACCTTGACCGTAACCAGCGAATCTTGGCTTGGTTAAAGTAATCGTCAAATCAATGTTGCTAACGTCAATGTATGAAAAGAAGCCAAATATGTTTTTCTATTATTTTTCGAGATCAGCCATATTGCAACGCGTGTGGAGTAAATGTAAACGTTTAACGGTCGTCGTCGCCGTAAAAGTAATAGTTAAAGTTACTTTAACCGGCCTTCTGGTGCAAAGCACCCTTAATAATGCATGATTATATTATTTTAAAGTAGATAATAGTGCATTGGGTTTTCTTATTTATAAAAAATACTAATATTTACTTGTTTTTTATATTTAAATTATGTTTTGTGTTTATTACATCTGATAGGAGTCATTGGCGCGCTTTTGCCCGGGAAGGTTGAGGTGTTTTTTTATCCCTTTCTTTAATTAGTTTAGTGGTTATTATTGTGTAAAATTAGTGTTATTTTGCGTACTTTTATGCTGCGCTTGTGAGTAATTATGGAAACATTAAAATTCACTCTAAATGAGGCAACGGAAGCGGTTTTTTTTTGTGGTTATCTCACGCCGTGAAAACGCTCATATTGTGACGTGACCGGGTGAATTGCCGCCAAATACTCCAAGAAAGCGTCAAATTGTAAAACACCATTGCAATTTGATGCACAAACATTAAGAATTTACTACTCGACATTGGCAGAATTGTCGTTGTTATGACATCTGAGGCCATTTAACAAAAGAAGAAGAAGAACAAATAATTGTACCATATTATTATGTAGTTGGTATAGTACAAAGATTGAACAAAGATCTCAAAATTAAAAAAAAATACCAGTACCACATGAGATATGAAATGATTTTTTGATACTTGTTTTAATTGTTGATATATTATTATGGTTTGATGGGTCTTTTGTTGTTAAGACGGGACCTTTATTTTAAATTGATTATTGCACATCGTGTTGATGAACTATACGCATTTTTCTAGTGTGGAAACATTGGACTCGCCAACTAACATGCCTGCAGTAATGGACGAACAACTTTGGGCAACTACATGTAGACTGCGCAGAGCTAAAATAGAAAATGAAATTAGGGTAATAAATAAGGTTTATTTTGTAGATGTAGCAAGTTTAGGTAGAGTCTCCGACCTTATTATAATAAATTGTATTGTGGAAAAAATGTTGGCAACCCGAGGCTTGCGGTCTTGTGACAGATCAGCTCCCATCAGGTTTTTTTTATTGTAGCTCGGCATGTGACAACACTCCGCCTGATGTAAAGCTAGAGTGCGTTCCATGAATGGAAACAACTGCTACTACAGAGAGAAACTTGTGCGGGCAGCAGTCGCCTCCACTATGCCGGCTTGAGGAGATGAGCATGTACCATCTAGATTGGCAGTGCACATTCCTCTTGTTGTACTGGCTACTTTCAAAATATTTCCGAAACGCGACAAGGTCACTTCACGGGTGTTACATTCGAAAATGGTAGCACTACCCCAGGACAGCAGACCAGGCTAATAACCATCATCAGTCTGCCTTCTGCCTACCACTCTTTAATGAGCGACCAAAGTACATATAACAAAGTTACTTTGGTACCGGTCAGAATTAGCTTTTAACTGATGATGCAACTGACTAGTTCGAACACGGGTCTCATCCATCTTGAGTTCACGCGTCTTACCGCTAGACCACGGCCGCTCATTTAAGTTATTTAAGGGTCCTGGGTTAGCTCCCTGAGGTACCCCGTTGTGAACCAAAACCAACAAGGAGGCAGGAGACCACTATTTCGTAGATACCTCTACCTATGCCAATTTTCAGATGCGCGCTCTAGTACAGGAGTTAGCCCAATTGGATAGTAACACGAGTGTATGGAACAAGGCAATAGCTGCCAGAAAATTAGCAATACAAAAATTGCACAACGATATTACGATACATAGAGAAAAGGTTGAACATAATTCTAGAAATAAAACTATACAGGTAACCCGCTAACTGTAGAAAGTAAACGTTGGTATGGGACAAATGGGAAAACGGGTTAGGGGGCGATTCGCACGAATGTAATTTTAAATGTGTATTTTAAATATTAAATTCTAGTAAATGATTTAAATAATAAATTATCAATTTTCGATTTATGTCAACGACTGTACTTTTATTTTTTTCTTCATTAAATTACATTGTGTGCGAATCACCTACTACTTATTTTTGAAGGGGTCAATTCGCACGCGAAAATTTAACATTCGTGCGAATCGCCTACTAAAATTTAATTAATTTTAAAAGTAGGCGATTCGCCCATTTCGGGCGAGTTCAATTCGTGCGAAACACCCCCTAACCCGGGAAAACCTACAGCTAAAATACTGTTCCAGATAGTATTACCAGCTGGCCAAGTAGAGATAGAGGCAAGTGGACATGTTGAAGATTTTGAAGACGCCATATTGATACCACGAGCTGATATTGATGCTATTAATAATCTTATATTGGTAAATTTTCTTTAATTTTTTAAATTTACCAGAAGTTTTTTTTTTGTTTTATATGGCAATATAACAATTTGCCAGTGTCAAAGTAAATATTTTTGCATCAAGTTAATTATATTTTGTATCACGAGTCATTCATTCATCACAATAAACAGTCAGGTCAAGTCTCAGTCAAGTCAAAAATTGCTCCAGTAAAGTGGTAGAATCTTTACTGAATCTTTCTACGGAATTTTGGAGGGAAAATGGAAACACGAGTTCTCTTCTTTTGAATTGTTTGCCCACACTCACTCACGCACGTTCACGAACACTTAATGGTTAATAATCTACCATTATTACACATTAACACTTGAAGAAACACAAGTTTAGGAAAATAATTCAAGACAGATAACCTGATGTCTCAAGATGGTCTCCAAAACTCTTACCGGAAGTTATAGACTGATCCGACTAAAATATTATTTGTAAAAAAAAAAACACGATCTAAATATCAAAAACAAGCAATGGAAATGCAACGATATATGGCTAGTGTCGCGGGGTCCTTCAACTCTCAACTGATAGACGGCCGAGCGCGCTTGTCTTAATATGATTATAACATTGCGGCTCGATTTTACACTGAAATTAGTATAATATGATACGTAGTTAAAGTAATTACTAAAATTGAAATGAAAAAAAAAAAATACTAAACAAGTTGTTTGGCGTGGATATTAAAGTGGATAAGGTTATTGGAGTATGTCGACATGTGTCTGTCTTGCTGAGTGCACAATCGTCTCCTCAAGCCGGCATAGTAAAGGTGACTGTTAGTGATACACAGGTAGGGGTTGTCTCACTGTGTTTGGCAAGTGGGATAACCCATTTAATATAATTAATTTAATACAAATGGAAAATTAATTGCAGAAAGTTGGTGAATTAAAATTGAAATTAATGAAGAAGCAAATGGAATTCCGTAAAGGTATAATGGTGAAGGAGTTTGAGCATGCGCAGATGAAATTGAAATTGAAACACATGGAGGAGGAGCTATACGCTTTTGAGAGAATGAAGGTAAGGCACAATGGTAGGCGACTACGCCATAGTTTTATAAAACTACCTTCATATAAATGTGTCTACCTGGATAGTGCCTCAAGTCCATTGGCGGACTAAGGCTAAAGTGGGCCCTAGGCAACATTGTAATTCCGGGCCTATTTTTCAGTTATGATACATACTTTGCGTTTCGTGGAAAATTTATTTTCGGGCCCAAAAAATTACGGGCCCTAGGCACGTGCCTCGGTTGCCTAGGCCTCAGTCCGCCGATGCTCAAGCCGGTACAGCAGAGGCGACTGTGGTAACAGTTGTACATGTTTTATATTCCAGCTACCAAAAGAACTCCAATATTATTTGAGGAACAAAGCGAAAGGAATAACGGACGAAGAGGAATTTGTGAAAATGGAAAAGGATGCCCAGGCGACCCAGAACTCCGTAATGGCATCACTTAACGATGTTATACAGAGTTGTGAAGATTTAGAGGTATATATAGACAACAAAGGTAAAACGAAAAATGTACAAATACGTAAAAACGAACTAAAAATTAAGTCGATTATTTTTGAGAAAAAAATTGTGGGCCCATTTCTCTTAGGTGAAAAGGCATTCTCTTATACTTCTATAGAAATAAATATTTTTTTTAATAAATCCGACATTTTAGTATTATTTGTGTAAATGGATTGATGCTTTTACAACCTGTATATATCGGGTCTAGGTGTTACATGTCGTATATCGTGATACCCATTTTTTTTTTTATTGTAGCTGACAACACTCCGCCTGATGTAAAGCCAGAGTGCGGTTCATGAATGGAAACAAAAAAACAAAACAAAAAAAGCAGTCGTCTCCACTATGCCGGCTTGAGGAGACGAGCATGTACCGTCTAGATTGACAGTGCACACTCCTCTCGTTATACCTGGCTACGTTCAAACTATTCCCGAAACGCGACAAGGTCACTTCACGGGTGTTACATTCGAAAGTGGTAGTACTGCCCCAGGATGGCAGACTGGACAAATAACCATTATCAATCTGCCTACCACTCTTTAATAGTGCCTATAGGCACTGAGCGACCAAAGTACATATAACAAAGTTACATTGGTACCGGTCAGAATTATGGAGGTTCGAACACGAATCTCATCGATCGTGAGTTCACGCGTCTTACCGCTAGACCACGGTCGCTCTTAGCACAGGGTATCCTAGTTTGGGCTCATTTATGAGGTGTTTATTTATTAATTAAAATTATACAATTCAATAAAGGTACGCACAAATACTGTAGAGACAGAAGCGGCTGAGTTAGAAAACGAAATTGCCGATTTGAACGTACAACTCTCCGAGAAAGATCTACGAAAGGATCCAATGCAACCATTGAGGGAGAGGAATATCATGCGAAAGAGGTATTGTAGATTGTACTCGTCTCCGTTATGCCGGCTGAGGAGGTGAATATGCATCATCCACATTCATGATAATAAAATTATTATTTCAGAATGGAGACAATAGTGACTCGCAGCCGTTTAGTGCGTGAAGTGCAGGAGTTGCATTCCCACATTGTTTTGCTGCAAACGGAGCTAGAACTGTTAAGACTCAAGACGTATCCGACTTTGGCTTCTTTCCGTACTTATTGTGCTTAGAATTTTTTTTATTGTAGCTCGACTTGTGACAGCACTCCGCCGGATGTAAAGCTAGAGTGCGGTCCATGAATGGAAACAACTGCTACTACAGAGAAATTTCTACAGGCAGCAATCACCTCCACTATGCCGACTTGAAGAGACGAGCATGCACCATCCAGATTGACAGTGCACACTCCTCTCGTTCTATCTGGCTACTTTCAAACTATTCCCGAAGTGGAGGTACTACCCCAGGACGGTAGACTGGATCATCAGTTTGCCTACCACTCTAAAAGAATTTGACAGAATGGGATAGGCAGCGGTATTAGATACTTTATTATACCGTTAAATTGGAATAACATTAACTATTTTCTACACGGTTTGATGCTTCGATGACGCGACAATATTATTTCGGCAATATTGTATCGGAATTAATTTAATTTTCTTGTAATACCAATAAAAATCAGACTAACAACTACGTGAAAAATTCAATAATTAAAATTTAATATTAGAAGTAATAATAATTTTAAAATAATTAACCAAGTAACTGTTTAGTTTAGTTATTTTTATTATAATGTTATTTTCTTGCATATTTTTTTCATTTATTCAAAATAAACAAATCTTCCACCTATTAATTGACATCTGACAGCGACCATGGTCTAGTGGCAGAAGTTGCAAAATCAGATTCATTGATATGGGTCTTACATTCAAATCTCTCTAAATAGTTATGATGTACTTTGACCGCTCCAGTAGCAGACTAAAGCGGGCCCTAGGCAACATTGCAATTTCGGGCTTATTTTTCAGTCATGACACATACTTTGCGTTCCGTAAAAACCAAATTTTCGGGCCCCAAAAATTACAGGCCCTAGCCTGTCTAGACCTTTGTCCGCCCATGCATCGCTGATGTAACAAACTTATAGACATTAAAATCTAGTGTTATACGCAGGTTTAGTGGGATAGTTGACCTAAAATGAGTTGGTAAATAAAAAAAACCTTTATATGAGATTATAAATTTTTTATTTAATAACAAATGTCTAAATATAAAAAAATCTACTAATGATATATTGATTATACTACATTATTATATGACAAAAATTAAAATTAAAAAAATATAAAATAAAAATAATAATATAAATTTAAAAAAAAATGAACGCGCACGGTTGCTCTGAGGGCAAAGTATAAATCTACATTAACGCCGTCGCGGCGTAAATAGAGATCTTTCCATCAATCAGACAACAATAATAAAAGAAGAAATACATAATAAATAATACTTAGGTCACATTATTATCACCTTAGTATCACATTTCTCTTAAACATTTCTAATCATACATAATATTGAGCTAATTTTGTTTATATTTGAGCTAAAAAAAAAATTAAAATACAAAAATCAGTCTACCATTTAACAATAACTTATGAGTAAATATTTGTGCGTTTATTCATAGAGAAACATTGATTAAATATTATTCGTAGCCAGTCATGTCACTCGCAGGCAGCAGTCCTTCCCACTATGCCGGCTCAACTTAAGAGTGCACCCTCCAAATTGACAGGGCAGATACTCCTCATGTTATACCTGGGCTTCCAAGCTGATTTAACGGGGGTCACACTTGGCCTTAATGAGCCTACACCGAGACTTAAGACTGGACTAACAACCATCATCAGTATGCCCACTAATTAGAAAATGATATAGGTATCTAAAAATCCACTCCATTGTCCACTGGCTCGTTGCATAAAGTAACATAAGCAGGCGGGCGTACAACAAGCGTAAAATTACAGGATATGTGTATAGTTGGACCAACAATTCCCACCAAATTACAATGCAGTCCGCTGATCATAAACAATAACTGCATCCGTATTCAAATATTGACTCTGAGACTTGCTCAATGCTATTATGGCCGCGTGCTCGTTACGCATACGATTCTTATACTTCTTACTCAAGTTCACCTGAAACAAAAAACGTACCACACACATACATACATACCACACACGTACACGCAGCAGAACGTGGTGGTGACCCCAAAGAACAAAGGTCTATACAACCTCCTCCCCAACCCCATTCCCTCATCACAAACTACGTATTCACCGTTATGACTAACCTAGCTAACTCGTCAAGTCTATGGTTGGGTGTCATCCCTAAACTGGTCAACAGGAGCGACCAGCCCCCGCTGTCCCCTCCCCCGCAGCTACTCCATTTATTATTGATGAGCACTGCCACCAGCAAAGTACTCAGGTTCAGAGCAATCATTTGGCTCCGTTTCATACAGTCTTGGTTATAGAAAAACTATTTGTACAGAGAGGGGGTTTTTTTTTCAAACATTATTAAAAGTCAGCATATAGTAAAAAATATTCAAAATAATATATTATTTTTTCATTACTTGGTTTTAATTATATCAACACATAGTTTAACAATCAATATACAATGTTTAATTACATAAAAAACACATATCAACACATAACCTCAAATATTGGACCAGAAAAAGTCTAATTACTCAACAATCCTGATGAATTAATACTGATTGGTGATAAGCAATGTAGATTTATGTTCTACAAAATAAACTAAAAATCATCGACAAAAATGATGGGCCCATTTCTCTTAGGCGAATGGCCATTCTCCTTTATTTTTATACAAAACTACATTGTACAATATTTAAAGATACTTAGATCTTACCTTTGCATATAATTGTTGCAAGTCATCTTCAGTGGACAACGGTCTAGGTCGAAGTGGCCTCAGGAATGCAGGAAGAGACCTTGTCTTCAATGCTTCTAAGTTTGCCTCATTGTCTAGTGCATCTAAAACTAGAAATAAAACGTTTTTTAATAACACAGAACGGTAATTAGAGCTAGGAGTAAAATCAAGTAAAGTTATGGGATTGATTTGGAATCAGAACTAATTTGAAGTGGTATCCTTCTAATGTTAGGTTAGAACATGGATAACTACATTATAAGGTGGTATCATCATCACCATCCTGCCCAAAAGCTGATCTCAAACACGACCAGGTCCCTTCACACGGCAGAATAGACTAATAACTATTATCAGATTGCCTACCACTTTTTAAGTCTCTTCAATTTCATATTTATTATGTAAGTAATTACACACACTTTTTTTACAGTAGCTCAACACTTCACCACAGAAATTTCTGCAGGTAACAGTCGCCTCCGCTATGCCGGCTTGAGTGCACCCTCTAGGTTGACAGTGCACACTTCTCTCTTTTGTTATATATATGTGCCTAATGTCCTAGCTTTCATGTATTTCCAATAATTTACATACTGCTACTGGAAGCATATTGTGTTGATGTGGAAGTCCTAGGTTCATAATGTGGTCTATGTGATGTCTCAGCTTGTGCTTCTGGTATTCTGCTTGTACCCGTGTAGACAGGTCCTCCGTAACTCACTGGTCTGTTGTGACGATGAACTTGGACCTGATAAACACATATTTTTTTAGCAATCGATATTTGCCTTTGAAACTAAATTATCTTACCTCGGCATGTTTCACTCTATATCCATCTTGACTGTATGATTTAGTCTCTTTTATGGTAAAGTTATCCTTCATGTACTGTTCATCTGAAAATTTATTTATTTTATGAACGAAACAGCAAAAATGCAGGGGTTCGACAAGATAAATCATTCAGAGAGAATTAATAAAGAGAAATATAAAAAAAAATATTTATAAAGAAAATTAAATTATACACAGAATTTACCAAAAGATTTCTGATGTCGCGGCATGAGTCGGCAGTAACAAATAATAACTAACAAAATAACAACTCCGCAAAGCCCCCCAATAAGCCAAGATAACCAAACAACTATAACACGGCTTTCCTGCGAATCAAAACATACGTTAATTTTATACAGCTACAAATTATCGATTATTTTATACATTGCACTCACCTGAAAGAACATTTCAGTTATGAACACAATATGCGAGAACAACCGTCCTGAAATTCGTTGCACATTGTTGTTGGAACATTTTATCTAAATAATACAAAACATTGAAAGAAATACGTGCAATTATATTTTAAAAAGGATTTTAACATCTTAAAACCCGGACATTTTTGACTTTTTGGGACACGCGCGGTTCGAGTGTACGTTTAGAAACTAGCAAGTGCGAGAAACAAGTACAACTTATTAATAAATTACACAGCTAATTTAACAGTGCAATATATTTTAGTTGCAATTACATTCTTGACATATTCGAATTTTATGTATAATAAGTAAATTTTGGTAATTGCTAACACGAAATTATTTTTTATTATAATTGTTAACATGTACTACTTTTACAACTTGAATACTATAACAACTTATGAACATACTTAAAACTATTCATTATAAGCATAACATCTACCTTAGAGCTCGAGCGGCCGACTAATTATAAATCTATGATCTACCTTATAATCCTATCCTATACTATACATTTTTTTTATAAAAACAATTAAAATAATATAGTATAATTTCATCTTTGTAACAGGCATAACAAAAGTTTATAATTAATATATAACGGAACGGTTTTATTTGACAGATCGCCAATTGTCAATTGTCATTCATTAGTCCTGTCAGATGTTTGTCGCTTCTATTTTTAGTTTTCGTGTTGTTTATTTGTTTAAGTGTTATTAGAATACTTTTAATAACCTGGATAAACATTTCAATTAGTGCATACGTGTAAGAAATTAACATAGTTGCTATTATCAGTCAAGAAAAGGTATATTTCTGTCACTCTACTGATAATATATTAATATTTGTCTGCGTCTGCTGTTGTCGCGACATTGGAACATCGGACCATATCGACGTCATTGCAGGCCTATCTTCGTTAATAATAAACACTTTTTGTATATTGCGTAAATAACTAACTGCCCGGACGAGTGTCGAGCTATTTGCGCAAGTTTCAGCGTACTGTGAACAAGTTATGCGAATTATTTTAAGTTAAAAATGTTGAGTTTAAGTGCAACATTATTGGTAATTTTGGGATTATTTGCACAAAACTCTTTAGCAATATCGCCGGTCATCCTCAGTAAGTATTCAGATATGATTTGATAGTAAAATATTTGAATTATTGCCAAAATATTTTAAATAACAACAAAATTATGTGTTTTGGCAGGACATTGTTTTTTAAAATGTAAAACATGACGTTCAATCGCTGTTTTTATAGAACAGGAATAATATCTACATCTATGAAAAGTAATATTTATTTTTATCAGCTCATTAAGTATATATATATTTTTTTAAACATGTCCAGTCCCTGGTGATGGAGGCAGTCAACTAGAAGCACAGTTAAATAAGAGCACTGTTGTACACTACATATGTGGGAAGACATCGAAAGATTACTTTAATATCTGGTTAAACTTAGAACTTTTGGTACCACTTGTCATTGACTGCTGGATTGACAATACTAGACTCGAATATGATAATGTCACAAGGACTACAAGGAATCCACCAGGTGAGGAAAGTGTAAATTTAACATAATGTGTACCCCAAATAGCCTGCCCTGTAACCATCTCTATCTAATGTTGTAGATTGTGTGTAGTCTATGACAGTCTAGGAGTAATCTCTGCAGGCAGCAGACGCATCACCTCCACTATGCTGGCTTACTGAGATGAATTAGATGATAGAGATGACCATTCAGATTGTCAGAAAACACTCCTCGCATTATTTCATATACATTAATGTGTCTTAATAAAGTAGTTGAAATCTCTTTCTACGATCAGGTGTAGACATCCGTGTACCAGGTTGGGGTGATCCAGAGTTTGTGGAATGGTTGGATCCATCCCATGCATCTACGGGTGCATACTTCAATGGTATAGCTGATGCGTTGGTGCAAATTGGTTATGTCAGGAACGTGTCCATAAGAGGCACTCCTTATGACTTCAGGAAAGCCCCCAGTAAGTGTGTCTGATTGGATTGAATAGATTTTAAATGGCTTAAGGTTGTTTTTATTATTTAAAACTGACAATTAAATAGCCTGATCTTGACCTTAGATAATGAGGTTGTTTGATATTTACCCTTAAATAAAACTGATAAATATTTGTATTATGTATAAATAGTATAGAAAGAAACATAGTATTTTGTTTGTTCTTCTTTTTTAATGACAAATGTTATTTTATTTAAAAATATATTTTGGTATTATAATAAACTATATTTTAATTCAACAATACACCATTTTGCCTATGGCTTTACTTACCACAATTAGAGTTTTATTGAGTTTTTCAGATGTGTATATTAACTGTCTTGAATTCTCCACCAGCGAGGAGACTTACCGGACATATTAGTAGAGGCAATTTACTTTATATTGTTTTTATTAACTTTACAGATGAAAACGGAGAATTCTTTGTTAAATTAAAAGCTTTAGTAGAGGAAACATACACAAATAATAATAAATCTGCGGTTACATTGTTAGTGCATAGTATGGGAGGTTCAATGGCATTACATTTCTTAAGATTACAAACGCAGAAATGGAAAGATACTTACGTAAAGAGAATGATATCTCTGTCAACACCATGGGGTGGTGCTGTGAAGGCATTGAAGGTATTTGCTATTGGTAAGTATGACTTTATAGTGGCCGTGGTCTAGATGTAAACTCATGATCAATGTGACCCATGTTTGAACCCCTCTAAATTCTGACCGGTTACAATGTAGCTATATTGTAATGTATTTGGTTTCTCACTGCCTATGATACAAGAACTAGCTCGATAGTGGCATTTCTTGCAGCAGCTTAGGTGCAGTTGAGTATAACTACCCTCAAGAAGAGTGTGGTTTTTTATTGTAGCTCGGCAAGTGACAACACTCCGCCTGATGTAAAGCTAGAGTGCGGTCCATGAATGGAAACAACTGCTAACAAATATTTCAAAATGGGGTTCTGGGACTGTGTCGGAAGGGGGAGCCCTAGGAATGCCTTTCTCAGTCAGACAACTGCTCAGAAAGGGTCGAATGAGCACCCTCAACCGACGTGCATGCATGAGGGGAGTAATGGATGTGGTTGAAGCGAAAGTGGTTTGTAGAGAGAGGAGTCACCGTTGCTCCATGGTTTCTGCCTACCCCAGTGGAAATAAGGCGTGACTTAAGTAGCAGTCTAAGCAACCATTAATCAGTTCTAAACTAGTGTTTGAAATGCGTTTGCTTGTTATAATTGTCTGTGTACTTAATGTGTTATTTTCTTCTCTAGGTGACGATCTAGGTTCCCTAGTGCTTAGAGAGAGCATCATGAGAGCAGAACAGATCACGTGTCCCTCGTTAGCATGGTTATTGCCATCGCCGCTGTTTTGGAAACCCAGTGATGTACTCGTGCAGACAGATAAATACAATTACACTATACAAGATTTTGAGAAGTTGTTTTAGTAAGTGTTTTTTTTTTTAATTCATGTTAAGTTTTTCTATGACCTTAGACTGCAACTTTTGACTTAACTCGCTTTTTCTTAGGTCATTTAAAATATTATTTACGGCGATATTTGTTTACTTTATTTCACAGACAACTGGTGCTATTAGTAAGATCTTAGTTACCTTGCTTAAGTTAGAATTGATTTAACAGCCCTAAGACACCGCGGCAAGACTTCTACCTATATGTTTTAAATTATAATGCAATTTTTATTATTAACATGTCGTGCCAAAAAAAAAAACAGACCTATAAATCCTCCTACCTTATAAACGGAATTTTCTATGCTAATTTTTTTAAAGATCTAATCAGCTGAGTGTGATTGGGAGACAAACAAACAGACTTTTACATTTGTAAATGTAATCTATGCTAATTACTTTTACATTTTTATCGTGACCTTAATAAGTTCAGTGAACGATAGTGTATTTAAAATTTATCTTTGGTTCATTGGCCACTATTTATTATGAAAAACTGAATTTGGTAATTGTATTGGGTTTACAATTGCCAAATTGATATTATATTGAACAGTGACATGGAGCTGCCTACAGCCTGGGAGATGCACAAAGATGTATCCAAATTTAGTGCAGACTTCACTGCGCCGGGAGTTGAGACACATTGCTTGTATGGAACCAGTATACCAACTGTCGAAAAGTATGTATTAAAAATACATAATAATTACATATACTTATGTATAAGATTATTAAGTATATTCTGTATATTTACTCTACGTTTGAGCAGTTGCAGTCTAGCTAGCAGCTAGTCTAGTCTTAGTGAGGTGAACTCACAATCGATGAGATCTGTGTTTAAATCTCACTCAGTTCTAACCAATGCTCTTCTAATCTAAGCTATGTTATATTTACTTTGGTACCTACGATACAAGCAATAGCTTAGAATTAAAATATATTAAAAAATACCCATAGTTAAGTCTATATATAAAATGAACAAGTCAATATTTTCACGCCACTCATACAGGGGTAGGCACAGGAAATGTGAATCCTGATCATCACATCTTAATGCAAAAAGTTGTACTTGTAGTTCATATTTTCATCTCGCTCGTTGTTTCAGATTAGTATATAAGCCCGGTACATGGTTGGATGGATATCCAACACTTTCTATGGGCGATGGTGACGGTACAGTGAATGTTAGATCGCTCTCAGGTTGTGAACATTGGAGAGGACGCAGGTTCTATTCACCGTTCAAGACACTCAACGGAAACAAACCGGTCAAGTCGTTAGCGTTGCCCAATGCGGAACATTTGAAAATATTACATGATAAACGGGCTATTGATTACATTGTTACGGTTATGAAAGATTGATTGCGGTACTGTGACAAGTGATATTATTAATTTGTGAAAGAATACTCAAATACTACTTTTGTTTTAATATTTAGGTTGCTATATTTTGTGCTTTTATTTTCATAACATTTAATATAATGAATTTCTCTCCTAAAAGGTGGGATATTAACTAGAATGGTAGTCCTATTTGAAATTTAATACGTTTTTGTGACGAAAAACAAATGTCATAAAGTTTAAATATTATATTTATTACTCAGATGTATAGATGTTTTCTATAATTTTAATTTCTGCAATTTTAATGTCGTTTGCTGAATGAATTGAGATTTTCCGTGCAATTTATTTACCTATACGTTTTTCATTTTCCAAATGTCATTATTGCTGTCTTTAAATAACATTAATACTATTGATATATACAACTAGAAGTGCAAATGTGACGCGAGAGAAAAGATGACCACAGCCACGTTTAGGTTCCCTGTTAGTACATATTTGATTTAACGGCAATATTGTGAAATCGTTCGAAGCGGCCTACGCTTTTTCATGTCCGATGTATGAAGTTTGCACCTCTAGTATATATCTCTATGATTAATACAGTAATAAATTAAGATTATGACAGCTAGATTTATTAGATAATAATGGAGCGTGATTTAATCAGCACGCAATCCAGGAAAACTTTTATGTTTGCTGTAACGATTTATAATTTCTTTTAAACAATCTCATTACTTAATAATTACATAGTAACATCTTGCCATTTTATATAGATTTAAATGTTGGGTTTTTAAAGCTTATACGGCTGTGATTGTTTTCTGTTTGTTCGATATAGGAATTATAAACAATAATATAAGAATTTAAAACATAATATATTTAATTTATGAGTTATAATATAATATGAATTTATCTGTAATTTTTATAAGTTTTAAATATAAAACATAATAAAAATAGGTGCTCAATTAAAACGATGTTCATTTATCATTGAATAAACCAATTTAACTGAAATTCTTAATTTTATTTCTTCATAATTCCTCTTGTGATTTCTCTGTCCTGGAATACAAAAAAATCTATATTGAGTCTACTAAAATGGCGTAAGCAGGGCAAACACTACAACAACACAATCCCCGCAAAAAACACTTGGTAACAAAAACAAACGAAAACTTTCAAAGATACAGTTATATTGTGTTTAAACCTTATTTAAAATATAATAAATAAACCAATATTAATCACAAGTACAAACAAGCGCTTATATTTAAATAAAACATTGTATTTTAAAATTAAAACTTAATTCATTAACATAATATAATACAATATTATATATATACCTTTTTAACTGGAATCAACACAAAAACTGGGTAGACAGCGCTACCAGAACAAATTCATTAATCAATATTTGGTATAGCAGAGCGAGCTCTATTCCTCAATTGTAACAATCATAAAAGCCAATTTATTTACAATAATAATAATTTAAATAACAAAACAATATTCGAGAAAAAGAAGCGCTCGAGCGGCTGCATCATCTGTTTTAAGCAAAAGAAAAGAAGCCACTTGCGCTACTCTTTCTGTTACAAATTAGCCAATAAGAAATCAAAGAGATTCTAAAACAAACATTATTTTTACACTAAATAAATGCTTTTAAACACACTAAATATATAAATAAATGAGGAATGAATATAATAACATAATAATTTACATTTAAACAACTAAACTTAAATCATAACGAATAATATCACATATAATGATTTGTTTTAAAAAAAATGATTACAAGAAAATTTCAAAACATAAATTTATGTATTTAGATGGATAGATCTGTATTAAGATGAAAGAGCTGACGAAGAATCACAATACGATCTGAGGTAATAATGAAAGGTGGAAAGATCTCACTTTCCCCGTGAAAGCGTAAGCCCATACCCAACCCTAAAGTAGTCAAGCCGGATTACCTCGATCGATACAAATAAGTCTCACCGATTTGGAAAAATCAATCTGTTACCAATCTATCCATATAAAACATGTTTACAATTAAGAGACGTAATATAAAAAAACAACTAAACTTATTAAAAATAATATTTACATATACTTAAATTACTCAAGCAAATATCCCATATTCATATGGATTTTTCTAATAGAAACATCCGACATCTCAATTTCACATACACAGCATTTACTGTTATAAGAAACAGCAAGCCGTCATACTAAAGTTATTCAACAAAGCTAATTAATCTGACTGGAACGTAGATCGTCAAGTGTCAGGTGGTTTTTATCAAGCCTTAAATTATGCTGGGCTAGGCTACATACTGAGTTTTGTATACCCACATGCACTTATCTGTATTTAATAGTATTTTGATTAGATGTTAGTTCTACGCACCTTCAGTTGTAACCGTGTCTTAAGCCCGCTACACACACTTGAGTTTTGTCTGTACACTTAAAACTAAAGGTGTGTAGTGAGCTTAAATTGGAATAGAACTACGGCCCAATCTTCAGTGAATCGAAGATCACACAAGTCACATAGGAGTCTGAGAGTGTAAACGGGGCATAAGACAATAGTTTGTGAACCACTACATATTTCTAAAATCACATCCTCGTGTAAATGTCCTCTATCAATAATATATGCAACACTAGCTGTTGGGTAAAGGCCGCGGGCGCAAGCGGCCCGCGGAGGCCCTTTTTGTCGTAAAACGTCGAGTCGTAAATCGAATAGATTTTAGGGCAGTTTTGAAAATATTTAACTCGCCATCTAAAAGCGTTTACGTTCCTGAACAAAATTGGTCTTTACACGGTGACGCTAATGTATCTACTTTTCGAGATATGGCGATTTTAAAAAATTAAAAAAAAAGTAGTGCTGGTCATACTGAACAATATTGGTCTTTACACGGTTACGCTAACGTATGTACTTTTTGAGTAATAGTGATTTTAGAAAATTAAAAAAAAAACAATTAAAAAAAAGTAGTGCTGGTCATACTGAACAATATTGGTCTTTACACAGTTACGCTAACGTATGTACTTTTTGAGTAATAGCGATTTTAGAAAGTTAAAAAAAAAAACAAAATTTAAAAAAAAAGTAGTGCTGGTCATACTGAACAATATTGGTCTTTACACGGTGACGCTAACGTATGTACTTTTTGAGATACGGCGATTTTAAAAAATTAAAAAAAGTAAAATAAAAAACAAATAGTGCTGGTCATACTGAACAATATTGTTTTTTACATGGTTACTCTGACGTATCTACTTCTTGAGATATTTAAAAAAAGCCCGCCGCGCGGAGCAAATTTGATGTTCACGCGGCCGCGCTCACCGTCCGACTGACCGAGGTAAAGCCGTTTCGATCGTTCGTCCCGAAAATTCCGGCGTATGAAAACCTCTCGCTCTCGCCTCATGCACTGACTGATGGAAAAGAGCGAGATGGAAGTATCATCGAGGGCCGACCGATTTGTATGGGAAATTTTTTATTGCCCGATCTTGAAAATTTTTTTTTTGATTTCGTCATAAGACGACATTCTCTACAACTTTCTCTACGGGGTGATTGCCCCAAGTCGCCCCGTTTCCGAGATATTGCTATCACTTCCGGTCCAGAGTCAACTTCCGGTCAAAGTAGTATTTTTTCTCAGGTCACATGGATCGCCCCTAAACACCCCGAAAATTGTATGGTTTTTTTTTTGCCCGATTTGAAATTTTTTTTTTTGCCCGATTTTGAAATTTTTTTTTTATTTCGGCATAAAATGACATTCCCTACAACTTTCTCTTCGGGGTGACTGCCCCGATTCGTCCCGTTTTCGAGATATCGCTGTCACTTCCGGTCCAGAATCGACTTCCGGTCAAAGTCGTATTTTTCTCGAGGTTTTTTCGACACCCCCTATACACCCCGAAAATTTCACCCTCGCACCCCCCCGGCAAGTACTAAATAATTGATGTCAGTGAGTGAGTGAGTCAGTGAGTCAGTGGTATTGCAGCTATATATTAGTACTAGCTGTTGGGTAAGAGGCGCGGGCGCAAGCGGCCCGCGGAGGCCCTTTTTGTCGTAAAACGTATTAGATCGAATAGATTTTAGGCAGTTTTGAAAATATTTAGCTCGCCATCTAAAAGCGTTTACGTTTCTGAACAAAATTGGTCTTTACACGGTTACGCTAATGTATGTCCTTTTTGAGATATGGCGATTTTGAAAAATTAAAATAAAAAAACAAATAGTGCTGGTCACACTGAACAATATTGGTCTTTACACGGTTACGCTAACGTTTGTACTTTTTGAGTAATAGCGATTTTAGAAAATTAAAAAAAAAAAAAAAAAAAAAGTAGTGCTGGTCATACTGAACGAAATTGGTCTTTACACGGTGACGCTAACGTATCTACTTTTCGAGACATAAAGATTTTAAAAAATTAAAAAAAAAAACAAAAACAAAAATTTTAAAAAATAGTGCTGGTCACATTGAACAAAATTGGTCTTTACATGGTTACTCTGACGTATCTACTTCTTGAGATATTTAAAATATTCGAAAAAAAGCAAGAGCAAATTCGATGTTCACGCGGCCGCGCTCACCGTCCGACTGACCGAGGTAAAGCCGTTTCGATCGTTCGTCCCGAAAATGCGGCCGTATGAAAACTTTTTTCTCCGCACCTCTCGCTCTCGCTTCATGCACCGACCGATGGAAAAGAGCGAGATGAAAGTATCATCGAGGGCCGACCGATTTGTATGGGAATTTAGTTTTTTGCCCGATTTTGAAATTTTTTTTTTGATTTCGCCATAAGACGACATTCTCTACAACTTTCTCTTCGGGGTGACTGCCCTGACTCGCCCTGTTTCCGAGATATCGCTGTCACTTCCGGTCCAGAATCCACTTCCGGTCAAAGTCGTATTTTTCCTGAGGTCACATAGATCGTCCCTAAACACCCTGAAAATTGTATGGGTTTTTTTTTTGCCCGATTTGAAATTTTTTTTTTGCCCGATTTTGAAATTTTTTTTTTATTTCGCCATAAAATGATATTCTCTACAACTTTCTCTTCGGGGTGACTGCCCTGACTCGCCCCGTTTCCGAGATATCGCTACCACTTCCGGTCCAGAATCGACTTCCGGTCAAAGTCGTATTTTTCTCGAGGTTTTATAGACACCCCCTATACACCCCGAAAATTTTACCCCCGTACCCCCTCGGCAAGTACTAAATAATTGATGTCAGTGAGTGAGTGAGTCAGTGAGTCAGTGGTATTGCAGCTATATATTAGTATAATAATAATTAAAGCATCAGGCAGTTACCATTCACCGTTCTAACCACGACTGTATATAATTGTTGATACATCTGAAATTATTAAAATACAAGATAGTTTATTAGGAACAATAATAGAAGAGAAAAGAGGTAGAAGAATGCCAGAAAGAAAATAAGATTTGACATATAGGGACGTCAGTCTGACAGATTTACTGCAAAGATAAGGCAGACCCTAGGTATTTCTCAAAACCAAAAAGAACATTACAAAATAAAGGTATAGTTGGAATATGAATATTTTAAACGCATTCTTTAGTAGGATATTATAATTTGGAATCATAACGTTGTATTATCAAATAAGAAATGTTATTGAAGATGGCAACATTATAATTTTTTTTTTATTTTGTAAATTAAGTCATTCTTATCCGCCGCCATCTTAAATCCCATTCAATATCTGAATAAGTAATATATGCATTTATTATTATTATTTAGTAGTTTAATACGCAAAAGTCGTGATTATAACGCTTTACAATTTTACATAGCCTATCTATCTATTTAATATTATACGAAGACACTAAACGGTAACACACTAACTTACGGAGCTATTGTGTAATATTCTATGCAATATTCTTAGTTTTACAACAACGCTTCCCGACTTGAGACCTGGGTTTAGACAATTTATACTGTAGCAACACCTATCCTATAATATCCTATGTTAACGAAACACTACCATCGGAGATACAGTCGCCAGACTAGTTCCGATGACAGAGCACTTTGTATATAGGTCCTTTGTATTCTAATAAAGGTTATTATTACTCTTTGGAGTATTTTCTTAGGCTGTGTACAGACTAGTAAAATGTAACAACAATGAAATAATGAGCTGTCCACACTGCTGCAATGTGTCATCAACTTTGTAATAAATTCTCATCGCCAGATAGTGCAAACCGCACATGGGAGGGATCCGTGATTTTTTTTTTTATGACAACAAAGAGGTGTACTGTGCTGGACAGTAGCATGGATAATCAGAGATGTATTGCCTGTTACACTACCTTATTTTATTAATTTTGTAGTTTACACAACTCAGTTTGAGTGGAGTAGCGTCAGAGAGTCAACTAAGAATATGTAGTTCATTGCATACACTTATTTATTTTATTTAACAGTTAATTTTATAATAAATCAATTCACTTAATGAATTTTTAAGCTTAATCACTAAGTTCAGTTTGTTTATCAACTTTGGGCCTTTTCAAATTAAAAAAAAAAAGCAAGAGATAAGTTTCTTTTTTGAACTTTACTATCCAAGGACCACAAAATACAAAAAAAAATTAATATAAAATATTAGCGCACTCTTAATAAATAAACATTAATCTGTTAAATAAAAATAAATAAAGCAAAAATAAAAAAAAACATAAAGGAAGTCCCATTACCAAAGCAAACGTTTGTATTAACATAAACCAATAGTTAAATAGCCCATAAGACACTTTTTTTACTTTTATCTTTGTTTTGAAATGTTAAATTGGATATATGTAGCCTTTCAGTGAGGGGGTAAGCAGAGTTTTTGCAAATGGCATATTATTTCGTCTTAGATAAATTCAAGACAAGTTTCATAAATTTCATGTACATTAATAAATTAACATTTCGTTTTTAATTTATTTATTTGTATAGATAATTATTGATTTAATTTATTATAAATATTTCTATTGATTACGTAAATATTTTTTAGAATTTCCATCGGCAACACTGAGAAATACAGTCACAATTTTATCTATGAATTTCCTAATTCAATTTAACAATTCCAATCAAAGATCAAGTAGATAACTTTTTATAACCACTATCCTATCCACCATGCTGGATCTTAGAAGATGCGGCAAGTGACTTCAACTGTCTAGTGGATGCATATTGCACAATTTACAATAGACTGGCCTGGCATGGCATTCGTCTGAAGCTATCATCAAGCGAAAACTACTAGAGGAATATATGCGGGTTGCAATCGCCTCCACTATGTCAGCTAGAGGAGACCTGGGCCTAAAGTCAAAGGCCAATCTACAGTTGTCACTTGACTTGATCGAATCGTCAACCAAATGTGGGATTTAACGTTTCACTGCATGGGCGGACCGAGTTTTCCGGAATTTTGTCAACCTAACACGTAGTCCTCTACGAGGAAACAAATGCGCACTGTCGAGATGGCTTGCAAACTGATCCTGAAACGCGTTTATGTCACTTCGAAAGTGGTGGCTACCTCAAGACGCAAATTGGGCTAACCACTCTCTTATTCAATTAATTCCTGCAACTTTTCGCTTGTACATAGTTTATTTCTTGTAATACCTGGGATTTTAAATATTTCCAGCATTTCGTACGTGTGAAGTGACTTTAACCACTATACATAAACTACTATATGCTTTAAAACCAAACTACCAAACGCAAAGTATGTATCATGACTGAAAAATAGGCCCGGAATTACAATGTTGCCTATAGCCCGCTTTAGCCCTTAGTCTGCTACTGTTTCACTGTCACCTAAGTCATAACAAAACGTCAAATCCCATACATTTTGATTTTGATTCAATCAAGTGACAACTTCCAAGATGACTATAAAGGTGTCTGCGAGTCCATAATAGTGGGATGGGATAATAAAAAGTATCCAAAGTGTCTTAACAAAAGTTGAATAGAACAAACTGAAAGCTCGAATGCTACCTGTGAACACTGAACAGTAACTCTGGCCTGTAGTAAGCATAGACTCCCACCAACACAGTGGCTGTGGCAATAATGGCGCGATACGACAATGGCAATCGTCGTAGTAACGGTGTGTCCAGATAACGCTTGACTTGATTCCGTAGGCGAGTCGATAACGTAACGTTTCTCGGTGTACGAGCCGCTATTTGTCGACGCTTTAATCTCTCTTCGTCTGCTTTCCTTTGTTCCTCTCTGTAAAATTAATTAGTTAGTGGTCAGGTGCATAAGTAGACAAGTTCTATCACAGAGATACAGATCAGCATGCAGTCGCCTCCTCAATGCTGGCGTGAGTGTTTCATCCAGGATGACAGAGTACATTCAGAGTGGGCTAGTAATTATCATCTGCACTCTGCCTACCACTCTGGACTCTGGATTTTCACAACAGACAGGACAATGTCCATTTTTGGGTCTGCTAATATAACATCTTAGGTTTTCATTAATTTATTTTAAATATATCAACATATCAATATATTTAATAGTAGTAGGCGTTACTTTGCGGAAATCCATATCTAATTTATTATAAAACACTACTTTGCAACTAATTTCCGCTAATCAATGTTAGTGAGGGTAGGTGTACAGTCACATTAGCTGATACTGTTAGACCCGTCACGAACATGCAAAAACCTCTCGACGCGTTTCACCACTCCACGTGGCATCTTCAGGAGACGTGCGCTGAATGAAAGCTGGCGTCTTTTCAGCTGGCGTGAAACGCGTCGAGAGGTTTTTGCATGTTCGTGACGGGTCTAACAGTATCAGCTAATGTGACTGTACACCTACCCTCACTAACATTGATTAGCGGAAATTAGTTGCAAAGTAGTGTTTTATAATAAATTAAACATATCAATAGACAATGTTACATAAAAAATTGTATTAGAAAAAGTCTGTTCAAAAACCCCGGGTAAAAATTGTAGGCCCATCTTTCTTAGGTGAATAGACATTCTCATTTCATTTTTCAGTATTCTTAAACAGCAAAGTATAAAAAAATAAATACATACTCTTTCTTCTCAAATACCATCACTTCTAACTCAAGGTCTTTGGGTTCATTTTCATCGTACAGCTTTTGTGCAGTAACCAAAATATCTTCAAATGGCAGGTCATCTGGTAACTGTGAACAATATTTAGTGTGATTACAATAGGAAATAATATATCACAATACAGGGAAAGGGTGTTGTGTAGAGCAGCCATGGTATAGCGGTAAGACGCATGTTCAAACCTCACTAAATTCCAACTGGTGGAAATGTAACTTTGTTATTATAATACTTTGGTCGCTCAGTGTCTATAGGCACCATTTAAAAAGTGGTAGGCAAACTGATGATGGTTTTTAAAGCAGTTGCCATCCTGGGAAATACCACCACTTTTAAGTGTAAGACCTGTGAAGTTGAAGAAGTGAAGTGAAGTTTCGGAATCAGTTGGAAGTAGCCAGACATAACGAGAGCAGTGTGCACTGCCCAACTCAAACCAGCATAGTGAAGGCAAGTATAAACACATTCATTCATTTAAATAAAAAAGTATTAGGGATGACCCTGAGGTATTACCACCAATTAAAAGTGTAACGAACGGTGCACTGTTAAATCTGGATTCATTCATATCTTTAGGCCAGCACAGTGGATGCAATTGCTGCCTATAGACATTCCTCTGTGGTGGCAGTTGTTTCCAATCAGTGTTGTTATATGCTGAGCTACTGAAAAAAATACATACCCTCGACAACAAACAATGTAACATAGCCATATCACATTCACAAGTGTACACGTCATTAGCTCTATAAGCCACAATGGCTGCAGTAACATACACAGGAAACAATGGCGGTGCACACAAAAAATAATCATAGAGTCGTACAACATCTGTGTATTTGTTAAGACTATGCCCAAACCACGTTAAGAACCATGGTAGAGCAAACATTGTGCCCACACCTGCCCTGCAAAATAACACAATCAATATAAGAAATAAATAATTAGAGAATTATAACAAAAAGACCAAAGCATTGGAGGTAGATCGTAGATTCCTCGCGGGCAATTGGTGATGGCTGCTCGTTGTGTGTGAGGTATTGGGAACTAGCTAGCTGATAAAGTACACTGTATTGATGAGCGAGTCGTGCTAGAGACACTTCTCAACCCAACCGTTGAGGAATTAAAAAAACACGAATTTAACTGTAATTTTTTTGTCAATGTGTGACATTACTCTGCTATCACAGACCAAAAATCACCAGCTTGATAGCACAGTGTGCAGCATCCATTTCAACAAGATTGAGTCTACCATCCTGAAAATGTGACTAGGTCAGTTCACAGGTGTTTGACAGTAGTGGTACTAACTTGTTTTATTTAAATAAATAGCATACTTAAAGACATATTGCGCTAATTCTTGATCAAGTTTCCCCAGCGCCGGTAGCATGTAATTAAGTAAATGTTGTGTTGGTAACATTGTTGGTTGCATGAATGGTGACAATGGCGCCGTCTCTCCCACCGACAGACGACACAGTAACGGGAACGACGCCCGGGAACCACATACTAGTAATAAGGTTATAGCTACATCATGGTAACCCTGGAACAATTCAAAAAGTAATTAAACACGACATAACCCACAGATGGTCGTGTGTTTAGAGGACTAAAATAATATGGAATGTGCATGGTCGATACCGCCCACAAAACTTGCATTGCTAGCCGAACTCTACTTACAAAGTTGGCTATATAGTCAACAGTTCAACCACTATCTTGTGGTTGAAAAGTGGCACATGTGAGTAGAGCCTAGGATTATTTGAATTAAGAACAATCTATTAAAATGTGCTTATTGATAAAAATTATTCCATATTATGGACTATCTATATGTTTAAAAGAATACTTTTGGAACATAAGAGCGGAGATCAAATCACCTGATAGTATTTAAGATGTGGATAGTTAATAATAACTCTCAGTATTAATACTGTGAGCTGGTCCTGCAATGCCACTCTCTGTTCATAGGGAATACCAGGTGGAAACCGTTTCAAAGACCTGTTAACATCAAGCACTACCTGAAATTTAAAAAAATATATGAATAATGCATATACTATACATGAGTAACCCAGCATGTTACTACACTCCGCCTGATGTTAAACTAGAGTGTGGACTGCAGGTTAATAGTCACCTCCACTATATCGACTTGAGAATGTGCACTTGTGCTCTTGTCTTTATACAAGATCACTTGCAAATTAAATTCGAAATGAGACTATGTGAAGTGCTTTGGGATCAGTTTGGAAGAAGACAGGTATAATGAGAGAAGTGTGCTCTGTCATTCTGGATTTCTAGCAGTTGTTTCCATTAATGGATCACACTTTAGCTTAACATCAAACATATCACTCAAAGTGTGTCTAAACCTACAAGTTAATTACAAAAATAATAATTAAAAATTAATTAAATAAAAAGAAATTGTAAAAAATAAACTATTTCCGCAGAAACCCTAAATGGAAAGTAACATACCTGATTATATTCAGTATGTGTTGACAATTCATCCAAAGATGGTGGCTCAGTCATCTCATCTTCTGTTACACCGACTAATAATGGCCATATTTTCTTACGATACTCATCTAGAAATACATATAACATATTCCATTATGCATTATATCTTGTATTGTAATTACAATTGTTATTATATTCAATTGCATACTAAAATATGATAGTAAAGGTTGTTGCACCACTCTTAACAAAAATTACCAATAAATAATAATAGATAACAGATAAAATGGAAGTATGCCAATAAAATGATATCCAATGTATGTAAACACTATAAAGTTGATAAAAGACACTTACCACAAATTAAACCTCCATAACTTTTCGCTAATTGTTTCCATTTATCTGAAGGCGTTTCCTCCTCGTTTAAACAAACCTCTATTGCTTTCTTCTTCTCAGTTATTAAGGGGTCTTCGGATTCCTCAACTGTGACACATTAATTAAAACTTTCACCAAAAATTTTCACTTAAAAATAATTACATTTAAGCCCAACCGTCATCTCATTAAATTATTACGTAGTGGATATGTAACTGCGGTGTCATATGGTTTGAACAAAAGGAAAATATTAATTGTTTACCTGGATCAAATTTTAATTCTGAAGGTGTCGAGATGTCATCAATATTTTTGCTATGACTGAGCTTCCGAGAATCGTTTTCAATTGGAGAACAAGCACCGCTCGAATTGCACACATCATCAACTTCACTCTCAGTATTATTTGACTCCATTATAATTACAAAATGCCGTAAATAATTCAATAATATGGAAACATTTCACCAAACCCATATACTGCGTCGACATGACATTTCTTAGCAATAATAAGTTCGTTCAAAACTGCGTCTGTTCTAACCAAAGAAATTGGAATACAACTTATATTCCAATTTCTTTGGTTCTAACTTTTGTGTATTTATTATTAACATTAAATAACATATGTTTTCATTACACATATTTTTTTGTTAAATCAATTACTTATTAAGCTATTATCTTAACTGCTTTAATGGTTTTTTTATACAACGTTACTTTTGAAAATACCGTATCAATAAAGTATATATTTCACTTGTATTTTAGCAATTTCTGAACATATTTTGAGAGTGACATTTTGTTTCTTAATTTTAAAATGGTTTAGATTATCGCGATTATAGCGGTAAACTGATTTAAACCGAAATCATCATACGTCCATTATTATTTTTCCCAATCATTTCTATACAAAAGCTTACCTTTACGGGCATTATAGGAATAAAATATGAACGCGGGAAATTTTTATGAAATGTTATAAATGACAAACCAAACGCTGACAAAATCAATGAAACCATATTGAAAAACGCAAAAAAGATATATTTTTTAAATAACTTAATATTTTAAATTGTAATCGTGAAATCTCACAATGGGAAGTACAGATGTCCTAAACATTCATAAGAATGAAAAAAATATTCGAAAAATTGAAGACATAATCGACATACAAAAAGCTAATGGAACTTTTAATAAAGTAAAATTTAATTTACAAACAGAATGTAAAGATACTGAAAATTTAACTAACAGTCTAGATTCTGGACTATCTAAAAAGAGAAACAATAAAAAATGTAAGAAATCTCGTACGAAATATCAAAATGGATTATTACCCGAAATAGTTTGGCCCAGTGATTCAGATATAACTGTTCTCCGAATGAAACTATGTCCGACTAATGCTGATATAAAAGATGACAAACGTATAGTTCTCGGAGACGGGCTCCATGTTCCAGACAATTGTTCTATGATAAATTTAGCTACTTTAATGTTAGAACAGCCTTCGAAACACTTAAATTATGAACAGCTTATACCATTAAGTTCTTGGGTGACAGATAAAAAAAAGGACGATATTATTAGTAAGACAGAATGCAACGGAATAATTTCTCTTGAACGTAATGGATCTAGGGAGAGTACAAAATCAAAGTGGGCGCGATTTCTGAGGTTATACTTTTGTCCCTGTTGCAGCTGTTTGTATAAATTAGAAGAAATGAATGATGATCCATTGTTTTGAATTAATTTACATAGTTACAATTTAAGTATTTGTCCTATTCATAGTTTCATCCACAATATATTACATGCGTAAAATAACGTGTATTTTATTTTAAATATTTACAGATTTATAATCATAAATTAAAATTACTTAAAATACTTAGGTTTTGCCTCGTTCACAATAACAAGAAAAAATCTTGAAAATCAATTTCAAATCGAATTCTTTTTTGCACTTTACGATATTTTGTTTACATTGTGTTAAATTCGATCATTGACAGGAGATTGCCAAATGAATTTCTTCGACCCCCCAGTTTGCGCGTACGCAGGTTATAAAGTGAAGAGAAAGCACAGCGTCGCGCAGTCGACATCGGTGACGGAACTTTTCGCGCGTATTTTTGGAAGTACTTGCCGCAGTTTTATTTTTTCAGTGATACAAATTCAGCCAATTTCTTTTAATTATAATCAAAATGGATATACGGTAAGATTACTATTTATTTATTGTACATTTTAATTGAAATACTAATTAATTTTGTGTCGTAATACGGAGCCTGCAATTATTCGGCTTTGAAATAAACTGTTAAAAACTTAATTAAGCGGACGCTTATAATTGGCATAATTTATTCGTTTATTTTAATTACAAGTTTATCATAATTTAAGAAGTTTTTTGAATGTAGTTTTTTTCTATATAATTAGTACAAATACTTACTTAGGGCATATGTAATTATAAGTAATAAGGTGTTGTGGTGTAAAGAGAATTTTCCAAGCAATATATCTCACAATACAACTTTCTCATGTTATGGTATTATAACATTATTGAACAAAAAACTTGGCTTTTTTATCATTTTACTTTGTTCTAGATGCAAGTTATAATTTAATTGAAACTCGAACGAATAATGTAATTTAATGACTTAATTTTTTTAAATAGAAATTACTATTCTAGAAAACAGAGCCTAAAAATAAAGCTATATTCTACTTTTAATGCTGTATATGATGGTGACTCTTTGTTGTACATTAGTAAAAATAAAACGTCAATAATTTATTTTTAAAATAAATTCGGTAAATTTAAGTCAAAGAAAAGATGCCGTAAAGCCTTTAATTAACTTGAAACAAGCTTATAAATACCGCATGCAAACAACCGCAACTTGTATGAACTTTACTTGACGTAACATCGCGTCGCATTATTACGCACGTAATTACACACTACATTACATACCCACGGTTAATCACCGTGAAAGCTACCTATATCTATTAAGATTATTATTAGTATTAATATTTTAGAAATTCAGACTATCAAAGTCCAGTTATAATTATTTAAAAACGAATTGTGTATTTAACAAAATTTGAATCAAATGAGAACAAATTAGTTTTCTTCGAAAGTTATTTGTAAAAACGCAAAAAAAGTGTCAAATTTGCAAGTGAATGCATTTACTCTCAAGCACAGAAAAATAAACAAGACATTTGAAAGGACAATGCCCATTTTTGGGCCCACTTCGTATCTAATAGTTTGTTAACAAAACAAAATTCTAAAATAATATCTTATTTTTTTATTAATTCATTTTAATTATATCACCACATCATTTACCAATCAATAGGCAATGCATTCAATTAAATCATTTAATATAATAATAACCTCACATATTCCACCTGAAAAAGCTGAATGATGATATCCTTATATAGATATAGATTTATTTTTCTACAAAATGAAGTAAAAATCATCGACAAACACGAGAAAAAAATGTGGGCCCATTTCTCTTATGCGAAAGGGCATTCTTTGCAAATGTTTGCTTTTGTAGAGTGCAGTGACCACTGAAATCAAATACTTGTTTAGCTGGCCCTTAAAGTCAAAGACCTTATTCTTATTATTAAATAACAAATGATTATTATATTTCGTCTTCATCATTCTTTTCCAAGGCTCATGTCATAAACTCTACCTAATAATAATAGCAATGTTTTTTCTATTATAAATTATTTAGTTTTCAATAACTCTGTGACTACATTTGCTAATATATTCTAAATAAATATTTGTGTTTATTATATTCTTTCATAATTCAGTATTTTTAATACGAAATTCCGATAAAATAAAACGAGAGGAACGTGTAATGACCCATCTCACTTGACGATATAATGATCTTTATTTTATCAAAGTAACGTTAATTTTTGTTTACCAATAAATTATTGATTTAAGAGATAATTTTATCTGCTTAATAATTTTCTTAGTTTAGTGAATTTCAAAAAATATTCAATAAACGTTATAAATTTTATAACGGTTGCACTCGGACTAAATTAAAAAAAAATATTTTCTTTATTTTTTTTTAAATATACAAAAAAAAGCAAAACGTTATTGGTTTGTATTGTGGTAGAATAAAGTGGACTGATGTTAAGGGTTTGTGCTACGATCTAGACAACGCGTAAGCACGGAAAAAATCCCTGTTATTTTTACATTGCTTAATTATATTTAATTAAATTTTAAAAAAAGAGCCTGCTCTAGCTAGATCATGATTTTGCGATTTTCACCGAATTTCATGCAGTTTTTGCACTTAAAAATTTAGAGCTCATTTCACAATTTTTAGTCATAAGATATAATTAAAAGAAAAAAGCAGGCAGAAGTTTATATCGTTTAAACGGATTCAAAAAAGTACGCTTCCAACAAGTTATATTGCAATTAACCTAGATTGCGGTGACTACGGTCCATGAGCAGAGACAACTGCTATCATGAGTCGCCTCCGCTATGCCAGCTTCATCTCACTTTTGTACCTTCCTTCTATAGCAGGAAGAATACTACGCAGATTTCTCAATAAGTGTTTAAATGTTAGTTATTATCTAATCTTTCTCTATTTATAGAAATCGTAAGTAGAATTTAATGATGTCATAGTAGTTTAGGTCAATAATTATGTAGGATAAATCGTGATTGAAATACCGGCTCCGGTGACAAGTTCTTTCATCGAACCTGTCTCTTTAACCTTGGTCTGAATTTGTCGGTTTTGTACTAGACTATTAATCTTTTACCTATACTATAAAGACTGTAGCCTGGCGGTTGAAAACGTGATCACGATCGGAAGACCTGTGTTCAAATCTAGCAAAAATTCTGGCCGATATTAAGTTATGACTGATGACAATTTTCGTAGCTTAGTGCTTATAGGTGTGTGCGTGCGTGTCCGCGTGTGTGTCGTGTAAGTGGGTAGCCATGACCACGACGGCTGCAAAGCTTTCCAACAAAATAAAAGCAATATGAAGTTTCTTTATTTTTAAATGGTTGTACTAAGCTAGTGCTGCTTAATACAGGCACTGAGCGGCCAAAGTACATAATACATAGGTACAGAATTTAGCGAGGTTTGAACATTGACTTATTGATCGTGAGATCCGTCCTCAACGGCTAGACCAGGGACCTCTCAATCTGCCGAAAGCGCAATAACTTTTTAGTGAGTAAATATTTAGATTGTGTTGTAATTTAATTGCCCGTTTACAATTACAATCTGTACCGCTATCAACAATGCAAGACGCATTAAACGCGCATCTTACACAATTTTATGCGTCTGACCATACAAGAAGAGTGGTAGGCTGATGACGGTTATTAACCCAGTCTCGGAGTAGTACCACCACCTTCAACTGTAGGTTATAGTTATATATGCGTGAATGAAACAAGCGATCACAGGTAGAACTGATTTATTATTTAGTTACCCTCTTAATACAACTTTTTATTACTTATGTAAATACCCGACACCTCCTTACTAAATAAACATTAACACTAGAAATATAACAAATAAAAATAATTAACTAAATAAAAACAAAATATAAACTACCTATAATTAATGAATATCTTAATCTATTTATAAATGGAAATACAATCTAATCATACAACAATTTAGGGGGTTTCGTGGGCCTACATCTCAGCTTTCGTGTTACAATATTCTGTTTATCTGAAGGCGGCGAAACTAGTGTTGTTGGCGACTTCACGGAGGTCTTCTCAATAATGGGAGACACACCTTTCGGTGACGATCTCGGCGGCGTGGCCGCTTCATTATTTGTTACCTCTTTTTGTTCCTCTGCAGGTCTAGTAAGAGCGAGTGAGAAACGTTTTCGAGGCTGTATTTGAATTAATTGATCCGCGTGTCGATGCACGATACCTGACGCGACGCCTACTGCATATGATGCCGGCCCTACCGTGTCCTTCACTTGTCCTTCAACCCATTTGTTTTTATTTTTAGTGTAATCCCTAACTAGCACCCTATCTCCCTCTCGCACATCTCGCGGCACTCCTCCCGCGCGTGAGACTTGTCGCGCTTGAGCCTCCAATACGCGTCGCTCGCCAGCTGCATCGGGGCGTAAAATGTCTAACCTATTTCTCAACAACCGGCCGAACATAGCCATAGCGGGAGCGACACCCGTGGTTGCATGATCGCAATTTCTATATTGTAATAGTGTTTTATTAATTGCGGTCCCGATGTCCGCTTTTTCAGACACCGCCTTTTTAATACATTTTTTAATCAATTTAACTGCGTTTTCTGCCGCACCGTTTCCTTTCGGTCTGTAGGGACTCGTCAGCGTGTGTACTATACCATTACATTTAAAATATTTTTCTATCTCTTTAGATGTAAACGGGGGCCCGTTATCTGTTACCACTTGAACAGGAAAACCGAATCGAGTAAATAATTCATTAAATTTAGAAATAACATTCACAGCCGTTGTAGTGTTCATTTGAAAAACCTCGATCCATTTGGAGTGAGCATCTACTATTATTAAATAATGTTTGCCGAGATACTCGCCGAAATCCGCGTGTAAACGCCGCCACGGGCGCGCCGGAAAAGTCCACGGCGTGAGGGGGGCGCGGGGCGGTGTGTCCCGCTGTTGTATGCACGCCTCGCAAGAGCGAGTTATCATTTCTATTTCTTTATCTAATCCCGGCCAGTATACATAATTACGTGCTAAATTTTTCATTTTGACCACTCCTAAATGCCCGTCATGTAATTCGCGTAAAATATATTTTTGTAATTTGGTAGGTATAACAACACGATAGTTATAAACAATGCATCCTTGTTCTATAAACAAATTGTCTTTTCTGCAAAAATAGGGTTTTTCTTGTTCCGCTTCAATGTTATGTGGCCACCCGAACAAAATGTAGCCGTATATTTTTACTAATATCGGGTCACGTTTCGTGGCCTCCGCGATCATTAAATGGCTAATAGGGAATTCATCTTCAACATAATATAAATAAGAAATATTATTAACGTTATTATTTTTACGATTATTCGGCAACGGTAATCTTGATAATGCATCTGGTGGTCCATTTTGCGCCGTACGCACCCATTCCACCTTAAAATCGTATGCCGCGAGCCGCGCCGCGTATCTCTGCAGCCTACTTGCCGCCGTTTGTGGTATACCTACTTTATCCCCGAATATGTGTGACAAAGGTTTATGGTCGGTGCGAATAATAAACCGTCGACCGTATAAATATTGATGGTTTTTAGTCACACCATAAAAAATTGCTAACGCCTCTTTATCTAATTGACTATATGATTTCTCCGCATCGTTGAGTGTTCGCGACGAGTAACAAATTGGCCGTTCGGTCCCGTCGCGATAACGATGCGCCAATACGCTGCCTACCCCATATGCGCTGCTATCTACGCTCAATACGATAGGCAGTTCGGCATCATAATGCGCCAACACATTGTCACTGCACAGTACTTTTTTAATATTACAAAATGCTTTTTCACAGTCATCATTCCAAACCCATTTAATATCTTTCTTTAATAAATTATACAAAGGATGCAAAAGTGTACTTAATTGAAAAATAAATTTACCGTAATAATTAACTAATCCTAGAAAACCTTTTAATTGTGTTATATCCTGAGGCCGCGGGGCGTCGGCGACCGCGTGCACCTTATTCATATCCGGGTGCAAACCCTGGGCATCGATCACGTGACCTAGGTATGTAACACGCTCTTTAAAAAAATCACATTTATTTAATTTAATTTTAAGGCCCACATCTCGCAGTCTAGAAAGAACTGAGTACACATTTTCCATGTGTTTATTTTTATTGTTACCTGTCACACAAATATCATCTAAGAAAACAACAGTGTTAGGTATGCCGCGCAAAGTCTCCTCCATAAGTTTCTGAAACATTTCCGGTATGCAATTCAACCCAAAAGGTGTTCTAATATACATAAAAGTACCCATGTGTGTACTAATTGCCGTGCAAGGCCGCGACGCTTCATCTAACACTACTTGTTGATAAGCGTGCGAAAGATCTATCTTGGAGAACCGCTGCCCCCCGCTGAGAGCAGCGAATAAATCTTCTATTCGCGGTAACGGATATGGTTCACGTTTTAAAATAGGGTTAATAGTAGTCTTATAGTCCCCACAAATGCGAATGTCTCCATTTTTTTTAATAACGGGTACGATCGGTGTACCATATTCCGAATTCTCGATTTTTATGATAGTGCCTTCGTTTTGAAGTCGTTCTAGCTCTTTCTCGACCGTGCTTCGCAACGCAAGAGGCAACGTACGTGCCTTACAGAATATTGGAACATGAGTATTTAATTTTAATTTAAATGTCCTAGTACATGTTCCTAAACCGGGAGTAAACACTTGATGAAATTCCTTACTCAACTTATCAATTAAACTATCGGTGTCGTTACGGTTCATTTTTGTATCTACAATATTATTCATATTATTAATATTATGTACTAATTTTAATTTGCGAATCCATGCCCGACCCAACAACGGTGGCCCTCCGCCCGATATTACAAATAACTTTAATTGTTGTTTGTCTAGATTTCCAGGTAATGAAACGGTAACCGTAACGAAACCGACAGGACTAATAGTATCACCAGTATAAGATTTTAACCTTAAATTGTCTGATTGTAGTGTGCAATTACTGAAATATTGTTTATACATGACCTCATTGATGGCAGAAATTCTACTTCCGGTATCGATCTCGAATAATATTGGTATTTTATTTACAATTACCTTAGTTACATACGGTTTATCATCTGTAAAAAACATATCCGATAAATTATAAAATTCGCTATCGCTATCACTATCACTGTTTACACTTTTATTCAAAAAATATATTTCCTTTGACACTGAATCTCTTTTGTTCGACTTACACATTACTTTTAAATGACCTTTGACACCACACTCATCACAATTATAATTCTTGAAACGACATCGATCCGCGACGTGTGGCCTGCCGCAGCGCCAGCAAGTCGTGGCCGCGGCGGCGCTAGCCTGCCGCGCGCCCGCTCGACGCCCGTTCGGCCGCCTGGCGCCTGTCGCGCCCAGCCGATGCAGCCCCTGCTCACCCACGATCTCGCCGGATCCCTCGCCGCGCGCGCTCGTCTCTGCGTGCCTATCAGCCGCCTCCAGCGCCAGCGCTAGTTCTACTGCCCGCTGATAATCCAGGTCTACTTCGGCGAATAGACGACTACGCATCTCCTCACTGCCCAGGCCCGACACGAACTGGTCTCTTAGATTTTCTTCTAAGGAGTTGCTAAAGTTACACGTACTCGCCAGATGTTTCAAATTTTGCAAGTACTCCGTGAGCGATTCGCCGTGCCTTTGCCGCCGTTGCCGAAAAAGATGCCTTTCCGCGATGTCTGATCGCCTGGGTTCCAGGTGTTTCCTCACGATTTCGATGAGCTCTTCGAAGGTCTTATCTTCTGGTTTGGCCGGTGCACACAAGTCAAACATCAAGTCATATGTGGGTTCACCCGCCAAGGTGATCAATGTCGCCACATATAGTTCACGTTTGATGTCGTTTAACGCGATGAATTGTTTGACTCGATTTATGTACATACTCCATTTCCTCGAAGAAACGTCGAAACTTTCTATTTTTCCAAACGGCATGTCGATTTATTTACATTAAACGCGTGAAAATAATTAAAAACTCGTCGCCAGTTATATATGCGTGAATGAAACAAGCGATCACAGGTAGAACTGATTTATTATTTAGTTACCCTCTTAATACAACTTTTTATTACTTATGTAAATACCCGACACCTCCTTACTAAATAAACATTAACACTAGAAATATAACAAATAAAAATAATTAACTAAATAAAAACAAAATATAAACTACCTATAATTAATGAATATCTTAATCTATTTATAAATGGAAATACAATCTAATCATACAACAATTTAGGGGGTTTCGTGGGCCTACATCTCAGCTTTCGTGTTACAATATTCTGTTTATCTGAAGGCGGCGAAACTAGTGTTGTTGGCGACTTCACGGAGGTCTTCTCAATAATGGGAGACACACCTTTCGGTGACGATCTCGGCGGCGTGGCCGCTTCATTATTTGTTACCTCTTTTTGTTCCTCTGCAGGTCTAGTAAGAGCGAGTGAGAAACGTTTTCGAGGCTGTATTTGAATTAATTGATCCGCGTGTCGATGCACGATACCTGACGCGACGCCTACTGCATATGATGCCGGCCCTACCGTGTCCTTCACTTGTCCTTCAACCCATTTGTTTTTATTTTTAGTGTAATCCCTAACTAGCACCCTATCTCCCTCTCGCACATCTCGCGGCACTCCTCCCGCGCGTGAGACTTGTCGCGCTTGAGCCTCCAATACGCGTCGCTCGCCAGCTGCATCGGGGCGTAAAATGTCTAACCTATTTCTCAACAACCGGCCGAACATAGCCATAGCGGGAGCGACACCCGTGGTTGCATGATCGCAATTTCTATATTGTAATAGTGTTTTATTAATTGCGGTCCCGATGTCCGCTTTTTCAGACACCGCCTTTTTAATACATTTTTTAATCAATTTAACTGCGTTTTCTGCCGCACCGTTTCCTTTCGGTCTGTAGGGACTCGTCAGCGTGTGTACTATACCATTACATTTAAAATATTTTTCTATCTCTTTAGATGTAAACGGGGGCCCGTTATCTGTTACCACTTGAACAGGAAAACCGAATCGAGTAAATAATTCATTAAATTTAGAAATAACATTCACAGCCGTTGTAGTGTTCATTTGAAAAACCTCGATCCATTTGGAGTGAGCATCTACTATTATTAAATAATGTTTGCCGAGATACTCGCCGAAATCCGCGTGTAAACGCCGCCACGGGCGCGCCGGAAAAGTCCACGGCGTGAGGGGGGCGCGGGGCGGTGTGTCCCGCTGTTGTATGCACGCCTCGCAAGAGCGAGTTATCATTTCTATTTCTTTATCTAATCCCGGCCAGTATACATAATTACGTGCTAAATTTTTCATTTTGACCACTCCTAAATGCCCGTCATGTAATTCGCGTAAAATATATTTTTGTAATTTGGTAGGTATAACAACACGATAGTTATAAACAATGCATCCTTGTTCTATAAACAAATTGTCTTTTCTGCAAAAATAGGGTTTTTCTTGTTCCGCTTCAATGTTATGTGGCCACCCGAACAAAATGTAGCCGTATATTTTTACTAATATCGGGTCACGTTTCGTGGCCTCCGCGATCATTAAATGGCTAATAGGGAATTCATCTTCAACATAATATAAATAAGAAATATTATTAACGTTATTATTTTTACGATTATTCGGCAACGGTAATCTTGATAATGCATCTGGTGGTCCATTTTGCGCCGTACGCACCCATTCCACCTTAAAATCGTATGCCGCGAGCCGCGCCGCGTATCTCTGCAGCCTACTTGCCGCCGTTTGTGGTATACCTACTTTATCCCCGAATATGTGTGACAAAGGTTTATGGTCGGTGCGAATAATAAACCGTCGACCGTATAAATATTGATGGTTTTTAGTCACACCATAAAAAATTGCTAACGCCTCTTTATCTAATTGACTATATGATTTCTCCGCATCGTTGAGTGTTCGCGACGAGTAACAAATTGGCCGTTCGGTCCCGTCGCGATAACGATGCGCCAATACGCTGCCTACCCCATATGCGCTGCTATCTACGCTCAATACGATAGGCAGTTCGGCATCATAATGCGCCAACACATTGTCACTGCACAGTACTTTTTTAATATTACAAAATGCTTTTTCACAGTCATCATTCCAAACCCATTTAATATCTTTCTTTAATAAATTATACAAAGGATGCAAAAGTGTACTTAATTGAAAAATAAATTTACCGTAATAATTAACTAATCCTAGAAAACCTTTTAATTGTGTTATATCCTGAGGCCGCGGGGCGTCGGCGACCGCGTGCACCTTATTCATATCCGGGTGCAAACCCTGGGCATCGATCACGTGACCTAGGTATGTAACACGCTCTTTAAAAAAATCACATTTATTTAATTTAATTTTAAGGCCCACATCTCGCAGTCTAGAAAGAACTGAGTACACATTTTCCATGTGTTTATTTTTATTGTTACCTGTCACACAAATATCATCTAAGAAAACAACAGTGTTAGGTATGCCGCGCAAAGTCTCCTCCATAAGTTTCTGAAACATTTCCGGTATGCAATTCAACCCAAAAGGTGTTCTAATATACATAAAAGTACCCATGTGTGTACTAATTGCCGTGCAAGGCCGCGACGCTTCATCTAACACTACTTGTTGATAAGCGTGCGAAAGATCTATCTTGGAGAACCGCTGCCCCCCGCTGAGAGCAGCGAATAAATCTTCTATTCGCGGTAACGGATATGGTTCACGTTTTAAAATAGGGTTAATAGTAGTCTTATAGTCCCCACAAATGCGAATGTCTCCATTTTTTTTAATAACGGGTACGATCGGTGTACCATATTCCGAATTCTCGATTTTTATGATAGTGCCTTCGTTTTGAAGTCGTTCTAGCTCTTTCTCGACCGTGCTTCGCAACGCAAGAGGCAACGTACGTGCCTTACAGAATATTGGAACATGAGTATTTAATTTTAATTTAAATGTCCTAGTACATGTTCCTAAACCGGGAGTAAACACTTGATGAAATTCCTTACTCAACTTATCAATTAAACTATCGGTGTCGTTACGGTTCATTTTTGTATCTACAATATTATTCATATTATTAATATTATGTACTAATTTTAATTTGCGAATCCATGCCCGACCCAACAACGGTGGCCCTCCGCCCGATATTACAAATAACTTTAATTGTTGTTTGTCTAGATTTCCAGGTAATGAAACGGTAACCGTAACGAAACCGACAGGACTAATAGTATCACCAGTATAAGATTTTAACCTTAAATTGTCTGATTGTAGTGTGCAATTACTGAAATATTGTTTATACATGACCTCATTGATGGCAGAAATTCTACTTCCGGTATCGATCTCGAATAATATTGGTATTTTATTTACAATTACCTTAGTTACATACGGTTTATCATCTGTAAAAAACATATCCGATAAATTATAAAATTCGCTATCGCTATCACTATCACTGTTTACACTTTTATTCAAAAAATATATTTCCTTTGACACTGAATCTCTTTTGTTCGACTTACACATTACTTTTAAATGACCTTTGACACCACACTCATCACAATTATAATTCTTGAAACGACATCGATCCGCGACGTGTGGCCTGCCGCAGCGCCAGCAAGTCGTGGCCGCGGCGGCGCTAGCCTGCCGCGCGCCCGCTCGACGCCCGTTCGGCCGCCTGGCGCCTGTCGCGCCCAGCCGATGCAGCCCCTGCTCACCCACGATCTCGCCGGATCCCTCGCCGCGCGCGCTCGTCTCTGCGTGCCTATCAGCCGCCTCCAGCGCCAGCGCTAGTTCTACTGCCCGCTGATAATCCAGGTCTACTTCGGCGAATAGACGACTACGCATCTCCTCACTGCCCAGGCCCGACACGAACTGGTCTCTTAGATTTTCTTCTAAGGAGTTGCTAAAGTTACACGTACTCGCCAGATGTTTCAAATTTTGCAAGTACTCCGTGAGCGATTCGCCGTGCCTTTGCCGCCGTTGCCGAAAAAGATGCCTTTCCGCGATGTCTGATCGCCTGGGTTCCAGGTGTTTCCTCACGATTTCGATGAGCTCTTCGAAGGTCTTATCTTCTGGTTTGGCCGGTGCACACAAGTCAAACATCAAGTCATATGTGGGTTCACCCGCCAAGGTGATCAATGTCGCCACATATAGTTCACGTTTGATGTCGTTTAACGCGATGAATTGTTTGACTCGATTTATGTACATACTCCATTTCCTCGAAGAAACGTCGAAACTTTCTATTTTTCCAAACGGCATGTCGATTTATTTACATTAAACGCGTGAAAATAATTAAAAACTCGTCGCCAGTTATATATGCGTGAATGAAACAAGCGATCACAGGTAGAACTGATTTATTATTTAGTTACCCTCTTAATACAACTTTTTATTACTTATGTAAATACCCGACAGTTATATACGTGAAGTGACTTGGTAGAGATTCAAGCCAGCACAGCGTAGGCGATTGGTGACTGCTGAAACCTTGATAGCAGTTGTTGGAATGAGGTCATATGTCGTAGTAGTCCTATATGCCCTACAAGATGGTAACATTACAAAAAAGGCAATAAAATGATCAGCAGGAACATACTTTATGTTATGTTGCAAGTTTTCCCGCCAAATTGTTATTAAGACATGTTTGGTTCGACAAGGTGTGGTACGGTGTGAAATTGCCAATAAAAACATTGCAATATGCAACTTGTATAATTAACGCCTCAAGGAAAGTATTGTAAGTCAAACCTCATGTAAAAAGCGCGTCTGTACGATATCTATAGCAAAACTTTAATTTACAATTAATACAGGTTATTTACAAATATGGTCGTGTATAATAACCCAGCTTTCACGAACTACACACGACCCAAAGTGGTTGACCGCATAATAAAATTATTGCCCCGAGCGTCATCCGAAAATTTCAATACCTTATTAAGATGGTGGTCGAATTAAATTACTTCACGAATAAGAACATTACATGAATATCGTATTACGTAAAAAGCCCTACAACGGGTCTTGCTCTGTACATAATATAATATAAACATGTACGTATTATGTTGGGTACATCTTGTCGCAGCGAACTGTTACTGTAACAATTAAAGGTACAGTAACGAGATGTGTACGCTGTTTTCCTAGCCTTTTTACTTGAAAATTATTTATTAAATGCAATGTGAAGCCTCCACTGTAAACTTAAAAATAATGACAGCCATGTTTTTTTTTAAATTTAGATACATGTAGAATTATATCTATGCATGTAGTAACAACCTTTGTACGTATATATTATTTACTTTAATTAATAATTATTTAAAGTTATTTTCGAGCAAGAATGAAAAATAACATAAGCGATATACCGAAATGGTTTTTGATTTAGTATTGTGAATATTTTTAACATTCCACGTTCGCTGCGAGTGCAACGCGTTCCGTTCGCAGCAGGCTCGCAAACCACGCTGTACGCTTTTTAGTAACAGTAACGCGCGAGGAACAAAATGGTCTTGATTCAGTTACGTTTCAACCGGTGTTTTCTGTCGTAGCCTGTGTTGGAATATACACGTATGTGTATCCGAATACCGGATCTTCCTTCTTCGAAAATCTACTTTTTTTATTGTAACTCGGCATATGACAATACTCCTCCTGACGTAAACCTAGAGTAAGAGTATATACAAGTCTTTACGGAAAGCAGTCGCCTCCGCTATGCCGGCTTGATGAGACGAATGCACATCATCCAGATTGTCAATGCTAATTCTAATAATGTACTATAAGGTGTTTTTATTAATAGGAGGTATGTTGAGGCTTGATGTGGGCAGGTGGGTCTTACGACATTCAGGGTGAAATAAATACATACTAATTTATGAGTAGACCACTTAACAAGAGAAATTGAGACGATTATATAAGACCGAGCAGCATGTGTCGTTGTTAAGTGTGAACTTCAGAATGGGAGTGTGGTCGTATAGCTTTCCATTTAAAATTGGAAACATACGATGACATTATTATTTTTAAATTATACGAGTAAAGGTCACACATAATATAATACATGACCTGCTTTTTCGTGCAAAGCTTCTTATTGTACAAGCTTAAATTAATATCTGATTTGATGTATTTACTATTTACATAAAATTACGTAATAAAGTATTATTGTGTTATGTAATGTAATACTAGCTATTACCCGCAACATAATCCTAATCCTATTATGTGTTTAGCGTTCCCTGTTCCAGGGAAGCCTTTAAATGGATTTAAATAGCTAAATCCCGTGTTTTTAGTACAAAAAAGCCAAAACCATCGTCAACAACTAGGATAACACAAAAACAAATAACGTTCAACCGTTTGAGCGTGATTTGGGGGACAAACAAACACACGTTCGTTTTTATAACATTAGTATAGATTTTATAATTGTTATAGTTTTATTTATATATTCATGTGAATTGTTTCAGATGGTTAATAGCGTGTCTGCTGCTCGGTTTAGCTTTAGCTGAAGAAGACGACGTTCCTGATGCTGGAGTTGATGGTGATGATGATGATGAACTGCATCTAGAACGAGAGGTCCGTATTTAATATTCTTACTACAACTGAATTCAAGAAAAAATTAAACTGGGTCCTTTGAAGCGACCTAGTCACGTTTCGGCATCAGCTTTGAAGTAGAGTAATTGAAAAATACGTCAATATATCATTGTAGGTGTAAGGAACAAGAGTTTTAAGGCGCTTACATTAATTTAAGACCATTTTTGGATCGTAAGTTAAACAAATCTATCATAATGCAAAAATAGCTATATCGTTTTTCATATTGAAAAAATATATCGATATTTCGGCCAAAAGTTATCGGTATTTCGATATAATATTTTGCTTATCTCTACGAGAGAAGTGTGCCATTTATTTGCCCAAGACGGCATAACAGAACACATTTCGCTGTGGTAGCAGTTGTTCCCGCTTTGCATCGCACTCTAGCTTAACATTAAGCGGAATGTGGTTACATGCCGAGCTACTATAAAAAAATCCATCTGGGTTGGATAGAATTATAACTACCCAAACATTGTTCCTATAGTCCAATATAAATGCAACTGAAAAAAGCACTTGACATTTGCATGTATTAAAAATAGAGAAGCGCTTCAGCGAAAGTATTACCATTATAGTTCGATAAATTATATCGTTTTGGTAACAGTAAGGTGTCAATGTCCGTAACAGAGGTGTGCAAGGCCAATCGATAGTGAAAGTCGAAAGTTAATCATCATTTCTCTGCTGCAAAATAGACTAGAAACTAGATTTTGCTTTATTTTGTGCGTTCATTCTGAGTGAACCGATAGACACTTTTGACAAAAAATATACGTTACTAAACCGTAAAAGTATGATCGTCGTTTATTTTATAGTAGCTTGGCATGTTCCCACACTTCGCTCAATGCTAGTTGCATTGCTAGAGTGGCTTAACTTGCCCGTACCACATTACACCGCTGTTTTGTGGTTTTGAACTGTCGAGTGTATCGACCACTTTTGTCAGTAGCATCTACGACGGCTTAGTACTTGTACCACAGGCACTGAGCAAATAATGTAAATAGAACATCAGGTCAGAGTGTAGCGAGGTTTGAACACGGGTCTCATCGATCTACAGGTCCGTCCTTTACCGCTAGACCACGACCGCTCTTTCTCTTTAGCAAAGCAATCAACAAACAGATGCAAATAATCAGGAGGTTCTGTTTAAACTATATGTCTCGACGCTATTTTTCTCACGCGAGATCTTGCGTGATCCGCTCGCGTATTACACAATATACAACTAATAGGTACATTTAAGACACATTGTTACATAAAATAAACATATATTGTTACGGATAGGCAGCGCTTCTGAACCCATTTTATTTATAAGACAAGCAGGTCTTTTTCTACAAATAGAGAGAAGAACCATTACATTTTGGAGTGACCGTGGTCTAGTGGTAGGACGCGTAAACTCACGATCGATGAGACCCGTATTCAAACCTCGCTTGATCGATGTAACTAGGTTGTATTTTTTTATTAAAGAGTGGTAGGCAAACTTATAGTGGTTATAGCAGTCTGCCGTTCTGGAGCAGTACCACCACTTTCAAGTGTAACACTCGTGAAGTGTCCGCATCTGTCAACTTAATGGTGCACATTTGACTTCTTAAGCCGGCATCATAGCGGTAGCGGCTACTGCCTGCTGAAGCTTCTCTGTGGTAGCAGTTGTTTTCGTTCATAGATCGCACTCTATCTTAACATCAAACGGACAGTGTGGTCAGTGGTCACATGCACAAGCAGACCAAAATAATTAAAAAAAAAACTTAATGTACAATGCGACAAATTACAATTATATCTTACCAAATATACACAAAAAGTTATTAGCAGAAAATGAGTTGGGACCGTGGCAATGGCCGTTCACCCGGATCCGCTCGTCAAATATAAAATTTAACCGGTGTGATATAATTTCATAAATTACAATATTACAAATATGTCGCGTCGTCGTGCACGAATGATTATTTTAAAAGTTTTCTTTGAACTTACGCTTTTATAGACGTCTATCAATAGTAATTATGTAATGACGATTATTACTTATATCTATTATCATTTTTATAATTAATACATTATAATTATTCTTTGGTTATTTTTTTTTGTAAATTCGACGTAATATTGTTTTTAATTAAGATAGAATGTCGTTGCTTTAACTTTAAATTAATTATAATAAAGTTGTTCACAAAAAAAGCCATAAACTGTAATACTATTTACATATTTGTTTACATGTGATGTACTAAGATTCTTGTGGGTAAAAATACCTCAATATTTAATTAATGCTCATTTTTGTTGTCCTATATACTTCTTAATATTAAATCGCGAACAGTTAAAGAAAAAACAATAGGTAATTTTTTTGTCCCAATTCTTAATTTACTTAATTAATCATCAGACCGTATTATAATTACTTCTTGTAATGGTTTAATGTATTTCTTACAAATCCTGGCCTTCGATGTCATGGCGTTAGTTCACGGACCCACTAATCAATTGCTTTTTTATCGTGTAATGGTCGGAAATAATTTCTTAATATTTTATTATTGAACTCGGACTCTAGAATCCTATATAACAAAAAAAAAAACTCCACTGTAGATCATGTTTTTTTACTTAAATAGTGAATGATGAAGTGGGCTTGCGATAGATCAGCACCTTGTTCCAATTTCCCAAAAAACTGTCTATGTCAATGTCTTTGGGCCGCGGCTAAAATATAATTATTTTCTAATGGGTTTAGCTTCTAAACTCATGACTAGAGAAGTTATTAATATTAAAAGAACTTAAATGTGTTCATAATTAACTAATAATTTAATATAATATTAAAATAATAATCAATAAATAATTTAATGAAAAAAAAAATTATAATTATTGGCGAAGGTAGGGCAGATTTTTCAACGACTTTGCTAGTGTTGTTTCTATAATTAATTTTTGATAATAATTTAACGTTTGCAGCATTGATAATGGTTTGGCAATGTAAAATTCTCTTCAGATGTGCGACCGGGCCGATACGAGTGCTAGCTTAGTGTACTTTGGACAACTTTGGCTTATAAACTCTATACTATTATACTAATTATAATTCCAATTGTTGATACCTTTCTAATTTTTTATATAAATATACCAATTAGTGCAAAATTCATGAAAAACATGCGGTAACAAGCAATAACACGCAATGTTCGTTTTTAAATAATTATTTTTATATAAAATACCTATATATTTTTCCTGTAGCTTGTAGCGTGTGTTATAAATATTATTTGAACCAAAACATTTATAATTAGTATGTTGTAATTCAATTGTAGTCATTAATCTGAGAAAAGCCTAAACGTTTTATAAATCGTTTCTATCATTTACTAATAAATTTTTGCACTGTCACATAAAACATGTTTTATTAATTTTATAATATCAAAATTTTATATATATATATATATTACAATGTATACAGTACGGTTGGCAACTCTAGTGGGCGATAATACGCTTCTATACCTAAAATGCCCTAAACAAACATTTTTTAAGTGCCTATACTAAGGTAGTGTCTGTACAAGTACAAGGCACTGAGCGACCAAAGTATATGTTATTATAACATAGTTACATTGGTAATGATAGTTTAACGTGATTTGAACAACGTGAGTTCTACTACTTACATATCCCTTCACTTACTTTCAGGAATCCCGCAACGTCAGACCGCGCGCTTACACTCCAACAGCGTTTTCAAACACATTGCCTTCCGGTTTCCGGCCGACGCCGTCTTTAGCTGAACTCGCTGGTTACCAACGACCGGTACAGCAACAGGAGCAGCAAGAGTCGTACGTGAACCTCGTACCTTCGAGACCACAGCAACAGCAGTTATACGTTGAGGAGCAGCGACAACCCGCTCGAGCGCCGCATAGGAAGGTAAATAATCTGGCTAGCGACTTTATTTACTCACTTCTAAATTCTAATGCATGTAATATACAGTCGCGAAGACTGGTTTTAATTTGAAGAGGAACCGACACCTAAAACTTTTGTTTTAATTTTGTGTTAGAAAGACCACTGATACCTAGTAGTAGGTATAAATGTACAAAGTTTAAAACCTTAATTATATAAAACAAGTTCAAAAAAAAAGGCCAGATCACACTCTTGACCCCTGTTACTAATTACCCAGCTAAAGACCCAGCTACTAATTTCAATTGCAAACATAGCTGAAACCTGATGAAAATCTTTGTTATAGCTCTGAAAATGGTCATAGTATGTAAACTTGACTTTAAAATATATTTCCTAAAATCATAAGTGAAAGTATTATATGGTTAGGACGTCATTAATGTATTATTTGCATAGAAAGTACTACATCACAGTCATAGCTCGTAAATATTATTGTTATGTCATACTTAACATCAAGTTTAACCTTAGATTAAAACTTTAATATTTAATGTGTTTCTAGACCCAAGAATCTCGCCCATCCAAACTCCAACAAGAGGAAGAAGAAGAAGAGAAAGAAGAACCAGATAGACTGTCTCTACTTCTCCAAAATTCAAAGTTTAATTGTGTAAATAAACAAACAGGATATTACGCTGATGAAGAACTTAATTGCGAGATATTCCATTATTGTCAGGATAGTGTAAAACATTCCTGGATATGTCCAGATGGATTCACTTTCCATCAGGTAATATAAGTACATACGTAACGATGAGTCTCCAATTTAGATTTGTGTCGCAATAATAATAAATAATAAAAAAACAATAACTTAAAAATACGTATAAAAAATGCAAGAAACATGTAGCCATGTACAAACAATAATAATTTTATTAAATTATAATGAATATTGGACTCGCATTGTTGTGCGTTGATTTCTTTGTTTAATTTTCATCATTGTTTAATGAACTAATTGAATCTTCTTCTCTCTCTCATCTCAAAAAAGATTTTAAAAGCGGCTCACGCATACATATCGTATTTATTTAGATTAAATGTTTGTGTTTAAAAACAATTTTATTCAATGACCCACAGGTCCACTTAATATGTATGCCGCCAAACCACGACAACATTTGTCAAAAGTCATCAAAGTATCACTTCGTAAATGAGTATCTGTATAGACCGATCAATGAAGAGGAGGTCCAGAGGAAACCTAACGTGTCCCTCAAATACTCTGACAGGTATTACCCCGTTGAGGTGTACAGGGATGACAGATATGAAGATGAAGAGGAAGAGGTTAGTGATGTTTCCTACTGATATATTGCCGATTAATTTTTAGTAATTATTTAAAATTCATATATCATTTCTCAGGAGGAACAACCGCGTCGTCAAGCTCCACCCGCCCCTAGACCATCTCCTCGTCCTCAAGCTCAAGTATTCAGGTCGGCTGAGGAAGTCAATATTCCTCTAGTTCAAAGGCGTCCTCAGAGACCTTACGACTTTGATTTTTAAGCAAATTAAATTAAAAGTTGTAGGTGAAATAAAATTTCTCGTGAAGTCATGAGTTAAATGAAGTCGGTGCTGTATTAATTGAATTTATTAACGGAAATTCAGTAAACAATTTAGATATTTAATTTCGTAAGTTTTATTTATAATTTTTACATAAAATGTAAATGTTTTCATTAAGTTACAAATTAGTTTTTAAGCTAGTCTTTGTCATAATAAAATAAGAAAATAAAACATTTTATAATAAAACTATATTTTATTTCTGATCATTAAGAAATATTAACACCTATAGATAGGAAAACTAATAGTCCTGTTATTTATTATAAGGTGTACGGTTTTTGGCGGCCATTTGAATTTCAGAATTTGAAAATACCTGAAATTTTTTTTTCCCTCTTAAAATCCCTTGGAAGTTTTACTAAAGATTTTACTGAGTGTTTTCGACTTGGACCTGACTATTTGGTGTGATGAATAATCGAGATGCATAATGCTATTAATCGGAAACCGCACTAGAGATACTCAGTTAACCTTTTTTTGGCAAAATATTTACTTTGACACTAGCAGATTATTGTAATACCATGAAAAAAGGTTGACACTGACAAATCGTTGTAATGTCATAAAAAATAATTGATCCATTTTATTTGTAAACATTGAGTTTATATTGTAATCCATTAGGATGTATTAAAATTCCTCTAATTAAAGATAGATTTAAGTGTAATTGCAATAAATAAAATAAATAAATACATGATGGATGCGAGCGAATACAAGAAATACCATGAATCTTTCATGGCGAACAATCGTGGAACAAGTGCTGTTTATACATTTAACTGTATACTTTATCCATTGTTATGTGTTTTATTCTCATATTTGATGCCAAATGTATGTGCTAAACGCAAGTATGTTTTTGAATTTCTGACCGTAATAGTGCCATTAATATTTGGACTCACCGCTTTCGCAGGTTATCTTTATCAAACGAATGCCGTTTTACTTATTATAAATCTACTTATCTTAATTAAAAAGTGTAATAAAACGAAGATATTGAACGCATTATATGAAAAAAATGTGCATAAAACTCAGAGATTACTTTCTATAAGTTCTTTAAGAGGTTTAACATATCTTTTGACTGTATTTTGTATTTTAGCGGTAGACTTTCGTGTATTTCCTCGTTATTTTGCGAAAACTGAACTCTACGGCTTCAGTTTAATGGATACAGGTGTCGGATTGTTTGTTCTTATGTCTGGATTAGTTCACAAAAACTCAAATAACTTGAGTGCAATATTTAAAAGTAATTCAAATTTAATTGCAGTTTTATCAGTATTAGGTGGTTCAAGATTTTTAGTGGTAAAACACTTGAATTATCAAGAGCATGTGACAGAATATGGTGTTCATTGGAACTTCTTTTACACACTCGCAGTAACAAAGACAGTTTCATCATTCATTTTGTATTGTGTAAAACAAAATGTGTTCTTAGTTAGTATACTTATTAGTTTTGTTCATGAGTATTTATTAGCTAATAATCTCCAGGCGTGGGTCTTTAGTGAAGGGCCTCGGGATGGTTTCTTGAATGCAAATCGAGAAGGTATATCATCCTGTCTCGGCTATATCTCTCTATACCTGTTTGGTGTCTTTTTAAAGAAGAGATTGCACGATAAGAAAATATTAAGAATAAATGTAATTTTAAGTTTATTATTTATGAGTTTTTTCTTTTGGTTACTTACCTATATTGTTAATATTTATAGGCCTATTTCAAGAGTTTTATGCAATTTATCTTATTGTTTTTACGTCGAGGCGGCTGTCGCTAGTGTTATACTAATTTTATATGCATACGAGGTTCTGTTACATGATAAAAATGTGATTTTACCGCAAATATTTGTTGTTATAAATTATAATGGATTATTGTATTTTTTATTTGCAAACATTCTAACTGGTTTGATAAACATTACTGTCAGAACGTTATTTGTTAATGTTTATTTGAGTTTGTTGATATTGCATGTTTACATGCTGGTAACATTGTATTTTGCTTCATTTTTGCATAAGAAAGGAGTAAAATTTTAATCACAAATTATATCTGAACTATTTATAACTATTTTTAACCATATTAATAATAATAGCATTATTAGTCATGAATGCATTTAAAACTCTAGTCTAGTCAAGGTTTTGCCTAAGGACTATAGGCATAAGCGCATAGGATATAAATAAAAACTCAATAATAAATTCAAATAAATTCATTTCTATTCTGAAAACACCCTGTATTTGTATTTTTTCTAAGGTACATGCAAATATAAAATATATTCTGAACAGATTTTTCATAAAATATGATGTAAACTACAAGTTTTCTGTGTGTAAATAAAATTTTATATAAACTTTAAAGTAGATCTATAGGAGTTTGTATATTAGTGTATAGGCATTGTGTAACTACTACTATTTATGTAACAAACCAAACATATGACTTGTCGCTGATAAAGCCATATAAAAAGTCAAGTCTACAATATTTATAAGATTTGTAATCTTGTTGCTTAATTGCTAAACTTCTAAATTCTTTGATTTGGTAAAAGCTTAGAAATACATCAAAATGGAATGCTAAAATTATACTAAAATGCAAATAAACAGTAATAAAGAGAGCAATTTAAATTCTCAAGCTAAATTCGTTTATATTGTAATGTTCAATTCACATTTGTAACAATTCAGGATCACACATACCCTTTTAATAAAGGCAAAGGGCTGTATTGGGGTTGCTGACTTAAAAACTTATAACATAACTTTACTATCGACACAAGTAAAAACCATGCACACAAAGAACATAAAATAAATAGATAAGTATATAAAACTGGAAATCTACGTGGCGACCAAAATACTGTGTACTGCATCGCATCATTGTCTTCTGAAAGGAAAGTAGTATTACTAGATAATTTATTAATATATTTAAATAAAATAATGAAAACAATTGTGTAATATTTTATTTAATTGTAATTATAGCGAGAAGAGTGTGCACTGTCAACCTGTGTGCACATTCGTCTACTCAGGCCGGTATAGTGGAGGTTTTGAATTGTTCACACACTCTAGCTTAACATCAGACAGTGTTGGTGGGAAAAAATCATCTTTGCTATTTTGCAGGCTTCACAAGTTTTATTTATTTGTTTAGATGGGCAGTGCTCACTCAAGTTATTAAAAACTTACCTATAATTGCAGCACCATAGCCAATCCTATCAGTCCCCATTCTATAGGAGCATGTCGGCACATATATTTCATAATATACATCATCAGCAAATCTTAACCACAATGTATCATCATTAATTCGTTGTACAGTTCGATGTGATAAATCCTTCTCTATTCTCATGTACTTGGACTCATGTTCGTGAGCACAGAAAAATATATTTGGACGGAATGCGTTTATTACCTACAATTTAATATACATTTGCTTGAAATCATTGAGAAGTAGAGCATGCTAGTATTAAATATGGCGAAAAACACATGACATGACAGCAGTTGAAAGGTATGCCAGTGAAAAGATAGTGTTCTTTGACACGGTCGCTTGATGCACCATCCACGTAGGCTGTGTAGCTTAGTGACCAAAGCATCTGTCAATAAAGCAGAGTTTGAACTAGCGAACCGGCTTGTTACATTTTGATATGAATCAACTTCTTTTCATGTAAAGTGAATTTATATGCGTCAAAGAACTCCTACCTTCAGCCTCCTATGCTTACCTTTCTACCTCTAAAAAGTATGAAACACGCAGCGCATCATATACACTATACATGTATATACATCAAGCATGCGCTGTGTTTATCACATCAAAGATTCCACCTTTCTAACTCCAAAAAAGTATAAAAGATATCGTTTTATTGTCGCTAAACATACATGTAACACTCACCTGTTCAGCAAAATGATTAGTCAACATAACAGGATAATGAGAAATAGAAAATTTAATATTATCATCTACAGATAAATTTTCAGGTACAAAAGGTAACGTGTTAGTAATTTTATTAACTTTGTAAATAGATATATTTCTGAATGTAATAACATCTGGTTGATTGAAAACTTTGGCGAATTCTGTAACTTTGTCGGCTTTTATTGGCTCATATTCCCCACCAATATCATTGTCACCTGGTATCCATATTTGCTGAAAGTATAATATAAGTTACTTATTATTTGACATATATAAAAATTGATGACATATTGAATGTTTATTAAAAGGATCTTTGTGATATTGATGATAACACTCTGCCTACAGTCACCTCCACTATGCAAGCTTTAGGTCCTATATAGCTCATTGGTGTTATCATATCATTAAAGTATGAGATGCCAGGCCCTCCTAGTTTTGTTATTAATATACAAAACTCACTGTGACTGGTTGTGGTGTATCAAATATATGTAATAGTCTCTTCACATATGTGTGGAATTGTTGCATTGTAGCTATGGAGCCTTCATCCATTAAATCCCCTAAATACACCAACACATCAGGTTTGAAGTGATCAAACACTATTGTGAATGTTTGACGTAGGTATCTGTGAATTAGAAAGAAATCAATATTTTCAAATTGCGATAGGTGTGGGCTCAATTTCTAGCACTTAGGCAGTAGATTACAAGGTGTGGGCTCTGTCTACAATAGAGCAGCTATGGCCACTCGTATGTGAGGTGATCCGCAGCATTGCAGCCATCTGATATCTCCCAAGGTCAGGAGACTACATTCCTGCATGCTTCCAGGTCATTCCTGTATTTGCCGTGTTGAGGAACACTTAGTACCAATGTATGCATTTTTCTATAGGATAAATTGTTGAAAATGTTTATTATTTATATTTAGGAATTTATGTAAAATATCAAAAACCCTGATCCAAATCTCATGTATTTCTGTTATCTTGATTGATGATGATTCCATATATACTGTGTCAATCCATAAGCATAAATCCTATATAATTCTTAATAAGAAAGTATTAAATAATAAACATACCTATCACTATCCCAATTAAAAAGGTAATTCAGGGGTGGAGGTACGGCATTATCTCCTTGGATTTGCGGATCAGCAATAAATAAAATTTTCGTACAGCTGCTATCTTCATTCCTACAGTCGAATTTATGCCAATATAGCGGCTGCACCATGTAAACGATCCATTCGCAGAATACTAAAGTGCTCACAACAATCCCCACAGCGTATTTTATTCCACATCTAAAATAAACAGTAACTTAATTATAACAAAAATGTAAACAAAGGTGAGAGTTTAAATATAGAGAAGCTTATACGCAAAATATACAGACCGTCGCCTTAAAAGCATGTTATATAATTTAGTTTCAGATATGTTAGCGAATTGGTAGTTTGTAATACATTATTGTAATATTTTCGAATTAATTTTTCAACGCTAAAAACTCCTGTTATTGTGGAATGTTGACGAATTGGAATTTGTCATTTGAGTTGTTTGACGTTTGAAGATTGATATGTATTGATTTCCGAACTGTATTCAATCCACCTTATTAATATTATTTGTAAATTCTCTTCATAAATAAATAAAAATAACTATTAAATTAATATTTTTAATTAATTATAGCATGCGTTTGAATTTCATGATTTGCAATAAAACAAATGTATAATTTTTAAACGTTATAATTTTTGCTGCGGCAATTTGACAGATCGGCCTCGTTCAATGCCTCTTCGTTTCTGTGTGGTGATTCTAATATTATTTGCACTTTATTTTCTTTATGTGTTACCAAAAAAATTGTGTTCAGCCGTAGTTATATGATTTACTAGTTGTTTGAAATAATTTATATGAATCGTCGAGTGTTACATAAACATATGGGAGTGTAATCGTGTCGGCGGCTAATGGCCACAGTTGCATATACGTCAGTAGATTAATGCTGAGTGTATGATAATGGATGTCGATGCCCCGAATACATTGAAGAGGTGCAGCAGTGCGCCGCTGATCAACGAGGCGACATCGACAGCTGCTACATCGCCAACAACGAACACAGCACCCAGGTGAGGGTCCATAAGTAGCCGCCTACTGCTCGCATCGTCATATTAGGTTGTATCTATCAGATTTTTGTTGACAGTCTAGTGTGGGGGTTCATGTGTAAATTGCTATATTTGGTAATTACAAAGTAATAATGCTTAGTTGCTATTCTTAATATGACAATGGTATTCATTATTATTTACTTTCATTCTTTCTTGTTTTGTTATTGCCATTTTTTAATTAAAACAATACTGTGTGTTATCAAAACTATATACAAATTACTGCAATGTTTACTTTTAGTAATAAAGGTATAATTATTGACATTTGGAATATTTATATAAACAAAACTAATGTTTCTAAGTATAAACTTTATTTACAACATTTGTAGTATTTATAATATTTCTTAGACACTTTTCATGATATTTAACAGTTAAGTTTGCCGAATTATACTAATAGGTCATTATATTTACAATACCTGTTTTGTGTTAGGTAGATATTTAATGATTCCAGTTTTACATTAATTTATTTAGTAACTTAAATGTTGTGTAAGCCACTGTTTATTAATTATTGTAATTATTTCAATAAGTACTAATGATACATATTCCTGTATATTAAATTATAACTTCTTGTGTTCTATTTAAATAACTATTTTGAGCATTATTGGAGAGGTAACAAGACTTGGTTGTAACTTGCATTCATATAACATTTGAAACATATGAGCAGATAGAGTTATATTTTTTTAAAATTAGGTACATAGGGTTACAATAGTTATCAAGCAAATATTATCAAAAACTTATCAACACATAGTTACCATGTGTGTTTGTGTGAGATAAACACTATAATATTAAGTAATCATTAATTTATTATTTACATAAAAATATACCTTTTATTTTTTACATAAACTAAACATTGACTTTTATGTTATAGATGTAGTGTTACTTAAGAGGGGGATAGGCACCGTTGACCTTTCTCACGTGATGGTGTGTCGATTTACGTCAAAATAATTTGAAAAAAAATAAACCGAAGATTCCCTAGGTTGTAAATTTTGGTTGTATTCCAATGGCTTTATATTGTTAAAATGTATAAAACCATTTTTCTTCTAAACTATTAATAGCTAGGTTTTTTATTTTCATCGTGATATTAGACAATACAATACCTAGGAAATCTTTGGTTTATTTTTTCAAATAACTTTTCAAATTGTTTTTAATAATTTTTTTTACATAAAAGGTCAACGGCATATATTCCCCTCTTAATACAAATTTAATTTTAAAACTCTGCATGTGGCCACATTATCCTAGATGTAACTAACAACAGGTAGTTACTGGTTAGACCGGGCTACTTCTAGGCAGCTGATCAGTCTGCCAGTCTGTATTTAAAATTATGCATTGTATCTGTACATTTATGTTTCAGGAATACATCATTTTTTAATATGTTTTCAAATAACAATTCACCACGAACGAGACGGTTTAGCGCCAGCTCCAGCCCACTGATGTCACCACATAGCACTTCTATTGTAAGATACTGATTTATTTTATAAAACTGGTCGATATTAGTCAAGTCAGTAATAATAAATCCTAGACTGTGACCTGAAACAATTTTTTTTTAATAAATCGCAATCAGTCTGCATGAACTATAAGCAGATCTGCTCAAGTAGTTGGTCTTGGCTTCCACTGCGGGTGTTTTCTCTTGAGGCGTTTGGAGTTATTGTCTCTCAAGAGCATATTTGCCAGGTGTTTGGGATGCACACCAATTCTGTGCCTGCACTTCGACGCCCTGAGGAGCACCTCCTCGCGCTCCGTGTTGACTTTATTATTTATACAAAAAATTTACAGACACACTTTTAAATTATTAGAGATTGGAATTTGGTGTTTGAATTATGTTTTGAGTAATAAATATTATCTTGTACTTTTTTTTTATTGTAATTTCGCATGTGACAACAGTCTGCTTGATGTAAAGTAGAATTCAGTCCATGAACGGAAACTACTGCTACTATAGATAAACTTATACAGGCAACAGTCACCTCCACTATGCCGGCTTGAGGAGATGAATGTGCACCATCCCGATTGACAGTGCGCTGTCAACTCCTCTCGTTACTTATACAAATTATTATAATCTATTTTATGTCATTGATTATGATTTATACATTTCAGGGTCCCCGATTAACACCAAGAGTGAATCAGCTTCGTGCGGAGGAGTGTGCAGATGTCGCAAACACGCGGGAGGTTGCACACGAACGCGGTTTGCATACGGCTATGCAAATGGGACAATCGTGCGAAGATTTAACATTAGTATCACCAGGATTACCTCATTCGCCTACAAGAACACCTAGGTATAGCTCAAATATGTGGTAGTTAGACTGATGACGTCTGAGGGCAGACTGAAGTAGCTGGTATACATGGGCGGACTAAGGCCTAGGCAACTTAGGCACGTGCCTAGGGCCCGTAATTTTTGGGGCCCGAAAATTAGGTATTTACGAAACACAAAGTATGTATCATGACTGAAAAATAGGCCCAGTATTACAATGTTGCCTAGGTCCCGCTTTGGCCTTAGTCCGCCACTGTGGGTATAACAAGAGCAATGTGCACAGTCAACCTAGATCAGTGTTTCTCAACCTTTTTTGTGCCATGCCCCACCTTAGCCTTTCTAAAATTCTTATGCCCCCCTTATGTAACATACATAATTTTAAATATTAAAAAATTGAATTGTTCACTTAAGAAACTTAAATTTGCCTGGAGCAAAAGGGTTAAACTCATGTTGAGTCCATTTTCGAATTGCCCATGAAGTGGGCATGGTGGATGTGACGACTGCCAGCTGACATTTTTTAACTTGATCAGGAGGAGGCAACGGTCACTACACTATAAACAATATTATAAAATTAAATTTTTACCTTTGAAGTTTATTCTATTTTTTACTCAAATGGTCTTGATTCTAAATACTTAATTATAGAGGTTGTTGGTTCTAATTCAGTCTAGATTATTAAGTAATTTAAAATGCAGTTTGATTTTATTACAGTTAGGTTCTTGCTATATTTACATAAATTCCTTTTTCAGATTCTCCCCCCTTCCCGCCGTGTCTCCTTCCCCCACACGGAAGTACACTACACGTCGTAGTTTGTCTCCAGTGCCTCTCCGTGCGTCCAGTTTCAGTCCTATTAGTCGACCTTCAGCTCTGATGCCAAATAAACGACGATGCGAGGATCAGGATCTGCCTCTGTATAAACGACTTTGTACAGATAGACTCACCCCATCTACACCAGGTACCTATCTATAATACTATTTTTTTATTAATTTATTCACTATATTTACAATTTATAATATAATCTTGTTGCCTTTCAAAGCCTTATTAGGGGTTTATTTGAGAGGCACAGCAGAATATCAAAAACAATTGAACTTCACAGTTGATCCCCGCATGGACTAAAAGATTCGGGCAGCATTCTGTCGTTCCATTAAATTGTGGAACGACCTTCCCAGCCACGTCTTTCCTCTTTCATACAACGTGGGATCCTTCAAGCGCAGTGTGAAGAGGTATTTCACAAAGGCGGCATAACGGGGGTGACTGCTGTCTGCAGATCTCCTTCTCTGATAGCAGTCATCTTCGTTCATGGATTGCACTCTAGCTCAATATCAGGCAGAGCGCCACGTAGCACTCGCGAGCTTCAACTCGCAGCTGATGGACGCGCCCTTGTCTTAGCGATGTTATTATGACATTGCGGTTTGATTTTATACGAAAGTCTTAAAAAGCTAATAATAATAAATAAAAAAAAGTTTAGTAACATTAGTGTAACACAGGGATTGCTATCTATATTTTAATTGTATAATTCTAGATTATTAATTAACATGTTCCAGGTACACCTGATTCAGATTCCCTTGAATGTACATTTCAACCGGTACAGCCGATGGGTGAGTCAGTTATAGACATGCAGAGTACACCTGACGAAAATCACAAATGTACCACGCCTAGCTAATATTATTAGTTTTTATATTTAATTTTAATAATAAAATTGCCTCTAATTATGTAAGTAAAGTTAACTGCAAATAAGGATTCCTTGAAAAGGAGTCTGTCAGCATTTATTTATACTTTGTGAGTCTGGCACGATCTTTTGCAATACTTAGTAATATCAAAGGTTGATATAATTATATTTTTTTTATAATCAATATCTATAATAAATAGGTATTCTCATAGACAGCCATCTTGTATATAGTTGTATATTTTTAGTTTTAAATTGTTTTTTGTGTTTCCTTTCAGACTTTAAATAGGTGTGTGTATTCGTTAGATCTGATTTTAGCTGGTGCTCCTTTTATATGTTTATTCATAAGCCTTATTGTGACTGGGATAATGTTAAAATTCGTTTGTGTTGAAAATGGGATCTATATTGGCTCGGACATTGCTCATCGAGCGAATGAAAACTTACTACGTGATAATACGGTTCGATTAGTCTACGAAAAACGATTCGATTCGTCTTTGGCGGACGCCAGCCTTTACACTGACATCACTTAGTTCCAAATTAGCACTAAATCGTTTGCCTTGTGTAATGTATAATATATATTTGATAGAACGGGACAGCGGTCCATGACTCCTTTTGTGGGCGCTAAGCAAATATGCTGAAACACGACAGTTCCTCCGCACAAACAAACCACAACGTGTCCGCCGCGTGGTGTGTTTTCAGAGGCTGTCAAAGCGTAACCACGCTTTTTGTTTCATATCAAGTTAGTGCTTGTACTCATGACCGAGTATTCATTATGTTCAAGTTAGTTTCTGTAATCATGACTGTTCACGATTGCTTGGAATTTTTAACACAATTTATCTTACAAGCTTTTTTATTCTTTTCAAAAGAGTAACACACAAAAACAATCTGTCAAATTTGACATCTACTTTTTATTATTTTAAAAATGGAAAGAGTCTGTGTTCTACACAATGACCGTTCAAATTAGAGTCCGTATTCATGACCGTTCCGACATATTTATATATTATATTTATTTATTATTGATATGTACGAATGAAACAACGGTTCAGAGCAGACTCATTTTATTTTTGAGATAACCCTCCACTGAATAAAATACTATTCTGCAAATACTCACATACGTAACAATTATTATTATATTATTTATTGTGTTTATATTATTGTTTTTTCTTCTAAACCTTAATGCTAAGATCATATTGAGAAGTTATTATTGCTGATTTAGAGTATTAATCTTGTCTCTGCAATAAATTAATAACATGATTTACCTCATGCGTCAGACCATCAAAGCGTCTTCCCATAATTTCGTCATGTTGAATTTTGGCTGTAGGACTGATAGATGTTGCTTGCATTGTCTAAGTGTGCTTAAGGTAGCGTACCTACACTCTCGTATTCTTTAATGAAATCGCTAAATAACCTTTTGTATTCATATGAGCGCTGTAATCGCTTCTCCAGCGCTAAGAATCGTCGTTTTGCTTGATCATAGGACTCTCCCAAGCTGTCCGGTGATTGTTTGTATGGAATGCGTACACAGAACTTTCCGTCGGACAGTCTCCTGTCTGCACGAAATGGTTCTCGCATGCAATCTCCTCATCAGTGTGCGTGTCCCGAGCCTGAAAAACTTCTTCGAGTTCCCAGAATTTTTCAATAAATTGTGATAAATTACTTATTATTACGAATTATAAATAGGTTCTGATATAATCCAGCCGAATTGCGTATTTTGCAAAAAGGGGCCACTGTATAGCTTTATTTTGCCATCGTTTGATAAATTAATATGTTGATAGTTTCAGAATGTAGAAAATGCGGATCTGCCAGTTGTATGCAGTCTGGTATATGGAACTGTACGCGTTTGTCACATATAGTTGGCGACAGTTATGCTTGCACGATTTGATTTCTATGACACATGTTTCTGTGCACTGTGTCACAGTTCCACACCTCGAATTTTATGAGTGGACTGTAATGTTTGTACGCCTAACAACTCGCATAAAGATTTAGTTATATAACATCGCTGGCTCCCGTTGTCTAGAAGCGCTCGACTATAGCTGTAGACAGTAACACAGGCTGCACACCAACTGATGGTGTGTAATTATGGCGCACCTTTTCTACATCAAACGCCGAGACACCGATCTTATTGAAAGTCTTCGGATACTGCGTCGTCATACTTATATGTGTTTTAAGTTCGCTGGTGGCGATGATTACGCAGGAGAGTCCCTTCAAGGGAGGTAATCCTTCGCCACGTAGTGCTCATGGTTTTTTAAATTGTAAAAATGATTCAGTTTTCTGTCTATACCGGTCGTGCTCGATGACAGCTCGCCGCGGTGTTGTCGGTGTTATAAATATAAATGTGTGGCAAGGTGAAAAAATTACATAAACAATATAATAAAGTAAATAATAAATATACATTATACGTTACACTTGTATATCGCTTGGTATAACTTATTTAGTGTTAATTTAATTGAAGTGCAACTACACCAGGCTGCGATTGGAGAGGGAAATCGTGATGTAGCTATATTATTGCGATAATCTAGAGACGATGCGGTTCATTACACCTATAGAATATAGCTGATTCAGATGATGTAGCCGATCATCTACATTACATTAAAATTGCTCCTAAAACAAATTAAACATCACTAGTAATATTCTTTAAACATAATTCTAATGGACATTTTTAGCTTCTGACAAATGCTCAATTCTACTTTTTACACATTAATATGACATGTGACTCCACTCCACTTGATATTATGATATTAAACTAGAGTGCGGTTCACGAGCGACAACTTGCAACCGCAGTAATAATGAGTATAGCCACTTAGGGTCGTTTGCACCAGAAGGCCGGTTAAAGTAACTTTAACTATTACTTTAACCATTACGTTTACTCCGCACGAGTTGCACCATCGTCGCACCTGTCATTTTTGATGGTTACTTTAACCTTAACAGTATCCAGCGAATCTTGGCTGGTTAAAGTTAAAGCAATCGTCAAACCAATGTCATTAACGTCAAATGTATAAAAAGAAGCCAAATATGTTTTTCTATTATTTTTTCGAGATCAGCCACCATTTAACGATAACAATATGAATTTACACGATATTGCAATGCGTGTGGAGTAAATGTAAACGTTTAACGGTCATCGTCGCCGTAAAGGTAATAGTTAAAGTTACTTTAACCGGCCTTCTGGTGCAAACGACCTTTATAGTAACTTTCAGATGTTTGTATTAATCGTTTGTGTCGCGGTCTGGTGTAGTCTCAGCCGTAAAGATGCGCGTGATAGATTCCAAGTAATGATGACGCTCACTCTTGCCAAAATGGATTGTTCACAGAATTATTCTTGTTCAAATTTTTTGTATTTAGGGGCCTATACATAAATTACGTCATACGGAGAGAGGATTCATGTGATAAGGGGTCCAACTGTATTAACTCCTAAATGCATATTGTTGCCAATTGTCTACATGCATTTTTACATAAAATTATTCAAAAATCTGCGTGCCTACAATTGCACAGAACTTTCACGTACTGAGTGCATCAAATGCCAGGTCGCTTTGTGTCATTACAAAAATCGGAACTGATTTTTTTTTATTATTTACGTAAAAAGGTCGCTCAGTGCCTATAGGCACTATTTAAAGAGTGGTAGGCAGACTGATGGTGGTTATTTGTCCAATCTGCCGTCCTGGGGTAGTACCACCACTTTCGAATGTAACACCCGTTTCGGGAATAGTTTGAAAGTAGTCAGGTATAACGAGAGGAGTGTGCACTGTCAATATAAGATGGTACATGCTCGTCTTCTCAAGCCGGCATAGTGGAGGCGACTGCTGTCTGTAGAGTTTATCTGTAGTAGCAGTTGTTTCCATTCATGGACCGCACTCTAGCTTTACATCAGGCGGAGTGTTGTCACATGCCGAGCTACAATAAAAAAACAACAACATGCATTTAAGGGTTAAGTATGTGACGTCACACTAGGTTTGACAGTTGACGTAACTTATGGATGTCCCTCCTACGAACGGAATAGCATTTTGAAACATAATTAGAGGCAGTTTTTATTGTCCACTATTAAAATTTACATCTTTTATCGTGTTGCAATTATACTCTTTAGCTAACGAGAGAATTAAATAAATAATGATTTGAAAGTGAAGTTTTAAAGTGGACAACTAGTGTGTAGGGTATAGAGGGTCACTTATAATCGTATCCACATTTTTATATTATAAGAGGAACGATTTTAACCGTGTACCTATTTTAGCCAAAGCATTATAAACTAATTGTATATAAATGAAATGTGCGTTATGACTTAACGCAGTTGTATAGTTAGCGTTTCCATGTAAATTTGTTTCCAATGATTTATATTGTTTCCAACTGTACTATCAAGAGCAGGGGAGCAGTCCCAGTTTCTTTTTCAGAATTGTTTGTCGGAATATTACAGTTGCCTTCTCTTTCTGATTATGCAATCAATAAGTAAAGGAGATCAATATTGTTGTCGATGTTTCTATATGTTTTTTACATATTACACTGTTGTCGCTGTAAAATAATAAGGAAGTGTTGTCGCTGTAAAATAATAAGAAAGTTTTGTCGTAGTAAAATAATAAGGAAGGCAACGACTATTAGTACCGGAAAAACGAGGCCAAGACTTTCAACGACAAAAGGGGCATAGAGCTCACGTAGCGGGCATAGAGGATAATGGACACTAGGTGCTTTATCCTCTATGGCAGGGTAATTTATTCGTGTCAAGGAAACTGAACGGAGTGGTCGTGAATAAAGTTGATTTTAACACGTTATTTAGTTGTCAATGTTATGAGGGAAAAAACGAAAAAAAAAATGACATGTAAATATCAATCAAATTAATCTACGCACGTCAGTTGTCATAGCAACGTAAATATAAGTTATATTTAAATTAGGAGCTGAGAGAAACATAAAAATATGCAAGTAACATTAGTCCTTAAGGTGGGACTGCTCCCCTGCTCTTGATAGTACCTCGTACATACATAATACCGTTACATTAAACAAATGTGCCGCTGTCAGCAGAGACGGTATAGAAAACGACCTATTAAAGAATGGTAGATAGACTGATGACGGTTTTTAGCCAAGCCTCTTTAAAACCTTGTCGCGTTTTGGGAACAGTTGGTCCTTCCAGGTTTTTTTTTTAAATTGTAGCTCGGCATATGCCTCCCGTTATCATAACGCGAGGAGTGTGTACTGTCAATGTGGATGGTGTACATTCATCTCCTCGAGCCGGCATAGCGGAGGCTACTGCTGCCTATAGAAACTTATTTGTAGTAACATCTGTTTCCGATCATGGACGGCACTCTAGCTACAATAAAAAAATAAAATACCTCGGCTGCTCTTATACATGTAAATCGAATCCATGAACGGAAACAACTGCTACTATAGAAAAATCTCGGGCAGCAGTCGCCTCCACTATGCCGGCTTGAGGAGACGAGCATGTACCATCTAGTGCACATTCCTCTCGCTATACCAAACTGCCCCCGAAACGCGACAAGGTCACTTCACGGGTGTTACAAATTCTTGTTCTTGGTCGATAAGTTATTTTGTAATTGATATTACGTACGACGTGGTCAGAAACTAGGGTCTAGTGTAAAGAAGGCCAAAATTATAATATGACCTCTATAATTATTAAGATTTACCTTTATTTGTATTATTTAGTAATACATAATCTCAATAATACTACAATTTGTGTAGAATTTTGGACGGGTTCTTAGGTCCATTTGCACCGAAAGGCCTGTTACTACGACTGTTACATTTAACCGTGACGTAACCGTTAAACGTTTACATTTACTCCACACGCGTTGCAATATCGTGTAAATTCATATCGTTATCGTTAAAAGGGTGGCTGATCCCCAAAAAATAATAGAAAACATATTTTGCTTATTTTCATACATTTGACGTTAGTGACTTTTGTTTGACGATTACTTTAACTTTAACCAGCCAAGATTCGCTGGTTACGGTTAGCGTTAAAGTAATCGTCAAAATAGATAGGCGCAACGATGGTGCGTGTGGAGTAATAAACGTTTAACGGTTACGTCGCCGTAAAAGTAACTCTAACGGGCCTTTTGGTGCAATTGGACCTTAGGGTCAACGGTAGACAAACGTTTGTCCTTTCTTTACGCCTGTTGATGGCGATGTTTTTTTTATACGAAATATTTAAAATACATTCTCGTATGTGCAGCGCACTCTCTCTCTCTTCAGACAAATAATGGGAAGAGGACTCTGCGCACAGTGAGTCGCAAGTTCTAATCCGTCCAAACATTTATTTTATTTTTGACATAAGCACGCCTATGAAGTTCCATAATTATTGAAAGGCAACCATCGACGAAAAAATGCAATAGTTCATGGACGCTGTTTTTTTTACAATAGTTAATAGTACAATAGTACTTTTTATCTCCGATATTTGTAATTGTGTACTTATCGAGCCCACAGATTATGTAAATATTTTCATTTAATGAAATGTACGTTAAATAATTTCATTTAATTTACTTGTTATGTATATAATTATTAATAAAATTAAATATTAGAAAAAGTTATATTTTGCATATTATAATATTAGTAAGTATGGAGAATATATGTATAGAAATGTATTTTTTGGTCTATGGTTACCTGTAAATAATTATAGCAGGCGTGCTTGTGAAAAATGAAAAAAAAAATTGGAAAAAATCGATTCTAACGATTCTAACATCACTAATTGAGTTATACTCGAACTGTCAAAAATTAAAATAAATGGTTGGAAGGATTATAAATGTCATATAAATATTTTGTTTATTCATTGTCGATTTGTTTTGTTTTGGTAAAATAATCAGAAGTTGCGCATGCGCTGGATGGAAAGAAAGTCAAGAGGTTCAAACCAAAATCGCTTTATTGGCACAAGTCCACCTTCACAATTAACATGTCTGTAGTGAAAAACAAGTTTATATAAAGATATTAAACTAATTTAAAAAAAAACCTAAATTAAAGATTAAAAATTCAATATTACTATTTTGTATTATTTTAAAAATTCCTATTAAATTAAAAACATTATCGTCGCTGATGATATTTGCTAAGAAGTCATGAAAATTAGTTATAATTTAAAAAATAATGCATTTAATAATCTCTAGGCCGTAAGTCTAGTAAAATAAGTTCTAAAAACTGTCTAATTGCCAAAAATATAGACGTTAAAATTATTAATAACTTCACAAAAAAAATAATGCATTTAATAATTTCTAGGCCATAAGTCTAGTAAAATTGTCTAATTGCCAAAAATATACACATGACATTCAAATTATTAATAACTTCACATTCAGTACATATATACATAACGCAAACAGTGGAAAGTACTTTTTCTTTGTCACACAAATTAATAATTAGCTATAAAATACAGGAAGACAAGATTCCCAATTAAAAATAACTCACAAGGCGCGGAGAAATTTTTGGCAGTGTACAAAACTTACATAAAAACCTATAAAATACATGAAGCAGTATTGCTAAATAAACTAATCTAAAAAAAAAATATTGTTAAAAGATTCAGCTAACATTTGCTCAATATTTTCATATACCCCGGTTACACACTCAGTCTTAAAAATAAAAATTGCCAAAAAATAACTATTTTGTACTTTATCCGTGGCTGTATACAATTGTTAACTGTCCACTGAGACGTGACGCCTCCGTGAACGGCAGCCCATATCTTACAAAAAAAAGCCATGCAAATGGCACACAAGTGTTATAAATTAAAAAACAAAACAGCAAACTTAATTGGTAACAAATCTTATGCACTTCTCAATAACAAACAGACGGTGAAGAACTTGAGCTTTCGGTTCGTAATCGTATCATCATGCACCGCTATATCGCGGATTTTTTAAATTTACAAAAAAAAAAATTCATTCCTTAACAATAACTTAAATAAAATATAATTTTAGAAATTTCTAAATTTACAAGCAAGTCATACTTACCTTCAAAACCAATTTAAAAAAAAGTTCACCGCTAGTTTCGAGAAGAACCTAAGCATTCATTACCACAATTAAGTACTTGAACGTTCCAAGTCTCAAATTCAGCTGCGAAGTGCAGAATCATCAAGCAGAGGTAGTTTGGCAACTTCAAAGAATATAGTATGGGAGTATTTATTTCTAATTGTGCTGAGTGCTGACTTGGGTTTCTTGTGCAGTACAGCGTTTTGTTCTATCGCTATTGGTAGGATTTCTGCTAACGTGTAACCTGTAGGAGAAAACATAATAATTTTACTTTGCTATCAAAACCGTGCAATTGGACTAGCACTTTAGGAGCCGCGGTCTAGCGGTGGGATAGATGTGACTGTGTTCAAATTCCAATAAATTCTGTCACTAGTACCAATGTAATTATATGTACTTTGATCGCTCGGCGTCTATGATACAAGTACTACCTTAACAGGCATAATAATAGTCCAGAGCTGTCAAGAGCAAAAAACAAACCCTTGTTTATTTTGAACCAATTATAATTTTTGACCTAATATGGATAATTTTTTTTTCCTTTGGGCAATTCAACTTAAAACAAATGACGCTGGCAGAACGCCTATTGGCACGACCAGAGAAGCAAACTTAATGAGCAGTAAAGATACTCGATTTCTATTGATGTCCGAGCGGTCAAGAATGAACATGTAAAAAGGTACACGCGAAAGTAGCTCTAAGAACGATACAGCTAACAGTTTGATTATAGTACCTGTATAATAATCCAGTACGGGCGTCCATCGGCTAATTGATTTCATTCTGAGCGCGATGTACAATGCGGCGGCGGCCATCTTGCTATCGGAGTATGTTACCAGAGAATACTCTAACAAGCACAGCTCTAACACATATCGCGCCAATGTTAATGTAGGCATGGATGCGCGGGCGCACTGAAAAAAATAAATAGATGCAAAAATTGTTCATGGTCATCAAAAAGAAATGATAGTAATAATAATGCTTGAATAATCAATATAGTTAGATGACTTTTTTTCACCATAATTAACATCAATAAGCTCTACTTTGCAGTTGAGTTTATTCCTAATGGTCACTACCTCGTATATTAAAATGCTTGAGTTGAATTGGGAATCCAACCCACGTCCTTTGTTCGGCGCACGCATGCTTTGACGACTAAGCTACAATCTTAAGTACGTGTCGACATTCCTTTGTTCTATCTTTTTAACTGCAGCCCTTCTAGCTGTAGAGTTTGTGCCACCGTATACTAGCTGTTCAATTTTCATCATAATTTAAAAATTATTTGTCATCATTATGATCAATGATGCGTGTGTAGAAAGAAGGCAAGATTTCAAGTTATAATGATTCTGAATTAATAAAATACGAACTCACCCGTGCATAACGTCGCAGGAAGCGATAAGATAGCGGTATACCAAGTTGGAAGTTAACAGTCTTCAATATTGTTGTTTCCATAGACAATAACTGACTAAGAGTATATGCACCATCACATAAGTATAGGAAATCGTCTACCAGCGGCGGGATGCGCTCCTGTAATTACGTTCGTGTGAATAGATGTATATAAATGCCCTAACCCTAAAATAGGATGCTGTGGATATCAAAGTAAGAATTTTGTTTAATAACACCAAATATACTAACATCAAATTTGGAAGCGATGAACAACGCCGAAGCACCCAATAGCTGCAATTGTTCTTTGTTCAGTTGCTGTTTCGCATCTTTGTTAGCAGATGAGCGTGTCAGGAATAAGTCAACCAACTTTACGGCTAAATATAAAGTTTCATGATTAAGTTCAAAACTCTCCTGAACTTCAACCATCCAATCAACGAGTAACGCTCTCATCCAGGATGTGATACCCTTCATCCGGGTCAAGTAGTCATCTATTAGGAATAAATTCTGTGGGAGGAAATAATTATTTTAAAAAACCCAGCAGTCTGTCTATACAGAATGTAAAAAGAAACGGGGCATCCCTGTGAACCAGAAGTCGCATACATCAATCTAATAAAGGTCACCGATTTAAACAAGTGCTTATATTGCGTATGCTCACTCATGGATGCAATACAGCATCATTTTATAGGGTAACAAGCACGGAGGCATCAAAAATATTTACGCTACAGAGAAAATTGCAGACCGTACTTCGATAAGTATCAAACATTGACCTTGTCATCTATGTACATTTTAAAGAACCTTTGTGAAAAAGCATCTCCATTTATTTGCAGAATATTCTAGACCAAATAAATTTATTTAACATTAATATAATCTAAACTAAAACTAGTGCAATCCGGTCCCTGTGCCTTGGCCATAAAAATATATACCAATATTGTACCAAGAATAGTAAATCCAGAAGGCTCCGTTCAAAAACAAATTAAAACAATATCTAGTCAAAAAATGTTATTATTCTTTAGATGAGTTATTCAATGATTCCCGATGTACATATTTTAATAAGTGATCTTTGACTTTGTTCTTCAACTGTATATTGTCAATAGTTTATAAGAAATTATTTTTATTGTTGTAATGGATAATTTTAAGTGCAACACATTGCTGTGCCATAGGAGGGTGCCACATTGAGCTTGCTTGTATTCCCTTTGTGACATGCAATAAAATATTTGAATTCGACTAATGCAGTACAACTATCTTTTTTATTTTTAAGATCACAATATTTTTTTGCATCTATTTGGTCTAATATCAACCACATAGCATTATAATACCATTATTTTGCTAAAATAACACAACATCATACAAATATCAAAAATAAGCTTATACGAATGGGAGGATTGACGTCGCGACGGCTTCGTAGGACGCGCGCGTTTATCACAGCTGATAAGCAGCCAAGCGCGCTTGCCTTAGCAATGTTATTTTTGATTTATTTGAAAAATCTTTAAAAAATAATAAAGGTGGTGGTTAAAGGGATGCCCGCAGTCCTTTTACACGCTGTATTATAATAAGTACTGTTGCCTCCAAAAGTTAATAAATTAATATTATAGTAATGAAGTTATCACATAATCAGAGTAAACTATAAACAAAAATGTTATTTACCTCCCGAGATCTCAAATAATTGAATATATCCATTGCATAAACGGACACTTGTACAGGGTCGTCCCAGTTCTCCAAGTCAAAATCGGGAATACCGACAGGTATTTTATGCGGAGACTGTGTCTCTTTGTTCAGGTAATCCTCTACGCTGTCATCTAATACTACTTTATCTAACTTCTCACTTATGCTCTTACAGGCTTCCTTTACTGATGGGCTGGGGGATTAAAGGTTTTTTTATGTATCAGAGTGCGGTCCATTAACGGAAACAAATGCGACTACAGACAAATTTCTACAGGTAACAGTCGCCTCCACTAAGCATTTTTAAGAACATGAATGTGCACCGTCAGGTTGACAATGCACACTCCTCTTGTAATACCTGGCTTGGCTACACTTGGAAAGTTGTTGACCCCAGGAAAGTAGACTGGGCTATTAAAAAAATATACTTATAGTGTAGTCGGCATTGATACACTTAGGTAAATTCAAATGTTTATTGTTGGCATATTAAATTAAATCATTGCTGAAATGGGAATTGAACCTACATACTCCTCTATAATTATATGTAATAATAAAATAAAATATTAACATTTAATTATTACCTATATTCCAATGCTGTAACATAGAGTGATGGCTCTGAAACATCACTACCAGCAGACTTAGGATTACCAAGGCTTTCTTTACGATTTGTAGCCTTTTTATCTATATTCTTAAGTATACCATTTTGAGCCCTAGTCGCTATTACTTTAGGTGGGTCCTTAGCAAAATGCTTCTGCACAGATTCGAGGGCACTTGTTGCTGCTTTCTGTATTTGTTTAGTTCTCGATGTTTTTCCATTTGTGAGGGTTGCTTTTACAGTCTGCAAATAAGTTTTAATATTAGAGAAATTGTTAAAAGTTATGAGTCAATAAGGCATTGTATTTCTGAAAAAGTAAATTGTAATTATAATAATGATATAACCGTGCTAGAGTATATAAACCAAAGCATTACACATTTTTTAAATCTTCCAGTATTATCATAAATTAGGACAATAATGTATTTACAATACTACAAATCAACAATATATGAAAATTTAGTCCCACTACCCTACATTGCATTTGAGGAACCATACCTTAACTGTAGGAAGAATTTTGCTTTCCACTGTAACTTTCTTGGCACCCAACTTTTCTTTTTCCAGAGCTTGTCCACATGATTTGTTGAAAGCATTAGTTATATCACCAAAAGCCGCTCTTTTCGCTATCACATCTTTAACCGGACTATCGGCTTTCCGTTTATTTGATACTCTCAGATTGTCTTTTATATTCTTTAAGGATGCTAAATTCTTACTCCGGGTGGTGATCCCATGGGATATCATACAATTTTCGTTAACTCCCAAAGATTTCGATGCCACCCTTGTTGGCGCCATTTTTTCACTAAAACATAATCTCTAAATTCACATACCTCAAACTATACACAATCATTTATAAACCTCTATTTTGATCTTTAAATTCATCAATATGTCAGTAATACAAAAACAGAAATTCAAACTCTAATGCCAACGACCGAAAATGGAGGCAAAACAAGCGAGCACCGATGCTAAGCGTAGAAAATGTTAGTTATTGAAATCAACGTGTTATATACTCACGTAATAACACGGCTTAAGCCGCTGTAGTTTTATTGTAATTATTTACAAGTTTTCGGTATACAAATCCGTGTAAATAGTCCAAAATAAAATTAAAAGATCTCAAATTAACACAGCATCGGAATGAAGGCTTTCAACTCGCCTTCAAAAACCGTTGAGCAACTAAACGACTATTGGTCTTGACAACGACCAATAAACTTGTTTCAAAAATTGCGTTTCGTTTGAAAAATCGAGTTCAGTGATTAGAACATGTAAATGTGTTCTGTCATGGAGCCATCGTAATAATTTATTAAAATATTCTAAATGATATTATGTACGTATTCTAAAATACTTTAATATATGTAATCATTCCTTTAGTGACTTAAGAACATTTATTTATGTTTTGTTTTATTTGTAATCTTATAACGTATTGGTTGTAATGGAACAAAAATGTTGTTTCATTTCACGCAATAATAATACCTGCTGTGTTGATGTTATTTATACCTATTGTACAAATATAGATTTTTCTAATATAAATTCCGATTTTCTCAGTGTTTTCTATAACTTATTACAAAAATATAGCAAAAGCAACTAATAATATTTTATTGAGATAATATATTTTATGTTTCGTCTTACAAAATGAAATGTAATTAATGACATATGGTCTTTTGAAGTTTGAACTTTTGACGTCTGTGTTTGACGTCTAGAAATATCATTGTTTATCATTGTTGTTTTGCTTGTTTACTGTTAATTACTAATTTTACAAATAATTTTAAGTTAAAGTGCTTTAATAAAACTTGCATAGTATTTGTCTATTTTGTCTAATAATATGCTCGGCGCTGTGAAGCTCCGTTTAACGTTTACTCATGAGAAGACATGTTTCGCTTACATAAACTCCAAATACAGTGAAAAGAAAGAAAAGGTGCGTAGTTTTTACTTAAAACCATTCGTTAACTGTATTGTGTAGAATTTCGAAATATTTGTAAATAGTTTCAAGGCCGAATACATTCGAGGTTAGGAGGTTCGTATCAATTTTGTCCTATCAGTATTATTCAGGACATTGGAAGATAAAAATAGTATACAAATGTTATTATTATCTTTTGTTATATTATCTTGTCTTACACCAGTGACTTACCTAAATAATTGATAATTAACTCAATTATAAACACAAAAATGTGAGTTATAAATTAATCAAACAATTTTGCTACAGAATGAATGTATCCAGTTACTTTGTCGGGACAAGAAGGTCCTCGTATGGGTTGTATTTACCAATGGTATTCCTGACAGACAAATTCAAATAAACCCTATGTATTGTAGAATATTAGGGTTGCAGGAGGGGTTAGATGTGTATGCATTACCGTATCAGAATGTAAAAATTCTTGATGAGCTCTACATAGATACTGACAGTCCTGATGACCAGGAGATATTGGTAAGACTTATTTCATATTAAATTTGTACATATTGCTGCACATTCTGGGGGGTTAGGTCAAAAGCATGTGTTAGTGATTCCAGATTAATTTTATTCTAGTATACTCTAGTATTTTATTTTCTCTCTCTATTCTATATAAATCTTATTTGAGATTAAATGTTACTTGTACTAAAAAAGTTGTTTACATGCAGTTAAAAAAGGTTTCATATGAATTTCTCCCGACTGCTACTAATTTAACTTCTGTAAAATACTTTTTATTCTTCTAGAAAGCTTCTCTCTTTTTTTTTTCAGGAACACAATGCAGAACTTCTACAACTAAGAATATTAGATCAGTTAAGATTAGTTGTAACCAATCAAAAGGCTATTGTATGGATATCAGTAGCAATGCCAATCATATTTACACCAAAACAAACAGGAATATTAATGAATCAGAGTAGAATAATAGTCAAAGTAGATCCTTTTAAATCATTTAAAGGACTAAAGCAATCAGTACCGAAGCCTGAAGATGTAAAAACAGATTCAAATTTTAATAATTTAGGTCTAATAAATGATGGGATACTAAAGCCTTATTTAAATATACCGAAAAAGATGATTTTAAGAGCTATACCAATAGACAGTGATGGTAAAAAGAATTTCATCCATCCGTACACTGTATTTATTCATGAAGACCTTGTGCCGTTGAAATTTAAAAATAATAATGTCATTTTGGCCACGATGGAGGTAGTACCTTTGTTTATCGAGGAAACTAAGAATGAATATAGATTACATAGTGAAGTTTGTGTAGAAATTGTTCCTGTAGACCATATCGTATTTAAAAGCCTCAGTCGGGAAACATATAATAATAATATTAAAACAGTTTTAATACCAAAGTCGTTAAATTGTATTATAAATGTTGAGAATGGTACAAAAATAACTCTTACAATTATTAACAAAGAGACGGAGCATCCGGAACATATTCATATTGAAAGTTATTCTGATAAAATAATGACAGAATTTGAGATAATAGATCGTTTCAAGAATTGTGTAGTTGATAATACAAATTCTGGTAAAAAATTCTTAATAAACAATGGATTTGTTAAACAAAATCCTCAGATTTGTAACGGATTGTTAAAATTACAACTAAAACCAGACACTCTGAAATACACAATTTTAAATTCTGAATCTTTCCGCCATTGTACAATCTCTGCTAAGTGCAAAAAAGAAATAGACTTTCATGGACAAAAACCGTTAAATGGTTTGAATTTAGAATTGAATAGTTTTTGTAGAAATATGAAATATAGAGAAGAGCTGTTGAAGAAAATTATTATGCATATTTATTTTGAAATACATAGGGAGGCGTGTTTTAAAGGCGCTTCAGAAATTAAGAGCAATATTTTAATCACTGGTATGTATAACACATTGGAGATTTTGTTTTTAAAATCTACAAAAAAAAGAGTCAGTATAAAATACCAATTTTGTCCCGTAAATAATGCTGGATAAAGGTGTTGTAGGAAATAAAGCAATCTACGAACTTTTTTTTTTTTTATTGTAGCTCGGCATGTGACAACACTCCGCCTGATGCAAAGCTAGAGTGCGGTCCATGAATGGAAACAACTGCTACTACAGAGAAACCTGTGCGGGCAGTAGTCGCCTCCACTATGCCGGCTTGAGGAGACGAACATGTACCATCTATTGACAGTGCACACTCCTCTCGCTATACCTGGCTACTTTCAAACTATTCCCGAAACACGACAAAGTCACTTCACGGGTGTTACATTCGAAAGTGGTGGTACTTCCCCAGGACGGCAGACTGGGCTAATAACCATCATCAGTCTGCCTACCACACTTTAGAAAATACAAGAAATTTATATACGTCCCCAAAAATATCCTATAATTAGGGTTGCCAGATACGTTGAAACAAAACCACAGATATATCTCAATAACATAACCTTAAAAGTATTGTATGGTTTATTGTGATTTGTCGGACTGGACGGACATGCAAAAAACTGAACTGTCCAGTTTCTAACTTTTTTTTTCAATAATAATCTGCAATCAATCTGAATGGACTAGTTTCTAACTAATCTAGGTAACTATTGTTATCTTATACTTATAATTAAAGGACTGAATTCTCCTTCAAGTCCTTAGTCTAACTTTCAAGAATCGCTCATAACTTTCAAGTCACTCCCAGCTACTAAAAAGATGGCAAATTGACGGAACCTTTGGGAATATTATTTTAAAACAATACTTTGCAACTAATTTCCGCTAATCAATGTTACACAGTCACATTAGCTGTCAATGTTAGACCCTTCACCAACATGCAAAAACCTCTAGATGCGTTTCGCCACTCCACGTGGCATCCTGAGGAGATGTGTGGTGAGCGAAGTCGAAGCGACTGTGTACCTACCCTCACTAACATTGATTAGCGGAAATTAGTTGCAAATTAGTGTTTTAAATTTGGTTATGGATTTCTGCAAAGTAACGCCTAATAGTTTAATAACTTTGGGAATATAACAAAACATTTGCGGTATCATTTTGCAGGCCTAAGTGGTGCAGGAAAATCAACAATATGTCAAATAGTACAAAAAGAATTAACAGTATGGTCTCATATAGTACACTGTAGATCGTTGAAAGGTCGTAAGGACATTCCGGAAGTTTTAGCTAAATCTATCTTAATGTGTCAAGAACACAGTCCAGCTGTTCTTATTTGCGATGATGTGGATTCGTTGGTACCACCGAGTCTGGAAGGGGCTTCACCACAAGACATTGCTTATTATCAAAGGTAAAATTCTCACAACTTAACGCTTTTTTTTAAATTTAGCTCAGCATATGACAACAGAATCCTAATGTGGTCCACGATCCTAAACAATTGCTACTACAGATTAATTTATACAGGCAACAGTAACCTCCCCTATGCCGGCCTGACGAGACGAATCTACACCACAGCTAATTACAATCATTACTTATTTTCCGGAATTAGGAATAATTAATTTGAAATATTAATTTGTTTCAGATTATCTGTAGTAATAAAAAATACATTACAAACGTGCGTTGGTGTGTGTGTATTGATGACGTCACTCAGTATGAGGTCATTGCACCCCACGTTGAGACAAAGCGCTGGAAAGCCTTGTTTTACTGCACATTTTGATATACCAGATTTGGAGCAGGTGATATAGAAATTTAAATTATAAAAATCACTCATTTTTACCTACTTCATTTATTTATTCGTTAAATTTTAATTAAAAAGGTATTAAAATAATTGTAAATACTCAGACAGAGCGTGCGGAGCTACTCAAGTTTCTACTCAGTCCCAAGTTAAGGAAAGAGTTCATAGTTGAAGATGATGACGTCATTAAGATGGCCGCCGATACAGCTGGACATAATGTTAGAGAACTTACTGATTATCTTAATAAGAAGATATTTAAAGCTGTTAAGAGGAAAAGTAAGTTATGAATACAATCGTCTCGTCACGTCTCCTCAAGCCGGCATAGTGGAGTCGATTGCTGCTCGCACGGGTTTTTTCAGTAGTAGCAGTTGTTTCCATTCATGGACCGCACTCTGGCTTTACATCAGGCGGAGTGTTGTCACATGCTGAGCTACAATAAAAAAAAATTACACAATACTGCTGGCATAGTGGATGCGACCGCTGTTTGCGGGCCCCCCTTCTCTGACAGCAGTCATCTCCATTAATGTATCACACTAGCTAAATTAATAAAAAAAAAATTTTTAATCTTATCCCTCTGCGATCAGAGCGGTATACGTGCCAAGCCGGCATAGTGGAGGCGACAGAAGGATAGTCAAGACAAATTCTTTGCAGACAATGCAGCGTGCAATGATAATGTTATGCCGCGTTTCCTAGACGACATCTCTTCAAAACAAGAAAAGTCTGATGGTTTTGACATTTGGGGTCCAGTTGGTGGTATGAAAGATGTTAAACAACAACTTATTGAATCTATTTTTTGGCCTATTATGGTGAGTTTATACCTTAAAAACATAACGCTACTAAATAAGGTAATCCAACCAAATTAAAAGTAGTTTAGTAACTATAAAGCCGAATACGCACTTTAGTGGGCCGGTTTATCATATTGTTTCTATTGATTCATATGATACTAACCGCACTCCAGTGGCGCGCTGCGGCAGTGTTGGATCCCGGAGAATACACGACTACGCTCCATATTCATTAGTTTATTGTTTTATAGTTTACATTGTTTATATACACAAGAGCACGGCTTGTTTAGCTTTTATTGCGTCTTATTTCAATGCGTGGGCGGCCATGATTTTTTATTTGTCCAGTCTGTCGTCCTGGGGCAGTACCACCACTTTCGAATGTAACACCCGTGAAGCGACCTTGTCGCGTTTCGGGGATAGTTTGAAAGTAGCCAGGTATAAGAGAGGAGTGTGCACTGTCAATCTAGATGGTACAGGCTCGTCTCCTCGAGCCGGCATAGTGGAGGCGACTGCAGCCCGTAGAGATTTCTCTGTGGTAGCAGTTGTTTCCATTCATGGACCACACTTTAGCTTTACATCAGGCGGAGTGTTGTCACATGCCGAGCTACAATAAAAAAAATAAAAAAAATGATGATGTCTCGACGTTAGAGCTGTGCCCGCTACGTTAATTTCCTTCTTGAATTAATACTTTACCATTTATTTGTTTCTAGTACCCAGCGTTATTCCCTTCGCAATCCTGTGGATTATTATTGTATGGTGCTCCCGGAACAGGGAAGTCTTACATCGGCTCATGTTTAGCTCGGACGCATAATATGAACTTTATATCTGTGAAAGGGCCCGAGTTGCTGTCTAAATACATAGGACAGAGTGAAAAGGCTGTTAGGGATATTTTTGATAAGTAAGTTGTAACTATTGTAAGCTTTAACTGCGTTTAGATTTTGGTGATGTCTGTCTTTCAGCTAGAGTGCGGTTCATGAACAGAAACAATCGCTATTACAAAGATATCTACAGACACCAGTCGCCTCCGCTATGCCGGCCTGAGGGACGAGTATGTACCATCTAGATTGACAGTGCACACTCCTCTCGTTATACCTGGTTACTTCACGGGTCTTACATTCGAAAGTGGTGGTTTAGAAGTATCCGGATATAATGATGACAGTGTCCACTGTCAACCTGAATGGTGGAGATTCCTCAAACAGTCGACTGTTATCTACGGACATTTCTCTTTGGTAGCAGTTGTTTTTGGTGACCCGTACTCAAGCTTAACATCAGGTGGAGTGTTGTCACATGGTATTTGGTGTACTGATACAGTGTGTTCCCATAGATGGCATATTCTATGTACACAATCTAATGTATCTATGTACACAATCTCTCTCAAATTCCCTGTTAAATATTCGCTATTATAAAATAATGTTTACTAGTTATTCCATGGAAGTTTATTTTCAGAGCTGACATGAAGAAGCCGTGTATACTATTTTTTGATGAATTCGACAGTTTGGCACCTAAGTAAGTAACCATAATGTTTTGCATAAAAATGGAATGTTAAGCTTGGCGTCACGATCCAGATTGGCAGCGCACACACCTCTCGCTATACCTGCCTATTTCCAAACTGATCCACGCGTTCGAACGCGACAAGGTCACTTCCTAGGACGGCAGACTGCGCTAATAACCATCATCAGTCTGCACATAGTTACATTGGTACCGGTCTGATTTTAGAGAAGTTTGAACACGGGTCCTATAGGTCCACGGCCGCAAAAATAGACAGCTTCGATTCTTGTTCTAAAATTTTGGTGTATTATTTTATAAGTATATTAAGATTTTGATCAAAGAGTATGAAACTAGCCAGGTATAACGAGAGGAGTGTGCGCCAATCTAGATGGTACATGCTCTCCTCGAGCCGGCATAGTGGAAGCAACTGCTGCCCACACAGGTTTCTCTCTGAAGCAGCAGTTGTTTCCATTCATGGACCGCACTCTAGCTTTACATCAGGCAGTCTTATACTTAATTTTTTATTATAACAATTAATCAATCTTGCAGGCGTGGTCATGACTCGACGGGTGTGACCGATCGTGTTGTCAATCAGTTACTATCACGATTAGACGGTGCTGAAGGGGGTGTCAGTGTACCTGTCATAGCGGCTACGTCAAGACCGGATCTATTGGATCCTGCGTTACTGAGAGCTGGGCGCTTGCAAACTCATATTTATTGCTCTTTGCCTGATAAGGTACAGTATATGATTCTAGTGTGTGTGTTCAGCACACAAAATGGTTTCAGTGAAGTAGTGAAGTCCTTATTAAAAGTTTTGGAGGGAAAATTGAAACACAATCTTCTATTTTGAATGATTTCTTTGACGCTGTTGACTTGGATAAGTGTGCTCCTTCTTCCGGGAAGCACCGTTGCTTAATATTTTCGTTGTCAAATATAATCTTAACAAATTAAAAAAACTGCTATCTCGAAAAATCCGTCAAAACTACAGTATTGATATTTCTCTGTGGGCCAGTGATGAAACGATAAAGTATTTAAAGCAGTATCTTCTATTTGTTGATTATTATTATTATTGGGAAAAAAAATTCCCACCTCTCGCTGTGGTGGTAAAAAAGAGTGGGTGAATGGGGAAAAAGTAGCGACCCCTACAAGTTGAAGTGTATATTCATGAATGTTTACACTAAGATAAGTGTAGAGAAGATCTCTATAGTCGGATTTTTCGAGTTTAGACAATTCGAAGTACTTTCGTCTAAAATGTTGCCAAGTTAGAAATGAAGTGTTGTGGCACGAATACTTTAATTGATTAATTGAATTATCGTAAATTGTGTGTACGCATTCATAATTACTAAGCTACTAACAAACAAAGAACATAAAAATATATTAAATATAAAGTTAATTGAATTTTTAATTAACAGTTGGGTCACAAAATTACAACACTATTTATTTTTTCCAAACGTCATTTTAGTCTATCTAATTCTAAATCCGTCTATAGACGGCGCTGTATCGCTTACATGCGATAAATTATAACTCTTTCCAACACAACTAGATGTCGCTAGTTGTATTTATTTAGGTTTCTCTTTACAGAATGACCGTATAGAAATTCTAGAGAAGTTATCTGAAAATGTGAGATTGTCCAATGATGTGGATGTGACAGTAATAGCTGAAAGAACTGATGGCTTCTCACCGGCTGATCTCAAGTCATTGTTGGTTACGGCGCAATTGACCAAAATGGAGGAACTATTGGTAATTAATTAATTATACAAGTATGAAATATGTATTCATTGACTGTACACTCTTCCTATGTGAGTTTTTATGTACTATTAACAATTAAAAAAAAATCTCCAGGAGATCTACGTTGTTAATAAAAAAAGAAACAGTTATTTCAAACTCTTTATTTAGTTAAATAATTATTTCTACCTCTATGTTAAATTTCATTAAGATCCGCTTGAGTTTGAAGGTATTTTTTTTGGGACAAACGAACACACATTCACACTCGTCCCTTTTAGTTAGTTCATAGAATATCTATAATATAAAGTTTTTCTTGTAATTTTAGGACGATAAAGAGGAAAATCTGCTTTCTATAGAAGTAACCATGTCTGACATAGAAAGCGCCTTAGTAGAGACAAGACCTTCCCTGTCTAAACAACAAAGACTTTACTATGATGTTATGTAAGTATATATTTTTTGTATATTACTTTGACTTGACTTTGCTATTATTTTGACTTGATGTTGCTATTACTTTGACGTGATTTTGCTATTATTTTGACTTGATGTTGCTATTACTTTGACGTGATTTTGCTATTATTTTGACTTGACTTTGCTATTATTTTGACTTGACTTTGCTATTATTTTGACGTGATGTTGCTATTATTTTGACTTGGCTTTGCTATTCTTTTGACTTGACTTTGCTATTATTTTGACTTGACTTTGTGGCGATAAAAATTTACACGTCAGCAAAGTGAATTATTATGACGTAACTGATGTACTTTACATATTTTCAGTTATAAAAGATTTCGAGGAGAAAATTTGACGCCCGAAGAAAAAATTTCAATAAGTTTTCAAAAGCAAAGAGTTACTTTAGCTTAGGTCTATTAATAGGATAGGCAGCGGTACTTGATACATATATATATATTTTTTTTATTGTATGTGTGTGTGACAACATGTGACAACAGTCCGCCTGATGTAAAGCTAGAGTGCGGTCCATGAATGGAAACAACTGCTACCACAGAGAAATCTCTACGGGCTGCAGTCGCCTCCACTATGCCGGCTCGAGGAGACGAGCATGTACCATCTAGATTGACAGTGCACACTCCTCTCGTTATACCTGGCTACTTTCAAACTATTCCTGAAACGCGACAAGGTTGCTTCACGGGTGTTACATTCGAAAGTGGTGGTACTGCCCCAGGACGACAGACTGGACAAATAACCATCATCAGTCCTGCCTACCACTCTTTAATAGTGCCTATAGGCACTGAGCGACCAAAGTACATATAACAAAGTTACATTGGTACCGGTCTTTTAACGAGGTTCGAACACGGGTCTCATTGATCGTGAGTTCACGCGTCTTACCGCTAGACCACGGCCGCTCGTTAAAAATCTAGATTTAGGGTTTATATAGATGCTCAATGTTTTAATAATATATTTATTATAATTTTATTTTGTATATTATGCGTTTTATTATTGTTATTTTTAAATGGAATGGTTTAAATAATTTATTGTTGTATTACATATATAATATATATATATAATGCTTGGTGCCTGATAATAAATATAATAATAAGTATAATTGATGTTTTTATTCTTACCTTATTCATGTGATTAATATTACCCAGTTGTTTTAGCCAATAGGAAATCAGAAAAGTAGTAGTTCCTATTAACTACCATAAGGAGTCTCCGAGAGACGGCATAGCGGAGGCGACTACTGCCTGTAGAAATTTATCTGTTACTAGTAGCAGTTGTGTCCGTTCATGGACCGCACTCTAGTTTAACATCAGGCGGAGTCTTTTCATGACTTACAATTTTAAAAAAACTAAAGTAACTCAAGAATTGCACTCGAGGATCAGTCGCCTATTTAAAGAATGAGTATAAAAATTATCTACCTCCATTTTTATCTAAAATTGCCTTTATTGTTTAGAAGTTGCGGGTTCTGATCTGACAGTAGAAGGAAACACGGGAAATCTCAATGTACGAGTATATTTTTGAAGAAAATTACATTTCTTCTTATTAGCTCTACAATAATGTGACAACACTCCGCCTGGTGTAAAGCTAGAGTGCGGTCCATGATCGGAAACAAGTGCTACTACAGAGAAGATGAGGAGACGAATATGTACCATCTAAAGTGACAGTGCACACTCCTTTCGTTATACTTCGCTACATTCAAACTGCTGCCGAAACGCGACAAGGTCGCTTCACGGGTGTTACATTCGAAAGTGGTGGTACTACCCCAGGAGGGCAGACTGGACAAATAACCATCGTCAGTGCCCACCACTCTTTAATAGTGCTTATAGCGACCAAAGTTACATTGGTACCGGTGAGAATTTAGCGAGGTTCGAACACGGGTCTCATTGATTACGAGTTCACGCGTCTTACCGCTAGACGACGGCCGCTCTATCTTGTAAGTTATTTACGATTAAGGTTGATTAAATTTAATTTAATATTAGTACAAAATATTAATTGTAACATAAGAGTAAGTTGGTAAAACCATCAATTAGATATTATCTGCATTCAATCTCCTGTTGAAGTTGCTTGCTTGCCGCGAAACTGTTAATTATGCTACTAAATATACGGGATATTCGACGCTAATGGGCACAACTCCGCGAGATGATAAAAGTTTACTCATCAGCCTGTTCCTCTAGCTAATATCTCATTTTCAAGTATTACAGAATTCATTTTAACAATAAAAATCAATTATGGTACTGTTATATCGTTAATTTATAGAGATATATGTTAGAGGTGCAAATCTATTACATCTGACGATTTGACAATGTTGCCGTCAAGTCAAATACTAACTGACAGAGAATCTAAAAGAGACTGCGGTCATCTTTCGTCTCGCGTTACATTGGGAGCGTTATTGCTTATCTAGTTGTATATATCAATGATTTAAATGCTTGTTTTGTTATTAACTTGCAATGAATATTAAATTTAAAAAAATCTACACACACAGACTGACATTATTTTTTAATTACAATTTTTCAATTACAAAACCGTGTCAAAAATAGTTTTTTTTAAATTGTAGCTCGGCATGTGACAACACTCTGCCTGATGTAAAGCTAGAGTGCAGTCCAGGAATGGAAATAACTGCTACTACAGAGAAATCTCTACAGGCAGCAGTCACCTCTACTATGCCGGCTTGAGGACACGCATGTGCACAATCTCGATCGACTGTGCACATTGCTCTCGCCATACCTGGCTACTTTCAAACTGCTCCCGGAACACGACAAGGCCACTTCACAGGTGTTACATTCGAAAGTGGTGGTACTACCCCAGGACGGCAGATTAGGCAAATACCCATCATCAGTCTGCCTACCACTCTTTAAATTTACAATAAACAGTTTGCACAATAAATCTACTAAACGAGAATACTTTATAATTAAATATGAATGTTTTATTGAAAAACTTGTAAGTTGTACAATAATTTAGATTAGCGCATAATTTCGCAGCGAACATGGAGGTTTCGCGAGATTGTTCGAGAAGTTTAGTTAGTTGGCGGGAAAATTAATAGGTTTTACCTACGTCTTGTTATGAATTTTAGTTTAATTTGTGGCTTATCAAGTGTTTACACTAAGTAAGTTTCAACTATTAAGTTGATCTAATATTTAAACGTTAGTTAGTATCTACCTAGATGTATCAATTAAATAGATTTGTAAAGAGATAGAGAAATAAATAGATGCCTAAAAGCGACCGTGGTCTAGCGGTAAGACGCGTGAACTCACGATCGATGAGACCCGTGTTCGAACCTCGCTAATTCTGACCGGTACCGATGTAACTTTGTTATATGTACTTTGGTCGCTCATTAAAGAGTGGTAGGCGATTGATGGTTATTTGTCCAGTCTGCCGTTCTGGGGTAGTACCACCACTTATGAATGTAACACGCGTGAAGTGACCTTGTCACGGTTTGGAAGTAGCTAATGAGAGGAGTGTGCACTGTCAATCTCGATGGTGCAAATGCGTCCCCTCAAGTCGGCATAGCGTAGGCGACACTTTCCCATTGGTAGTAGTTGTCTCCACTCACGGACCGCACTCAAAACGCTATTATTTGGCAAAAATGTTGTAAAACTTATTGCCCATATACATTTTATGAATTTGTTATTTCATAGAGTAGGTTAGTTTTTAGTTTTTAAACGTTAAGACGTGTTTTATCAACATAAAAAGAACTAGTTTTAGAGAAGCGACGCTTTCTCGTTAAGTTTAAAGTTTAATAAAATTTCAAAGTGCTACGTTTCTATGCACTTCAACGCTTTCAACTTTTCAACTTGGCAATGCTAATTTCTGCTAAGACTTTCCTTAGTGGTAAGTAACTGTTTCAAAATATACGATTTTATCAACAATTCGCTAACTGAAGAGTCTTAAACTTTGTTGCACGGAAACAACTGCTACTACAGAGAAACCTGTGCGGGCAGCTGTCGCCTTCACTATGCCGACTTGAGGAGACGAGCATGTACCAATTAGATTGACAGTGCGCACTCTTCTCGCTATACCTGGCTACTTTCAAACTATATTATTGAAACGCGACAAGGTCACTTCACGGGTGTTACATTCGAAAGTGGTGGTACTATCCCAGGACGACAGACTGGACAAATAACCATCATCAATCTGCCTACCACTCTCTATAGCAGGCACTATAAACTTTCGAATCCAGTAACAAATAAATTGTTAATAAAAATATAAAATGTCTTTATTAAAATCATAAATAAAATGATAGACTGTTTATCTTTATTGACTTTTTAAAGCTATTTAATATTTGCTTTATCTTTGTAATTTTATTGGATATTTATGTAAAATGTTTTTAACTTTGAAAATAGATATAACGTTGTTGCATATAGGTATGGAGCCAGGGTAATAAAGATATTTACAAGCTTTTGAAGTTTGACAACCAAAATCATAAACAAAGTCTCCTTGACTACGTGTTTTGTTTTCCTGAAATGTGTAGGCATAATTCCTACAATTACAAATGTTTTTTTTATTGTAGCTCGGCACATATGTCACAATGACACTCCTTCTGACCTAAAGCTAGAGTGCGGTCCATGAGTGGAAACAACTGCTACTACAGATACATTTCTACAGGCAGATTAACAGTACACACTCCTTGCGTTAAACTAGAAAGAAGCGATACTTAAGTGAAAATCAAACTACATTTTTCTGCTCATATTTCAGGCCGGTCGAATATAATTAATTCAGGCAATTTCAAGTGTAACACCCGTGAAAAATAACCGGATACCGGGTGGTTATACCACCTATTTATACAAATATATTAGGTATATAATGTTTTTTAAATGTAATAATTTAATTTTCATATCTTTTATACTACATAAAAGATAACATTTTTTTTAAATTGTTTGATTCACGTCTGCCAATGAAGAAGTCGCAACTGAATGCGGCAATGAAGTGAGAAGATCTTTGAAAATGTAAATTTTACGAGTTTTCTCAGCGAGCGAACGATAATTTGCAGGTTTTGTGCTTGTTTTTTATTTAAAATTCGTCCTTTAAACAGAAATTTTAATACACATTTATATAAGTTATATTAAATAAGATAAATAACTTCAAGGTAGTATAAAAATATTTGCATTTATCATTATTTTTAATTGATGTAATTAATTTTTAATGAATGTAATGCTTGAAAAGAAAAACCAAATGGATATTAATTTTTTATCTACCTAAGGCGGGGTCGAGGTTAACAAGTTATACAAAAAATTCACACGGGGCGAATAAATCAGGTCGAATATGTACTTCTGCAATTTGAGAGAGTTGCGAGCGAATTATTTTATTGTGAAGAAAAACCCGTTATCTTTATGTGGCCAATATTCCTGCCTGCTTTATTACATGATTTCGAAGGATTCATTAAATTTCATGATTGTTATTAAATGTGATTTAATGCGGTTTAGAAAGTTACAAAGTGTTAGTTAAAAAATCGGTCTGATAGCCGATCTGCTTTTTTGATTAGGTTGTAGGTAATGTCGCTGACTTTGGTGTAGCATCGAATTTTAAATATTTTGTTTGACATTAGCAGTTCTATATGAGTAACATTTAAAGATGAGAAAAAGTAATAACAAATTAAATTGTAGACGAAATCAAATTACACTTAAGAATCAATGGCGCGTAAATAAAAAATAATACACTTTCATCCCCCTTTGTATTTGACGTTTATGATAAACACAGTCGCCCCTTTTTTCTTACTCCAGGCGAAATTAGGAGCCTTGTGCTATGACACGTATCTATAGTCAGTATTTATAAATAAGTAAAAAATAATTTAAAATTTTCCTTTGTAATGTAATTATACATTAAGATGCACCAAGATTGA